>CM019696.1:314313-914313 GCA_009760885.1 Achatina immaculata
CAGAAATGAATAGATATTTAATACAGACTAAAAGCAGACAAAAATAGAAACCAGGAAGAAAATCAGCCAAATAAATCTGGATATATTCAGTACAGGAACTGACGTTTTCGCTTAGAGTTAGTGGAGGCTTCATTTGTCTGTTTTTTCTTGGTTACTTACTTGTTTGTTTATAATTGGTTTGGTGATGAGGAAGTTAGACAACTTGGTAATCATTGGACATATCATGAGAAGACAGAAGTTAGAGAACTTGGTAATCACTGGACAGTCATGAGAAGACAGGAGTTAGAGAATTTAGTCTACATCAAAAGCCTCAGGAGAAAAAGAAGTAGAGAAAGACCAATGGAAAAAAAAAATCTCAAACTGCTGACTCACACAAAGGCACCACAAAAAGGGAGCACTTCAGTTGACTGCAACACCAAGGACAACACACTGAAACATGACATAAAATGATACAAAAGTCAAATATTTTTCTATACAAGGCTATTTCTTCATGATTTCCTTCAAAGTTTCTGAACAATGAAATCATCATTAAACCTGGCCACTCCCAGAATCCAAATAATATAGGTTTCAAATTTCTCCATTCCTCCAGGTTTGACTCTGTACTTTTACTTCTCACCTCATTTTTGTTTTTTGAAGCAGTGTGGAATTCATAGTCTGGTGCCAAAGATTCCTAAAGTATAAACATAAATGTTTAGCAATATCTTAATGTCTGCAGTATCTAGCCACATCTACCTGCACAGTCATTAAGATAACACTACGATACCAGAATCGATACTGGGTTAGTGCACAGTTATTTTCCAAATGCACTGTAGAAAGAGTGAGGAAAGCTGGCAGAAACAAGAATGGCAGAAAGCAAGATGAACACATACAAATGAACAACATATAACAAACCAATATTTTGGCAAAAGAATTTTACAAGGATCACATACAAAAACAATACAACAGATAAAAACATGAAAATTAGATGAAAATTTCACGTGGCATTGTTTAACAAATAAATAAGATTTTTAAGGGCATGCATCTTTCCCATCGCAACATATGCCTGTGAGACCTGGACACTTAACAAAACAGCTGAGATACATAAATGCCTTTGAATGTAAATGCTACAGAAGAGTTCTCCAAATATCGTGGACACAAAAAAGAACAAATATACTATACTACAAGAGCTTAATATTGAAGAAGGCTGGCTAGTAAGAGGATTAAAGAGAGAAAACTTAAATATTTGGACACATTACACGTCATGATAATTTAGAGAAGACCATATTGGAAGGATACATAATGGGAAAAAGAAAGAGAGGAAGACCAAAACGAAGATGGCTGCAAGACATCATTGACATCTGCAATGGATGCCGCCGCCGCAGCAGGCCATCTTGCTCACAACCGAGA
This sequence comes from Achatina immaculata, assembly GCA_009760885.1. Taxonomy (NCBI): domain Eukaryota; kingdom Metazoa; phylum Mollusca; class Gastropoda; order Stylommatophora; family Achatinidae; genus Lissachatina; species Lissachatina immaculata. Next base: position 315,700 of record CM019696.1, read on the forward strand.
GGCCTACAGGAGTGCTGTTTGGGAGGCAAAGTTCTGCAGGGGACATGCAAATGAATGAATGAATGATTTGTTTAATACATTAACACATTTAATTTAATTAATACATATAATCCATTAGGAAGCTATCATCCAGGAAGAGACGTGTTGTAAAAATCTAACTAGGAAAAGTAATTTCTGACAGGAATGTCGGGATGTGGTAGAATATTATATACTGGTAGAAAAATGAGCAGACATTTCTCCTTGACCAAGTCTTTTTTGAGAGTGACCCTAAACCAGTAACGGTAACTGACTGACAACTGACTCACGTAAATATTATTTCAACACTTACAATGAACTGAAGAAAAAGATGTGAAGAATTATAATAACTTGTAGTGTATTCACACAATTAAATGTCTTTCATAACATTTGTTACAAACACAAAGGGAAAAATACATTGATTCTGTTTTCAAATATAAATTTCTATTAAACAATTGTTACATTTATCATGAAAAAATGTGATATAGTCTCAAATGCTGATTATTAATAATTATGATCCAAAAAAGTAATGATTAACATTTATGATCCAAATTATAATAATATAAAGGTAAAGGTAATCCTGTCATGCCATAGAGGCACATAGGGATATGGTGTTAGTGCCCATATTTTCCTTGACCTGTCAGCACACTATAGGGGGATATTGTCAGTATCACGCCCGGCTGCCTTTCCTTTCCCAACTCCGGAAGAAGTCGGGTACCCATTTCTACAGCTGGGTGACTGGGGTGCCTCTGGCCGCATTCGAACTTATGAACTTCGCCATGAGAGGCCAGTGCACTAAACACTTCGCCGCTCATACACCCACATATATATTTGATAAATTTATGCAAAAATTATAAGTTATGGCTATGAGTTATGTGTAAAGAATGTAACATGAATCAAGGTGGTTATATTTGTGTATAAATAATTCATACAATAATCATATGTTTATGTCACCCATAAAAAAAAAAAAACAACAAAATATACACAAAATGGACCTATGGTATCTGTCAATTTATCAAAGCTTTCATCCAGGCTGATATTAACATTATGATGTGATAGCTGTTTAAATTGTTGTAAATGCTAAAAATAGTATCACATCATTTATTGTTAAAACACGACAGTCATAATGAATGATAACAAACAGTGTTTGTGTGTCACAGGTGTTATCTGGCAGTCTACTCACTTCTTAACTTTCACCAACAGTGAACTTTAACCTACACAATGCTGTTTTTATGTCCCCTTTAGAGTTTCATGTAGTCGACCTTTTTTTTTTTTTTTCTGTTGTGTTCCACTTGATAGCTTGTTTTGGGATTCCCTGATTGTTTCTTCTCATCATGTGACCAACATATGTCCATTTTCTTTTTCTGATCACCCATGAGGCAGGTTCTTGTTTGCTTATCCGTCTTATCTCTGCGTTGTTCTTGAATTCGTTCCACTGTATACCGACTATTTTCCTTAAGCATTTCTCTTCAAAAGAGTCTAATTTCTTGTCTATTTCTTTAGCTGTTTTCCAGCTTTCACATGCATAAATGAGGGTGGATATTACATTTGAATTGAATAATCTTATCCCCTGGGAACAACTGTGTTAAGAGCACACTTATCTTAACATAGTGTTTGTGAGACAGGGAACATAGATCTGTTTGCTTAAAAACTCTGACCTACCTCTGTAGCCCAGAAACTTGTAGCAATCAACACTAATTGTAATTGTAATTGTTATTTTTGCAAAATGTAATGTCAGGTTGGTGGACGGATGGGGACATGGAGATCTCTGGCGGGGATGAGGGAAGTCTGGTGTGAAACCAATGAATCCAGGACGTGACAAGCCTATGGGTCTTTACAACAATGGCTATCAGAATGATGTAAACAAAACAGAGCCAGTAGACTATAGGTGGCGGGGAATGGATATCGTTGAAGCACTCATCAGATTCCTCATCTCAGAGTCAGAGTGTCTTTGTGGAACTGTCTCAAACCATCTGACATGGAGAAGGGGCTTAAGTACAGCCACCAGAGGCTGGAAAACAAAGTTTTGGCCAGGCCAGCCACACTGTCTTCATGGCAGTCCGAGCAAGACCACAGTCTGCCCTAGCAAGGAAAGGTGCTGAAGTCGGAGTTACCCAGCCAAAAGGCGCATCGCAAAAATCAGGGTAACACGCATTATCGCTAATGAAATGTCTATATCTACAGTTTTCAAACATGGTGCTCGCCCTGTGAAGACTAACCAGGCAGGTGCAGTGCCGGGCCCCCTGCCTCGAAAGGGTCCACCCAATGCTACTGGAGGTCCTCTCAGTTCGTCTTGTGGAGTCAGGAGACATGAGAGTAGAGCTACTGGCCAAAAAATACAACAGAAGAAAACAGCCAAAAAGCAAGAACTTAAAATAATGCAGTGGAATGCTGAGGGTGTCAGCAGTGTTAGAGATGGCTATAGCAAAAAGGTTGAACTAGAGAACATACTTTTTGCAGAGCAGGTAAGTATATGCTGCATACAGGAGACACACCTAACCAAAGATGCCGCCTTTAAAATCAGAGGCTACCAGTGTTTTAGATCAGACCGACAGGACAGAAGAAAAGGAGGAGTACTCACACTTGTTAAGAATAACATCAGCGCATGTCAGGTGGGAGTGTACATGGAAGGAGCCGAATACCAGATGATCCATCTAAAAAGTAGTAATACAGATTTCCACCTCCTTAACTATTACTGTCCTAATGACCGCCCACTTGCTTTAGGAACAATCCCACACAAAGAGAGACTGATGGTCTGTGGTGATTTTAACAGTCATTCCCAGAGCTGGGGCTATGACCACATAGACAAGAGAGGAGAGGAAGTTGAGAGCTGGCAGGATGATAATGGACTTCTCCTGATCAACCAGCCAATGGATGCCCCAACATTTTACTCAAGGGCTTGGCATACAAAATCAACACCAGATCTGGCATTCCACTCTCCAGATCTGAAGTGGAACATTACACGTGAAGTTGGAAAACAACTTGGAGGTAGCGACCATCGACCAGTCTTCCTGACAATAGAAAATGAACTCCTTAACACCAGTAACCCTCTCCCCAGATGGAACTATAAAAAAGCAAACTGGACAATGTACAGACATCGTACAGGTATCCTGGTGGGACAGCTGTCCATAGAAGGTAAGGATATTAACAGCATAGTGAAGGAATTCAATGCTTGTATCCTTCAGGCCGCTCGTGAAACCATTCCCAGAGGAGCTCGCAGGGACTATAAACCATACTGGTCTAGTGAGCTGGGAAAACTCCATGATGACGTGGAAGCAGCTCGAAAGCAAGCAGAAAATAGACCATGCCAAGAACACCACAATAATTACCAACATTCTAAGGCCAAATTTCAGAGAGCAAAGCTGCAAGCCAGACGGGAAAGTTGGAGAGAGAAAACAGAGTCCCTAAACTTTGAAAAGGATGGAAGGAAACTGTGGAAACTAATCAAACAGTTAAATGATGAGAGTACTGGAAGAAGTACAAAGATTACACTAATAGAGGATGGGAAAACTCTTACAGGTAAGCAGGTAGCAGATCACTTTGCTCGCATGTTTGCACAGGACTGCAACATTGATATCCATCCAGAGAAGGAGCGTACAGTGCGCATCGAGCCACAGAAAGAGGAGGAACAAGTCAGAAAAGTGGAGGTCATGGATGCACCAATCACACGCAGTGAGTTAGACCTAGCAGTTAGTAAACTGAAACCAAGGAAATCACCAGGACCAGATGGAGTGTCCAATGAAATGATCAAGAACCTGGGAATGGCAGCAATGGGAAAGCTGTTGGATATTTTCAATATGTGCTGGAGCACAGGTAAGTTACCTCAAATCTGGAAGGAAGCAAGCATGGTACCACTGCTAAAACCAGGGAAAAACAGTGATACTGCCTCCAGCTACAGGCCAATCAGTCTCACTAGCTGCCTATGCAAAACGATGGAACGCATCATTGACCTGAGGCTAAAATGGTACCTAGAAAGTGAAAACCTTCTCGTTCCACAACAAGCAGGATTTAGGCAGTACTACAGTACGGAAGATCAAGTGACCTATCTCTCTCAAGAGATTGAGGATGCATTCCAAGAGAAAAACCTTGTACTAGCAGCGTGGATAGACCTGAAGAAAGCCTTTGATAAAGTATGGAAAAAAGGTCTGCTGTGGAAACTAAGAAACTGCAATGTGAATGGAAGACTGTACAACTGGATAAAGTCCTATTTACACAATAGAAGAGCTAGAGTAGTAATGGATGGACACAAAAGCCAGAAAGTACTTCTGCGACACGGTGTACCACAAGGAGGAGTCCTTTCGCCTACACTATTCCTTGTATTCATTAATGACCTGGTCAAGGAACTTCCCTATGGAATCAAAGCGCACTGTATGCAGATGATCTGGTCATGTGGTGTACAGATGAATATGCGACAGTTGCTACACAGAGACTCCAAAGCAGCAGACATCTTGACATCATGGACAAACAAATGGTGTGTAAGTATCAACACAGAGAAATCAAGTACCACTCTGTTCACCCTCTCATCTAAACAGAAAGCAGGTAAGATCTTTGTAAATGAAATACCCTTAAGGATGGACAACCAACCCACTTACTTAGGAGTGACTCTTGACTCAAAACTGACTTGGAAGCAACACATCAACAGTGCAGAAGCAAAAGCCAGAAGAAAACTAGCCATATTAAGAAAATTGAGTGGGACTACATGGGGAGCTAGTGAAAGAATCCTCAAGAATATATCAGCAAAGTATTCTACCACATTTAGAATATGGCTCAACATCTTGGTGCACAGCATCAAACACTACGCTGCATAATCTAGACAAGGTTCAAAATCAGTCACTACGGATTATCACAGGTGCCATGAGGTCCACACCAATAGTAGAAATGCAGAAAATAGTTGGTGTTCAACCGCTAAAGGAACGTAGAGACACAAAGGTCATGACCATGGGAGAAAAATTCCTTAGCTCTGTAAGCCATCCCCTGAAGGAGAGATTCAATAACTTGGCATTAGGACGGCTTAAAAGAAGCAGCTTCATTCATCAGGCCAAGCGTATGCGTAAGCTGATACCTGACCTTCCAACTGTAGTCACTCCATTATCATCTGTACCAGAGCATACACCATGGAAAGAAGCAGATTATACACAAATAACTATTCAGACTGAAGTGAAAGGTGTGCAGAATGGTGAGATGCAGAGCAGTCTTGTAAGATCAACAGCCACACTTAGTGTTCTAGATGACAAATATCCATGTGACACCTGGATACGTGTGTATACAGATGGATCTGCACATAATGCCATAAAGAATGGTGGGGCAGGAGCATATATTGAATATCCAAACAACACCATTGACAAGATTTCCATACCCACTGGTAAATACTGCAACAACTTTGATGCAGAAGTTAGGGCAATTATTGCTGCAGTTGAAAAACTATCAGACTCCAGAATTGATACATGTCCTGTAGTAATTCTCACAGATGCAAGATCAGTACTGGAGGCTCTTCAGTGCAACAAACTACCAGACCTTAAGGATGCCTTGTCAAAAATTGGCTTACAACATGGAGTCACTTTGCAATGGATTCCCTCCCACTGTGGGATACCAGGCAATGAGAAAGCTGACCATCTGGCCAAAGAGGGCACTGAAATGGAGCAACCAGACATACCAGTCACCTATAATCAGAAGAAAAGCATGATAAAAACCTACAGGAAGCCACAAACACCACCACATGATGACTATCACATGCTAAACAGAAAGGAACAAGTCACCATCTTCCGTCTCCGAACAGGACACAGCCGACTCCGAAGTCATATGTATACAAAGTTTAAGGTTGGTACTACTAATCTATGTACATGTGCCCAGGTGCCCCAAACCGTGGAACATATCCTCCAGAACTGCATCAACTACGAGACACTGAGAAATAATTACTGGCCCAGTGAAACCACTAAAGAAGATAAGCTCTACGGTTCCATACATGAGTTACAAAAAACAGTGAAATTTATCCAAGAGACAGGACTGCAGATATAGACAGACAGTGCGAACGAAGAAGAAGAAGAAGAAGAAGAAGAATCTTAACCTGGTTTTTGTGAATATAAATTTTTGAATGGCATATGTTCTCAAGAATCTTGAAGGTCAATGATGCTTTTGCAATTCGAATTTTAACTTCTTTTCTGGTGTCACCATCCTGGTCTATGTAGCTGCCAAGATATGCAAATCGGTTTACTTCTTTAGCAGCTGTTCCCTCTATGCATATTTGATAATATTTTTATGATATCTGATACAGAGCTGTATTTCTGCACTGCCTGTTGAAAGTGCTTATATCCTGCGGTGTCTCTGCTGTTCGATTGAGTGTGGTGCGAATAGAAACACAAATGTGTCAAATAAGCAACAGTGTTGTCACTGCTTTCAAGAAGGAGGTTGGTTCTGTGTGTCAAGTTACTAAGTTTAGAGCTATGGCACCACTGTGAGCTGTGAACTTCGTATGGACAGTGTTGATGGTTCTTACTTATGTCTATTTGGCCAATGGTAAACTGCGATGGACTTTGTGTGTCCTGATTTGGCTTGGCGCCTTAGCTATGAAGTTCACACCATGAGCAACGCTGACTATTTTCACATTTGAACTGTTGTAGTTCCTGAAATGGTGCTCTCACTGGGTGGCTCATCATCAAGGACTGATGTGAAGGACCATCAATGAACATTTTGTGTGATATTCACTGGCACAGGCAGTGCAGCAATTATGAATTCTGAATATAAACACAGAAACATGAATATAAAGAAGAATAATTCCTAACTTCACAGAACTTTGAAATCTAATCTCTGGTAAGGATAAATACTTAAATCCCATCTTTGATTATGGCAGCAAGTCGGATGACACCACCACTGTAGCCACCATGACGGATAGCCAATGAGACTGCTGTTTGTGGGTGATAAGAAGAAAAAAACATTACCTATTTAGTTATCATCATTATCATCATCATCATCATTACTGAACTCCAGACAAATCTCTGATCTCCTTTCAGCATTCAGCAACTGATGACACCAGTTTTATGCTGACTCACAGTTCTCTCTGTAAAACAAGACAAACAAATACAACAAAGTCTAGTGTGATCAAAATTCAGGCCACGGACGCCAATACTTTGGAAAAGTTTCATATCTTTGTGGTAGCTATGTCATTTCAATGCAAAAGAATTTGTATTTTAAAGAAAATGTGGGTAACCTTTAATGAATAAACACTACACTATGCTAAAAAAAATACACAGTACAGACTTGATGAATTTTCAAACTGACAATAATGTAATTATATTTTTAAATGTGAAAAATGTTCCTTCATCCATGCAGGATTTGCCGAAACATCAGATGTTAAACATTCCACAGTGGAAAAAAAAAAAACATTGAGATTTTGTCATGGACTCCTGCTCCGTATACCACCAATTGGGAAACACTGTCCTAGGCTAATGAAGTCACATAATGATGAAGGAAGTACTTCTATGTTAGCCAGGCATCTCTTATGCCACTGTAGTCACATAACGATGAAGCAAGTACTTCTATGTTGGTCAAGCATCTTCTAGGCTACTGTAGTCACATAATGATGAAGCAAGTACCTCTATGTTAGTCAGGCATCTCCTAGGCTATTAAAGTCACATCTATTTCATACATACTGTAACTGGTCCTTGACATAAGCTGTAAAAAAGTAAAGTAATCCTGTTGTGCCATGGAGACATGATGTTAGTGCCCATATTTTTCTTGACCTGTCAGGGTGATGTGGTCAGCATAACACCTTTCTTCCCTGCCTCTAGATCAAGCCAGGTACACATTTCTACAGCCTGGGTGACTGGTGTGCCTCCAGCCATATTTAAACCATCAACTTTCAACTTGAAAAACTACCATATACTGTATCTTTAATGTATGTCAGCTGTACTTCTGTCTATGCTAGTTGCTCCCTAAATGCACATTAGCTGACCATCGGTGTATGTTAGTAGGCCATAAAAATAATCTATTCTGGGATGTTGCATCTTCATTTTGACAAAAATGATCATTTGCAAATAAATAATTCAGAATGACCAAATTCAATATCACAAATACAATTTTAAAAACTATGACACTGATAAATATATCTTGAACTGATAATCTGTTGAATGTGCCTCACATATTTTATAGCACTCAAGCTAGCAACAAATCCTAGGCTTGGCTCCTTCATCAGACTAGACCTGTAAGCTGTGTACAAATGCTGATTGAGAAGTAGTAGTAGAAGTATAATAGGCCAAGCAAAGACTGCATTTCAGAGAATGAGAAACATATTAGCTAACACATCTTTATCAATGAATGTTAGAAAACGAGTCCTAAAATGCTATATTGAACCTATCTTGTTATATGGAAGTGAATCATGGACAATATGCAAGTCTGCACAAAAATCATTGGAAGCAGCAGAAATGTGGTTTATTAGAAGAATGTTGCGAATCCCCTGGACAGCAAAAATAACTAATGAAGAATGTAAGAGAAGAGGTGGAGACATGAAAAAACCTTGTCAAAAAGATAAGAGAGAGACAATGTACTTTCACAGGACATGCAATGAGAAGAGGGGGCATTGAAAATATTATAACAACAGGAAAAATAGAAGGAAGAAGATCAAGAGGAAGACCAAGAGAAATGATACTGCACAGTCTGACGGGATGGTGTGAGAGGAGATCACCAACTGAACTGATGGCCTGCATGAAGGATCGGGTACTCTGGAGAAGGATAATAGCCAATGCCAGTCGGCACAGCACATGATGATGATGAGTAGAAGTAGTAGTAATAGTAGTGTTAGTAGTAGTAGTTAGTAGTAGTAGTAGCAGTTAGTAGTAGTAGTAGTATTAGTTAGTAGTAGTAGTAGTAGTTAGTAGTAGTAGTATTAGTTAGTAGTAGTAGTAGTAGTTAGTAGTTGTAGTAGTAGTAGCAGTTAGTAGTAGTAGTAGTAGTTGTATTAGTTAGTAGCAGTAGTAGTTAGTAGTAGTAGTAGTATTAGTTAGTTGTAGTAGTAGTATTAGTAGCTGTAGTAGTATTAGTTAGTAGTAGTAGTATTAGTTAGTAGTAGTAGTTAGTAGTAGTAGCAGTTAGTAGTAGTAGTTGTATTAGTTAGTAGTAGTAGTAGTATTAGTTAGTTGTAGTAGTAGTATTAGTAGCTATAGTAGTATTAGTTAGTAGTAGTAGTAGTAGTAGTAGTAGTAGTAGTACATGAATCTAATGAACAGAAAAGTGACATATCAAAACCACTAACAACCTTGACCTACCTGCCCACCACATCTGCTATCCAAGCCTGCATCAATCAATCCCACTGATACCACATCTCAACAGTAGTGACACAGATCTCTGAGGCCACTGTGGTCTGCCTTGCCCAGCTGCTCTCTTACCATCTCCAATCTAAAAAAAATGGCAATAAAGGGAGGTAATAAGGAATGAAGATGCTGTCCCATTTGGTAGTCAGTGACTAATAGCTGACATGCTAACATCAGGACTGGTGAACCATAGCTGACATACTAACATCAAGACTGGTGATTCATAGCTGACATACTAACATCAAGACTGGTGACTCATAGCTGAAATACTAACATCAAGACTGGTGACTCATAGCTGAAATACTAACATCAAGACTGGTGAACCATAGCTGAAATACTATCATCAAGACTGGTGAACCATAGCTGACATACTAACATCAAGACTGGTGAACCATAGCTGACATACTAACATCAAGACTGGTGAACCATAGCTGACATACTAACATCAAGACTGGTGAACCATAGCTGAAATACTAACATCAAGACTGGTGACTCATAGTTGACAAACTAACATCAAGACTAGTGAACAATAGCTGACATACTAACATCAAGACTGGTGAACCATAGCTGAAATACTAACATCAAGACTGGTGACTCATAGCTGACATACTAACATTAGGACTGGCGAACCATAGCTGACATACCAACATCTGGACTCATGAACCATAGCTGACCAAGACCCTGTCCCACCTCTCTGTTGCTACCATCACTAACAGATTTAGCATGTCTAACATGGCAGGGATAGCCATACTCCTCATGGTGATGGACCCTGCTAAAGAACTATTCAGGACCCTGCTAAAGAACTATTCAACACCCTCCCTTTTTAGTTCCACTCCAGGGACTGACAAAAAAATAATTAGCTATCCAAATCAACTCACAATTTACCAGCTTGATGTGCCTCAACATCTTCACAACACTGGCTGCAAAAGAACACCAGATCAAGGTTCCTGGGAGACAAAAGAAGAGGCACCTAGATAATGTGGAAGGTTGCCAAGTGGTCACTGTGGTGAACAGCATCTCCCATTTGCACTTCATAATCCACCTCAGTAACAACAAACTGTCTACTTCTGATTAAGAAAAATCATATCTTGAAAACTATGCTACAACACTGTGGCATTATGTACACAAGATTATCCATTTCACTTTATTCATTTGCTTGTCCCATGCAGAACTTTGCCTCCCAAACAGCACTCCTGTAGGCCTCTCGGTTGTCAGCAAGATGGCCTGCCTCTGTTGCATCCATTTGCAGATCGTCAATGAAATCTTTCTTTTTCCCATTATGTATCCTTCCAATACGGTCTTCTCTAAATTATCATGACGTTTAATGTGTCCAAAATAGTTAAGTTTTCTGTCTTTAATCCTCTTTACTGGCCAGCCTTCTTCAATATTAAGCTCTTGTAGTATAGATATATTTGTTCTTTTTTGTGTCCACGATATTTGGAGAACTCTTCTGTAGCACTTACATTCAAAGGCATTTAAGTGTTTCTCACCTGTTTTGTTAATTGTCCAGGTCTCACAGGCATATGTTGCGATTGGAAAGATGATCTTATTTTTGTGGTTCTGTCTGCTCCTCTCCACAGAAGATTATCCACACAACATATATCCGAAGCTAGAACATGGGATGCAGGAGGATAAGGCAGATTACTCTGGTGATTTTCTGTGTGTAGAATGTAAACTGTAGATGTACTGCTATTCATTTCTGGCTATTCATTTCTGTGTATATTTCCACTATTGTCCACTGGAATAATGTTCCTTCTTACATTACTACTCTATGTTGTTTTGCATCTGTTTTGTTACTCACTTCATAGACTTACTTGCTGCCAGGTTCATTCTCTCTCAGTGGAAATAGTAATACAGAAGCAGCAACTTTACAGTTGAAATGACTTTAATGATGCACGAGGTGACGATGAGCGAAATGACGAGAACAACACAGGTATCAACAAAATCCATGGACACAAGACTGGACATCTCCACGATATATGTTCCCGGCAGACTAATGTCACCATCAGAACAACCTAATACACTCTGTTCTACATCTGTTTCACTAAACAACATTTCTGACAGCCTAATCTACGTCTATCTCAGACGATATACAAAACACACCTTCCCTCAGTCATATGATTTTTCTCACACCTGATCTTTTTCCCATCATTCCCCATCCGTGACCCTTGTGCAACCTGAGACAAGGAGATGGACTCTACTCACAAACAGCTGATTACTTTAGAAGATAACTCATTTTATACAAATGTTCCAATTCTCAGATGAGTTATCTATCTTACATCCAAACATTCAATATACTGCTATAAGGAGAGCAAGCAGAAGATATACGTTAAGTACTCTTTCTGTTCAAATGATGCTCACTTCAGTGGTTCCAAAAATTGTTACGGTCAAGGATGCGCAAAGTTAATAATAATTTACTACGGACCTCCCTATACAGTCTCTCTAAACTCCCCTTGACACTATGTACACATTTAAAATCACATGTTTTTAGTTTTACATAAAGTCTAGTCTTGTTATGTGGACCATTACCTGACCCTTTGTATCCCAAAGTTTGGGAACCACTGCTACAGTTTGTGTGGAAATAAATGGACCTCTCTTAATAATGTCCTCTTCAGAGTTTCACGCGGTCTGCCTCTTTTTCTTTGGCTTGTTGTGTTCCATTTGATAGCTTGTTTTGGGATTCTCTGATCATTTCTTCTCATCAAGTGACCACCATATGCCCCTCTCCTTTTCCTGATCACCCACGAGACTGGTTGTGGTTCAGTCATCTGTCTTATCTCTGCATTGTTCTTGAAGTCGTTCTACTTGATGCCGAGTATTTTCCTTAGGCATTTGTTTTCAAAAGAGACTAATTTCTTTTCTATTTCTTTAGTTGTTTTCCAGCTTTCGCATGAATAAATGAGGGTGGATATTACATTTGAATTGAATAGTCTTAACTTAGTACATACTACAAGTCAAATCACGCTTCTCTATATACTAACATCTCTATACACTTAGAAACCAGCTCTTACTATCAAGGATGTCGTCAAGTTCCGGATCAACGTTACTGGAACTTTCTGTCGAGGACTCTGTCTACAGAATAGCTTCGATCATCAGAATATTTTGCATCCTCACCTTTGGACGCCATTCTGATCGAAATGTCAAAGGTCAAATGTTTCGTACGTAAACGTTTTCGCTGTTTTAATTATTTTTATTTCAATTTGTATACCGAGGCCGGCTCTTCCAATAAGTGCATCATGTGCATTTGCAAACGACGGGGGACAGCAAATTAGGAGAATTGGGATGAACATGCAAGCAAAATAAAGTAATGTGATTTTTTTTTCTTAAAATACATGTTCGTTTATTCGCTAACCCATTGGTCGACCCGACATTATTTTGGGAAGATGATTCAAAATGAACTGATTTCTCCCTTCTCTGTGACCATTAGAAAAAGAAATAGTTCCTACGGTACAGATTTGTAGATATTTTTTAATGAGTAGTTCCAAAAAACAAAGCGAAGATGGCTGCAAGACATCGTTGATGATCTGCAAATGGATGCATCAGCAGAATGCCATCTTGCTCATAACCGAGAGGCCAACAGGAGTGCTGTTTGGGACGCAAAGTTCCGCAAGGGACATGCAAATGAATGAATGAATGCTGCGGAATTCTTTCTTTTAAAAACAAAACAAAACAAACAAAGAAAAAAAAACAACAAAAGTGGTAATGCGCCCCCAGCTCTGGATGCCTTCTCCGCCCAACGCTGAATGCGGTCACAAGCACCAGGACGCGTGAAGCAACAACGGGCTGGACTGTGAGCAAGTGCCGAGACACTAGGAGCCACTCCAGTCACATGATGATGTTTTGTTAACACATCACCTACCTTACCACCCCCAGCGTGATAACCCTCGACCCGTGTGTTATGGGAGGAACCTCGCGCGACCCAAAGCTTTACAAGTCAACCAGGCTCTAGTTGACTCTGCGAGGACCTTGACTCAGGTGAGTCTTAACACGATATGGGTTATATGCCGGTAACCAACCGGGTTTCCCCGAGAAGGCTGAATACTTTGTACACTGACTTGCTTATATATAGCACTATTTGCTTGTGTTTTATGTTATTGGTGGGGTTACAATCAATATAGTCAAATATTTCACTTGTTAAAACGTGTTCAAAATCACCAAATTTATTTCAAAGTTAGTGTTCTATTGCGATAGTTCTTATACAACCGAATTAGCAATAGTCATAAAGATATGCATATTATTACACAAAGTTTGATGCAATACATATGGGCGCTCTTCAACGGGCTTATTAACTCTAACAAAAAAGGTACGATTACTCTTATAATTTTGTGAAATCTATTCAATTTTGTGTTCATGAGAATGTGTCATATTCGTAGTTTACATCCCCGTCTTTGACGCTGAAAACTGGTGTATTAATCTTTTTTAACACTCCCATATAGCCTCTCATGTCACATAACGAAGCTACTTCTGAGAATAATTATGAGAAGAACAAGGAAAAAGATAAAAATGGAAATAGCAGATTAACAGTTTGGATTTGTTGAAGGAAAGGGAACACACAATGCCATTTATGCTTTACGAACACTAACAGAAAGAGCTTTAGAAGTACAGAAAGATCTCTACTTATGCTTCATTGATTACACCAAGGCATTTGACAAGGTGAAACATAATGAAATTATTAAAATGCTTGAAGACATCAATATAGACGGCAAAGACATGAGGATTGTAAAACATCTATACTGGCAGCAAGAAGCAGCAGTTCGAGTTGAAAATAGAATTGGAAAATATCAACCTATAAAACAAGGGGTGCGGCAAGGACGTGTACTATCTCCAGACCTTTCTTCTCTGTATAGCGAGAATATTCTAAGAACAATCATCACAGAACCAGGCATAAAAATTGGAGGATGCAATATTAACAACCTTCGGTATGCTGACGACAGATAGCTGAGAACCAACAAGACCTGCAAAATCTCTTGGATAAAGTCACCAAAGAAAGTGAACAGAAAGGCCTTAATTTGAACATCAAAAAGACAGAGACTATGGTTATATCTAAGAAACAGAATCCACCAGCATGCAGTATTAAATTAAACGGAACTATTCTAAAGCAGGTGCAGAAATTCAAATACCTTGGAGCAGTAATAACTTCAGATGGGAAATGCAGAACAGAACTTAGGAACAGAATAGGCCAAGCAAAGACTGCATTTCAGAGAATGAGAAACATATTAACCAACACATCCTTATCAATGAATGTTAGAAAACGAGTCCTAAAATGCTATATTGAACCTATCTTGTTATATGGAAGTCAATCATGGACAATAGGCAAGTCTGCATAAAAACCCTAACCCCTACCCCTAACCTAAACCTAACCCTAAACCTAACTCCTAACCCATAACCATTAACCCCTAACCCTAAACCTAATCCCTAAACCTAATCCCTAACCCTAATCCCTAATCCTAACCCCTAACGCTAAACCCTAATTCTGAAACCTAACCCTAAAACCTAACCATAAACCCTAACCCCGAGCTCTAAAACCTAACCCTAAAACCTAACCATAAACCCTAACCCCGAGCTCTAAAACCTAACCATAAACCCTAACCCCGAGCCCTAACCCCTTACTCCGACCCTGACCCTAATCCTAAGGTTTAGGGTTATGGTTTAAGTATACGGATTAGGATTAGCAGTTCCTGGTTTAGAGTTGGTTTAGTTTTAGGGTTGGATTATTTGCTAGGTCTTGGTTCAGTGTGATTGTCAGCGTGAAGGTGAGTGTCAGGGTTAGCGTTAGGTGTTAGGATTAGTGTTGGGGATTATGGTTAGGGTTAGTGAATTGATCAGTTTTGACGGTTAATCTAATCTGTCTTTTTATACAAATTGTTGTGTCTTGATGGATCATTTTTCTGTAAATTATCTCTGTTGTCTGGATAGATTACTTTTCTGCAAATTATCTTTGTTGTCTAACCCTAACCCTATGGCAGTGTTTCTGTTGCTTAGCGACCTTCCGATTTCAACATGGTGAAAGGCAACTGTGACCGTTGCTGATTGTGTCTTTGTTTGCCTTTCTCCACGCTTTGTCTGCGCCAGTTTCGTTGTGTTGTGGGTTGGAGGTCCGGTTAGCTCCGTATAGCTGTGGAGACAGGTGGTTGTGAATGCCTTCCTACCGAGGCAGTTGCGTACATCAATTTTAGTCATTGTGTATGGACACGACGTGGGACGTTTCTTGTGCATACTGACACAGGTGGCTGATCAATTTTGGTATATTCTCCATTGCTCTTATGCCAAAAATGTACTGAACTGAAATGTATCTTCTTTTTCTTAGCAACAATGTATGCCTACATTCTTTGGTTAGGTGTTTCCTTTTACACTGGGTTTTGACAAACCAATGAATCAGTGTTTTTTTATGTTGCTTTTTATTTATACGATTTTTGTCATCAAAGCCTGAATATAACAAGAGTTTAAAATATAAAGGACTTTTTATTTGTTCAGCCTTTACCATAACCATTCTTTATATTGAAACAAATTATATGTGTGGTGTGTAACCATACCCCTAAATCTTTATCCAAATCGGACCAATATCCGTCTGTATGTAATAGTTTATATGTGTGTTGTGTTCCCCTAGTTACAATTGGTTGATAAACAGAATTTATATGTGAAAAAAGTACCCATTTTTATTTCTTTAATATATAGAGAGACAAATGGACAAATAGGCATACGGTCGGGCAGTTTCAACATTTTTGTGAGACTATCATTTGATTTCTCCTATTTAAAAAATATTTAGAATATATTTGATTGCTATCCACTTTCATTTTTAGTGCGCAGATTTTCTGTCCAAATAAACATCATTTACCAGGAAATCTTTCCACTTCTTAGAACAAAAGGCTACACTTTCAGTTTCAAACGCCGTTGTAAACGAGAAACTAGGTGTATACGCAGTCTTTGTTTGTCTGCTGTGGTTGTTGTACTTTGTTTGTCTGCCATTGTGGCTGTACGTTAACTGCTGAATTGATTGTCATTCAGATTCTTGATTATCAAGAAATTTTAGTCAGATTTTATGTGAAGACAATGGGAGCCAGTACCAGCAGCCAACAGCCAAGACCACATCACAGCGGGTTAACAAGGATGTACGGCTATTTTAAATGTACAAACTGTAGGCAGCTGTGGGAGAGTAGTCATGCTTATTGTGTATCTGGAACGCTTTCAGTGAGTAATCTTTTCTAATGATACGATTTTATAGAGCACGTGTGTGTGTGGCATGGGTGCGTGCATGTGTGTGTGAGAGAGAAAGAGGAGTACATTTGGCCGATTCGACAAGAACGCAGTTTTCTTTGTTTAATCCTCTTTTGTTTTTTAGACAATCCTTTAACTTTTAGAGTTTATTGATGTATGTTCTCACACAGTCATGTTCACTGGATTCTGTACATATAATTCAGTGAGATAATTTTAAAAAACTTATGCATTATCTACATCCTGATATTTATATACATCCATTTCATCTTCTCCATCCCCCCTCCCCCTTTTCAGGGTGATTCATATATCTTCTTGCTTCCGCAGTCAGCGGTCACATATACATTACGGCACGTTTGTTTCTTTTCTTCTCCCACATACATGACAGTATAGTGATTTTTTAAATGTAGAGATTAGGTGAGAATTGAGATATAGAGGAAAGTGAGAAGTATGTATGAGGAAAAGTATCAAATAATAAGTGACGAGATGAAAAGAACGGAGATATACATTTTGGGAATATGCGAACATCGATGGAAAGGATCATGACACTTTAAGAGCGAGAATGGTAATATCTTTATATACTCTGGTGGAGAATTAGGAGGAACGAATGGAGTGGCTTTTTACTTGGACAAATAATTAACATAAAAAGCATTACTACGTTAAATCCAGTAAGTGATAGAATCCTCACTATCATATTTAAGCGCACTCCTAGAAATGTAACAGTTATCCAGATATATGCACCTACATCAGCAGAAAAAGAAGAGGAAATGTAAGACTTTTATAACACATTGCAAACGACAATAGACCAGGTACGGAAAAATGATATTGTATTAATAATGAGGGATCTAATGCAAAGATTGATACAGAAAGAGCAGAGGACAAAGGATATGTTGTGGGGAAATTTAGCATAGGACATATAAATGAGGCAGGTGACAATCAAATGACGTTTTGCATGGAAAATGAGCTAAATGATCGTTAACAAACTTTTTAAACAACATCCGAGAAGACTTTACACATGGACATCACTTGATGGGAAAATCAAGTATCAAATAGATTACATTTTAGTGCAGAGAAAGTGGAGATCAAATATAACATCATCAAATACTTTACCAGGTACTTATTGTGATACGGACTATGAGTTACTAATCGCAGACATGAAGATAAAGATAAAAAAGACAGTTAAAGGATCAGTACCACTCTGCTTTGATCTTACAAAAATACAAGAACAGTAAGGTATAGAAGTGAAGAACCGTTTCGAAATCCTGATGGCTGTACATGAGAAGAGGACACCAGATGAATTGGCTACGCTGGCCAGAGAAATCTTAATAAGAAAAGCTAAAGACATGGTTCTAGTAGAGAAAACACAAAAGATTGGATGGATTACAGCAGGAACACTAGAACTGATAAAACAACGTAGAGAAATGAAGACGCAATGGAAAGTGACAAACAATAACAAAGATGAATATAAATCTACAACAAGAAGAAACATTAGAAAAGACAAAAAAAAACAAAACAATACATACAAGATTGTTGTGAAAGAATAGAAGGACATCTATCACACCTAAGCTAAATGTAATTTGTGACGAGATGGGGAATACTTTGACAGAGATGGAGGAAATCCTAGAAAGATGGAAGGAATATTGCAGAGGAGTGTATGAAACAACCGATTGTAAAACTAGAAATCAACAGTGTGAATTATTATTAGAGGAGTAAAAATAACGCAAACCGACAATAGAAGAAGTTTTATGGGCAGTAAATAATCTGAAAAAATGGTAAATCACCAGAATGTGACGAGATAACAGGAGGAGGAAAGGACTGTGCAACAATCTATCATGCACTATGTAAAAAGATATGGCATTCAGGTATTTGGCCAAAACAATGGAAAAGAACTGTATTCATGCCACTGCCAAAAAAGGGTAACCTGAAATTATGCACAAACTAAAGAACTGTTGCCCTGATTAGCCATGCCAGTAAAATCCTGTTAAAAATCATAATGGGTAGACTTCGACAGAAAATAGAAGAAGAAGTAAATAAGGTCCAAGCTGGTTTCAGGCAAGGAAGCGGATCGAGAGATCATATATTCAATATAAGATAATAGAGAAATGCAGAGAATTTAATGTGAATCTATATTTATCTTTTATAGAGTATTCAAAGGCATTTGATTGTGTACAACACTAGAAAATTTGGGAAATAATGGAAAAAATGAGATTTCCAACACATTTGATACAATTAACATCACTGCTGTACCTAGACCAACAAGCAGCAGTAAGAATAAATGGTGAAACAACAACTTGGTTTGACATAAAACAAAGGATCTGCCAGGGGTGCATTTTGTCACCTTACTTATTTAACTTGTATACTGAAAATATAATGAGGAATGTTAGAGAAGATGAAGACAAAGAATATTACAATGCCATAACAATTGGAGGTTATGAAATACCAGAGATTAGATATGCTGATGACACAGTATTACTGTCCACAACACAAAAAGGAATGGAAAAACTAATTATATCGGTCCATAAGAACAGCGAAGAGCAGAACCTCTATCTTAATGTGAAGAAAACTAAATTGATGACAACTGACAAAACAAATAAGGCAGCTGAAATATGTATCAATGTGGAAGAATTGGAAGAAGTGGAGATTTTTGAATATCTAAGATCACTGCTAACTAATAATGGAGATACAATGAGGGAAATTAAAAGGAGGATATCTATCGCTCTTCAGAAAGTAAAACAGCTAAAGAATCTGTGGAGAGGAACAGACAGAACTACAAAAATAAGATTTTTAAGGGCATACATCTTTCCCAAAGCAACATATGCCTGTGAGACCTGGACACTTAACAAAACAGCAGAGAAACACATAAATGCCTTTGAATGTAAATGCTACAGAAGAGTTCTTCAAATATCATGGACACAAAAAAGAACAATTATATCCATGCTAAAAGAACTTAATATTGAAGAATGCTGGCTAGTAAAGAGGATTAAACAAAGAAAACTTAAATATTTTGGACACATTAAATGTTGTGATAATCTAGAGAAGGGTACATAATGGGAAAAAGAAAGAGAGGAAGACCAAGGCGAAGATGACTGCAAGACATTGTTGATGATCTGCAAATGGATGCATCAGCAGCAGGGCATTGTGCTTACAACCAAGAGGCCTACAGGAATGCTGTTGGGAAGGCAAAGTTCCTCAAGGGACATGCAAATGAATGAATGAATAAGTATATAAAACTAAGTCACCTACTTGTTTTCCTAGTTTATACCTGTCATTGTCTTTCATCTTTCAGCATTTCAATATGGCTTCCTTTTTCTAAAGGTTCAGTATGGACAAGAATGTAAGAACTGTCGTGTGATCTGCAACCCGTACCGGGTTGAAAAGATTGTCTGCTCTGGCTGTGGCGAGACCAGCTGTGTCTGCACAGAGAGAAGGGAACGACATATTGACCCAAATAAACACCATCGCAGTGATCTCTGTGCTAAATGTAAAGCAGGTCTGCCATGTAGAGGAAGGATATAAGTCAAATAAGAAGTAATGAAGATGTTCTTCAGTAAAAATAAAAAAACATACATTTTGATGTCTTTCTTGGTACAGAGCTGACTGTAAAATGTGTTGAGATGCATATAATACCAAGAATTTTATAGTTCAATTATTTTATTGAATTTGTTCATTTCTTTAACTGCTTGTGAATGTCTCATTTTTATCTTTTTCATGAGCAGCAGTCCTTCCCTGTTTTATTATTTTCATGTAAAGACTTGTTGCGAAGTCTGGTTTATTTAAGCTTAAGTTGCTAGTTTTGGTTTCCTTAAACATTATTTTGTTCATCTTCACTGGAAGTTTGAAGTCAGCTGAAAACTGGTAATGAAAATGAATGAATTAATTTTTTGACTGCATGTTATCAATACACTTTGTTTATGGACTGAACCGCTTGTGTATTACAGACCAGGCGCAGACTTTTGGACTGGCCTGCTAGTGTAAATCAGACACAGAGTGGAAGATTTATGGGATAGTTGAAAACAATTTGTCATTTTAAGGAAATTGCAAAGCAAAAAAAGCCTATTAGATTCCACCATAAATCAACAATTTTTTTCTTGTCATCACAAAATCAAAATCTTTAATCTCATCATCACACTACATAAATCAAAACCTTTTGTCTCATCATCACACTACATAAATCAAAATCTTTTATCTTGTCATCACACTATATAAATCAAAATCTTTTATCTTATCATCATTCATTCATTCATTTGCATGTCCCTTGAGGAACTTTGCCTCCCTTTCAGCACTCCTGTAGGCCTCTCGGTTGCAAGCAAGATGGCCTGCCGCTGATGCATCCATTTGCAGATCATCAACGATGTCTTGCAGTCATCTTCGCCTTGGTCTTCCTCTTTCTTTTTCCCATTATGTACCCTTCCAAGATGATCTTCTCTAGATTATCACAACATTTAATGTGTCCAAAATATTTAAGTTTTCTTTGTTTAATCCTCTTTACTAGCCAGCATTCTTCAATATTAAGTTCTTTTAGCATGGATATAATTGTTCTTTTTTGTGTCCATGATATTTGAAGAACTCTTCTGTAGCATTTACATTCAAAGGCATTTATGTGTTTCTCTGCTGTTTTGTTAAGTGTCCAGGTCTCACAGGCATATGTTGCCATGGGAAAGATGCATGCCCTTAAAAATCTTATTTTGTAGTTCTGTCTGTTCCTCTCCACAGACTCTTTAGTTGTTTTACTTTTGAAGAGCGATAGATATCCTCCTTTTAATTTCCCTCATTGTATCTCCATTATTAATTAGCAGTGATTCAAGATATTCAAAACCATCCACTTCTTCCAGTTTTTCAACATTGATACATATATCAGCTGCCTTGTTTGTTTTGTCAGTTGTCATCAATTTAGTTTTCATCAATGTTCTTACAGACTGATATAATTAGTTTTTCCATTCTTTTTTGTGTTGTGGACAGTAATACAGTGTCATCAGCATATCTAATCTCTGGTATTTCATAACCTTCAATTGATATGGCATTGTAATATTCTTTGTCTACATCTTCTCTAGCATTACTCATTATATTTTCAGTATACAAGTTAAACAAGTAAGGTGACAATATGCACCTCTGATGGACCCCTTGTTTTATATCAAGCCAAGTTGTTGTTTCTCCATTTATTCTTACTGCTGCTTGTTGGTCTAGGTACAGCAGTGATGTTAATTGTATCAAATGTGTTGGAAATCCCATTTTTTCCATTATTTCCCAAAGTTTCTGGTGTTGTACACAATCAAATGCCTTTGAGTAGTGTATAAAGGATAAATATAGATTCACATTAAACTCTCTGCATTTCTCTATTATTAATCTTATATTGAATATACGATCTCTTGATCCTCTTCCTTGCCTGAAACCAGCTTGGACCATATTGACTTCTTTTGTCTATTTTCTTACAGTCTACCCATTATGATTTTTAACAGAATTTACTGGCATGACTAATCAGGGCAACAGTTCTGTAGTTTGTGCATAATTTCAGGTTACCCTTTTTTGGCAGTGGCATGAATACAGTTCTTTTTCATTCTTTTGGCCAAATATCTGAATGCCATATCTTTTTACATAGTGCATGATAGATTGTTGCACATTCCTTTCCTCCTGCTTTAATAAATTCAGCTGTTATCTCATCACATCCCGGTGATTCAGATTCTTTACTGCCCATAAAACTTTTTCTATTGTCAGTTCAGGTTCTTTCTCCTCCAATAATAATTCACACTATTGATTTCTGCTTTCACAGTCGGTTGTTTCATACACTCCTCTGCACTATTCCTTCCATCTTTCTAGAATTTCCTGTCTCTGTCAAGGTCTCATCATAAATTACGTTTAGCTTAGGTGTGACATTTCTTGTCAATGTCTTCATTTCTTTAAACATTTCACTATCTCTTCCACAGCAAGTTTATATTTAATATTATTTGATAGTAGCAAAAATGTCTTGTCTTGTCTCCTTCCTCATATACCTTGCAGCGTTGAGGGAAAAGACGTCTTAACAGGGCTCAGCAATTTGCTTCATATAATGGGATATTTAATGCTTCTCTAATTTCCTCTCTCCATATCCTGCGTGGGTGGCCTCTTCCTCTGTTACCTACAAATCTTAGTGTGAATACTTTCTGTGGTATACTCTGGTGGTAATCGTGTAACATGGCCAAACCATTTGACTTACTGTTTCTGGATATAGTGTAATACTGGTGTTACTCCAACCTTTGCCCTGATGGTGTCATTTCTTATTTGGTCTCTTCTAGTCACATTTAGTATTCTCCTTAAACATCTCATTTCTGTTGTGATTTTTCTTTTGTTCTTGTCTGTTAGTGTCCATGTTTGACACTGACAGCACAGAGTTGAGAGGAAAATTGTGTTGTACAGTGGCCTTTTTGTTTCATTTGTATTTGTTTTTCAGTAAAGGAGTAATTTGTCCAATGACCTGATTTGCTTTATTGCATCTGTTCTCAATCTCAGCGTCAGTTGTCTCTGAGGATATTATGCTACCTAGGTATCATTTGTTTCAAGGGCTGGTTGTTTAGGAAGATCTGTGATTGGATTTCTTCTCTCCCTATGGTCATGACTTCCTTTTTTTTCAGCTCTGATCTTCATGTTGGGCTTTGGCATATCCTTGATAAATTATCAATGTTCTGCTGAAGGTCTTTTTCTGATGTGGATATGTGTTCGATTGCCAGCGAAAAAGAGCCCATTTATGATCAGGAGCACATTTTTTTATAAATAGGAAATGAGGCTTTCGTACGGTAAACTAAGAGAACACAGTTTTGTAGGATTAGACCTTGAAAAAATCGTAGATTTTTAGTGAAATATGAGACAAAGAAAAATCACAAGTGAATTACCTGGAATTCAAACCACGGACTCCGGTAGGACGAGCAGCCATCTAGCCACTAGAGAATAGCATAATAACAAACTGCACTCTCGCATCAGAGTATCCTTCATTTGTTCTAACTGTACAGTGACTGTTTTCATATAAGTTTTTGCATAGGTTGATCAGATGTGTACCAACTCTATAACACTGTAAGACTTCCCACAGTTTATATCTATCTACTCTGTTCTTTTCTTGATCTGTGTAAAGTTATTTGTAGTGATTGTGTTCAACTGAATTTTCTTTTAGTTGTCTAAAGGAAAATATGGCATCTGTACAGCTTCTATTTTTTTCTAAATCCCATCTGAGTTTAACTGTGGTTCAATCACTGGTCAGTCTGCTCTCTAGGATCTTGCAGAACATTTTTCCAGTATGGCTTAGCAGTGAGATGCCTCTATATTGGTTGCAGTCCCTTTTATTGCCTTTTTTTCTTCCATATTAGAATAATTATTCTCCAGTCCTGTGGTGTTTCTTATTTTCACATACCAAGTTATAGAGTCTGTGAAGCCAAGCTATTCCAACTTCTTTCACACATTTGATTAACTCATTGGGTACTCTGTCACATCCTGGGGCTTTGTTCAATGGGGCCTTTCTGATGGTTTCTCTGATTTCAGCTGGTAGTATGACTGTCTGGTTCCAGTTCTATGGGGGTCAGACATGTTTGGTGTGACTCTGATGGTTTCTCTGATTTCAGCTATGTCTGGTTCCAGTTCTATGGGGTCAGACATGTTTGGTGTGACTCTGATGGTTTCTCTGATTTCAGCTGGTAGTATGACTGTCTGGTTCCAGTTCTATGGGGTCAGACGTGTTTGGTGTGACTCTGATGGTTTCTCTGATTTCAGCTGGTAGTATGACTGTCTGGTTCCAGTTCTATGGGGTCAGACGTGTTTGGTGTGACTCTGATGGTTTCTCTGATTTCAGCTGGTAGTATGACTGTCTGGTTCCAGTTCTATGGGGTCAGACGTGTTTGGTGTGACTCTGATGGTTTCTCTGATTTCAGCTGGTAGTATGACTGTCTGGTTCCAGTTCTATGGGGTCAGACGTGTTTGGTGTGACTCTGATGGTTTCTCTGATTTCAGCTGGTAGTATGACTGTCTGGTTCCAGTTCTATGGGGTCAGACATGTTTGGTGTGACTCTGATGGTTTCTCTGATTTCAGCTGGTAGTATGACTGTCTGGTTCCAGTTCTATGGGGTCAGACGTGTTTGGTGTGACTCTGATGGTTTCTCTGATTTCAGCTGGTAGTATGTCTGTCTGGTTCCAGTTCTATGGGGTCAGACATGTTTGGTGGTGTGACTCTGATGGTTTCTCTGATTTCAGCTGGTAGTATGACTGTCTGGTTCCAGTTCTATGGGGTCAGACATGTTTGGTGTGACTCTGATGGTTTCTCTGATTTCAGCTGGTAGTATGACTGTCTAGTTCCAGTTCTATGGGGTCAGACGTGTTTGGTGTGACTCTGATGGTTTCTCTGATTTCAGTTGGTAGTATGACTGTCTGGTTCCAGTTCTATGGGGTCAGACGTGTTTGGTGGTGTGACTCTGATGGTTTCTCTGATTTCAGTTGGTAGTATGACTGTCTGGTTCCAGTTCTATGGGGTCAGACATGTTTGGTGTGACTCTGATGGTTTCTCTGATTTCAGTTGGTAGTATGACTGTCTGGTTCCAGTTCTATGGGGTCAGATGTGTTTGGTGTGACTCTGATGGTTTCTCTGATTTCAGCTGGTAGTATGACTGTCTGGTTCCAGTTCTATGGGGTCAGACATGTTTGGTGTGACTCTGATGGTTTCTCTGATTTCAGCTATGTCTGGTTCCAGTTCTATGGGGTCAGACGTGTTTGGTGTGACTCTGATGGTTTCTCTGATTTCAGCTGGTAGTATGTCTGTCTGGTTCCAGTTCTATGGGGTCAGACATGTTTGGTGGTGTGACTCTGATGGTTTCTCTGATTTCAGCTGGTAGTATGACTGTCTGGTTCCAGTTCTATGGGGTCAGACACGTTTGGTGTGACTCTGATGGTTTCTCTGATTTCAGCTGGTAGTATGACTGTCTGGTTCCAGTTCTATGGGGTCAGACGTGTTTGGTGTGACTCTGATGGTTTCTCTGATTTCAGCTGGTAGTATGACTGTCTGGTTCCAGTTCTATGGAGTCAGACATGTTTGGTGTGACTCTGATGGTTTCTCTGATTTCAGCTGGTAGTATGTCTGTCTGGTTCCAGTTCTATGGGGTCAGACATGTTTGATGGTGTGACTCTGATGGTTTCTCTGATTTCAGCTGGTAGTATGACTGTCTGGTTCCAGTTCTATGGGGTCAGACATGTTTGGTGGTGTGACTCTGATGGTTTCTCTGATTTCAGCTGGTAGTATGACTGTCTGGTTCCAGTTCTATGGGGTCAGACATGTTTGGTGGTGTGACTCTGATGGTATAATGAGTAACTTGTCAAAGTACTTTCTCTGTTCTACCCTCTCAGGTTCACATACTGGATCACCATTGATATCTCTGTTGGGTTGAAGTGCTCTGCTCGCTTTTTCATTGCACTGATCTTTTTAGGAAAGATTTTCATAGCTTCTTTGCGATTGTTAATACTTCACTGTATTCTTGCCATGATTTTACCTTTTTTTTTTTTTTAAATATTACCCACTTAGAGTCTTCTTGAAATTCGATATTCAATGTAGTCTTGGTCTCCTTACTTCTCTTCCATTCTTCATATTTATTTTTCTTTTCTTTTACAATCTCTTTCACTCATCATTCTAGCACGCCGTTATTTTCATTTCTCTACCTCCTTTTTTTGCAAAAATATCAATATACAAAAATAGTATGTGCTGCTATTTTGTTTTCTTTCTTCTCAATCAGTCATGGCTAGCACAGCAGAGAAGAAATGTCGACAGTATTCAGTTTCTTATCTTAGTTACAGGTTTGTTCCATCACAAGACCATACAATGCCAGTGTGTTTAATATGTATAACTACTCTTTCAAACGAAAATATGCATCCTTGTAAGTTGAAGAATCATCTGGAAAAATCACATGAAAGACAAACCATTGGAATATTTCAAAGTGTTGTGAGATAAATTTGAAATTAGATCTACAGTGAAGCAAATGTTTGCTGAGAAATCAGCTAAATCAGACAAAAGTTTAATTGCATCTTAGGAGATATCCAAATTATTTATTCCAAATTTATAGCAAAAGAAGGCAAGCCACACGCAATTTAGGTGAATCTTTAGTGCTGCCAGCAGTGTCTTCTGTGATGTCAAATGTCATCAAGCAAAATGCCTGTGAAATTATTGAATCCATTCCTTTGAGCAACTCAACAGTGTCGAGGTATCAATGAAATGGCAGACAATGTTGAAAAGCAACTTGTTTCCTAGTTACAAGTTTAGAATTTTGCTCTGCAAGTTTATGAATCACGCCTACCAGATAAGGTAAAGGTAACTGTCATGCCTCAGAGGCACATACTGATATGGCGTTAGTGCCCATATTTTTTTCTGTGATCTGTTGGCAAACCAGAGGGTAATGTATTTACCACATAAGGTAAACTAGAGGATAATGTGTTTACCAGATAAGGTAAACTAGAGGGTGATGTGTTTACCATATAAGGTAAACTAGAGGGTGATGTGTTTACCAGATAACATAGAAATATTTATGGCTTATGTTAGATATACGGATGCATATAAATGTTTATTACTTGAAGACACTAGAGGTGAAACAATTTCTGAAGAAGTAAAGAGTTTTATTCAGTGGAAATGATTTCCATTAGAAGACATGGCTTGTGCTAGTGACAGTGCCACCTCCATCTCATGACAGGGGGATAAAGAGGATTTATTGCATTCTTGAAATGTGCTGTCCCTGAATTATTTTGTGTTCACTGCCTGCTTCACCAACATTTGATTTAAAAAAAAACAAAAACGGAAGGACACTTGGATAAGTCTCCAAGTAGTGTAATAAAGGCAGTTAACAGCATAAAATTAAATGCACTTCAAGATCACCTTTTGGACATGTGAAGATGGTGATGAAGATTTTACACGCTTATTGTTGCATATAGAAGTTCATTGGTTATTGAAGGATAACTGCCTTTGTCATTCTGTTGCTTTGTGGGATGCAGTTGTGACTTTTTTAGTAGTCAGCAAATTGAAAAAGAGATTACCTCCACTAAATATTTTATCTTTGAAATAGTTTTGATAAGCTTAACTTGTTAAATAAGCAACTGCAGGGAGGAAACTTGACCTTCTATCATGTAAAGAGACTTTTATGGCGCTTCTTAGAAAACTCAGACTATACAAACAATGTTTGACATGAATTTGCAGTTTTTTTTTTCTGGCAATAAGTTCTGAATTAAAATATGATGACATACTCTTGTATGTTTGAAGAGCTAAATTATGACATGGATATTCTGGTGTGGATAGTGGATCCATTTGTGGTGAATGCTGCTGATGTTGATACAACAATACAAGAACTGCTGATGTTGATACAACAATACAAGAACTGCTGATGTTGATACAACAATGCAAGAACTGCTGATGTTGATTTGACAATACAAGAACTGCTGATGCTGACCTAACAATGCAAGAACTGCTGATGCTGACCTAACAATGCAAGAACTGCTTATGTTGATGTAACAATACAAGAACTGCTGATGCTGACCTAACAATGCAAGAACTGGTGATGTTGATGTAACAATACAAGAACTGCTGATGTTGATGTAACAATACAAGAACTGCTGATGTTGATGTAACAATGCAAGAACTGCTGATGTTGATGTAACAATACAAGAACTGCTGATGCTGACCTAACAATGCAAGAACTGCTGATGCTGACCTAACAATGCAAGAACTGCTGATGTTGATGTAACAATACAAGAACTGCTGATGCTGACCTAACAATACAAGAACTGCTGATGTTGATGTAACAATACAAGAACTGCTGATGTTGATGTAACAATACAAGAACTGCTGATGCTGACCTAACAATGCAAGAACTGCTGATGTTGATGTGACAATACAAGAACTGCTGATGCTGACCTAATAATGCAAGAACTGGTGATGTTGATGTAACAATCAAAGAAATGGTCATCAACTAAAAAGCAATATAGAAGCCCAAGCAAATTTTAAATGAGAAAAACATTATTTTTGGACAAACACTGAAGTTTCCAAAATTTTTAAAGCTTTCAGAAAGTGGAAAGCTTGTTCATGTCCTGTGTAATATTTGATATAATCAAGTCTCAGTCGAGTGTGTTGTGCACATGCCTGGACATAGTGAAAGGGGTGATATCTGGCTTATCACTTACCTCACTGAAACATGACAAAAAAACTTGCATCGCTGAACTCAAGGGTTACATTGATCAAATAATAAATGACACTAACAGAAAAACTGTGTATGTAATTGTGTGCTGTAAAAGGCATTACTGGAAGTAGTATAAAGAGAAACATATACTTAGTCTGCTTACAAGGCCTGTGTACTGTATGTGTGTAGTTTTCACCAGTTACAGGAACTAGTAAGGAAAAAAAAGTAAGGTTGGAAGAGGGCCAAATAAGTTGAGAAATTCTGCTCTAGACCATCTTCTTCTGTGATGACAGTACAAAGATAAGTATAAAAAACACAATGATGACAGTACAAAGATAAGCGTAAAAAACACAGCGATGTTAGTACAAAGATAAGTAAAAAAACAGTGATGTCAGTACAAAGATAAGTATAAAAAGCACAGTAATAACAGTACAAAGAGAAGTATAAAAACACAGTAATAACAGTACAAAGATAAGTATATAAAACACAATGATGACAGTACAAAGATAAGTGTAAAAAACAGTGATGATAGTACACAAATAAGTAAAAAAAAAACCACAGTAATGTCAGTACAAAGACACATATAAAAAATACAGTGATGTTAGTACAAAGATAAGTAAAAAAACACAGTACAAAGACACATATAAAAAAAACACAGTGATGTTAGTACAAAGATAAGTAAAAAAACACAGTACAAAGGTAAGTGTCAATAAACACAGTGATGACAGAGTGGTCTCTGACACAACATAGTAATCGATGACATGAGTACACTAGGAAATGGAACAAAATTGGTTTACTTAATCCACCTCAAAATGATAACAGCATGTCATTATTGGTGACGAATATGATGGTGGTCCAATCACCGTGTAAAGCATAATTATGAAAAGTTCAGTCATTTATACTGTATTTATTGTACAGAAAGAAAAAAAAATCCTTACAAATGTCACATTGTGAAAGCCCCTATTTCCACAGAGAATATTATCATTCAGTCTTCCTTTGATGATATTTTGATAACTTCAAGAATGGTAAAAGTAAAGGTAAAGATAATCTTGTCATGCCTTAGAGGCACATAGGGATATGGTGTTAGTGCCCGTATTTTCCTTGACCTATCAGCACACTAGAGGATGATATGGTCTGTATCACGCCTGGCCACCTTTCCTTCCCCAATTCCAGAAGTCGGGTACCTGTTTCTACAGCTGGGTGACCGGGGCGCCTCCGGGCGGATTCGAACCCCTGACCCTCACCATGAGAGACCAGTGCACTAACCACTTTGCCACTCAGGCACCCTCAAGATGACTGAAGTTTATATTCAAAGGATGAAAAACTGGATACACATAAAAAATATTCTGCCCTTCATATATCACTTTCCTATGTTCAACATCAGTTTAATACAAGTATAATATACATGTAATAAGCAACAGTAAAATACAAAATGAAAACCTTCCCCACCATACAATCAAGAATATAAAATGTGGTTACCTGGATGTGATATATGTGCATGAACATTGCTGTCATTTAACTTTTTTTATTTCAACATTTTCTTGACTTCAAGATATACCTACAGGCAGCCAGGTCTTACAACAGTTTTATACACCAACTCAATGTACACAAACAAGCAAACACAATACAAAACAAAACATCTTTCAACAAGTGTACTCTTTTCTACCTTGACTTCCTCAATTTAGCACCGGAATTTTATTATCTATCAATTATTCACTACCCTTTTCTATTTTAACACAGTTTTAGTTTACTCCCATTCTAGATTATTCTTCTCTATCATCATCATTATCAACATTACCTTCCTATTGTCATCATCATTATCACTGCCTTACTATAATCATCATCTTCCTATTGTCATCATCATTATCATCACCTTCCTATCATCATGATACTCCCTCAAATTAACCACAAAATATCCTACAGGAAAAGAATAGCTGATGGCGAACTAAAACAAAGTGCAAATTCACTGTTACATCTGGGTGTTTCTATTGTAAGAAAAAGAGAATTAGATCTTAGTGTTTTTGTTGTAACAGAAAACAATTTGAGGACATATCATAGTCACAGATTTAAAACATGCATGGACAGGATCCCATACAAATAGTTAACACAAATTTCAACATACACTAACTATTTCAGGTATATAAACTGCAAGGCAAGACTTGAGAGAACTGTCTCATCACTTCCAGACTTTTATGTGGCCATTTCTTGCCGAGGAAATAACCAATGTCTGTGTACTGTGACAAAGTGCCAAGTCACTAATAATGTCATGATGACCATGAAGTGGAGCACTGTGCATCATGTGGATTTCACGCTCTGCTTCATTTTTGTCCAGAGCCTCTCTCTGAGTCTCCAACTCCTGGATAACTTCTGAACCTTCCATCAGCTGTGACCTGGGGGGGGGGTCACATACAGATATATACAGAAATAACTGCACATTTTATGACAATATCAAACAACAATAATTACCCTCCTCTCCCCAAACATTTGATACAGTTAGTTCATCCAGACCTACCATATCTACAGCAAAATATATGTTAATCTGATACAGGTGATACTTGACTTAACATGTCAACATACAAGTGTTTATTATTACACTAAAACAGATACTATAAAATGCTATAACCAGATACTGAGAAAAAACACCAAACATGAAAACAGAAAAACACAGACCATTACAGTTATCTAATGATGACTTGTAACACTGACCTGTAATATAATGACCATCACAGACATCTAGCAGCCAGTCAGTCAGTCATTTGCATATCCCCTTCGGAACTTTGCTTCTCTAACAGCTCTCCTGTAGGCCTCTCAGTTGTAAGCAAGATGGCTTGCTGCTGATGCATCCATTTGCAGATTATCAACGATGTCTTGCAACCATCTTTGCCTTGGTCTTCCTCTTTCTTTTTCCCATTATGTAACCTTCCAATATGGTCTTCTCTAGATTATCATGATAATGTGTCCAAAATATTTATGTTTTCTCTCTTTAATCCTCTAGTCTTCTTCAATATTAAGTTCTTGAAGTATGGATATATTTGTTCCTTTTTTGTGTCCATGATATGTGAAGAACTCTTCTGTAGCATTTATATTCAAGGGCATTTATGTGTTTCTCAGCTGTTTTGTTAAGTGTCAAGGTTTCACAGGCATATGCTGCGATGGGAAAGATGCATGCCCTTAAAAATCTTAATTTTGTAGTTCTGTCTGTTTCTCTCCTCAACTTCTTTATTGTTTGAAGAGCGACAGATGTCCTCCTTTTAATTTCAAAACTCTCTACTTCTTAGACATGTAATAATGACTTGTAATACAATGACCATCACAGACATCTAATACTGATCTGTAATATAATGACTATCACAGATATCTAATAATGATCTGTAATAAAGTGACCATCACAGACATCTAACACTGACCTGTAATATAAGGACAATGATCTGGGATTGTCTAGTCCATGACTGAAACATGAGGAGTTGGCTGGATAATTCAGATCCCAGAAACGCAGTCTCATATCTGTACCTCCAGTTAAAACAAACGTTTTAGATTCAGTAGCTCCCACATACAGACCACATATCCCTTCATCCTCTCTGCTCTTGTTTTGCTGAAAATAAAAATGTCACAGTATTGCAGTAAATCTATGATGCTTTGAATCATCTTCCATGTGTTCAGCAAGAAATTATGTTCTGAATCATCTTCCATGTGTTCAGCAAGAAATTATGTTCTGAATCATCTTCCATGAGTTCAGCAGGAGATTATGTTTAAAATTGTTACACAAGAAGCATTTTTATTATATGACCAGCCATAAACAAGACATGTAACCCTGTAAGTGAAAAAAATGGTTGATTTAATGTAATCATTTTAGAATTTTAATACAAGTCTCAAGAAAATGATGCTGAAGACAGTTAAATGAGTATCCTTTCTTGAGATTGCATTAAAACTTGCGAAGAACAGGTATGAGATGTGTTCCTGCATGCATTCATGTAAACTTTTACTGTTATCACCATACTCTGAAAATGAGCATTAATCACACACAGAATATGATTTGCTTACTGCTCATTTCATTTGTTATAAAATCAAATGTCCTTCCTCTCTCTACATGCAACTGCCACCTCTTGCTGTATGAGAGTGGTGGAGTTTGAGACAAGATACACACCTTGTGGTGAGAGAGTAGGAGAGTTAAGACAAGATACACACCTTATAGTGAGAGAGTAGGAGAGTTAAGACAAGATACAACCTTGTAGTGAGAGAGTAGGAGAGTTAAGACAAAATACACACCTTGTGGTGAGAGAGTAGGAGAGTTAAGACAAGATACGCACCTTGTAGTGAGAGAGTAGGAGAGTTAAGACAAGATACACACCTTGTAGTGAGAGAGTAGGAGAGTTAAGACAAGATACAACCTTGTAGTGAGAGAGTAGGAGAGTTAAGACAAGATACAACCTTGTAGTGAGAGAGTAGGAGAGTTAAGACAAGATACAACCTTGTGGTGAGAGAGTAGGAGAGTTAAGACAAGATACACACCTTGTAGTGAGAGAGTAGGAGAGTTAAGACAAGACATCTAACACTGACCTGTAATATAATGACCATCACAGACATCTAACACTGACCTGTAATATAATGACCATCACAGACATCTAACACTGACCTGTAATATAATGACCATCACAGACATCTAACACTGACCTGTAATATAATGACCATCACAGACATCTAACACTGACCTGTAATATAATGACCATCACAGACATCTAACACTGACCTGTAATATAATGACCATCACAGACATCTAACACTGACCTGTAATATAATGACCATCACAGACATCTAACACTGACCTGTAATATAATGACCATCACAGACATCTAACACTGACCTGTAATATAATGACCATCACAGACATCTAACACTGACCTGTAATATAATGACCATCACAGACATCTAACACTGACCTGTAATATAATGACCATCACAGATATCTAATAATGATCTGTAATAAAGTGACCATCACAGACATCTAACACTGACCTGTAATATAAGGACAATGATCTGGGATTGTCTAGTCCATGACTGAAACATGAGGAGTTGGCTGGATAATTCAGATCCCAGAAACGCAGTCTCATATCTGTACCTCCAGTTAAAACAAACGTTTTAGATTCAGTAGCTCCCACATACAGACCACATATCCCTTCATCCTCTCTGCTCTTGTTTTGCTGAAAATAAAAATGTCACAGTATTGCTGCAGTAAATCTATGATGCTTTGAATCATCTTCCATGAGTTTCAGCAAGAAATTATGTTCTGAATCATCTTCCATGTGTTCAGCAAGAAATTATGTTCTGAATCATCTTCCATGAGTTCAGCAGGAGATTATGTTTAAGATTGTTACACAAGAAGCATTTTTATTATATGACCAGCCATAAACAAGACATGTAACCCTGTAAGTGAAACAAATGGTTGATTTAATGTAATCATTTTAGAATTTTAATACAAGTCTCAAGAAAATGATGCTGAAGACAGTTAAATGAGTATCCTTTCTTGAGATTGCATTAAAACTTGCGAAGAACAGGTATGAGATGTGTTCCTGCATGCATTCATGTAAACTTTTACTGTTATCACCATACTCTGAAAATGAGCATTAATCACACACAGAATATGATCTGCTTACTGCTCATTTCATTTGTTATAAAATCAAATGTCCTTCCTCTCTCTACATGCAACCGCCACCTCTTGCTGTATGAGAGTGGTGGAGTTTGAGACAAGATACACACCTTGTGGTGAGAGAGTAGGAGAGTTAAGACAAGATACACACCTTGTAGTGAGAGAGTAGGAGAGTTAAGACAAGATACACACCTTGTAGTGAGAGAGTAGGAGAGTTAAGACAAGATACAACCTTGTAGTGAGAGAGTAGGAGAGTTAAGACAAGATACACACCTTGTAGTGAGAGAGTAGGAGAGTTAAGACAAGATACAACCTTGTGGTGAGAGAGTAGAAGAGTTAAGACAAGACACACACCTTGCTGTTAAGATAGATGAAATGTTTAAGGCATGCCTTGCTTAAGAGTGGAGTGGTGGCAGTTAAGACAAGACATATTATGGTTACAGAGTGGTGGCAGTTAAGACAAGACACATTATGGTTACAGAGTGGTGGCAGTTAAGACAAGATATACACCTTGTGGTTAAAGAGTGGTGGCAGTTAAGACAACACACACACCTTGTGATTACAGAGTAATGGCAGTTAAGACAAGACGCACACATTGTGATTAGAAAGTAATGACAGGTAAGACAAGACATACAACTTGTGATTAAAGAGTGGGGGCAGTTAAGACATAAACCTTGTGGTTAAAGAGTGGTGGCAGTTAAGACACAAACATTGTGATTACAGTGTAGTGGCAGTTAAGACAAACATACACCCTGTGATTAAAGAGTGGTGGCAGTTAAGACACACACCTTGTGATTAAAGAGTGGTGGCAGTTAAGACACACACCTTGTGGTTAAAGAGTGGTGGCAGTTAAGACACACACCTTGTGGTTAAAGAGTGGTGGCAGTTAAGACACACACCTTGTGGTTAAAGAGTGGTGGCAGTTAAGACACAAACATTGTGATTACAGTGTAGTGGCAGTTAAGACAAACATACACCTTGTGATTAAAGAGTGGTGGCAGTTAAGACACAAACATTGTGATTACAGTGTAGTGGCAGTTAAGACAACACACACCTTGTGGTTAAAGAGTGGTGGCAGTTAATATAAGACACACACCTTGTGGTTACAGAGTGGTGGCAGTTAAGACAAGACACACACCTTGTAGTGAGAGAGTAGGAGAGTTAAGACAAGACACACACCTTGTGATGAGAGAGTAGGAGAGTTAAGACAAGACACACACCTTGTGGTGAGAGAGTAGGAGAGTTAAGACAAGATACACACCTTGTGGTGAGAGAGTAGGAGAGTAAGACACGATACACACCTTGTGGTGAGAGAGTAGGAGAGTTAAGACAAGATACAACCTTGTGGTGAGAGAGTAGGAGAGTTAAGACAAGATACAACCTTGTGGTGAGAGAGTAGGAGAGTTCAGACAAGACACACCTTGTGGTGAGAGAGTAGGATGAGTTAAGACAAGACACACACCTTGTGGTGAGAGAGTAGAAGATTTAAGACAAGACACACACCTTGTGGTGAGAGAGTAGAAGAGTTAAGATACAACCTTGTGGTGAGAGAGTAGAAGAGTTAAGACAAGACACACACCTTGCTGTTAAGATAGATGAAATGTTTAAGGCATGCCTTGCTTAAGAGTGGAGTGGTGGCAGTTAAGACAAGACACATTATGGTTACAGAGTGGTGGCAGTTAAGACAAGACATATTATGGTTACAGAGTGGTGGCAGTTAAGACAAGATATACACCTTGTGGTTAAAGAGTGGTGGCAGTTAAGACAACACACACACCTTGTGATTACAGAGTAATGGCAGTTAAGACAAGACGCACACATTGTGATTAGAAAGTAATGACAGGTAAGACAAGACATACAACTTGTGATTAAAGAGTGGTGGCAGTTAAGACATAAACCTTGTGGTTAAAGAGTGGTGGCAGTTAAGACACAAACATTGTGATTACAGTGTAGTGGCAGTTAAGACAAACATACACCCTGTGATTAAAGAGTGGTGGCAGTTAAGACACACACCTTGTGGTTAAAGAGTGGTGGCAGTTAATATAAGACACACACCTTGTGGTTACAGAGTGGCGGCAGTTAAGACAAGACACACACCTTGTGATTAAAGAGTGGTGGGAGTTAAGACAAGACACACCTTGTGAAGACAAGACACTCAACTTGTGGTTACAAGGTGGTGGCAGTTAAGGCAAGATGCGTATTATGATTATGGAGTGGTGGCAGTTAAGACAAGACACACACCTTGTGGTGAGAGAGTAGAAGAGTTCAGACAAGACACACACCTTGTGGTGATACAGTAGAAGAGGTAAGACACACATCTTGAGGTTAAGATAGATGAAAAGTTTAAGGCATGGCTTGCTTAAGAGTGGAGGTGCTAGTGGTGGCAGTTAAGACAAGACACACACCTTGTGGTTACAGAGTGGTGGCAGTTAAGACAAGACACACACCTTGTGATTAGAAAGTGATGGCAGTTAAGACAAGAGACACTATGCTGTAAGAGAGTAGTGTTGTTTTAAGACAATATGCACATCTTGCTATATGACAGTGTAGAAGTTGAACTCTTTCACTCAAAAACAGCACTGACAGTATTGGTGGTGTACATTAAAGCTAATGCTTAGACAGAAGTTTAAGCAAAGTTTAAATAAAATGAAAATCCTCACATTTATAGTCCATCCCATATTTGTAAATTATAGAGTAATTTCCTTTCAGTTTCTTTCTACCAAAATTTATCATAAAATTTTATTCTGGCAGAGATGGGTTTCAATTCAGGAGTGAAAGACTTAACATAATCTTTTTGGTAAAAGAATGAAGACATTTAAGACAAGACTTGCAAATTATAGTAAGAAAGTGGAAACAGTGTAAGACAAGACTTGCACAATGTGGTAAGAAAGTGGAAGAGTGTAAGACAAGATTTATACATTTTGTGGTAAGAAAGTGGAAGAATATAAGACAAGAGATAAAGATGCAAATCAGTCAACTTGGGCTCAATCATGACTCTACTCTCTTTAGAGACTGCTTCAAGATGCAGAACATTTTGACTCAAGTGTAACTGTGGTCTCTTTGAGGACCATTCTTGGATTTGACTTGAAGATGTAGAAGAGTCTATTGGACTCTACAATTTTTTTTTACTTAAATGACTCGATGACTTTGCTACAGCACTCTATAAGTAAGCCAATGCATGCTTCATTGACCTCATTCTGCTGTGCACTGTTGGAAATATCTGAATCTACAATCTGTTTGCTTCACCTGGTGCATGGGTAGACATCATATAATAACTTGCTTGCTCTAGTCACCTGTAACAGTATTTTGTCATAGATAATTAAAGAAGGCTAGATTTTTGGTCAAAGGAAGACGACCTGTTAAATGCAGTGAAAGGAAGAGTACCTTCTCCGGAAATAATGTTTTCCAATAATCGCTTTTTCCGTGCGCAGAATGTTTTATTTAGGAAAAGTTCAGGGAGAAAGTCTAATTATGGAAACACAAATGTTACACTTTTAGGTGACAGAGTGCGAAAGTCTAATTATGGAAACACAAATGTTACACTTTTGGGTGACAGAGTGCACTGACAGAGAATGTGAACTCACATGGAGCATAGGATTTTTGTGGTAACCAAAGGTAAAAAAACAATGTCTGTTCTCATGAATCTGAACTTCACAAGGCAGAATCTTTGGGAAGAATTGGGAAAAATGTGAGGAATATATATAGAGAGAAAAGGGCTTGAGAGGGTGATTATTATTATGGAAGATTAGAATGAAGGCATGAATTAGGCATAGGTTTGAGTTCTAGTGAAAGTGGTAGTTTAGAATTGTTAGAAATTTGTTGGTTTTCAGTGCTTTGTTATAGATGCAGAGCTAATTACCACTTGATCTTTTTAGGACAGAAGTATTTTTGTAGTAGTGAGTTTTGTCCTGTTCAGATATTTGTAGTAATGTAACATTTTGTAAATTGTCCTTTTTAGGACAAAGTTCGATAGTCAGTTGTTACGTTTGCCATGATAGTGGACAGGTTTGTTTTTCATGATGTAATTCCAGGATGTGTTGGGAATTCAGCTGAACGATTGTTTTCTGTGTCTTTCTTTGGCATCAGCTCTCTTTCCCCATATGGCAAATCAGTTCTTGCTGGGGAGATGAGTGGCTTCTTGTATATGTAAATGTCTGCCATGTGGCAGTTCTTTGTTTTCTCAGTCACATGCATCATCTTCCATTTTTTTCCATTAATAAAGTGTTCTATGTATTACTTATACTAATGTCATTTCTCTTTTCTGTTTATTGTTGACAAGTTGCATGATCGCTAAGCCTTGTCTGCTGTACTGTGGAGAGTGTTGAATGCCTGAGTCAAAATTTGTTCTTTGGATATTATCAGAAGAACCAGATAGAGAATAGAGTTGAGGAATCTTATGACAGATTCATAAAGTGACTGACTTAGAAAGTCTAATAATTAGTAGCTCTTCCACAAGAACTAGTAGTAACACTTCTCACGGTGTATTAAAGCTGGGTATGGCAGCTCAACATACACATTTAAATAGAAGACAAATTCTTTTACACCTACAGCAAGAAATGCTTGTGCAACCGGTAGTTCAAAGCAGACAAGCGACAGAAACTTTTTCATCCTAGCTCAAAGCTATAACTAGATATTTCTAGTGTTATAAATCTTTCCATGGTGCTTATGTATGAAGAGCTATTACCAGCCTTTGTTATCCTCTCTCCAGGGTCTGTATTTCTAACAGGTTTTAATACTGTGTCAAATCAAAATGAATAAATGACTGTTGGATGTTTAATGAAGTGGTACATAAAAAAGTATACATTGTGCTCTTGCTTCACTTTCACTACTCCCAAGCCTTTGTGTAGGCTTTTAGTAATGTTGATCTGTTAACTCAAACCAATAGTAATTTTTTTTAACAAGCCAGAAGGATGACAGATATCTCTTGTTGTCTGCCTTTTGCCACCGGACAGTCACCTGTACCACTCTACGACATCAGCTGGTAAATACTGCAAACATTAACGTTCAGCAGGATGACAGTCTGCAGAAGCTTACATCAATTCGGACTTGCTACATCGACTTAAAATATCTCACACAGAAGAGTGTCCATGTGGCAGTGGAGTCCAGACTCCAGAACATATCCTTCAAGCATGCCAAAATCATGTGGACCTGAGATGAGAGACACGGCCAGAGGACACAAGCTTGGAGCAAATGCTTTGAGGCTCATATCAGGATTTGAAGAGGACTGTGGGTTTTGCCATGTCAACAGGAATCAGGATCTGATGTGACCAACAACTTCAAATGCAGAAGAAGCAGCTTCATGAAGACAGTCAGTCAGAATCCCTCTCACTCCAGAAAACAGTCTGATTTATAGAGCTGAGCTGAAACTTGACTCCGAGACTTGATTTAATGCTGCTTGCAAGAACTCAAGATGAGACATGAGGTAGTGTCTTGACACTTGACTTGAAACTTTAGTTAAGGCTGCCTGCAAGAACTCAAGACATGAGGTTATTACTTAAGACTTGCCATAAGAGATATGAAGATACTTCTACAAGACACATACTTTGTGGTAAGGGAGTTGAGGAGTTTGAGACAAAACATACAACTTGCTTTAAGAGAGTGATGGAGTTTAAGACAAGACACACCCTACTGTAAAAGAGTGGTGGAGTTTAAGACAAGACACACCTTGTTGTATGATAGTGGTGTAGTTTAAGACAAGACACACCTTGTTGTATGATAGTGGTGGAATTTAAGACAAGACTCACCTTGCTGTATGTTAGTGGTGGAATTTAAGACAAGACTCACCTTGCTGTATGATAGTGGTGGTGCCGAACTAGGCCAGAGAGTTTTCTGCCTCTGTCCAGTTTCAGCATCTAACATGGTCACTTCACTGTTCCAGTTAAAGGCAGCTACCAGCCATGACTGCTCACTTGGATGCATTGTTACACGCCTAACACGGCGACCTGATCAGATAAAAATCTGATAAATAGCCACAGCTTGACAAAGTTTCTCACATACTCTTTATTAACAAAAGAACAACTTATTATTCTAACTTCTAGTAAGCTAGTGTTATTAAATCTGTGTGACTGCATGTGCACTACTCATTCTAAAGCAGTACAATGCTATAATAATAAATAACATTAAACACAGAACATGATTTCCAAGAATTATGTTTTTTTCACAGAGGCAGATATTAAGAACATTGCTAAGTACAGCT
This sequence comes from Achatina immaculata, assembly GCA_009760885.1. NCBI lineage: Eukaryota > Metazoa > Mollusca > Gastropoda > Stylommatophora > Achatinidae > Lissachatina > Lissachatina immaculata. The sequence continues at coordinate 356,227 of CM019696.1, forward strand.
GCTAGACATATACCAGGCCCAGTCAATAAATACTAGGACAGAAGGCATCCAAAAGGTGTAGCTTAGAAGTTAATGGCCACCATCATCCTCTAAGTAGTCCCCTTGTGAGTCTTGCCAATGATCCTAGTGCCACTTTCAGAAGCATTCCTGGAAGTCATTTTCTCCCAGCCTGCAGCTCTGCTTTAATTTCCTCCACCGTCTCAAACTGTCACCCCTTCAGCATTGTTTTAAGTTTTGGAAACAAAAATAAAAGACATCACAAGGTGCAAGGTCTAGTGAAGAGAGAGGATGATGCACCACAGTCATGCTGTTACTGGTCACAAATCATCAAGCCTGGAAGGCGGCATGGGCTGGTGTATTGTTGTGGTGGAGAAGCCACGTCTTGTTCTGTCATTTGTCTGGTCATTTTCTTCTCACATTCTCTTGTAGATGTTTCAAGACCTTGGTGTAGAAAGCAGAATTAACTGTTTGACCAGGTGGAACAAATTCCTTGTGAACAAGTCCCTTCTTATAAAAAAAAAAATCAAAAGGGCTTGATGTTGCTCTTGACTTGTCTCACTTCCTTCTGCTGAGATGACTGCAGACTTTTCCCGCTGTCTGGCTTGTAATTTGGCTTCTATGTCGCAAGCACAGACCCAGGTTTTAACACTTATAATGGCATTTGACAGAAAGCTGGGGTGGCAATATATGCTTTGAAGTGAGAGGAACCATCAAGTTGTAGCTGCTTCTGGTCACCACTCAGAAGTCTGGGCACAAATTCTGATGCACCAAATCATCAAATCCTGCATTATAATTCCCTGGTAGCTTTCATGACCGACTCCTACTAGCACACTCACTTCATCAATGCCTCAACGATGGTGTTTGCAAATAATGTGATGCACTCTCTCAAACATTTCTGGCACTGAACTAGACACTAGATGACCTGGGTGCTTGTCATCATCAACCAACGTTCTACTCCCCTTAAACCAGGAAAACCACTAAATATCTTGGAACTACTAATATCCTGTTCCCCAAAAGCCATCTTCAACATCTGATAGCATTCTGTAGCTGTTTTTCCTAGCTTTAAACACAGTTTGATGCAAACGTGCTGCTCACAAAAATTCAACATGTCACAAACTGCATTGAACATTCAACATGTATAAAAAAACGTATGTTACAAAACTGCTGTTGCACACAAATTGCCCATTTTCAGCACACTGGTCAGCCATATATTGGAGGTTATGACCCAAGTAGTCAATGTTATGACTACTCTCCTTCTGGGAGCAGGAAAATCAGTCCCAGTAATTTCTGACTGCACCTTGTATAAGCGACACTTGGAAAACTACATTTCAGTGTAACTGACAAAGGATCAGAGAAACCAACAATCAGACAGATTTCATGATTTTACTCTGTAAATGTGACAACTGAATAAAGGCAGTTCAGATGGACACATTATGTGCTATTTATCTTATTATCACCAGAAAATAACATGAATTTGTCTGAAACTATATGCTGAGTACCTGATGGATGTTGTATTTTGTTGATTGGCATTCTAAACCTCATGTCCCAACAGACCACGGTCCCCATACAAGTTCCAGCTGCTAACCAGCACTGGGATCTGTTTACAGCCAGGCTTGTGACTAGTCCATGTCTGGGGTCATTACGCAGCAGCCAGGCTGGACTTGAACAACGCAGGTCCCATCCTATTATGTGGCTGGACACTGTAGCATAGGTCAAAACTGACTGGGCACCTGAGATAAAAAATATACACCAGCAAACCACACATAAATATTTTTATAGTGACTGGGCACCTGAGATAAGTGACTACATAACTAAGAAAGGTGGACATGGCAAATATAGAACATTTTTACAGCAACTGAGCACTTGTGACAAGTATCTAAAAACACTTTACAGTGCTTCATGTACTGAACACAGACTGGAAATGTGATTTCAAGAAAAGGAAAAAAAAAAGATAATATGCAAGATTAAGGCATGAAGTTGATCATGTATTCACTTTTTTTTTCTACCAGTACAAGATGTAGGTAGAGCTTGCACTAAGGGTCTTGATTATTTTTACTTTTTTTTGTTTGTTTGTTGCCTTGGCTACCATAACAGATGTTCATTTATAAAGATCTGGCTTATTCACTCATTTCTGTTATTTTCCTAATACTGAGAGTATTGTTCTCATGTCTCTATCCTTCATATATACACATAATAAACAGACAAGCATGGTAATGTCTGTTTATTATGTGTACTAGCTGATTACCTGGAGTTGCCCAGACATTTATTTATCCCAATCGTCTGTTAGACAGGAAAAGGAATTAATTCTATCTATAGTGTCTTCTTCTTCTTCGTTCACTTCTACCACCAAGACCGCCCTGTGATCCCACTGAATTTATGCCTGTGGTCCTTGTTAAGTCCTGAAAGGACCACACGAGATCCCAGAGAGGACCACAAGAGGTTCAGAGTATCGTAGGGCTTGAGCCTGTGTTCTTGGTGGGTCTCAGAAGTGGGATTGCGTGACACCGTGGTTTTCATTGCACCAGTTTAGTCTAGAGTTGGACTTTCTCACCGGAAAACCTCGACATGTTTTGGATATCAGTATATCCCCGACGAGTGAGAGGTGGTAGCCCACCCAGGCCAGAGTTGGATTTTCTCACCGGAAAACCTCTACATGTTTTGAGATACTCGTGTATCGCTGCCAGGTGAGAGGTGGCTGCCCATCCAGTCCAGAGTTGGACTTTCTCACTGGAAAACCTCAGTGTGATTAGGATACGCATACATCCCTGCCGGGTGAGAGGTGGTTGCCTATCTAGACTGCCCTGGTCCAGTGTCTCCAACTTCAGCATTTTGTGGTCGTGGCCGCTACCCTTCCCAGTTATTACCAGAATGGAGCTTTTGTCCAGGAGGATGAATCATCGCCACTAGTGACTTCCACCCTGGGTTGAGCCGGTTTAGGCATATTATCCCAGTATGGGCGTGTTTAGGACGTGACCGACCTCTAGAGCAGAGGTACTGTGACATGCGTAGCCTTCAAGATTCACCCTGGTGTGAGCCGATTTAGGCATAATTCACCAGTATGGGTGTATATCGGGCGTGACCGACCTCTAGAGTGGAGGTGGCATGACATGTCTAGCCATCAAGTTCCACCCCTGGTGTGTGCCGGTTTAGGCATATTTCACCAGTATGGGTGTATATCAGGCGTGACCGACCTCTAGAGTGGAGGTGGCGTGACATGCCTAGCCATCAAGTTTCACTCCTAGTGTGTGCCGGTTTAGGCATATTTCACCAGTGTAGGTGTATTTCAGACGTGGCCGGCCTCTAGAGCAGAGGCGACGTGGTATGTGTAGCTCACACAGCGATGCTACTGGACATATCGATTAAACTTCACTTTATCCTTTCCTTCACCTTTTCACATCGGCGATGCACAGCAACCCTTATTTCTTTTCCGCGGTTTCTTCCTTGACCGGGAGGAGCTTCACTCCATGCACGGCATCAGAAGAATCTCGCCAGCAGTGTATGAACTTAGACATGCATGGCTTAATCTTTGAGACAAGCATATGACTACTGGCAGGATCAACCAGATAGCTTCCTTCACCGAACCTTTGTCGGATATCTGCCGACAGATCGACGTGGGACAAAGGAGACAGCGCTCTGCTTAGAGCGGATCCCTTTCGACCCCGGCAGCGTTTCATTTCTTTTAACCAGCGGGGGCGGCCGGCGGCTCTCTCTGCTCTAACAAACAAGAAGAAAGCCTGGCCACCCACAAACAACACACATTACATACTGCAAATCCGATACCCTTTGCGAGAGATGGGCCAATTTCGAGACCATCGGTCGACAAAAATGTAGTACACCATTAGCACGAACCTGGCTGGCTAGCCATTTATATGCTTCATTCAACTCACTTCTGCATCGAAACACCTAAACTCTCGCTGTCCGGGAAGGGAGCGAAAGCCTGTCTCCCCACGCACGGAACTCGAGAGCGTTTTTTCGCCAAAAGAACTATCTATAGTGTAATACTGAAGTAATTTTATTTACAGGTATTTAAAATTATAAGTACAGGATACAAATTATAGAGCAAAGTATTTTACAAATTCACTATAATATTAATTTAACTCTAAACTTGATTATTAACAACATTTTTAATTTCACCTCCAGGAGCAAGAACAAATACGTGGGTGAACCCACCCTTGAGAAAGCAACATAAAGTTGTCTGAGAGAGAAACATGTCGATCTCAAATCCACTCTGCAGTACTTAAGAGACTGCCCCTGTGACTTGTTGATCATGATCGAGAATGGAAATCTCACTGGAAATTACAATCTCTTAAAGTTAAAAGGGAGATCTGTTGGAATGAGTGGTATCTGTGGGATAAAAACTGCTTCATCCTCTCCCTTTCCTGTTAAGATAGTCGCTTCAATCTTCTTTACACGCAGCCTTGTGCTGATGCAAAGTTTTGGTGGGTCGAGGTTACGTAGTAAAATAATTGGAGATCCCACTTTAAGTAAATGACGATGTGGTGGCAATCCAGCTGGATCAAGTGAGTTTAGCAACTCTGGTGGGAAACTGACGACCTCATCGGCATCTACTAGGGTATCGATAGACTTGTATTCAGTGACTACACCTGGTAACATCGCAAGCATTTGATTGTATATTTTGTGGACATCTTCATTTTTAGCAGCAAGAATGACCCTCTCTCGCAACCAGTTCAAACTGTGATAGTTTTGGAAAACAGCTGGATAGACTGCATCTATTAGCTTTGCCATGGATGACACCAGATTACAAAATTCGGATGGCAAATCTTGCCAGAAGACTCGACTGCTAATCTACCTTGTCTGATCTCCAGTAGTTTGTTTGAGAAAATTTAAGCACTCTCATCCTCAAATGTACTCTCACGTTTGCTTTAAAGTTATCTTTCGCACATGTCTCCACAAAAATGAACGTTTTTAAACATGAGTGGATCTCATCGGCGGGCACTGACTTTGGGATGACAGCCAGAGTTTGACGAAAGTCTCGACAGAAGAGTACCAGAGCTCCTCCCATCAGGTTGTTGTTGCCTCTCAGATCTCTAAGGGTGATGTCATGGGCTTCGAAAGCTTTCTTGTGAGCCATGGTGCATTCATCCCATACAATTAATTTACATGTCTTAAGCACCTGCGCCTGACCACTTGCCTTGCTTATGTTGGAGGTAGGATTTCCCTGCCTGGCGACGTCAAGTGGCAACTTAAGTGTGGGCTGTCCTCCCTCCTTCCATTAATGTCACTGTAATTCCTGAAGAGGTGATGGCAAGAGCAACTTCTCCTTGGGCCCTGATTTCAGCCACAATTAAATGAGTTAAAAATGTTTTCCCTGTGTCCTCAGAAGCATCAAGAAAAATGATAGCACCTTGTTGTTTCGCTACCTGATCCATGATAATTTGCTATGCTTTTTTCTGATCTTGATTTAGAAGTGGCTTCTTGTCCGAGACGTATACATTTAACTCTTCGATGTTGTAGTTCTTTTCTCGTAAGTAATCTGTGTGAAGTACATCTTGTCCATCTCGTACTGGTGCAGGTAGGCTGAGTGGCAGTAATGTTTTATTGTCCATGGCCACACATTTGTCCTGAAGAATAATCAAAGCCTTATTGAAAATGTCTGGACCAAACATAATTTCTAATGCGATTTTCCCTCCGGACTTTGGCAAGTATATCCTCACTTAGGGCCTCCTTATATTTTTCCCACAGAGTGTTTGGATTCAATGGACTGTATGTAGTCAATATTACAGCAAATAGGTTTCTGATTTGCTCTGGGGGGAGATCAATTTGGATTTTCGCAATTTGTTAACCCAGTGCTGGTCTCCTTCCAGTAAACCCAACTTCTGACAGGCCTTTCTAAATGTTTGGCATATCTCGCTGTTTACTGCTCTTAGCTCCATGAAAGATCTTGGTCCTTGAAGTGAGTGAAGAAGCATCCTAAGGAAATAGCATTCGGCATTACTGGGGTGAAGTGTGTACACTCGACCCAATGCGTCACTCATGACTGCAGCATGTCCAGGGACGGGCTGGCCAACTTTTCTTCTACAGAAAACTTTCTTCAATGCATTCCACGTGTAATATTGAGGTATCTCAGGAAACAACAAAGTCCTAGTGAAAGGATCCTGCTGACAAAGTTGAAAGAATGTTGTTAAGGTCGTGTTTGGTGGCTGATCAACCATGGTAGGGGCTCTCTCTGTTGTGAAATAAACTCTCTGACCACTTTCTAAATGGACGCTGAGGTGAAAAACAGTAGGGTGTCTTTTGTGAATTAGAAATACTAGGAATCTCCAAACTGCCTCGTTGCTGCTAATGTACCTTCCCAACTGATATTGCATCACTTCAACATATATTCTGTCATTGGTTATGCTGAAAACAGCCATATTTTAATCTTTGTTAACATACTTACACACATATTTAATTGATTTCACACTGTTACAGTACTCCATGTTGCCATGTTGATGTGTGACTGAAAAATGTTTGACAGCAGCTGAGAAAATGGCACAGGCCACCTGTTGTCGTGTTGCTTTGTATCTTTAGTTTCACCTTGAACCCTCCATCTTCTGGAGCTCGCCATCTACACAGAGGATAACCATCATGTCTGGTCTGTGTCTCAATAATCAATTTTCTTTGATATTTCTTGGTACACTTTCCGTCCTTCATACATGGAGAGTTGCAACTGAGATCTCCACATGGTCCATGGATGTTTTTCTGCAAAAAGTTCAGGATCTTGTATTGGGTCAGGCAACTCAGTAGATATAACATCATTGATTTGTGTGGGCTGAATTTTGTCTGCCAACCAGATTAAATTGTGTGAGTGTGGCAGTCTTCGCTTTTGTCATTCAATCGCGTACATCCAGCATACTGGCACTCCAAAGACATGGCCCTTTGTTATAACATCAATTAGTTTCAACTGATTCTGTTTAAACATTCTCACAATCAAGTCGTGGTGCTCACTGGGTAACTGACCATTGGTAAGCACCTCTTTGATCTCTGTCCAAGCCAGATTGCAGGTGAAGGTGATAAATAAGACTGGTCTCCTATACGTCTTCACATACGTCATAGCATCTTGTGTTTATTCGTGCATGTGTCTGGGATTGCCTGTAAACATAGCTGGTAGTATGACTAAGGCATCAAGGTTTTCAACGTTTCTGTCATTTGCCACAGCATCTCAGGTGAATATATTCCTCAACTCTCAGTTTACGTTGATTTAGATGAATGTAAAGAAGAAGCTCACTCTCGATTATTGCATACATATCAACGATGAATTGATGAAACAATTGTCTGCAGTTTATTATGTGGTTCTGTTCAGTATCTCGAACCATTATTCTGTATGCATAGAAATTTATCCCTGAAACTTTCTTTCTGGTTGTTTTATATGTTGTTGAGTTGACCTGCCTCAGATTAAAATGATATCCATCTTTACCATGGGGGAGTATCACTGGGTACTGTAGACCATCATAAGATCAATGTGTTTCTGAAATGCACTGCAACGATTCATCTCGCTGTTGAAGTATGATATCCCGTTGATCAACCTCATCACCTGATATAACCACCGTGACTTAATCTACCTGAGGAGCATTGAAATGCCGCTCGTGTTCACCTGTTGGTCTTCGGTCTGCTTGTATGATTACTTTATATACATCCATTGGCATACTTTCCAATGCTGCTTTAAACATTTTAATAAGATCATTGTGCTCATAAAACATCCTCTGTAAGTTTTTAACGCAATCTGGCGTCTTGTTCCTGAGATGTAGGCACACCTCTGGTCAGTTTCCACTTATCCGTTTCCAATAAAATATAGCTGTAGAAATTTTGGTGGTTGATCTGGTAGTGGAAGCAATGATCTAACCCTATGTAAATCTTCCCTTGCACTGTGAATGTTGATGGAAATCTGGGCTGTTCAACAACTGATGTGGTGCTGAACGATTTCATTTGAGTTGTATTTTCTGACGTTACTCAGAAAATGCTTTGACTCTGATGTATCTCCTGATGTGTAAGTCAAAATTTCTTGTGGTTGTGGTGGTTCCAGTTGGCAGAGTTTCACTTTCCTATTTTTGCAGCAAATACCAGGAGACTCTGATGTAAACCTTTTGGCTTGATAGTAACTACAAACCATTTCCATTTTTCCGATGGTAGCACTTGCATGCTGTGAGTAGTCTTTATGTGGATCATAAGGGAATCCTTCCACTGCTAAGCTAAAATGTTGCGCAGTCCATGATCGTCTAGCTCTATGTCTCATTGCCTATAGTCAGGCCTCACGCTGTTGTACTGTCTCTGAAACTCTAGATGTAGTAGCTCTATTTCTCTTATCTTGTAGTCAGGCCTCACGCTGTTGTACTGTCTCTGAAACTCTAGATGTAGTAGCTCTATTTCTCTTATCCTGTAGTCAGGCCTCACGCTGTTGTACTGTCTCTGAAACTCTAGATGTAGTAGCTATATCTCTCTTATCTTGTAGTCGGGCCTCATGCTGTTGTACTGTCTCTGAAACTCTAGATGTAGTAGCTATAACTCTCTTATCTTGTAGTCGGGCCTCATGCTGTTGTACTGTCTCTGAAACTCTAGATGTAGTAGCTCTATCTCTCTTATCCTGTAGTTGGACCTCATGCTGCTGTACTGTCTCTGATGCTCTAGAAGTAGCAGCTCTCTCATGTAGCATTGCAAGTCTTCTATTCCTCTCCTTGGGAGTTTTTTGTCTACGCCATTTCATTTTTTTAGCCTTTGATTGCACTTGACCAATTGTCTTATGCTTCCTTAGAGAGGATTGTAAAACATCTATACTGGCAGCAAGAAGCAGCAATTCGAGTTGAAAATAGAACTAGAAAATATCAACCTATAAAACAAGGGGTGCAACAAGGATGTGTACTATCTCCAGATCTTTTTTTCTCTGTACAGCGAGAACGATCATAACAGAACCAGGCATAAAAATTGGAGGATACAATATTAACAACCTTTGGTATGCTGATGACACAGTATTGATGGTTCTAAGGACTGCAAATGCGCCACAAACAGCCTCTGGCAGTCAAGTCCAGCTCCTGGCCTTCCCGTGGCAGAACTGTTTAAACTGACAGGAGAAGGGGCGAGGGTGAATATCTGGCGCCTGAAAACCAGTTACTTAGGGTAGATGAGTGTCACGTTTGGTAGCTCATCTGCCGCTGTTGGCGAGATCTTCAGCTGCCGTGCGTGGAGTGGTGCTCTTCCCGGCCAATGAAGAAATTTGCAAATGAGGTTGCCGCGCAGCATCACTGCGGAAAAGGTGGTAGAAAGAATAAAGCGAAGCAAACAGTCAAATCACGGCACCTCTGGTCTGGAGGTCGGCCACGTCCTGAGTGCAGTCATATCGGGTGAAATGCATGAACCGGCTTGTCCCAGAGGTTAAGTCACTGCTGGCTTGACTTTTCAAATGCCGCGCGTGGAGTGAAGCTCCTCCCGGTTAAGGAAGTAAATGCGGAAATAAAGGTTGCTGTGCGGCGCCGATGGGAAAAGGTGGTGGAAAGTGAAGTTTAACCTGTTATGTCCAGTAGTATCGCTACGAGAGCTATACCATGGCACCTCTGCTCTAGAGGCCGCCTATGTCCGAAATACACCTACACTGGTGAAATATGCCTAAACCGGCACACACCAGGGGTGGAACTCGATGGCTAGACATGTCATGCCACCTCCGCTCTAGAGGTCGGTAACGCCTGATAAACACCCATACTGGTGAATTTTGCCTAAACCGGCTCATACCAGGGGTGAATCTTGAAGGCTATGAATGTCACAGTACCTCTGCCCTAGAGGTCGGTCCCGTCCCAAACATGCCCATACTGGGAAATGCCTAAACCGGCTCAACCCAGGGATAGAAGTCACTAGTGGCGAGGATTCGTCCTCCTGGACAAAAGCTCCATCCTGGTCACAACTAGGAAGGGTAGCGGCCACGACCGCAAAATGCTGAAGTCGGAGACACTGGACCAGGGAAGTCTAGATAGGCAACCACCTCTCACCCGGCGGGGATGTCTGCGTATCCTAATCACGCTGAGGTTTTCCGGTGAGAAAGTCCAACCCTGGACTGGATGGGAAACCACCTCTCACCCGGCGGTGATACACGGGTATCTCAAAACACGTCGAGGTTTTCCGGTGAGAAAGTCCAACTCTGGCCTGGGTGGGCTAACGCCTCTCACCCAGCGGGGATGCACTGATATTCCAAACACGTCGAGGTCTTCCGGTGAGAAAGTCCAACCCTAGACCAAACTGGTGCAATGAAAACCACGGTGTCACGCAATCCCGCTTTCGAGACCCACCAAGAATACAGGCTAAAGCACTGTGATACTCTGAACCCCTTGTGGTCCTTTCGTGGAACTCGTGTGGTCTATTTTGGACCACACAGGGGACCACGGGATCTAACGAGGACCACATGCGTGAATTCAGTAGGTTCACAGTGCGGTTTTTGGTGGTAGAAGTGAACGAAGAAGAAGAGAAGAAGAAGAAGACACAGTATTGATAGCTGAGAACCAACAAGACCTCCAAAATCTCTTGGATAAAGTCGCCAAAGAAAGTGAACAAAAAGGCCTTACTTTGAACATCAAAATGACAGAGTTTACAGTTATATCTAAGAAACAGAATCCACCAAAATGAAGTATAAAATTAAATGGAACTATTCTAAAGCAGGTGCAGAAATTCAAATACCTTGGAGCAGAAATAACTTCAGATGGGAAATGTAGAACAGAAATTAGGAACAGAATAGGCCAAGCAAAGACTGCATTTCAGAGAATGAGAAACATATTAACCAACACATCCTTATCAATGAATGTTAGAAAACGAGTCCTAAAATGCTATATTGAACCTATCTTGTTATATTGAAGTGAATCAAGGATAATAGGCAAGTCTGCACAAAAATCATTGGAAGCAGCAGAAATGTGGTTTATTAGAAGAATGTTTGGAATTCCCTGGACAGCAAAAATAACTAATGAAGAATGTATGAGAAGAGCTGAAGAGATAAAAATCTTGTCAAAAAAATAAGAGAGACAATGTAATTTCATAGGACATGCAATGAGAAGAGGGGGCATTGAAAATATTATAACAACAGGAAAAATAGAAAGAAGAAGATCAAGAGGAAGACCAAGAGAAATGATACTGGACAGTCTGACGGGATGGTGTGAGATGAGATCACCAACTGAGCTGATGGCCTGCATGAAGAATCGTGTACTCTGGAGAAGCATAATAGCCAACGCCAGTCGGCACGGCACATGATGATGATGAGTTACATTAAATTCACAATTAGAGACCAAGGCACTAAAAAAAAAAGCTATTTTGAAGTCATTTTGGACATTTTATTTTTCACCCCTTCTCAACCGCCATGCTGATGGGGGCTGAATGTGGACATATTTTTATACTGGAGGGTTTTACCTCAAATGACCAAGGGGGTAAATTTCATAAAATGGAATGGGATGGTTGTCATATTACTTTAAACAAGAAAAGTTGTTCTCAACATGCTGGACCGCATGTATAGTTAATAAAATTGTTAGTAGGTTGTTAGTATAGAACAAAAAAAAAAAAAAGAGCTAAGGGAGCTACAAATGCTGCTCTTAGACCAGCACTGCTCTATTTCAAGATTATCTCCATTCTTTTGTTCCTCCTTAAATGTAGTAGGTCCTACCCCATCCCTAGGGTGATAGGGGTGTCTTACCCCCACAGTACTTTTCTCCAGATTGTATGTCATATGTGTACAAAGTTTGGTTGAAACTGCTCCAGGTGTTCCAGAATTATGCTGGAACATACACATACACACATACATCCATATATATATGAAGCATAGAGACATATAAGAATGCAAGGTAGTGTCTGTTTATTATGTGTATATATGAAGCATAGAGACATATGAGAATGCATGGTAATGACTGATGTATGTTGGTGTAAAAAAGATACCAGCCAGATGAATATAATGAACCTATATATTATCATACTGAGAGATGAGGATATAATGTACACACACAACAGCAACAGTTGAGAACATAAAGAGAAACTATTTTGAAAATTATATACAAATACAAATAATGGAGACAATGTCAATATTTAATACATTAATGTATTTCAACGTGATAGCCTCTCAGATTTTAAAAAATATCTTGATATCTAAAACATCATCTAAATAAGTGGAAGAGGTTTTAAATTCTTATAAAAATGTGTAAGAAAAGTAGTAAGAACATTATTACCTGAATCAAAGTGAGTCAGGTCCATAACTTGACCATATATGTCCATATCAACAATGTGGGAATCTTCCAATTTAACACTTCCACTGTCAAGCCTATAAGAAGAGCCATGAACACAACAAACTTCTCATTACAGGTCATGCAAGAACATCAAATGAGACTGGTGAGATAATATGATGAGGTAAAAGAATGTGATGAAGTAAAAGAATGTAAAGAGATTAGTGAATGTTTACATGTCACGTACACCAGAAGAATGTATCATCTTTGTAGTGCATCCTTGGATCATATAAGCAACACAGTAATTTTTTATCTCTGTGTACATGTACATCATATAAGCAACACAATAATTTTTTATATCTGGGTATTTGTAAATCATATAAGCAACATAATCAGTTCTTGTCTCTGTTCATACAATCATATAGTAACACAATTATTTATAATAATAAGCACCTTTTCTTTTACTGATATCTTTGTTTAAGAAGTATTTTCCCATTTTATGATGTTGTTAATGAATATTTTTGACAGCTGATGCTGCATTTCCCTCTAAAAAAAACATACTGAGATTCATGTATTCCTGTAAAGCAGACATGGATTTTTCAACAGATCACAGACCTCTTCATTTTCTCCAAATGAAGAATTTTATTTTTTATTCCCAGATTACTTGGCTTGACAATATACAGAATGATTGCTGTCTACCTTATTTATACACTCTAGAAACACGTTAGCTATTGTTGTCCACCTTATCTGTAAATATGTTAACTGTTGTCAACTAATTTGTTTGCAAACATATTAATTAGGCTGTCCACCTTATTTGTAAACATGTTAACTATTGCAGTCAATCTTACCTGTAAACATGCTAACTGTTGTCAATTAGTTTATCTGTTAATTATTGCTGTCAACTTTATCTATAAACAATGTTAACTGTGGCTGTCAACCTTATCCGTAAGCAACGTCAACTATTGCTGTTAACCTTATCTGTAAACAATGTCAATTATTGCTGTTAACCTTATCTTTAAACAATGTTAACTACTGCTGTCAACCTGACCTGTAAACAATGTTAAATATTGCCACCCATTTACCTATAAATAATGTTAACTATTGCTACCCATTTACCTGTTAAAAATGTTAACTACTGCTGCCCATTTAGCTGTAAACAATGTTAACTACTGCTACCCATTTACCTGTAAACATGAATACTATTGTTGTCTGAGACTGATGCCACAGAACTTGATCTTTCTAAAAATGTCACACATTTGATCTTTCCACCTGGAAATACAAAGACACAGAATTCTAAAAATGTTTTTGTAATTTAACCTCATAATTCCATCTTTTAAAAGCTATAAACTTAATAAATCTACCTATGGTGTGGAATTCAGCTTTCCTGTAGATAACTCCATGCAATTTGTACATGCAGCAGAAACATATACAATATGCTCTAAGTTTCTGTGGGCAAAGGATTGAGAAGAACTTAATGCTATAAGGGTCAAATGTCAAGGATTTATGAGAACATAGTGCTAAGTGAGTCAAGTGTCAAAGATTTCTGAAAATATCATGCTTAGTGGGTCTAGTGTCAAAGATTTCTGAAAATATAATGCTAAGTATGTCTAGTGTCAAAGATTTCTGAAAATATAATGCTAAGTAGGTCTAGTGTCAAAGATTTCTGAAAATATAATGCTAAGTAGGTCTAGTGTTAAAGATTTCTGAAAATATAATGCTAAGTATGTCTAGTGTCAAAGATTTCTGAAAATATAATGCTAAGTATGTCTAGTGTCAAAGATTTCTGAAAATATAATGCTAAGTAGGTCTAGTGTCAAAGATTTCTGAAAATATAATGCTAAGTAGGTCTAGTGTTAAAGATTTCTGAAAATATAATGCTAAGTATGTCTAGTGTCAAAGATTTCTGAAAATATAATGCTTAGTGGGTCTAGTGTCAAAGATTTCTGAAAATATAATGCTAAATAGGTCTAGTGTCAAAGATTTCTGAAAATATAATGCTAAATAGGTCTAGTGTCAAAGATTTCTGAAAATATAATGCTAAATAGGTCTAGTGTCAAAGATTTCTGAAAATATAATGCTAATAGGTCTAGTGTCAAAGATTTCTGAAAATAATGCTAAGTAGGTCTAGTGTCAAAGATTTCTGAAAATATAATGCTAAGTAGGTCTAGTGTTAAAGATTTCTGAAAATATAATGCTAAGTATGTCTAGTGTCAAAGATTTCTGAAAATATCATGCTTAGTGGGTCTAGTGTCAAAGATTTCTGAAAATATAATGCTAAATAGGTCTAGTGTCAAAGATTTCTGAAAATATAATGCTAAGTAGGTCTAGTGTTAAAGATTTCTGAAAATATAATGCTAAGTATGTCTAGTGTCAAAGATTTCTGAAAATATCATGCTAAATAGGTCTAGTGTCAAAGATTTCTGAAAATATAATGCTAAATAGGTCTAGTGTCAAAGATTTCTGAAAATATAATGCTAAATAGGTCTAGTGTCAAAGATTTCTGAAAATATAATGCTAAGTGGGTCTAGTGTCAAAGATTTCTGAAAATATAATGCTAAGTGGGTCTAGTGTCAAAGATTTCTGAAAATATAATGCTAAGTGGGTCTAGTGTCAAAGATTTCTGAAAATATAATGCTAAGTGGGTCTAGTGTCAAAGATTTCTGAAAATATAATGCTAAGTGGGTCTAGTGTCAAAGATTTCTGAAAATATAATGCTAAATAGGTCTAGTGTCAAAGATTTCTGAAAATATAATGCTAAGTGGGTCTAGTGTCAAAGATTTCTGAAAATATAATGCTAAGTAGGTCTAGTGTCAAAGATTTCTGAAAATATAATGCTAAGTGGGTCTAGTGTCAAAGATTTCTGAAAATATAATGCTAAGTGGGTCTAGTGTCAAAGATTTCTGAAAATATAATGCTAAGTAGGTCTAGTGTCAAAGATTTCTGAAAATATAATGCTAAGTAGGTCTAGTGTCAAAGATTTCTGAAAATATAATGCTAAGTAGGTCTAGTGTCAAAGATTTCTGAAAATATAATGCTAAGTGGGTCTAGTGTCAAAAACATATGGGAATGAAATCCTGAGTACAGGTGGGCAAATAAAACAGAATGAGAACCAAACAAAACTCAGAGATTAAGTGACAAAATCAGACAATAATAAACAAAAAGATACAAATACAGCCATGTACTGACAGAAAGAAGCACACAATAACACACAGACGTAGTTTCAGTAAGAAGATGATGATAACAATTTGCTTGAAACAGACTGGCCAAGTGAATAGGGATCAAAACAGGAGGGCCGATCCATTTTCAAAATGAAGTTCTGTTGAAGTTGGATATGTTGGGCCAAACGAAGAACATAGCCTTGCTGAAAACTGTGTCACAACATATACACAAGAACATAGCCTTGCTGAAAACTGTGTCACAACATATACACAAGAACATAGCCTTGCTGAAAACTGTGTCACAACATATACACAAGAACATAGCCTTGCTGAAAACTGTGTCATAACATACACACAATTCCCTTTTGATAGCAACACTAATTTAAGGAGAAGAAATAATTATCTAGTGCTGTCACCACAACATAAAGTGGATTAAAAATGTCACTACTGTTACCACAGTGTGTAGTGAATGTTAGAAACTGTGACATGCAAGTGTAGTGAATGTTAGAAACTGTGACATGGAAGTGTAGTGAATGCTAGAAACTGTGACATGGAAGTGTAGTGAATGTTAGAAACTGTGACATGCAGGTGTAGTGAATGTTAGAAACTGTGACATGCAAGTGTAGTGAATGTTAGAAACTGTGACATGGAAGTGTAGTGAATGTTAGAAACTGTGACATGCAAGTGTAGAGAATTAACAATGTCAGTACTGTATGCTGAACATGTTAATTATCACTGTGATCCATGTGTAAATGAATTAACAACATTAGCACTAGAGCAGTATTCACAATAAATTAACAATATTAGTACTTGTATGCCTTCACGTGTAGTGAATAAACACCTGTATATGCAGAGATTAAATAATGCTAGAATTAAAAGTATTAGTTCTGTGACGTGTGCACAGTGAATTAACAGTGACATACAAGAAAAGACTCCCATTTTTAATTCATTAATGGAACAACATACAAAAAAAAATTATAAACAAAATATATTTAGCAGGCTGTGGCAGACAGGTCACATTTACCACCAGCTATACACTTATTACACACATATACACATATTAAGATATCAATAAAATAAGACTCATATCCAATTTAGACAGGAAACTACTACAGACAGTGAAACAAGTACATCATTTTCTAGATCTACTACTCAGACTAGTGGGTGTTTTGGTCCTTTCAACTACCAGCACAAACAGGTAGCTGGGACACTGGCTCTTGACACCATGAAATCTACAAACTGAGTTTTTTTTTCCCTTTCCAGAGGTGAACAGTTGTCTCCCCTACATGACAATGAACCATGAAATGCATCTCTGTCATTCTACCACACACATATGGTGTTAGAAATGCTGTTCTATTATACAGGACTGGTGTTAGAAATGCTTTCTATTATACAGGACTGGTGTTAGAAATGCTGTTCTTATACACAATATTGATGTTAGAAATGCTGTTCTAATACATAAGATTGGTGTTAGGAATGCTGTTTGAATATACAGGACTGGTGTTAGAAATGCCGTTCTAATACACAAGATTGGTGTTAGAAATGCTGTTCTTATACACAATATTGGTGTTAGAAATGCTGTTCTAATACACAAGATTGTGTTAGGAATGCTGTTCTAATACACAAGACTGGGGTTAGAAATGATAATACAGGCTCAGTTAAGTTTTTGATTTTGCATTGGTTTTTTTTTTGTATGATCAAGTTCAGCATGAAGACTTTTCTGTTGTTTCTGAAAGGGTTTTCATGCTCTTGCTTTTCCCTTTATGTCCAATTGCATACAAAAGTTTTATGTTGATGCTGCTATGAATTCTCTTTCTCCCATCAAGACAGCTATCACTTAAGCCTCAACTCTTGCCACTTGCTTTAACTGCCTAATCAGATTACTGTACTTTTAATCTTAAATGTGTGATGCTTCTCTATTACAGCTTCAGACAAAGTCATGAGCTGGATCAATCTTAGGTCCTACTTTGCTGATGAATGCACTGTAATGTCTGGTCGCTTTCTAGTTTCTCTGATATCCATGGATAATCTCTTCCTAATGAACTCATGATCAAGAGATCATATATTCAATCTAAGATTAATAATAGAGAAATGCAGGGAGTTTAATGTGAATCTACATTTATCCTTTATTGACTACTCAAAGGCATTTGATTGTGTACAACACCAGAAACTTTGGGAAATAATGAAAAAAATGGGATTTCCAACACATTTTATACAATTAACATCACTGCTGTGACCAACAAGCAGCAGTAAGAATAAATGGTGAAACAACAAGTTGGTTTGACATAAAACAAGGGGTCCGTCAGGGGTGCATATTGTCACCCTACTTATTTAACTTGTATACTGAAAATATAATGAGGAATGTTAGAGAAGATGTAGACAAAGAATATTACGATGCCATAACAGTTGGAGGTTATGAAATACCAGAGATTAGATATGCTGATGACACAGTATTGCTGTCCACAACACAAGAGGGAATGGAAAAACTAATTATGTCAGTCCGCAAGAACAGCGAAGAGCAGAACCTCTATCTTAATGCAAAGAAAACTAAAGTGATGACAACTGACAAAACAAACAAGGCAACTGAAATATATATCAATGAGGAAAAACTGGAAGAAGTGGAGAGTTTTGAATATCTTGGATCACTACTAACTAATAATGGAGATACAATGAGGGAAATTAAAAGGAGGACATCTATTGCTCTTCAGAAAGTAAAACAAATAAAGAATCTGTGGAGAGGAGCAGACAGAACCACAAAAATAAGATTTTTAAGGGCATGCATCTTTCCCATCGCAACATATGCCTGTGAGACCTGGACACTTAACAAAACAGCTGAGAAACACATAAATGCCTTTGAATGTAAATGCTACAGAAGAGTTCTCCAAATATCGTGGACACAAAAAAGAACAAATATATCTATACTACAAGAGCTTAATATTGAAGAAGGCTGGCTAGTAAAGAGGATTAAAGAGAGAAAACTTAAATATTTTGGACACATTAAACATCATGATAATTTAGAGAAGACCGTATTGGAAGGATACATAATGGGAAAAAGAAAAAGAGGAAGACCGAAATGAAGATGGCTGCAAGACATCGTTGACGATCTGGAAATGGATGCAGCAGCAGCAGGCCATCTTGCTCACAACCGAGAGGCCTACAGGAGTGCTGTTTGGGAGGCAAAGTTCCACAAGGGACACGCAAAGGAATGAATGAATGAATGAACTCACTGCAACATCCCAGTCATTAGTACCTTCTAATAGCTTATCGTTCATTTTTTTGGAAGACTTTCTGTGTGATTTAAAACATTCTGTAGTATTAGATATGGAATCCTCAAGTCCACTTTTGCCAACCTGTTTTGAAGATGGGTAAAGGGTTGTCATGTTCTGAGGTTCAATGTTTTCACAGTGCATTTATGTAGGTAAAGGTTTTAGCTTCTTTCCCTTTTGTCTTGTCTTTTGCACTGTCCTCAGTGACTGCTTGTTTCAACATCTTTGGACTAATGAAACTAGGCACACTGTAAACACAATGGTCTAAGATTTGTTTCTTCTTATACGCTCTGTTTCTGTTGGTTTGCTGCTGTAAGTAGAAGCTGCAGTGCTGAAGCTGAGTCTCACAGGTAACTGTTCCAGTCAAAATATTACGACCTCTCTCTGCAGCACATCTCCCCAGGTTATTCACTGGCCTTTGTCGATGTTGTTAACCTGCTTTTTGACCTGCATGTTAGTCTCTATTTCACTGATGATCATATTCCTTCTACTAGATTTTTGCTGAATTTTGCCTTGATCAAATCCCTTCCTGTTGGTTCATTTGTATTCTATTACTTCTTTCAACTCAGAACATGTATTTTCATCCAGTTTTAGGTGTTGGCTGCACCTCTCGTATCATTATATTCTTGTTTCAACTTTTATTTTCATCCAGTGTTGGCTGCACTTCTTGTATCATTATATTCTTGTTTCAGTTTGTATTTTCATCCAGTTTTAGGTGTTGGCTGCACCTCTTGTATCATTAGATTCTTGTCTCATGACTGACAGCCTTTTTTTTTTCTGCCTTATTTACCACAGACCTGATTAGTAGCTGAAGTCTGCTCTGTTTACAGTATAGTGCTATGTCATTTAATCCTGGCAGCACTCACAACCACTTTCAAGATTACCTGCACTGCTAGTGTGAATAGTACTGGAGGTATCCAAGCACTTCCTCATTTACTTTTTATGTTCTTGTACTTTTGTGTACTGTTACAAACTTGTTCTGTGTACCAAAACAAATGGATCTCTGTAGAACTTTTTATTACACATCTGGTTTCCATCTTCTTTCTTGACTTTGGCCACTGACAATAAATTCTTTGTGGTAATCAATATATGTAATACTAATGATGTGACAGAATTCTGTAAGTGTAGAATTAAAAAGCTAGACTGTTTAATGTAAGGGACAGAATTCTGCTATATCATAATAACTTATAATTGTTTCCCCTGGCGAGTGTGAACTTTCAATGACCTGAAGAAACAAAAAAATCAATAAATGTCATAACAGAAATTTTTTAGGTCATGTTTTGACCAAAGACAGGCATTTTTCTCTGCAAAAGTGACTGTTGGCTCAGAGTAATCTTAAAATCAGTCACAACAACTGTGAATTTGGGCACAAATATTGCTGGTTAGAAACTAAGATTTTTCCAGATGTTCAAGGTTAAAAAACAGCATTTAACACATGGAGATTCAGGGATAGAACGTTTGAGAACAGAGTATAGAAAAAAATGTCTGTGATATAAAAGAGCCAGGAAATTAGGGGAAAAAAAAGGAGAGAGATTATATTTTCACAGAGTTATGGATTGATCTGAATCATGCTGTAGAAGAATTTTGTGCCTTGTGACAGTTTTTTCAGTAGAGGCAGTTTGGTTATGGCAGTTAGAATTTAGTAGACATCTGTTGTCCATGTCTCCTTTTCAGAACACAGTAAAATAGTATGTGCCAGGTCATGGAACCTGCTGCTGCTGAAATAGTGAAGTGTTGAAGAAGGTTGCTTATGCTGCTGTTAGAAAGGGTTTAGTGGAGTAAGATGTATCAATTTGAACATTATCAGAAAGTATAATCAACTGGTTTCTATGATATTCACAGAGAAACCAACACAACCCAAGCATTCAACTCCACCTAAACGACAGTAACATGAGAACCTCTGACACTCTCTCCACAGTACCAACACATAACAGTGTGGAGTAACTTGAAAAGTTGTGTAGAACATAGAACAACTGTTTATTAATGAGAACTGATGATAGGTGAGTGATGACATGAAGTAAGCTGACAAAATATCACACTTAGGCTCCCCCCCCCCCCAAGCAAGAACTCAGTTCACCAACTGGGGCATGAGTGATCAACTTTCACTCTCAACAAAACATCAAATATGCATCTTGAACAGTAAAAAGTTAGTACTTATAGATTCAGGAATATGCCTGATTGAATTTCACAAAACTCACATCACAAAGTTTTAGACCAACTAGTCTTAACAGAAGAACTATTTCTATATGTTTAGTTCTACAATTCTTACTTCACAAAAAAAACAAAACATGAGGCATCTCCATAACATCACATGTAACTACAGAAAACTGCCAGCTCACATCCTAGCCAATTTAACAAGACAACATCATGCCATCCTTTCTCTCTGGCTGCTCAAACCAATAATAATCCTAAACTACTAAAAAACAGTCAACTCCTTTCTCAGCTCATTCCACAGACACCAAAGTCTCCTGCAAAAATCCCATATTTTACAACCTTTCTTGACATGTGAAAACATGTCATCCCATTTTAACCCAAGGCTGTTTTTTTAACTGCTCTCCCCTGCCACAGGAAGAAATGTGGACGTTCAGTTGGGTGCCGGAATAAAAGCGCGGGTCTTGATATGTACAGGGGGTGTATTTGTAAAATGGAATGGAAAACAGTATTTCCATGTACTTCCGTGCACTTATTATGTTTCAAAATATAACTAAATGTATGAAAATTTCATAAATGCAGAGTTTTTTAGGAAAAAAGAAGTAATGTGATGTTTTTTAGACAATGATTATGCCCAGTTCACCATCGGCTAGGTCTAGATCTACACTACTTACCATCTGAGATGTCTAGATATACTTGTCGATCTCGTATTGTGATTCTATGTTGCATTCTTGCTAAATTAATGTCTGAAATCAAACCTCCTAACTACTTCTCCAGTCGTCTAATATGTCTAGATCTACTTGGGATACATTCAAGAGCAGTGGGGTGGTCACAGGCCATGTCCATACCCCTATCTACATCATCCAAAATTGAACATTTTCGGTGTTTCTCTTCCTTTTTTTTGCTCGGCATCGCTCGTAACTAAGCACTCTTTCACCATTTTGAAAAGTTTCACCGGAAACGCAGACGAAATATGTACAATCTATAAATGTTACACAAGTTGTTTTAATAAAACAAACCAAGAGTCGCTATATCGACCTTGGCACAAATTGGGAAACTGGAATAGTCGATATAGTGACCAACGGCACGGGAAGTGCTAAGTCATTAAAGACAGGCCACCTCAAGATCCCACCTGCACAGGTAAAACTATTCAGGGACCTACTCTACCTAACTTTACAATAATACCGATTACATCCCTTTTAATATCTAAGCTACACAAGAAAAACCTCTACACTGTTATAACAGTTATATAGTTATAGATGTAGAGTGTTCTCAGTTATTGTCCTTGTTAAGACTAAGAGTTTTTCAGAGGTTTTCATCTTGCCATAATTTGCACATTGTGTTAGTGCATAGTGTTTTCTGATGGAATTTCTGTAATTGTAAGTATTGAGTTTTTGTTCATTATTCTTACTAGATTTCACTTCTCAATGGCAAACAAGCTCTTGCCTGGGAAGTTCTCTTATTATGTTGTTCCTCCCTGACTTGTGGCAGCAGTTTTCTCATTTCCATTAAATCATCCTCATCTCCTTCATAATAAAATGTATGTAGAACTGTCACTATGCCAGCACGTCTGTTGCCTTGCCCTGATTGTCAACAGTCTTGTCAGAGAGAGTTTGCTTATGCCATCTGAATTGTTATGATTGTTCTAGCGTCAGCGTGCCTGGGCTGTTGCATTCATTCAGTGTTTAGCTCAAACGTTATGTAAACTTCACAACTAAAGTCAAAACTCTCCATGTACACACCAGATAATTAAATAAGTGGTTCTCAGACTGTTGATATTCCACTTTAACTGGTGCCGTGTTTGTTCCGGCACATAATGCAGTACATACAAACAGTTTTTGCTATAAATCAGAAACAACTTGTGCTAAATTGGTGGTACACTTCTGTTTTACTGAATACTTGCAGTGTTTTGCTATAGGTTTTTTCCATCTCATATGTTTATCTAGTTATCTGTATAATGTTGTATCCAGTTTTGTTGTTGTTTGTCTTAGCACTTATGTGTGGGAAGTTATCTCTTATCTGTTCCCTACTTGCAGACACAGCTTGAATATTTTCTGTACTGTAGTCTGCTGCCTGACAGAAATCTTGTATCTTATTTGAGACTACATTACAGTGCTCTTCTGACTGTAAGACAGTTACGATTTACCAAATCCTATCTTTATTATACATATTTCCTGCCACAGTGCATGCATATTCCATCTGATTTTTAAAAATCATATTAAGCAAAGCAGGCATGGTCACCTGCAGATTCTTTGCATCATCCCCCCCCCCCCCCCCAAAGTAAACACTGGGGGCAAGTCTTCATGTTGGATTTAGCTGTGGTAGCATGATGACTAGCAGGCTGCGTGACAGAAATATATCTAAGGGATATAATTCATGGTAAATTTAGTATTTTGACTAACTGGATAAATCCCTTATTTAATTATGACGTAGACTGTTGATGTTTAGGAAGGTCATTCTTGACACTTTAAAAATCCAGAGAATTATGATCATGTTTGATGAACTTTACCTTCACATGTTTTTTTACTCAAGCTTAGTTAAGACCTTGGAAAATCTCGGGGAGTAGTGAATTTTATCCTGACATGTTTTTATTAAAAGTTAAATTTGGAATCTCCAGTTTTTCACTGAAGATAATTTTTGGATGATGATATCCCGAGGCTTCTCAGCCTTTTGGCTAAGATCAAAGTTATAGTATCTGTTATTTTTGAACTAAATGAGATGCATGAGGCCTGCCCTGCACATTGAATGCCGGAGGTATGGTCCACATCTTGTTACGGTTGGACCCGGTTTGCAGTACCACCGGGTCACGGCCTGTTGTTTTCGTCGTCTTAAAAAAAAATCTCGAGATTATGACTGAACTTTCTCTAGACTTGTTTTTATGGCTAGATAAAATTAGGTTGTTTTCAGAGACTAATTCAAGGTCTTAAACAGGCGATTTTCAAAGTTCAGACTTTCTCATGGACGAATGTTCATGAAAATAGGAAAGTAGAAATTGTTGATCATATTTAAGTGCTGAACTTTTACGTAGAAGGATTATTATGGATTGACTGATTATGTTTAGATGGAGATTAGAATGTGGAATTAGGACAGATGATAGAGTGTGAGAATCATAGTGACAGGCTTGTGATTAGTGACTGATTTTACTGAGTGAAATTTTTGATAGATAGTTGAGAGATTTGATATCATTATGGGTTAGAAAGTGTTCTAGGAAATTGTGTAGTAATTTGTGATGGAATGTGAGTTGAGTTTTCCTTCCATGGATCCAGATATGTTTACTTGTAACTGAAGAATGTAACAATAATTCTTTTGAAGCACTGTAGGACTTATAAGGTCCGATACTTGTGTTATTTTCTTATGGATCCATGGAAAGGCTTCTTGTGAGAATGTAAGTTGGCATTTATGTCCATTCATGCTGTATGTCTGGCAGTTGGTCTGAGTGTGAGTGTAGTGTAGCCCACTCCTTCCTTATATTGCGAACAAGCTCTCCTCAAGCTTAGGAGTGGATTGTCATTTATTACAATCAATATTCTTCATCCTCACTGATCACCGCCCATTCTTTTCACAATAAATATATAGTTTATTTGTTTCCATAAAATTTGGGTGTCAGTGGTCTTAAAACCGTTGTATTGTTTGTGTATCTGTACATTTAGAGTCTGAGAATTTAAGTTTGTTGAAAATCTATACTAGTAAGGTACTAAGACTTAGTTAGAAAACTAGTATAGCTGCATGCCCATAAAGTGCAATGCTAGTCCACTCAAGTGTCATCTGATACTTTCCAAATGAGCAGTTTATATAAGAATACAAATGTGCCCAGTAAAAACTTTTGACATGAACTAACCTGTCATCAGTCTCCAGATTATTTCATGGTGTCCAAGATTCAATTAATAAACAAAACACCAGCTTCTAAAATAAAACCAAACAAACCTTGTTTATTAAGGCAGACTTTGGACCTGTTGGCAGCTGTCTTTCCCTCCAGTTTACCACACTCCCAGATACGAACAGTCCCATCATTTGAACAGCTAGCAAAATACTTGTGATCATGACTGACACTTAGCCTGGAATATGATAGTAAGAGTGATACAATCACAATTTAGTTTGGAATGTGACAGTATGAGTGATACAATCACAATTTAGTTTGGAATGTGCAGTATGAGTGATACAATCACAATTTAGTTTGGAATGTGACAGTATGAGTGATACAATTTAGTTTGGAATGGCAGTATGAGTGATCTACCAATCTATCCATCTATCTATCTGTTGCCCTGCAGATGGGCATTGGTTATCATGCTTTTCCACAATTCTGTGTACTGAGTACTGATTATAAGCTGTGCTGGCATTCTCTGTCTGTGCCATCTAGTTAATCCGTCCAGCATTTTCTCTCTTGTCTACCTCAGTCTCTTTTGCCTTCTATCTTTCCCATTATCACAATGTATTCTAGTTTGCCTTGCGTAGAATATGTCCTGAGAATTTGGATTGTCTTTTTATGAGTTTTCTTACTGCTTGTGTAGTCTCTCCTGCTTCTCTCTGAACCTCCTCATTTGATTTCTTTGCTGACCATGTTATACACAGAATTCTTCTAAGGAACCACATTTCAGTGGCTTCCAGCTAGTTTGTACTTCATTAGTGACTGACCATGCCTCGCATCTGTAAAAAAATCTGGTTTGATGTAGCACTGGAGTACTCTTTTCCTCATTCCCAATGACAGAGGTTCAAAGGTCAGACTCTAGCTTCACTGCATTTAGGTCAACCCTACATATGCTCCACTGCATGCTACAGCATCCATCCAAGAATGTCTGTTTGCTAACAGCTCCTGTCAAATGACGGTTGTTTATGATGCGCTTTCTACCACACAGTTCAGATTTCCTGACAGCATCTTTAATTTGTCCTAGCTTCAGCAATCTCTTCAGATCTACATTTTTCTTCCATTCCTTCTCTTCATTTTCCAGCATTCTGTCCAATACAGCTTTAGCAATGTCCCCCTTGTCCACTGTCAGTCTGCCATTTATTTTAGCCTGTCCAGCAAGTCTATCTGCCACATCACTGCCATGTACTCCCACATGCCCTGGATAGTAAAGCCACGTTAGAGTTGTCACAGCTGACTGGTTTAACAGATTAACTCATTGTTTTTGAAGCAATTTCCCAATGACAGAGACTGCTCTGAATTTTCTGAAACATTATTTTGGCTTGCATTATTCTGCTCTTTATCTCTGTTAGGCATATTCCATCTGAGGTCAGTAATGTCCCCAAATATCTAAACTGTTTCAGCACTGTGATTTTTCCAGGTAGTTCATCTAAATGAAGCATAATATTCTCACTGTACAGGGCAAATAAATCAGGTGACAACACACATCCTTGGTGCACTCCAAATTGATTTCTTGATATTTGTCAATTTCTTGCTCTACCTTTATTGCTGACAATAAATGTTTTTAATAATTCTCAGGTCCTTTTCCATTACTAGGTTGTGCATTTCTTTGTCAAAGGCCTTGAAGTAATCTATAGAACACAAATATAGATCATTTTTAACTTCTGTTTCTTTCTGTGAGCATTTTTAACGTATAAACTGCACTGCTTGTACCCTTCCCTTTGACAAATCCACACTGTCCTTCTGTAATCTCTGGTTTTATTTTAGCTCCTACTCATTGCATGATTATGTGGAGCAGAATTTTGGTAACGTGTCTCATAATATTTACTGTTCTGCGATCTTCACATTCTGCTGCACATATTTCTTTGGTATAGTGATAAATATTGATTTTCTGAAATCATATGGTATACATCCAGTACTGCAGATGTCATTCAAAAGTTTAAGTATTATTTCCACTCCATACTCCTCTAGTGCTTCCAACTCTTCTTTAGTTATGTTGTCTGGACCTGGTGCTTTATTATTCTTAATTTGTTGGATGGCTTCTGTGACTTCTCCCACTATTATAGCAGGTCCCTCATTGTTATTTTCAGGGTTTGGATAAGTTCTTTCATCACTGTATAAGTTTTTGACGTATTCATTCCACCTATCTATTATTTCTTCCCTTCTCATTATAATTTCTCCATCTTTTGATTTAAGACATCCAATTCTGTGATGTGTCCTTCTGGGTGTTAATTCATCTATGTTTTTTGTACATTTCTCTTGTGTTACCTTGGCAGTGATGTTCTATTTCTTTGGATTTTGCATTTAACCACTTTTCTTTTGCTTTGTTGCATCTTTTCTTTATTTCTTGATTTAATTCTTTATATTTTCTTTGTTATATTTCATTGTGTTGCTTTTGTTACGGCTGATCTTGTCATTGTTGTGTAGTCTCCACCAATCCATTAAGTTTAGAATCTGTCATCCATTTCTTCATTCATTAACTCAGGTATAACCTCTCTTGATGTTTGTTAAATAGACTCATAAAACATTTCTCACTGATTGTCAATGCCATCAATTTTTGATACTGCACTGTATCTATTTTTTAGAATAATGTATTTTTCTCTCAGACTGTTATCAGTTTTCAGTAGCACTAATTCAGTTTTATACTGGCTCTCATTTTCCTGATCTTCTTCAGTTTAATTCTCATTTTTCCTAACTGGAACATGGTCGCTGTTACAATCTGTCCCTGGCCTGGACATCACCGACAAAAGAGCATTTCAAAATCTTGTGTTTATTAGTATGTAGTCGGTTTGATTTTTTGGTGGTATTATCTGGGCTTTTCCAGGTCCATAGACATCTTGGGTGTTGCTTGGACCAGCTGTTGCCAACTATCATGTCATGGATCCATCCCCATATAATCAACTTATCACCTGTCTCATTTCTTTCTCCAAGGCCATTGCTGTCTTTCAGTCTGCCAACTTTTGCATTGAAGTCTCCCATTATTATTGTGCATTTGTGATTTTTGCACTCTTTGACTGCTTTATCTAAGTCACTGTAAAATGCTTCTCCGCACTTGCTGATGTTGCAACGTAGACTTGGATGAAGTTTATGTTTACTGGGTTTCTTCGCAAACTTTATCATCAAAATTTGGTTTGATATTGCCTAGTATCCCCTCAGGACTTTGCTTTTGACATCATCTAGGATTATAACTACTCCTCTTCTGACACCATCCAGGATTAACCCACTCCTCTTTTGACATCATCCAAGATTATACCTACTCTTTTTTTGACATCATCCAGGATTATACCTACTCCTCTTTCGACACTATCCAGGATTATACCTACTCTTCTTTTGACATCATCCAGGATTATACCTACTCTTCTTTTGACACTATACAGGATTATACCTACTCCTCTTTTGACATCATCTAGGATTATACCTGCTCCTCTTTTGACACTGTCCAGGATTAACCCACTCCTCTTTTGACACCATCCAAGATTATACCTACTCTTCTTTTGACATCATCCAGGATTATACCTACTCCTCTTTTGACACCATCCAAGATTATACCCATTCCTCTTTTGACACTGTCCAGGATTATACCTACTGCTCTTTTGACATCAGCCAGGATTATACCTACTCCTCTTTTGACACTGTCCAGGATTATACCTACTCTTCTTTTGACACCATCCAGGATTATACCTACTCTTCTTTTGACACCATCCAGGATTATACCTACTCCTCTTTTGACACCATCCAGGATTATACCTACTCCTCTTTTGACACCGTCCAGGATTATACCTACTCCTCTTTTGACACCATCCAGGATTACACCTACTCCTCTTTTGACACCATCCAGGATTATACCTACTCTTCTTTTGACACCGTCCAGGATTATACCGACTCCTCTTTTGACACCGTCCAGGATTATACCTGCTCCTCTTTTGACACTGTCCAGGATTATACCTGCTCCTCTTTTGACACCATCCAGGACTATACCTACTCCTCTTTTGACACCATCCAGGATTATACCTACTCCTCTATTGAAAGCTATTGCTAAGGGTAATAACTTTGTTTTTTTTGTTGAGAGATAATATTTTAGGCATGTTATTATTAAGAGAAATGTTGTAAAGAGGTTTACAAGCCTGTGCCATTATTAATAGTAATACATAAATTAATGCTGCTCTAATATTATGAGCATTTTAAAAGATCTGAAGCAAGAAAGTTGGCTGTGAATTTTGTACATGTTCTCTTGCTCTGAAATGTTAAAATATATGATTATGTTTCAGAAGGCATCTTTTGCTAATTGTACCATTTTCAACTGCTGAATTATACTACTTATCTTTTAGTAAAAATTATGGTAATTACAGTAAGAACCATGGCCAAGCCATTTGACTTGATGTTTCTGGATGTAATGTAATAATGGTGTTACTCCAACCTTTACCCTGATGGTATCATTTCTTATTTGGTCTCTTCTTGTCACATTTAGTAAACATCTCATTTCTGTCGTGATGATTTTCCTTCTCTTTTTTAGCTGTTGGTGTCCATGTTTGGCATTGTCAACACAGAGTTTGGGGGAAGTTTGTGTTGTACAGTACTCTTTTTGTTTCAGTTCTGATATATTTGTTTTTCAGTAAAGGAGTCATCTGCATAAAGGCCTGATTCATTTTATTGCACCTGTTCTTAATCTCAGCTCAATTTTCCCTGAGGATGATATTATGCTACCTTGGTATTTGAAATGTTTCACCGTTTCAAAGCGCTGGTTGTCTAGGAAGATCTATGTTCAGATTTATTCTCTCACTAAAGTCATGACCTCCATTTTTTCAGCACATGGCTTTTAAATGTCCTTGCTAAGTCATCCTTGTTTTGCAATTCTCTGATGTGGCTATAAGTGCTTGGTTGCCAGTAAAATGGAGTTCATTTATAGTCCACCTACCGTGTGTGTTTTCTGAAAGGTGTTGTAAGTTTACTGGCACTGTTTCTGGAGTTGAACTGTTGGGTAGTTTTGTGGTGGACTTTTTACTATGTATTTTAGTTTCTCTGCAGATGTTGTAAGTGTAATAAGGGAGTAACATGCACCAGTTAACAGATGCCATAAACGCGCAGCTAAAACTCTCCTACATGCACCAGTTAACAGATGCCATAAACGAGCAGCTAAAACTCTCCTACATGCACCAGTTAACAGATGCCATAAACGAGCAGCTAAACCTCTCCTATATGCACCAGTTAACAGATGCCATAAACGAGCAGCTAAACCTCTCCTATATGCACCAGTTAACAGATGCTATAAATGAGGAGCTAAAACTCTCCTACATGCACCAGTTAACAGATGCTATAAATGAGGAGATAAAACTCTCCTACATGCACTAGTTAACAGATGCTATAAATGAGGAGCTAAAACTCTCCTACATGTACCAGTTAACAGATTCTATAAACAAACAGTTAAAAACTCTCCTACATGCACCAGTTAAAACTCTCCTTCGTGCACCAGTTAACATATATATAAACAAGCAGCTAAAACTCTCCTACATGCACCAGTTAACAGATTCTATAAACAGTTAAAAACTCTCCTACATGCACCAGTAAAAACTCTCCTTCATGTACTAGTTAATAGATATATAAACAAGCAGCTAAAACTCTCCTACATGTACCAGTTAACATATGCTATAAATGAGCGGCTAAAACTCCCCTACATGCATCAGTTAACATATGCTATAAATGAGTGTCTAAAACTCTCTCACATGCATCAGTTAACAGATTCTATAAATGAGCAGCTAAAACTCACCCACATGCATCAGTTAACAGATCCTATAAATGAGCAGGTAGAACTCTGTGGCATGCATCAGTTAACAGATTCTATAAATGAGCAGCTAAGACTCTCCTACATGCACCACTTAATAAATCTTATAAATGAAAAAAACTAAAACTTTAAAACTTCTACCTGTTAACAGCCCCCCTGTGTTCCTGTAAATGAGCAACTAAAACTCCCCTGGGCTTCCATGTTTCCAAGGCCAGACTACCATCCCAGGGCACAGCAGATATAGCATCAGTTGAGAGAATATCTGCTTCAAACTGTGCACGACGGTGATGTACCAAGTCCCTGAGATCCCACTTGCACTTGGCATAACGTGTGGTCACTGGTCCAGATGAAGGGGACAACATATTTACACATGAAAATGATCAACTTTATATGTGAAGAAGTGGTCAAACAAGCAGTCAAATGTAACTGCTGATATGTGAACAAGCAGTCAAATTCTAACTGTCAATGTGGGGACAAGCAGTCAGACTGTAACAGTTGATGTGCGAACAAGCAGTCAAACAAGTAGTCAGACTGTAACTGTTGATGTGGGAACAAGTAGTCAGACTGTAACTGTTGATGTGGGAACAAGTAGTCAGACTGTAACTGTTGATGTGGGAACAAGTAGTCAGACTGTAACTGTTGATGTGGGAACAAGCAGTCAAACAAGTAGTCAGACTGTAACTGTTGATGTGGGAACAAGTAGTCAGACTGTAACTGTTGATGTGGGAACAAGTAGTCAGACTGTAACTGTTGATGTGGGAACAAGTAGTCAGACTGTAACTGTTGATGTGGGAACAAGTAGTCAGACTGTAACTGTTGATGTGCGAACAAGTAGTCAGAGTGTAACTGTTGATGTGGGAACAAGTAGTCAGAGTGTAACTGTTGATGTGGGAACAAGTAGTCAGACTGTAACTGTTGATGTGGGAACAAGCAGTCAAACAATTATTAAGAGAAATGTTGTAAAGAGGTTTACAAGCCTGTGCTATTAATAGTAATACATAAATTAATGCTGCTCTAATATTATGAGCATTTTAAAAGATCTGAAGCAAGAAAGTTGGCTGTGAATTTTGTACATGTTCTCTTGCTCTGAAATGTTAAAATATATGATTATGTTTCAGAAGGCATCTTTTGCTAATTGTACCATTTTCAACTGCTGAATTATACTACTTATCTTTTAGTAAAAATTATGGTAATTACAGTAAGAACCATGGCCAAGCCATTTGACTTGATGTTTCTGGATGTAATGTAATAATGGTGTTACTCCAACCTTTACCCTGATGGTATCATTTCTTATTTGGTCTCTTCTTGTCACATTTAGTAAACATCTCATTTCTGTCGTGATGATTTTCCTTCTCTTTTTTAGCTGTTGGTGTCCATGTTTGGCATTGTCAACACAGAGTTTGGGGGAAGTTTGTGTTGTACAGTACTCTTTTTGTTTCAGTTCTGATATATTTGTTTTTCAGTAAAGGAGTCATCTGCATAAAGGCCTGATTCATTTTATTGCACCTGTTCTTAATCTCAGCTCAATTTTCCCTGAGGATGATATTATGCTACCTTGGTATTTGAAATGTTTCACCGTTTCAAAGCGCTGGTTGTCTAGGAAGATCTATGTTCAGATTATTCTCTCACTAAAGTCATGACCTCCATTTTTTCAGCACATGGCTTTTAAATGTCCTTGCTAAGTCATCCTTGTTTTGCAATTCTCTGATGTGGCTATAAGTGCTTGGTTGCCAGTAAAATGGAGTTCATTTATAGTCCACCTACCGTGTGTGTTTTCTGAAAGGTGTTGTAAGTTTACTGGCACTGTTTCTGGAGTTGAATTGTTGGGTAGTTTTGTGGTGGACTTTTTACTATGTATTTTAGTTTCTCTGCAGATGTTGTAAGTGTAATAAGGGAGTAACATGCACCAGTTAACATATGCCATAAACGCGGAGCTAAAACTCTCCTACATGCACCAGTTAACAGATGCCATAAACGAGCAGCTAAAACTCTCCTACATGCAAAAGTTAACAGATGCTATAAATGAGGAGATAAAACTCTCCTACATGCACCAGTTAACAGATGCTATAAATAGGAGATACAACTCTCCTACATGCACCAGTTAACAGATGCTATAAATGAGGAGATAAAACTCTCCTACATGCACCAGTTAACAGATGCCATAAACGCGCAGCTAAAATTCTCCTACATGCACCAGTTAACAGATGCCATAAACGAGCAGCTAAAACTCTCCTACATGCACCAGTTAACAGATGCTATAAATGAGGAGCTAAAACTCTCCTACATGCACCAGTTAACAGATGCTATAAATGAGGAGATAAAACTCTCCTACATGCACCAGTTAACAGATGCTATAAATGAGGAGCTAAAACTCTCCTACATGCACCAGTTAACAGATGCCATAAACGAGCAGCTAAAACTCTCCTACATGCACCAGTTAACAGATTCTATAAACAGTTAAAAACTCTCCTACATGCACCAGTTAAAACTCTCCTACATGCACTAGTTAACAGATGCCATAAACGAGCAGCTAAAACTCTCCTACATGCATCAGTTAACAGATGCTATAAATGAGGAGCTAAAACTCTCCTACATGCATCAGTTAACAGATTCTATAAATGAGCAGCTAAAACTCACCCACATGCATCAGTTAACAGATCCTATAAATGAGCAGGTAGAACTCTGTGGCATGCATCAGTTAACAGATTCTATAAATGAGCAGCTAAGACTCTCCTACATGCACCACTTAATAAATCTTATAAATGAAAAAAACTAAAACTTTAAAACTTCTACCTGTTAACAGCCCCCCTGTGTTCCTGTAAATGAGCAACTAAAACTCCCCTGGGCTTCCATGTTTCCAAGGCCAGACTACCATCCCAGGGCACAGCAGATATAGCATCAGTTGAGAGAATATCTGCTTCAAACTGTGCACGACGGTGATGTACCAAGTCCCTGAGATCCCACTTGCACTTGGCATAACGTGTGGTCACTGGTCCAGATGAAGGGGACAACATATTTACACATGAAAATGATCAACTTTATATGTGAAGAAGTGGTCAAACAAGCAGTCAAATGTAACTGCTGATATGTGAACAAGCAGTCAAATTCTAACTGTCAATGTGGGGACAAGCAGTCAGACTGTAACAGTTGATGTGCGAACAAGTAGTCAGACTAACTGTTGATGTGTGAACAAGTAGTTAGACTGTAGCTGTTGATGTGGGAACAAGTAGTCAGACTGTAACTGTTGATGTGGGAACAAGTAGTCAGACTATAACTGTTGATGTGGGAACAAGTAGTCAGAGTGTAACTGTTGATGTTGGAACAAGTAGTCAGAGTGTAACTGTTGATGTGCGAACAAGTAGTCAGACTGTAACTGTTGATGTATGAACAAGTAGTCAAACTGTAACTGTCAATGTGCGAACAAGTAGTCAGACTGTAACAGTTTATGTGTGAACAAGTAGTCAGACTGTAACTGTTGATGTGGGAACAAGTAGTCAGACTGTAACTGTTGATGTGGGAACAAGTAGTCAGACTGTAACTGTTGATGTGTGAACAAGTAGTCAGACTGTAACTGTTGATGTGTGAACAAGTAGTCAGACTGTAACTGTTGATGTGTGAACAAGTAGTCAGACTGTAACTGTTGATGTGTGAACAAGTAGTCAGACTGTAACTGTTGATGTGTGAACAAGTAGTCAGACTGTAACTGTTGATGTGGGAACAAGTAGTCAGACTGTAACTGTTGATGTGTGAACAAGTAGTCAGACTGTAACTGTTGATGTGTGAACAATTATTCAGACTTTAACTGTTGATATGTGAACAAGCTGTTGATATGGCAAATAGTCAAAGTTTAACTTTTGATATGTGATTTAGCAATTATAACTGAATTAGTGATGTGTGATTCAGTTGCTATACTTCAGCTGTTGATATGTCAGCCAGCAGTTAAAGTGCAACTTTTGAAATATGAGGAAAAAGAAACTGGATCACAGACTAATATATGAAATTTATTAGTTTCATAAGTGATAAACTAACTTACACAATTCTAGACACAGATGTACTAATAAACACTATTAAAACATAAATGTTATATGTCAACATTTACATACTGAAACATAATGATGCATTAGCATATACTCTAAGTCATTAAAAATACACACAACAAAAATTATCATTGAAAAGATAAGAAAAGCTGAAATGAAAATGAATGACACTGACAAGTTTAAAAACAAATCCTTAAAATGAACCACAAGGAGTAAATTATATCTTTTAGAGAAAAATAAGTCACATCTGAGGCCATCCCTTATTTGGGTGCACTGCTAAAGAAAAAAATGCCTGATGCTATCAAATATTTGAATACTGCATGTGTCCACCTCATACACTGAAACATGCCAGAAGTTAGTTTGGCACTGACTGTAACAATGATGACAAACAGCAACAGAAATCACACCCCATGTCTGTTGCAGGTATCCATCAACTGTTGTAGGATGTTGATGCAACAGATGGTGTCCCATTGTATTCTATACTCAATGCAGTTCATGTCAAGTGATGGATCTGGCAACTGCATGATATGGTTTCTATTCTGCTACATGAGACAAGCAGTACTGGGTCAGCTGCATCTTTCTGATAAACAAACTTTGAAGAACCCCTGTTTGTGCTAATAATGAAGAAAGATACGGCTGCAATATGTCATCAACATACCACTGAAGTATGAAGTCACCATCAGCAGACACTAGTGTGGAACGAAAGTTGTAGTTGATCACACCCTAAATCATTACAGATATATTCCACTATATGGCTGATACAGATCCCTAATTCATCAGAAAAGACAGGTTCCCAACAATGCCAATGGTTTAAAAATCCACCATTAGCAATCTAGTCAATGTGTGTGTCAGATTCTGAGAATAATGATTTGACTGATGTATTGACTGCTATGGACTGGTGTAATGTTTTATGGCATTTAAAGTGGCCAGTCTTCTCCACACAGTCTGACTACTGATGTAACTCCATGAAAACAAATTGTGTTTCTTGTAAGATACAGCAACAGGGTGGAACCTGTTATATACAAGATCACGATGTATACTTTGTCTGAACTAGCTGTTGCCACATGTGGAGCACCTAGGAAAAGTCTATCAGCAACACAACCTGTCTTCTCATGATAATGTAATAACTGGTTACAGTAAAACTACTTGTTCACTTATCAAGTTACAGTAAGACTACTTGTTCACTTATCAAGTTACAGTAAGATTACTAGTTCACTTATCAAGTTACATTAAGACTACTTGTTCACTTATCAAGTTACAGTGACTCATTTGTTCATTTATCAAGTTACAGTAATATTACTTGTTCACTTATCAAGTTACGGTAAAACTACTTGTTCACATGTCAAAACAGTGAGACTACTTGTTCACATATCAAGTTACAGTAATACTACTTGTTCACTTATCAAGTTACAGTAATATTACTTGTTCACTTATTAAGTTACAGTAAGACTACTTGTTCACATATCAAGTTACAGTAATATTACTTGTTCACATATCAAGTTACAGTAAGACTACTTGTTCACATATCAAGTTACAGTAAGACTACTTGTTCACTTATCAAGTTACAGTAAGACTACTTGTTCACTTATCAAGTTACAGTAAGACTACTTGTTCACTTATCAAGTTACAGTAAGACTACTTGTTCACATATCAAAAGTGGAACAATGCTTTGTATATGTCTAACTGAAATTTAAATTTTAAACATGCTGATCACATGATATAGTTTATCTTAAATTTTGGCACCTTTAATGAATCTATTTGAATAAAGTATTCAGTGAGTATTTTACAGAATTACATGCCTACAATAAAAGCAGTGAAATCAGACCTTTTGAAATCATCATTTGCACATATTCCCCTAACTGTATATTGTTACAAGTTATACTCCTACATTTTGCAAAGCCCTGCCTCCAGAGCTGTAGACTTGACTCAATCAACTCAGACTCAAGTGCAACTTGATTTGGACTCATCTTGAAGATGTACAATAGTGACTTTGACTCGACTTGTGATTTCACATTTTCCAGTCAATCGATTCAACAATTTTACTGCAGATTTTCTATTAGTAATACAGCACATGCTTCAATGACATCATCTCCCTGTGTGTTGTCAATATATTTACTTTGAATAATTAGTGAATAAGTATATAAAACTGAGTATATAACTATACAAGAACACATGCAGTACACTGATGACAGAAGTCACCCAGCGCTTGAGAACTGCTACATTCAGGAATATAGGATGCTAGAACCACATGGTTTGAATTTGCAATTCAGCTACACCTGTTAACATTCCTCTCTTTCACAATCATATTCCCTCTGCACCAAGTTCCACTCCTTCCTCACAGTAACACATAGTTCAGAACCTTGACACAGCATCAGATTACAACCCCTCTACCTCAACTATAATCACCTATTCCACCTTCTCCGGGCTAGATTACCATTGTATCATTCTCTCCCCTTTCTGCCCTCCCTCCCCATTTACAACCCACCTATCACACGTCTCCACTTAAACATTCTCTACATTCCACCATGCACAGTTCTGAACACAGCCTCTTACAAATCACAGCTAAGTGCTCCATTCATTTTATTTTACTCTATTTTTTCCATTCCTATTTTTTACATAGCATTCATGTGAATTTATATTTTATCTTCTCTCTCTATTTCTTCATCCTGTGTTTTTTGTATGATTAAGGTTCACAGTGAAATGTCAC
The DNA here is from genome assembly GCA_009760885.1 of Achatina immaculata. Taxonomy (NCBI): domain Eukaryota; kingdom Metazoa; phylum Mollusca; class Gastropoda; order Stylommatophora; family Achatinidae; genus Lissachatina; species Lissachatina immaculata. The sequence continues at coordinate 393,363 of CM019696.1, forward strand.
AATTGTGTGCTCATTAAGTAATAAAGCTGTTTCTACTTTTTTCCTAGTTTATACTATTTACTTTGAATCTGCAGTCTGTTAAGTTTTACCTGGTGCATGACTAGACAATATGCAAGAATTCTCTTGCACTGGAAAGAGAAATGACACCTAGTGGTAACATGAAGCAAATGGGTGCCATAAAGTTAAGAATTTATATTGCTAACCATGCCTGTATTATCACAGGGGTCTTGTAGATAATCCGAGGCTCATAAGAAATAATTCAGGTTTGGATTTGTGCAAAACTTCCAAAATATAGAAAGGATGTGCCAGCATTTTCTTACTCAACAGTTAACTTAGTGGTTGAGGTTTGATGTCTAGTTGTTGTCAGTAACTGGGCCTTTTTTTCCAGTCTGGAATTAGCTGTATAGAGGAGTTGTGAATGTTTTATGTATACTGTATGCTATATGTTTTATCTGAGGGTACATTACCCTTATGTTTACCACAGATCTTTCAATCAGGAGTTTAGTTTTTTTTATGTTCATTTCATTCTCAATGTTTCCATATGTTTATTACTTGCTACTCAAACTGAATCATTATTCTTTGTACACTTTATTTGCTTACAATGTTACCTGAACATATTAACCATTTCCACTTAAAGTGGACTATTATCTTTTTTCCACGACTTTTTCATCTTTGTTCAAAGCTATAACTAGATATTTCTAGTGTTATAAATCTTTCCATGGTGCTTATGTATGAAGAGCTATTATGAGCCTTTGTTGTCCTCTCTCCAGGGTTTGTATTTCTAACAGGTTTTAATATTGTGTCAAATCAAAATGAATAAATGACTGCTGGATGTTTAATGAAGTGGTATATAAAAAAGTATACATTGTGTTCTTGCTTCAGTTTCACTACTCCCAAGCCTTTGTGTAGGCCTTTAGTAATGTTGATCTGTTAATCTTCTTCTTATTCTTCGTTTGCATTGTCTGTCTATATCTGCAGTCCTGTCTCTTGGATAAATTTCACTGTTTTTTGTAATTCATGTATGGGACCATAGAGCTTATCTTCTTTAGTGGTTTCACTGGGCCAGTAATTATTTCTCAGTGTCTCATAGTTGGTGCAGTTCTGGAGGATATGTTCCACAGTTTGGGGCACCTGGGCACATGTACATAGATTAGTAGTACCAACCTTAAACTTTGTATACATATGACTTCGGAGTCTGTCCTGTTCGAAGATGGAAGATGGTGACTTGTTCCTTTCTGTTTAGCATGTGACAGTCATCATGTGGTGGTGTTTGTGGCTTCCTGTAGGTTTTTATCATGCTTTTCTTCTGATTATAGGTGATTGGTATGTCTGGTTGCTCCATTTCAGTGCCCTCTTTGGCCAGATGGTCAGCTTTCTCATTGCCTGGTATCCCACAGTGGGAGGGAATCCACTGCAAGGTGACTCCATGTTGTAAGCCAGTTTTTGACAAGCCATCCTTGAGGTCTGGTAGTTTGTTGCACTGAAGAGCTTCCAGTACTGATCTTGCATCTGTGAGAATTACTACAGGACATGTACCAATTCTGGAGTCTGATAGTTTTTCAACTGCAGCAATAATTGCCCTAACTTCTGCATCATAGTTGTTGCAGTATTTTCCAGTGGGTATGGAAATCTTGTCAGTGGTGTTGTTTGGATATTCAATATGTGCTCCTGCCCCTCCATTCTTTATGGCATTATGTGCAGATTCATCTGTATACACACGTATCCAGGTGTTACATGGATATTTATCATCTAGAACACTAAATGTGGCTGATGATCTTACAAGACTGCTCTGCATCTCACTATTCTGCACACCTTTCACTTCAGTCTGAATAGTTATTTGTGTACAACCTGGTTCTTTCCATGGTGTATGCTCTGGTACAGATGATAATGGAGCAACTACAGCTGGAAGGTCAGGTATCATCTTACGCATATGCTTGGCCTGATGAATGAAGCTGCTTCTTTTAAGCCGTCTTAGTGCCAAGTTACTGAATCTCTCCTTCAGGGGATGGCTTACAGAGCTAAGGAATTTTTCTCCCATGGTCATGACCTTTGTGTCTCTACGTTCCTTTAGTGCTTGAACACCAACTATTTTCTGCATTTCTACTATTGGTGTGGACCTCATAGCACCTGTGATAATCCATAGTGACTGATTTTGAACCTTGTCTAGATTATGCAGCGTAGTGTTTGATGCTGTGCACCAAGATGTTGAGCCATATTCTAAATGTGGTAGAATACTTTGCTGATATACATTCTTGAGGATTCTTTCACTAGCTCCCCATGTGGTTCCACTCAATTTTCTTAATATGGCTAGTTTTCTTCTGGCTTTTGCTTCTGCACTGTTGATGTGTTGCTTCCAAGTCAGTTTTGAGTCAAGAGTCACTCCTAAGTCTTCTTCTTCTTCTTCTTCTTCATTCGCATTGTCTGTCTATATCTGCAGTCCTGTCTCTTGGATAAATTTCACTGTATTTTGTAATTCATGTATGGAACCGTAGAGCTTATCTTCTTTAGTAGTTTCACTGGGCCAGTAATTATTTCTCAGTGTCTCATAGTTGGTGCAGTTCTGGAGGATATGTTCCACAGTTTCACTCCTAAGTAAGTGGGTTGGTTGTCCATCCTTAAGGATATTTCATTTACAAAGAACTTACCTGCTTTCTGTTTAGATGAGAGAGTGAACAGAGTGGTACTTGATTTCTCTGTGTTGATACTTACACACCATTTGTTTGTCCATGATGTCAAGATGTCTGCTGCTCTTTGGAGTCTCTGTGTAGCAACTGTCGCATATTCATCTGTACACCACATGACCAGATCATCTGCATACAGTGCCGCTTTGATTCCATAGGGAAGTTCCTTGACCAGGTCATTAATGAATACAAGGAATAGTGTAGGCGAAAGGACCCCACCTTGTGGTACACCGTGTCGCAAAAGTACTTTCTGGCTTTTGTGTCCATCCAGTACTACTCTAGCTCTTCTATTGTGTAAATAGGACTTTATCCAGTTGTACAGTCTTCCATTCACATTGCAGTTTCTTAGTTTCCACAGCAGACCTTTTTTCCATACTTTATCAAAGGCTTTCTTCAGGTTTATCCACGCTGCTAGTACAAGGTTTTTCTCTTGGAATGCATCCTCAATCTCTTGAGAGAGATAAGTCACTTGATCTTCCGTACTGTAGTACTGCCTAAATCCTGCTTGTTGTGGAACGAGAAGGTTTTCACTTTCTAGGTACCATTTTAGCCTCAGGTCAATGATGCGTTCCATCGTTTTGCATAGGCAGCTAGTGAGACTGATTGGCCTGTGGCTGGAGGCAGTATCACTGTTTTTCCCTGGCTTTAGCAGTGGTATCATGCTTGCTTCCTTCCAGATTTGAGGTAACTTACCTGTGCTCCAGCACATACTGAAAATATCCAACAGCTTTCCCACTGCTGCCATTCCCAGGTTCTTGATCATTTCATTGGACACTCCATTTGGTCCTGGTGATTTCCTTGGTTTCAGTTTACTGACTGCTAGGTCTAACTCGCTGCGTGTGATTGGTGCATCCATGACCTCCATTTTTCTGACTTGTTCCTCTTCTTTCTGTGGGTCAATGCGCACTGCACGCTCTTTCTCTGGATGGATATCAATGTTGCAGTCCTGTGCAAACATGCGAGCAAAGTGATCTGCTACCTGCTTACCTGTAAGAGTTTTCCCATCCTCTATTAGTGTAATCTTTGTACTTCTTCCAGTACTCTCATCATTTCACTGTTTGATTAGTTTCCACAGTTTCCTTCCATCCTTTTCAAAGTTTAGGGACTCTGTTTTCTCTCTCCAACTTTCCCGTCTGGCTTGCAGCTTGGCTCTCTGAAATTTGGCCTTAGAATGTTGGTAATTATTGTGGTGTTCTTGGCATGGTCTATTTTCTGCTTGCTTTCGAGCTGCTTCCACATCATCATGGAGTTTTCCCAGCTCACTAGACCAGTATGGTTTATAGTCCCTGCGAGCTCCTCTGGGAATGGTTTCACGAGTGGCCTGAAGGATACAAGCATTGAATTCCTTCACTATGCTGTTAATATCCTTACCTTCTATGGACAGCTGTCCCACCAGGATACCTGTACGATGTCTGTACATTGTCCAGTTTGCTTTTTTATAGTTCCATCTGGGGAGAGGGTTACTGGTGTTAAGGAGTTCATTTTCTATTGTTAGGAAGATTGATCGATGGTCGCTACCTCCAAGTTGTTTTCCAACTTCACGTGCAATGTTCCACTTCAGATCTGGAGAGTGGAATGCCAGATCTGGTGTTGAGGTTGTACGCCAAGCCCTTGAGTAAAATGTTGGGGGATCCATTGGCTGGTTGAGAAGTCCATTATCATCCTGCCAGCTCTCAACTTCCTCTCCTCTCTTGTCTATGTGGTCATAGCCCCAGCTCTGGGAATGGCTGTTAAAATCGCCACAGACCATCAGTCTCTCTTTGTGTGGGATTGTTTCTAAAGCAAGTGGGCGGTCATTAGGACAGTAATAGTTCAGGAGGTGGAAATCTGTATTACTACTTTTTAGATGGATCATCTGGTATTCGGCTCCTTCCATGTACACTCCCACCTGACATGCGCTGATGTTATTCTTAACAAGTGTGAGTACTCCTCCTTTTCTTCTGTCCTGTCGGTCTGATCTAAAACACTGGTAGCCTCTGATTTTAAAGGCGGCATCTTTGGTTAGGTGTGTCTCCTGTATGCAGCATATACTTACCTGCTCTGCAAAAAGTATGTTCTCTAGTTCCACCTTTTTGCTATAGCCATCTCTAACACTGCTGACACCCTCAGCATTCCACAGCATTATTTTAAGTTCTTGCTTTTTGGCTGTTTTCTTCTGTTGTATTTTTTGGCCAGTAGCTCTACTCTCATGTCTCCTGACTCCACAAGACGAACTGAGAGGACCTCCAGTAGCATTGGGTGGACCTTTTCGAGGCAGGGGGCCCGGCACTGCACCTGCCTGGTTAGTCTTTACAGGGCGAGCACCATGTTTGAATACTGCAGATAAAGACATTTCATTAGCAATAATGCGTGTTACCCTGATTTTTGCGATGCGCCTTTTGGCTGGGTAACTCCGACTTCAGCACCTTTCCTTGCTAGGGCAGACTGTGGTCTTGCTCGGACTGCCATGAAGACAGTGTGGCTGGCCTGGCCAAAACTTTGTTTTCCAGCCTCTGGTGGCTTTATGTAAGTCCCTTCTCCATGTCAGATGGTTTGGAGACAGTTCCACAAAGACACTCTGACTTTGAGATGAGGAATCTGATGAGTGCTTCAACGATATCCATTCCCCACCACCTATAGTCTACTGGCTCTGTTTTGTTTACATCATTCTGATAGCCATTGTTGTAAAGACCCATAGGCTTGTCACGTCCTGGATTCATTGGTTTCACACCAGACTTTCCTCATCCCCCCCAGAGATCTCCATGTCCCCATCCGTCTACCAACCTGACATTACATTTGACAAAAATAACAATTACAATTAGTGTCGATTGCTACAGGTTTCTGGGCTACAGAAGTAGGTCAGAGTTTTAAGCAAACAGATCTATGTTCCTTGTCTCACAAACACTATGTTAAGATAAGTGTGCTCTTAACACAGTTGTTCCCAGGGGAGATCTGTTAATCAAATCAACAGTGCAACTGTGATTTTCTTTTCTTTTTTTTTTAACAGTCTGATTTATAAGAGTTGAGATGCCTCTGAGACTTGGCTTGAAACTTGATTTAATGTTACTTGCAAGAACTCAAGATGAGACATGAGGTAGTGACTGGAGGTTTGACTTGAAACTTGATTTACTGCTACTTGCAAGAACTCAAGATGAGACACGAGGTAGTGAACTGAGACTTGACTTGAAACTTGATTTAATATTACTTGCAAGAACTCAAGATGAGACACAAGGTAGTGAACTGAGACTTGACTTGAAACTTGATTTAATATTACTTGCAAGAACTCAAGATGAGACACAAGGTAGTGAACTGAGACTTGACTTGAAACTTGATTTAATATTACTTGCAAGAACTCAAGATGAGACACGAGGTAGTGAACTAAGACTTGACTTGAAACTTGATTTTATGCTGTCTGCTAGAACTAAAATGAGACATGAGGTAGTGACTTAAGATCTGATATAAAACTGCATGCAAGAACTCAAGATGAGACATGAGGTACTGACTTGAGACTTGACTTGAAACTTGATTTAATGGTGCTTGCAAGAACTCTAGATGAGGTATGAGGTAGTAATCTGAGACTTGATGTAAAACTGCATGTAGGAACTCAAGATGAGACAATAGGTAGTGATGTGAGACTTGATGTAAACCTGCATGCAAGAACTCATTATAAGACATGAGGTAGTGACATGAGACTTGACATAAAAGACATGAAGGCATCTTTACCTGCCTCACAGCATTTTTGTATGGATTATGACATCACACTCACAACTGTTACTGTCTAGTATAGATTATGACATCACACTCACACCTATCACTAATATAGATTATGACATTACACTCACAACTATCACTGTCTAATATAGATTATGACATCACACTCACAACTATCACTGTCTAATGCTTTTTTTTTTCCTTTCAGTGAAAATTATAATACTTTAAAACTAGTTTATCCTGCACTACTTTTTTAAATATAATGATATATTAACATATACTGTACATAGTACTGAAACATAATAATGGGCTAACATACAAACTATTCAAACATAAATAATAAGTTAATGCATACATTCTACTTAAACATAAATAAGTACTAAAATATACACCACTGACACATAATGACAAACTTATATACATAGTACTGAAATATAATCATGCTTTAAAATACATAGACTGTCGGAAAGGTTGCCAAAATATTCTGACCAATATTCTGGGCATAAGTGCTAAATTTGTTCCTTATTGCTTAACACGTTCAGTAAAAGAACAGAATGGCAATCTCTGACAAGTTTTTTGACAAGTTTCTGGAAAGGGCAGAAATCTAGAATTCTTAAATAATTCCGTAACAGGTGATGACAGCTGAATTTTTGGTAATACCAAATGGTATGACTGCCTAAATTAGCTAGAATTACAGAATATGAAAACTGAATGCTGTTCTAATCTATCTAACTCAACAAACCAGATTTCTGTGGCTTCTCTGAGATCTGTGAGGCCGTCATAGCTCTCTGTAGGTTATCACTGCTGAGTGCTTGTCCAACTCCATCAGTACTGACTGATATCATGCTTGTTGCTTGGAATATGAATGTCACAGTTCATTACTTTATATTACCCATCAAATGTGTGATAATTATAAATGCTGTTATAGGAAAAAAGTGTTTTGGAACTATGTCAAGTCTAATACAGATATATGCTATAGAAACATCACTCCAGTCAGCAATGAGAAGAAAGAGGAATGAATGTAGGGCCTGATGAAACACTAATGACCAATGTGGTCAGCACCTGGCCACTTTTCTTTCTCTAGCTCTAAAAGGAGTCTGGTAACTATTTCTACAAAAGGGGAGACTGGAATTTCTCTTCTTGGATTTTAACTACTGACTTCTGTCATGAGAGATGACTGCACTAACCACTCTGCCACTCAAACTGCTGGGGATAAAATGATGAAGAAAACAGTATCTAATATCATGAATGCCAAGTCCTAAGTATGCTGCTGTTTCATTTCTAAAACAGTTAACTCAAACACTGTAATGTATGACAGTATTACTATATATGTTAGATGTAACAAAATGTATGACAGTATTATTATATTTACTATATGTAACAAAATGTAAGACAGTACTACTATATTTATTAGATATAACAAAATGTATGACAGCATTACTATATATGTTAGATGTAACAAAATGTATGACAGCATTACTATAATATTTACTAGATGTAACAAAAGGTATGACAGCATTACTATATTTACTAAATGTAACAAAATGTATGACAGTATTACTATATTTACTAAATGTAACAAAATGTATGACAGTATTACTATATTTACTAAATGTAACAAAATGTATGACAGTATTACTATATTTACTAAATGTAACAAAATGTATGACAGTATTACTATATTTACTAAATGTAACAAAATGTATGACAGTATTACTATATTTACTAAATGTAACAAAATGTATGACAGTACTACTATATTTGCTCTAACACTGTAAAGTATGAAAGTATTTATTACTATATTTACTAGATGTAACACAATGTATGACAGTATTACTATATTTGCTAGATAATGTATGTCAGCATCACTATTTTCTCTAAATGTAACCAAATGTATATCAGTATGACTATAAATAACAGCTGTAAACAAAATGTAGAGTGATAAAAGAAATGATGACCGCAGTAAAACTAAAAATAAAGAATGTATGGTTCAATTTTATAAAAAGATAAGAGTTAGGAAAGTAGGTAAGAACAAGAATGACAGAAAGTAAGATGAATACATATAAATTATGAGCATACAAAAATCTAATATTCTGACAAAAACCTTTTTCAAAAACAACACAACAGATACAAGTAAAAATACAAAAGAAAAAAAAAGGTGAAAAAATTAAACATTTGGGTTTTTTATTTTTGTATTCTTATAAGACAAACACAAAATGCACCCAGATAGATGAATGTAAGCACAAAGTGTAAAGGTAGATAGAGGCGTATGGTGTAGTTTTACAAAGTGGCAGAAGGAGTGAGTAAAGTGAGAAAAAATGAATAGAAAGTATGAGAATGTATAAATGAAAAACATACAACGTCCGATATTTCGGCGTGAGCCTTTTTCAAGGATTACATACACAAATGAGACAAAAAATGTATAACTAAATGAAAAACCTATCTTAATATGGCCTCCTCAAGAAGTAGGAAACAGAGAAATGCATGTCCACTAGATGAGGCATAGAGACCACACAAAGGATAAGCCGACTGAGCCAATTGTAAAGAAGAGATGGAAGGAGAGGAAAATAGGTGGTTGAAGTGGGGGGGGGAAGAAGGGTAACAGAAACATGACAGTTGCTAGAGGAGGTGTCGGGAGGAGGGGGGGAAGGAGAAGCGTAGAGATAATGAATGAAGAACATGAACGCCTGCAGGGAGAAAATGTGAAACTGGTGAATAGGACAAGACCTTATAAACACCAATATGTTGCCAGAGAAGAAGAGAAGGGATGATAGGGAGGGGGAGCTAGGAGAAAGAAACAAGAAAGTAAGAGTAAAAAAAAAAAAGGGGCGGGATGGAAAACTAAAGAAGTTAAAGAAAGCTGAAGACATTGTTAATTCCAGCTGGGTGGAGACAGCCAGCCTGGAAAATAAGGCAGTGTTCTAGGACCCTCTGAGATCGTACATCAGCAGAACAATTGTGGATCGCACTAACAGAAATGTCTTGTTTCCCCTGTGGTTGCTAGGACAAAAATGTTTAGCCACAGGTGTCCAGGCCCTCTTAGAAATATCATTAAGATGTTGGCGAAAACGATTTCCTAAGCGTAAACCGGTCTCCCCTATGTACTTCATATCACAACGTTTGCACATAATAGCATAAATAACATTGCGTGAAGTGCAGGTGAAACCCTCCTGAACTGATAACATAGACTTAGGGAAAGAGATCCCAACCCGTTGCAGATGCTGTAGATGCTTGTCCACTTGTTGTCGAGGCTAGCAATAGTAGAGATAGAAAGAAGTAGCAAATAGGTAGAAATACAAAGATGATCAAGAAAGCTGAATTAACAACAAATTCAGCTTTCTTTCATCTTCTTTATATTAATTACAACAGGGTGGAGACAACCAGTCTGGAAAATAAGGCTGTTCCAGAGCTTTCTGAGATCATTTATCCGAAGAACAAGAACGGGTTGCCGTGACAGAAATGTCCTGTTTTTCTTGGTGGTTTCCTTGACAGAAATACATGGTGAATGGTGTCAGTGCCTTCTTGGATATGTTGTTCAGATGAGGGTGAAACGTAAGCCAGAATGAGAGAGAGACACCCACAGAGTGAGAGAGAGATAAAGAGTGACAGAATCATTGCATGTAGTTGCTTGAAGCTCTTAATTCAGGATGTTAAAAATGTCTGATATTTCCATTAATGAGAAGTTAGTGCAACTTAGTTACTTAAAACATGCACACATATCCAAACATATAGCCATACCTAAACATATAGACATATCCAAACATACTGGAATATCTAAATCCCAAACATTCAGGCATACCCAAACATACAGGCTTATTCAATCTTACAGGCATATCTAAACAAAGGCACATACAAACACACATAATACCATCTTCATTCCCTCCTATTTATAACTGTCATAAAATGAAATGATAAAGAGTGGAAAGTTCTTTCATTAAAGTACCATTATTAGAAATGTTCAGGACAATTTGTAGTTTATTGTCTGGGTCATTATCACTGTACTCCGGACATGTCCACAGGGTTTAGATATCCCCCCTCAACATATCCATCAGCATCCTTTGGCTGATAGTGCCTGTCCTGTGTTGGCTGACAAGTCCTCTTGCATGTCCAGCATGCCTCTCGTTCCTGAATGTGCCAATCTGTATTCCCAGCTCTTTCAGTCTAAGCATCGATGTGGATTCGCTGCCCTCAAAGTCCTACACCTGCCTATCTCTTCAAGTGCGCTGATAATATCAGCTCGATCCAGTGGCTGTCCATCTGCGATGATGGCAGAATCATCTAGCCTATCAGCTTTAATCGCTGATTTCTGCAATGACTCAAACTGATGCCTGTGTATAGAACCTGCCTTGACCTTCCAGATCATACTCAATGAATTATTTAGTATGCAGACATGGGTGTAGTTTTGTGACTCCAGCCAGACTAATGCTTTTATTACTGCCATCGCCTCCATCGTCATGCTGCTTGTGGTAATAGCGAAGACACCACTGGCTTGCTGGATTGTTCTGCTCGCCGAAAATGCTGTGAATGCTCATGCACTCCTTTGATGTCATACAACGGACCCATCTGTGTAAATCACAGCATCTGTTTCACTGGAATTTTAACTGATGAGGGCATATTAATAACAATAATAATCTCCATAGCTCTGTCAAAGAAACCAGGGAGCAAAGAGTGCACAGACATTAGAACAATAAACTTTTCATGTCATATCACAAAATACCGTTGAGAAGTATTATAAGAAGACCTAGATGGAGATTAAAATGGAAAAAAGGAGATGAGCAATTTCGATTTGTTAAAGGAAAAGGAACATATAATGCCATATTTGCACTAAGAGCTGTGACAAAGAACTTTAAAAGTACTTGTATTCTTCATTGACTATACCCAAGTAATAAATAAATGAAACATGATGGTATTGTGAAACTGTTAGATAACATGAACATTGGTCGCAATGATCTCACAATAATAAAAAAAATATGTATTGGAAGCAAGAAGACACCATCAGGGTAGAAAATATGATTGGCAAATATCAACCAGTAAAGCAAGGGGTTAATCAAGGCTGTGTTCTCTCACTAGATCTGTCCTCACCGTACACTGAAAATATCAAGAGAAATAAAATAATCCTAGAATTTGAGTTGGAGGCTACAGTGTCAACAACTTACGATATGCAGATGATACATTACTAAAAGCCAAAAATGAAAAACTTGTACAGAAATTATTACATATGAAAGTAAAATAAAGTGAGAAGAAAGGACTAACCCTAAATAGCAAGAAAACAGAAACACTGGTATATTATGAAAGAAGAACCAACCTAATTGCATTGGTAAAGTACATGAAACAACCTTGAGAAGTGCTCACACTGAAATATTTGGGCATGCTAATATCAGATAAATAAAGAATCTGTGGAGAGGAGCAGACAGAACCACAAAAATAAGATTTTTAAGGGCATGCATCTTTCCCATCACAACATATGCCTGTGAGACCTGGACACTTAACAAAACAGCTGAGAAACACATAAATGCCTTTGAATGTAAATGCTATAGAAGAGTTCTCCAAATATCGTGGACACAAAAAAGAACAAATATATCTATACTACAAGAGCTTAATATTGAAGAAAGCTGGCTAGTAAATAAGATTAAAGAGAGAAAACTTAAATATTTTGGACACATTAAACATCATGATAATTTAGAGAAGACCGTATTGGAAGGATACATAATGGGAAAAAGAAAAAGAGGAAGACCAAAACGAAGATGGCCGCAAGACATCGTTGACGATCTGGAAATGGATGCAGCAGCAGCATGCCATCTTGCTGACAACCGAGAGGCCTACAGGAGTGCTGTTTGGGAGGCAAAGTTCCGCAAGGGACATGCAAATGAATGAATGAAAATCAGATAATGTACTCAGCTATGAAACAGCACTCAATTTTAGCTGAACTTAATGTTCTGTGTGAGAACAGAAGAACAACACATGTTCAAAAGTGTGAAATACAATAGTCTGGTCAAGCAGGTAAGGCATGGCTCATGTTTCAGCTTCCTTCAGAGTGTGTCATACTAAACTGCCCAGCATAACAGAATGAATAGGCAAATGTGACATGAAGGGTGAGTGAAAGGAGCAATACCCTGAACAGTATGGGGAAGTACAAGACAGGGCTTGGTTGATTATAAGAAGGAATACTGAATCCACTAAATCAACAGCAAGGAACATTGGGTGAATATCTGACAGTAAACCCCCTCCCCCAAAGTCTCATCAGAAGTTTAAATGGCTTAAACACTTGCACAGGGTTTGTGTGTGTGTGTGCATGTGTTGGTGGGTGTGTGTCTGTGTGGGTGTGTGTCTGTGTGCACGTGCGCTCATATGTGTGCATATACACATCTCTGACAATCTGAGCAATTGTGCTGTTTTGCTCTCTACAATGGAGAGTTTTCTGCCCATACTGGAAATGCACCTTTTAAAAACAAGAATAGAGTATGCCAAGACAAACAAATAAGAAACATCTTGTGTACTGTAGTGCATATCTTTCAATCTGAAAAATAATTTTAAAATGCTACATCAACCCTATCCTTCTACATGGACATGAGCCACGGACAATGAACAGATCAATGCATAGATCACTAGAGGTTTCTGAGAAGAATGTTTAGAGCAGCAAGGACAGTAAGTTAACAAACAATGAATGTCTAACAAAAGCAAATAAGAAAGGAACCTAATTAAATCCATAAGAAATGAACAGTCATAACTCACTGAACATGTAATGAGAAGAGGAAAACATCATAATGACAGGAAAGATAAATGAGAAGTGAGGTAGAGGAAGACCAAGGAAAAAAAAAAAAACCACAGTCTAGTCAGATTAAAAAGTCAGCAACTTGAGCTGATGGAAAACATCAAGGATCATGATCTATAGACAAGCAGCAGTAAGAATAAATGGAGAAACAACAACTTGGCTTGATATAAAACAAGAGGTCCATCAGGGGTGCATATTGTCACCTTACTTATTTAACTTGTATACTGAAAATATAATGAGTAATGCTAGAGAAGATGTAGACAAAGAATATTACGATGCCATATAAACTGGAGGTTATGAAATACCAGAGATTAGATATGCTGATGACACTGTATTACTGTCCACAACACAAAAAAGAATGGAAAAACTAATTATATCAGTCTGTAAGAACAGTGAAGTAATAAATAAATAAATGTAATAAGTGTAATGTCTTCTCAAAGTCTGTTTACACTGACAAGATGAGAGAATAAAGCAGATCATGGCAAGGACATAGCTATGATTATTTTGAACACCATGAACAAATAAAAAGTTTGTTTCTCTTTGTGAAAACTAAAACAAATATACAAGCACTAGCAGAACACAGCTAACTGTTTCAGCTGACACAAATGTGGAATATATGTGAACATTTCTTATAGGGATGACTATACCTGGACCAGGTGCAATATTTGAGGTCATACTCTTATGACTAGTCACTGACTGACGTTGATCAGGTTGTGGGACAGGTGAGGAGGCAGGTGGAATTGATTTAGGTGAAGAAGACAGACTACTTGGATCAGGCTCATCATTGCCAAACATTTTCTTCCACTCGGGGTTCTGAAACAGGCAAGAATCATCACTATCTCATATTGTTAACACAAAAATCAGCCCAGCTCATACTGTCAACACAAAAATCACCCAACTTCATACTGTCAACACAAAAATCAACCCATTCCACATTGTCAATACAAAAATCGGTTAAATTTCATACTGTCAGCACAAAAATCTGTTAAACCTCATACTGTCAGCACAAAAATCAGCCCACTTCATACTGTCAATACAAAAATCTGTTAAACTTCATACTGTCAATACAAAAATCTGTTAAACTTCATACTGTCAGCACAAAAATCAGCCCACTTCATACTGTCAATACAAAAATCTATTAAACTTCATACTGTCAATACAAAAATCTGTTAAACTTCATACTGTCAATACAAAAATCTGTTAAACTTCATACTGTCAATACAAAAATCAGCCCACTTCATACTGTCAATACAAAAATCTGTTAAACTTCATACTGTCAATACAAAAATCTGTTAAACTTCATACTGTTAGCACACAAATCAGCCCACTTCATACTGTCAATACAAAAATCTGTTAAACTTCATACTGTCAATACAAAAATCTGTTAAACTTCATACTGTCAATACAAAAATCTGTTAAACTTCATACTGTCAGCACAAAAATCTGTTAAACTTCATACTGTCAGCACAAAAATCTGTTAAACTTCATACTGTCAGCACAAAAATCTGTTAAACTTCATACTGTCAGCACAAAAATCTGTTAAACTTCATACTGTCAGCACAAAAATCTGTTAAACTTCATACTGTCAGCACAAAAATCAGTCCATGTCATACTGTCAGCACAAAAATCTGTTAAACTTCATACTGTCAACACAAAAATCAGCCAACTTCATACTGTCAGCACAAAAATGACATTGTCCTGTGGAACTTCAAGGGCTCTCTGTACAGGGAACTGATTCCATTTGGTCACTCTGTGAACAGGAATCTGTATGCTGAACAGCTGAAGTGGCTGCATGGTGTTCTGCGCACCTGACACCCAGCACTTATTAACAGGAAAGGGGTACTTCTCCAACATGATCGGTGGACAACTCATGAAACTGGAGGGAACTGAGGTCTTGCCCCAGCCATCACACTATCAACCTTGTAACCACTGACTACCATATATTCCACATAATGGTACATTTCCTTCAAGGGTGGGATTTCAGCTCACTGGAAGATGCTGAAGCCAATGTGAGAGATTTCTTGGCATCAAAACCTTCTGTCTGCTGCTACAAAGGACTCCTCACAATGGCTAAGCGATGGCAGAAGACCATTGAAAGCTATGGACTATGTTTTGAAAAGTGAAGTTACATCACTATTTACATTACATTCCGCCAAGAACGCTGGTATATTATGTTGCTTGGTTTTGTAGCAGTATTTTGTCATAGAAATAAAAAGGTTAGATTTGTTCAAAGGGGGAACTATCACTTTAAATGGAGTAAAGTAAAAGTAGCTTCCCCTGTTAGCAATTTTTTTCTCTGTGGTCCTCAGGTTTCTTTTAAGAGAAGTTCAGGGAAAATCTAATTTAGGAAACTCAGGTGTCAAATTTTAGGGTGATAGAGTGCGATGACTGAGAGTTGTATAGTTGCACAGAGCTTATGATTTTTGTCTTAAATGAAGCTCATAAACAATTAGTTTCCCATGTGGGTTTGGACTTACCGAGTTATAAACTTCAGGAAAGATTTGTAGTAAATTAGTTTTGAAGTTGAAGTAAAGTTGAAGTTAGGTTTGAGCTAAGCAGAAGATATATTTCAGTTGTAGTAGATCAAGTTTCAGTCATAGAACAGTACAATGTAGCTCTTGTGTTGGTCATAGCTTTCAGTTGGGTTTTGCAGATGTAAAGTGTAAATTGCCAGTTTTGTCCTTTTTAGGACATTTAGATAGACAGCTATTATGTTATCCTGTTGGTCAGCTATTTTGGACCATGCTAGTGGTTAGACTTTTTTTCCATTTATGGGAATTCAGTGATGTGTGGTGAATTCCAGTTGTTCTGATATTTTTTCATACATATGCAAGTAAGTTACCATTTGTTTCTTGTTGTTCTATGTCTTACGCCCTCTCTCTCCCCATATGCCAAACCAGTTCTTGCCAGGGAGTTGGGTAGTTTCTTGTATTTGTCAACTCTGCCATGTAGGCAGTACTTATTTTTTACCATCATCATGAATCATCTCTCATTCTACCATTAAATAAACTTATGTTCTATATGTTAAACCTACACTATTCATTGTTACTCTTCTCTGTTGATATGTTGTCAAATTGGGAGACTGCCAAGTCTATTTTTTTTCATACTATCGTTGTCTTAGTGGAAGGTGTTGTGTAAATGGGTGTTGCATTGTTTCTTAGAGTATATCAGAGAAACCCAGTTGAGAAAATCTTCTATCAGATTCATTAAACATGAATTACAGAGAATTCTATTAAGCAAGCAGTTTTTCCACTAGGTAACTTGTAGTAACAAACAGTAGTAAAACACTACTTTAGTGGTACTACTTAAGTGGTGCTATAATACTTCAGTTTTGAGCAGCAGTGAAACACTGAAAAAACATAACCAACTTTGGTTCACTATAGTACATGCATGAATGAGGAAACCACTCTCCAATGAATGATACAGTCATATGAGGGGTGACTGATAAGTTTTTAGCACAAGGTACAACGGATTATTTGTGGACAACTTTTTGAGGTTATTTTTCAACATAGCCCCTTGAAAGTTTATGCACTTAGTCCTGTGATCTTGGAGCACACAGATCCCTTATTTGTAAAAGTCAGCATATTGTGCCAGTAGAAAGTGGTCTACAGCATGAATGATGTTATCATCTGAAGCAAATTTGTAGCCATTGAGCTCCTTTTTCAGTTTGATTAACAGATAATAGCCTGAAGGGGCCAAATCGGGGGAATAAGGAGAATGTTCAAGAAGCTGGAAGCCGCATTCATGAATGGCAGCCATTGCCACTGCCAACTTGTGAACTGGAGCATTGTCTTGAAAGATGACTCCTCTCGTTGATTTCCCTTGACACTTTTCCTTCAAGTTGACCTGCAGTTGCTTCACAAGTTTAGCGTAATAGGCCCCGGTGACCATTCTGCCCTTTTGAAGATAGTCTATCAATAACACACCTTCTGAATCCAAAAAGACGGAAACCATCACTCTGCCTGCAGACAGAACCACCCTTGCTTTCTTTGGAGGTGGGGATCCATGATGTTTCCACTGCTTTGACTGTTCTTCGGTTTATGAATGAAAATATTTAAACCAAGTCTCATCCATAGTCACAAAATGCTAAAGAAACTTTTCAGGATATGCAGAAAAATGGCCAAGATTGTCTCTTGACATGCTGAGACGCTGTCATTTGTGATCAGCTCCAAGAAGTTTCAGGACCCATTGAGCAGAGACCTTTGTCATTTGAAGATCATTGCGAATAATGGCATGAACACGTTCCCGGGAGATGCCCAACTCACTAGCAACGTACCGCTCAGTTAGTCGTCGATCCTCCATTATCATGTCATGGATTCTGCCGGTGGTTTCATTAGTGGTTACCGTTCTTGGTCTTCCTGGACGTGGATCATCTTCCATACTCTTCCTTCCATGTTTGAATTGAGCTGCCCATTTCTTCACCGTGCTGTAAGAAGAGGCACTCTCCTCTAGATTCTCCATCATATTCTCATGGATCTCCTTCAATGATAAGCCCTTGATGCAGAGGTAGTGAATGACTGCTCGATGAGAAATTTTATCCATTTTCTCAATTTCTGCCACCCATTACCACTCAGTAGTCTGTAAAAAAAAAATTGGTTGCAGTTAATTTCATGAAACTTGGTGTTTAATCTTCCATTAACCTGATCTACAAATGCACCTGATATCAACTGTGCGTTTCAAGTTTTTTTAACCTTATGCTGAGAACTTATCAATCAACCCTCATACATGCATGAATGAGGAAACCATTTTCCAATGAATGATACAGTCATACATGCATGAATGAGGAAACCATTCCCCAATGAATGATACAGTCATACATGCATGAATGAGGAAACCATTCCCCAATGAATGATACAGTCATACATGCATGAATGAGGAAACCATTCCCCAATGAATGATATAGTCAATCACACTTGGTTAACAAAACTATGATTTATGAAACAATACACTTCATGCTCTCACCAAGGTCCACCACCTACCATTGTCATGGATTCCTGCTTTTTCAGCTTTTTAGTTTTCCTGTAACAAGTGGATCATATCAAAACTTATTTCAACACAGCCCAAAATGTTACATTATAATTTTGATACTCAGCTAAGTCACATATCAAATATTGTGAATACTGAATACTAAAAAAGCATTAACAAAACACTGGCAGTCAAAATAAAATCACAGAAATTAGATCACACAGACAACAGGACACATCTCATGTGAAGAGCAAGAAAACAAAGAAGGAAGGAGCAATTCAAAGTAAAAATTTAAACACAGAACATTTTGGTCACAGCATGAAATCTTGAGAGACTTGTTATTTATCTCAGCACTGAGTTTACAATTTTATTTCTTATTATTTCTCTAAGCACTATGTTCACAATTTCATTTCTTGTTATTTCTATAAGCACTAAGTTCACAATTTCATTTCTTGTTATTTCTCTAAGTAAGTTCACAGTTTCATTTCTTGTTATTTCTATTTGAATGAGTTCATCTGTTAAACCAATCAACTGTGATGAGGCTAAAGTGGCTTTGTTGTTCAGTCGAAAGACAAACTTGCTGGACAGCTAAAATAAATGGCAGGCTGAGAATGGACAAAGGTGACATTACTAAAGCCAATAAAAACTCTGCCAGAAAGTAAAGAGCATGACAGCTTTCATATATTTTCATAAATTTCCTGCACACAAAAAGCAAAACAATTTAATTTTCACATAAAAATTTAAAGTATTTCAGATTTCCGGCGTGACGTGCAAGATGGCGGTCGTTTTTAAAACGCTCTCGCCGGCATGCAGAAATCAGCGGAATTCCGCTTGATCTGTTACATATCATGTACCGGGAGTTGGGCATAAGGCTAACAACCTTATCCTGAGACCTATCTAGAGGCAACTCCAGATGGGAAAAAAAGATATCGTTATGGAAACTCGCAGAGAAACCAACCGAGCATCAGGGATGCCAACTTCGAAGAGCTCATTCGTCGGCCCCAAACATGTGACAAAGATCGGATTCTGGAATGTGAGAACGATGGCAGCACCAACAAAAACTACCCAGGTCATCAAAGGAATGGAGAGATACCATCTAGACATACTTGGCATCAGCGAAATGCGATGGCCAGAAGCAGGTAAAAGATCGGCGGAAAACGGTAAGTTAATTATACATTCAGGCAGAAATGACAATAAATTCCGAGACGGAGTGGGCATTATTATGTCAATGTAGCTGCAAAGAGCCTTGTAGAATGGGAACCAGTGAACAGTCGTATAATAAGAGCACGATACAACCTACGACACGGAAGAATGACAATAATACAGTGTTATGCACCCACGAATGATGCAGATGATGATGTGAAAGACGACTTCTATCACCAACTACAACAAATCATCAACAAAGTCCCTAAACACGACATCCTAATTGCTATGGGGGACTTCAATGCTAAGGTAGGGAAGGATAATACCGACGTTGAAAAAGTGATGGGGAAAGAAGGAACTGACATGGTTAATCAGAATGGAGAAAGATTAATTGAAATATGTCTAACAGAGGGCATGGTCATTGGAGGCACAATATTCCCACACAAAGAGATACATAAAACAACGTGGATATCTCCAGATGATAGAACTAGAAACCAGATAGACCATTTTTGTATTAGAAAGCAATACAGAACATCTCTCATGGATGTAAGGGCTTATAGGGGTGCAGATGTCAACAGTGATCACAACCTCTGCATAGGGAAAATAAAACTAAAATTGAAAAGTCAACACAAGAAATCAGTACACAGAAAGATAAACATCCACAGCCTACAAGAAGAAAATACTAACATTAATTTCAATCAGGAACTTGCCAATCATTCCAAAACACCCAGTGAAGTTGAGGAGATAGGTATAGATGAGTTATGGAATTCGTACAGCACAGCCATAATCACAGCAGCAAAAGTAAGCGCTGGATTGGAAAAACCAAATAGAAAAGCATGGATATCAGATAAAACATGGAAGTATATACATGAAAGACGAGCAGCCAAATTAAACATGTTGAATGCAAAAGCAGATCATGAAAGAGATTCGTCAAAAGCAAAATACAAAGACATAGACAGGAAAGTAAAAAGTTCAGCTAGAAGGGATAAAAGAGAATACATAGACAATATGGCGAAAGAGGCAGAAAAAGCAGCAAAAACAGGAGACAGCAAAACTTTATATAACATACAAAAGAGGCTAACAGGTACTATTACATCTAAAGAAAGACCAATCCTTAGCAAAACTGGAACACTATTAACATCAAATAAAGACCAAAAGCAAAGATGGGCTGAACACTTCCAAGAAATACTCAATCGACCACACCCAAAAGAATTGTTAAACCTTGAAACTGACTTACCAGCCCCAAAACTAAATGTCAATCTAGATGAAATTAAATTGCATGAAATTGAAGCAGCAGTGAATTTAATGGCTAACAACAAAGCTGCAGGTGAAGATGAAATAACAGCCGAGATGCTAAAAGCTATCAATAGTGACAACATGAGACAACTACAGAGAATGTTTAACAAGATTTGGAAAGAAGAAAAGGTCCCTTCTAATTGGAAGAAGGGAATCATTGTTAAAATACCAAAAAAGGGCAACCTTAGTGACTGTAACAACTGGAGAGGAGTAACCTTAATATCAGTTGTGTCAAAAGTATTTTGCAAGGTCATTTTGAATAGACTCAAAGATATAGTGGATACTGCAATGAGAGAAGAACAAGCAGGATTTCGAAAAGGGAGAAGCTGTCTCGACCAGATCTTTACTCTCAGAATAATACTTGAAGAACATATTGAAAAGCAGAAACCATTAATACTGAATTTCATAGATTTTAAGAAGGCATTTGATAGCATACACAGAGATTCATTATGGAGAATTTTATGTCTATATGGAATACCATCTAAAATTGTCAACATCATTAAGGACTTATACAATGGATATGGTTGTGCAGTCAAGACAGAAGAAGGGATGAGTGAATGGTTCCAGATTGAAACAGGCGTGAAACAAGGATGTATACTGTCTCCTTTACTTTTTGGGATTACAATAGACTTCATAATGACAAAATGCTGCACAGGTAACACAGGTATTGACTGGGTACATGGGACCCAACTAGAAGATCTTGATTTTGCTGATGACATAACTCTTATCAGTAATAATGTGAATTCCATGCAAGAAAAAACAGATAGCCTATCTTCACTGGCTAGCAAAATAGGACTTGAAATTAACAAGGACAAAACAAAGATAATGAAAATTCCCATCAATCAAAATGGAAAAATACACATAGAAGGGACAGATATTGAAGAAGTCAATCAATTTGCATACCTTGGCAGCTACATAGACCAGGATGGTGACACTAGAAAGGAAGTTAGGATCAGAATTGCAAAAGCAGCAATCTTCAAGAATCTTGAGAACATATGGAATTCAAAAGTTATAAGCACAAAAACTAAGTTAAGACTATTCAATTCAAATGTAATATCCACCCTCATTTATGCATGCGAAAGCTGGAAAACAACTAAAGAAATAGAAAAGAAATTAGACTCTTTTGAAAACAAATGCCTAAGGAAAATACTCGGCATCAAGTGGAATGAATTCAAGAACAATGCAGAGATAAGACAGATGACTGAACAACAACCAGTCTCACGGGTGATCAGGAAAAGGAGATGGACATATGTTGGTCACTTGATGAGAAGAAATGATCAGAGAATCCCAAAACAAGCTATCAAGTGGAACACAACAGGCCGAAGAAAAAGGGGCAGACCGCGTGAAACTCTAAAGAGGACATTATTAAGAGAGGCCAAGTTAACAGGCATAACATCCTTTGATGAGGTTGAAAGACTCGCCGAAGACAGGAAAAATTGGCGAACTACTTTGCGAGCCCTATGTGACGTCTAACGGCACGGGAAGGATATAAGATATAAGAAGATAAAATATCCGATATTTGGAAGTGAAGACATTTTCTGGTACAATGTGTGGATATTTTCTGGTACAATGTGTGGATATTTTCTAGTACAGTGTGTGGATATTTTCTGGCACAAACTGTAGTTATTTTCTGGTACAATGTGGATATTTTCTGGTACAATGTGTGGATATTTTCTGGTACAATGTGTGGATATTTTCTGGTACAATGTGTGGATATTTTCTGGTATAGTGTGGATAACAGAAGCCAATATGAAGTCCATATGGTTTTCAAGGTCTTCTCAAACTGTTTATTGTATCTTTAATTTGATGTGTAGAAAAGTATTTCTACTTTATTAATATGAGTATTTATTTTTCTTCATTTTGCCTATAGAGACTGATTGATTTTTGTGTGTGTGTTTAGTCATACCACCAACCAAGAAAATATAATGAATCTTCTGACTGTTTAGTCATACCACCAACCAAGAAAGTATAATGAATCTTCTGACTGTTTAGTCATACCACCAACCAAGAAAGTATAATGAATCTTCTGACTGTTTAGTCATACCACCAACCAAGAAAATATAATGAATCTTCTGACTGTTTAGTCATACCACCAACCAAGAAAATATAATGAATCTTCTGACTGTTTAGTCATACCACCAACCAGAAAATATAATGAATCTTCTGACTGTTTAGTCATACCACCAACCAAGAAAATATAATGAATCTTCTGACTGTTTAGTCATACCACCAACCAAGAAAATATAATGAATCTTCTGACTGTTTAGTCATACCACCAACCAAGAAAATATAATGAATCTTCTGACTGTTTAGTCATACCACCAACCAAGAAAATAATGAATCTTCTGACTGTTTAGTCATACCACCAACCAAGAAAATATAATGAATCTTCTGACTGTTTAGTCATACCACCAACCAAGAAAATATAATGAATCTTCTGACTGTTTAGTCATACCACCAACCAAGAAAATATAATGAATCTTCTGACTGTTTAGTTATACCACCAACCAAGAAAATACAATGAATTTACTCTCCAGCAATCATTTTCTACTGGTAAAGAAATAACCTTTGACCTCCATAGCTGATTATTCATTCTGGTTCAACAGGGATGTCAGATTTTTGTAATACATGTGATTCACTCAGAAAATAAAAATCTCATTATATCTGTCCATAGACCATATTTGTGGGTACAATATTATGATTCATCATATAGGTGTCAGTGACGTAAGGGCTGAACACCTGCATTAAATGAACTTTACTCATTTCACTTGACGCCAATCTTCCTCAATTATCCCTCAACTATTACATTTTACTTTATGAAAGAATTATTTCCTTAAATGTTCATCTCCTCACCTTGCCTACTACAGATTATGGTTATTTTGTTGTTACAGAGCCCTGATGGTCATGTAAAACATGGTGTCTGTGTTATATTTTCATCATTCACCTGTTTCTTTTTATTTTGATATGTCTCTCTGGAACCATTAACTAGACACAGCACAAAACTACATTTTGTCACAGACAAACTAACCTAACCTACTCTGTCCAAACTAAAACTTCAACTGTCTTCTCTTTCCCCAAGTTGCTCAAGCTTAAATAATGCCACAATTTACATAAAACTTTCTGGAAGATTATCTCACCTGACGTCTGACCCTCGTCTGATTGTCTGTCTGCTGACCTTTGGTTTTTACTTTCTGTTACTAAATTTAGCCTGTCTAGACAATCAAAACTCAAGTAAATATGTCATAACTGACCTTGAATAAAAACATTCCAAAGTTTAAATTTTCTACTAGATTCTTACCCTTTGATAGAAAAAATCTACGCTAACACAATGCGGCATTCAAATACTGTTACATTAAGGTCAAGAAGCGAACACAATAAGCACACTCCACCAGCACCGAGCTGAGACTGAATGAACACAAAAAGTTATTACTAGAAGCATTACACAGAAGTGGAATATGTTGGTTTGTTCTAGGTCACTGGACTTGATCAAAACAAGGAACAACTCAAACAGGACATAAATTACATTATGGTGGCTGAGGAATGTTAACAAGAATGGATTACAACTACATATGGTAAAGTTCTGGAGGGAATGAGGCTATGAGGTAGACCAAAACTCAGATAGCAGGATACAGTCACGTCTGCAGGATCACCATCTGTCATTTCAGTGACTCGGAGTTTGAAAGACAAAAATATAAAATAACAATTTTAAAAATTTGAAATTCATAAATTTTGCATGTGTCTGCCTGCATAAATGGTTTCATGAATGAACTGTTGGTCCGTCATTTTCTCATCTCACTAGCTAAGGTCAGCCATTTTCTCCATTCACCGGCTAAGTCAGCCATTTTCTAATCTCACGAGCTAAGCCATACATTTTGTCACAGACAAACTAACCTAACCTACTCTGTCCAAACTAAAACTTCAACTGTCTTCTCTTTCCCCAAGTTGCTCAAGCTTAAATAATGCCACAATTTACATAAAACCTTCTGGAAGATTATCTCACCTGACGTCTGACCCTCGTCTGATTGTCTGTCTGCTGACCTTTGGTTTTTACTTTCTGTTACTAAATTTAGCCTGTCTAGACAATCAAAACTCAAGTAAATATGTCATAACTGACCTTGAATAAAAACATTCCAAAGTTTAAATTTTCTACTAGATTCTTACCCTTTGATAGAAAAAATCTATGCTAACCAATGCGGCATTCAAATACTGTTACATTAAGGTCAAGAAGCGAACACAATAAGCACACTCCACCAGCACTGAGCTGAGACTGAATGAACACAAAAAGCTATTACTAGAAGCATTACACAGAAGTGGAATATGTTGGTTTGTTCTAGGTCACTGGACTTGATCAAAACAAGGAACAACTCAAACAGGACATAAATTACATTATGGTGGCTGAGGAATGTTAACAAGAATGGATTACAACTACATATGGTAAAGTTCTGGAGGGAATGAGGCTATGAGGTAGACCAAAACTCAGATAGCAGGATACAGTCACGTCTGCAGGATCACCATCTGTCATTTCAGTGACTCGGAGTTTGAAAGACAAAAATATAAAATAACAATTTTAAAAATTTGAAATTCATAAATTTTGCATGTGTCTGCCTGCATAAATGGTTTCATGAATGAACTGTTGGTCCGTCATTTTCTCATCTCACTAGCTAAGGTCAGCCATTTTCTCCATTCACCGGCTAAGTCAGCCATTTTCTAATCTCACGAGCTAAGCCATCCATTTTCTCATCTCACCAGCTAAGGTCAGCTCACAAAATTCTAACTGAAGACATTCATTTTTCAGCGTAGGACTTCTTGACATAATCAGGGATACTTCTTGAATACAATTCATTAAAAAACCAGTCTACCTACCCTGGAGCAGCACTGGCTGTATCTCCACTAGATTCTTTACTCTTGTGAAGAACAGCATGTCTTCTGGTCACACTGCGACCACAATCCAAGATGTTGATGCTGCCAGGACTAGAGTGGCCTGGAGATCTGTGAACTGACTCCATGGAGCTACAAAATAAAGCAGCAGAAAATAAAAATGAAAAACCTGATTTACATGAAATTACAAAAACATTTATCAATAACATACAGGCAGGAAATTCTTCTTGCAGAGAACAAAATGACAACAACTTCTCACAGCATCAGAGAAGTACCTTCCCTTCTGTTAAGCATTTCCCTTTAAACCTCTGACAATCTAAGGGGTGATGGACTCCTTTGAATCAGGACTTCTAGAGGTCAATGAGTTGGTTTATAACCACTTCACCAGACTGAAGACCTGATTTGAATGTTCACACCTACAATATACTCCTTGTTGTTTGTTTTGTAGATCCAGTATTCCTCTTTATATTCTGCTACACAATAAACTGGGGGTTGAAGATGCTATCCAATTTGGAATCACTGAGCCACAGCTGACATCAGGGTTGATGAACCACAGTCAACTAAGACAATGTCTCACCTCTCTGTTGGTACCCCCCGTAACAGGTCTAGTCTGGCTTATGGGGCAGGTCTGTCATAGTCTGCACAGCAGTGGAGTCTGTTAAAGAAGCACTGCATACCATTTGCTTTTTAGTTTCACTTAATCTAACTTCAGATATCAATGTTATTAATTTAGTTGGATACAGACTATGTCTACTGCAGATTGTACTCTATGTTAGGTGATCAAAGCCAGAACAAAAGAACACACATAAATTTCTGTATAACTTCAGATATCAGTGTTATTCATTCAGCTGAATACTAAATGTCTACTGCAGATTGTGTTCTTTGTTATCTGATCAAACTAGAACAACAAAACAACACTTTCACATATAATGTACTAAAACTAGAACAACAAAACAACACTTTCACATACAATGTACTAAAACTAGAACAACACCTCACATATACTGTATTAAACTAGAACAAAACAACATTTTCACATATAATGTACTAAAACTAGAACAACACCTCACATATACTGTATTAAACTAGAACAAAACAACATTTTCACATATAATGTACTAAAACTAGAACAACAAAACAACACTTTCACATGTAATGTACTAAAACTAGAACAACAAAACAACACTCTCACATATAATGTACTAAAACTAGAATAACAAAACACTTTCACATATAATGTAATAAAACTAGAACAACAAAACAACACTCTCATATATAAAGTACTAGAAATATGTTGAATGACACAAGAAATGGGATAATATCAGAAAATTAAATGGTTTAAACAACTCACAGGCAATATAATATTTGTGTATAAAGTCAAATGCATGTTACAGGTGTTAGAAAAATCTCTGGATGACTGGCAGGTCCATGAACCTGCTAAGATGATGATCATGGTATATATTTTTATACTCACATGTAGCATGCAGATCACTCACTCGCAACACACATAACAGACACTACTTTCTTTAAACTGACATTCAGAAGAAAATGTCAGCAAAATAATATACTGGAGTAACCAAAACATACAGAACACTGTAACAAATGTTGGGTGTCCATTTGAGACAATTTCAAGGATCATGAGTAATAAAGTAATTTATTTTTTTCATAAAAAAAAAAAATTCAATATAAATGTTTTATTACTGTTCATTCTGCAACAGATGATACAAGGGAAGAACAGCTACTTCATAAGCAATATAACAATCACATAAGATATTTGGGTCATGAGAAAGAGAAGAAGACAATGATGTAAGACATTGATTTGTGATGGCATATGGGCTAGAAATACTGTACATCAGGTCATAACAAGAGATCACTTAGTGAAGGAAAAGATTTCAAATGTTGTAGTGTGAAAATCAAATGGTAAGCAGTTTTCAGTAATGTATGAAAATCAATGAGACTCAATAAAGAAAAAAAATGTAGGGTGAAAATATAAAAGGTAAGCAAAAGTTTCAGTAAAATATGAAAATCTTTGGGTACAATGATGAAAAGACATAGAGTGTTGTATGAGGCATGACAGGAAATTTTCCAGACTGGTTCCATAAATAAGTAAAAACTCATCACAGCTCCTACTGGCTACTATCACCCTCAAAGTAGTTCCCTTGTGCATGGATACCTTAGTCAGTGCTCTGTCCACGGCTGGAACACTCCCTGGAAGTCCAGTTTGATGGGGTTGTTGAAACAACATCTTTACATCTTTTCAGTTTTATCTTAAGTTCTAGGAACAGAAAGAAGTCACAGTGGGGCCAAAAATCTGGTGAATAAGGAGGGTTGGGAATGACAGTCATGTTATTCTTGGCCAAAGACTGCTAGGTGTTGAGTGCTCTGTGATTTGCTGCGTTGTCACAGTTCTCAGTTTTTTTTCCTCACCAAGACTCGAGATTCTCCTTCTTACATTTTAATGCAGTTGTCGCAGAACAGTCGGAATTCACAGTTTGGCCAGCAGAGAAAAACTCTTAGTGCATAATTCCCTTGACGTCATAGAAAATGATGGCCATGCTCTTGACATTACTTTTTGAATATCTGGCCTTTTTGGGCCTTGATGACCCTGGACTTAGTGGGATGACTGCTGCTTTGTCTCCAGGTAATGCCCAAAAATCCAGCTCTCATCACCAGTTATAACCCTGGCCAAAAAGGTTTCATCCTCTGAGGCGAGTTGTTGAAGCTAAGTGTAGATATCACATTCATCCTCAGGTGAGTTGTTGAAGCTAAGTATAGACATCACATTCATCCTCTGAGGTTAGTTGTTGAAGCTAAGTGTAGACATCACATTCATCCTCAGGTGAGTT
Organism: Achatina immaculata; assembly: GCA_009760885.1. Lineage (NCBI taxonomy): Eukaryota > Metazoa > Mollusca > Gastropoda > Stylommatophora > Achatinidae > Lissachatina > Lissachatina immaculata. The sequence goes on from CM019696.1 coordinate 421,634, forward strand.
GTTGAAGCTAAGTGTAGACATCATATTCATCCTCGGAGGTTAGTTGTTGAAGCTAAGTGTAGACATCACATTCATCCTCGGAAGTTAGTTGTTGAAGCTATGTGTAGACATCACATTCATCCTCGGAGGTTAGTTGTTGAAGCTAAGTGTAGACATCATATTCATCCTCGGAGGTTAGTTGTTGAAGCTAAGTGTAGACATCACATTCATCCTCTGAGGCGATTTGTTGAAGCTAAGTGTAGACATCACATTCATCCTCAGAGGTGAGTTGTTGAAGCTAAGTGTAGACATCGACATGTTGCTGCATTTGGTCAGCTGTTAGGATCCTGGGGACAGATCTGGTTGTGATGTGGCACGTGCCTGATACTCCTGTGAGAATCTTCTGACTTGTCCCAAAACCAGTTCCCACATCATAAAGCTCTTGATTGATCAGGTGTCAGTTCTCATGAATGAGCCTGCTGGATCTCTGTAACAGTCTGTGCTGTGTGGGTCAAGGTTGCTGTCATAACTGTTTGACTGGCCTTGATTGACACACACCACATGTATCAAAGCAAGAAATTGCTTACTAAACACTTGCTGAATCTTTGTCAGGGTTTCTGATGCAGTTGTCCAAAATTTGTACAAAAATTTAATGCACACTTGTTACTCCTTTTTACATCCACCTTGAAAATCCCCAGGTGATGAATGCATGACATCAAACAAATGAGCATAATTACTGTCTGTGTAAGTCAAGCTTTGTGCCATGCCACATGCTAGTACTGCCACCTGGCCTAGCATTGGTTCAGATGCCATGGTCTCAGTCCAAAAATCTCTGATCACACCTCGCAGTGTTAACAAATAAAAGTAAGCAGACTTCAGTAATGTATCAAAATTTGTGGGATTCACTAAGCAATGCTAAGATTGTGATCAAGGAAGGATCTGAGATTTTCCAGGCATAAGATGCTGTGCTAAGGGAACTTAAACACATGGGAATACAACAAATATTACAGAATACATAAAACAACTTGAAAGAAAACAGGCTGAAAGAAGAAAACAGGCTGAAAGAAGAAAACAGAACTGAAAGAAAACAGGCTGAAAGAAGAAAACAGAACTGAAAGAAAACAGGCTGAAAGAAGAAAACAGAAGTGAAAGAAAACAGGCTGAAAGAAGAAAACAGAAGTGAAAGAAAACAGGCTGAAAGAAGAAAACAGAAGCTTTACATCTTTTCAGTTTTATCTTAAGTTCTAGGAACAGAAAGAAGTCACAGTGGGGCCAAAAATCTGGTGAATAAGGAGGGTTGGGAATGACAGTCATGTTATTCTTGGCCAAAGACTGCTAGGTGTTGAGTGCTCTGTGATTTGCTGCGTTGTCACAGTTCTCAGTTTTTTTTCCTCACCAAGACTCGAGATTCTCCTTCTTACATTTTAATGCAGTTGTCGCAGAACAGTCGGAATTCACAGTTTGGCCAGCAGAGAAAAATTCTTAGTGCATAATTCCCTTGACGTCATAGAAAATGATGGCCATGCTCTTGACATTACTTTTTGAATATCTGGCCTTTTTGGGCCTTGATGACCCTGGACTTAGTGGGATGACTGCTGCTTTGTCTCCAGGTAATGCCCAAAAATCCAGCTCTCATCACCAGTTATAACCCTGGCCAAAAAGGTTTCATCCTCTGAGGCGAGTTGTTGAAGCTAAGTGTAGATATCACATTCATCCTCAGGTGAGTTGTTGAAGCTAAGTATAGACATCACATTCATCCTCTGAGGTTAGTTGTTGAAGCTAAGTGTAGACATCACATTCATCCTCAGGTGAGTTGTTGAAGCTAAGTGTAGACATCATATTCATCCTCGGAGGTTAGTTGTTGAAGCTAAGTGTAGACATCACATTCATCCTCGGAAGTTAGTTGTTGAAGCTATGTGTAGACATCACATTCATCCTCGGAGGTTAGTTGTTGAAGCTAAGTGTAGACATCATATTCATCCTCGGAGGTTAGTTGTTGAAGCTAAGTGTAGACATCACATTCATCCTCTGAGGCGATTTGTTGAAGCTAAGTGTAGACATCACATTCATCCTCAGAGGTGAGTTGTTGAAGCTAAGTGTAGACATCGACATGTTGCTGCATTTGGTCAGCTGTTAGGATCCTGGGGACAGATCTGGTTGTGATGTGGCACGTGCCTGATACTCCTGTGAGAATCTTCTGACTTGTCCCAAAACCAGTTCCCACATCATAAAGCTCTTGATTGATCAGGTGTCAGTTCTCATGAATGAGCCTGCTGGATCTCTGTAACAGTCTGTGCTGTGTGGGTCAAGGTTGCTGTCATAACTGTTTGACTGGCCTTGATTGACACACACCACATGTATCAAAGCAAGAAATTGCTTACTAAACACTTGCTGAATCTTTGTCAGGGTTTCTGATGCAGTTGTCCAAAATTTGTACAAAAATTTAATGCACACTTGTTACTCCTTTTTACATCCACCTTGAAAATCCCCAGGTGATGAATGCATGACATCAAACAAATGAGCATAATTACTGTCTGTGTAAGTCAAGCTTTGTGCCATGCCACATGCTAGTACTGCCACCTGGCCTAGCATTGGTTCAGATGCCATGGTCTCAGTCCAAAAATCTCTGATCACACCTCGCAGTGTTAACAAATACAAGTAAGCAGACTTCAGTAATGTATCAACATTTGTGGGATCCACTAAGCAATGCTAAGATTGTGATCAAGGAAGGATCTGAGATTTTCCAGGCATAAGATGCTGTGCTAAGGGAACTTAAACACATGGGAATACAACAAATATTACAGAATACATGAAACAACTTGAAAGAAAACAGGCTGAAAGAAGAAAACAGAACTGAAAGAAAACAGGCTGAAAGAAGAAAACAGAACTGAAAGAAAACAGGCTGAAAGAATAAAACAGAATGGAATTTACTAACCCAGCTTTATTTTTGTGTAGCCTCAACATAAAGTCTTTCATGGCCTAAGAGAAAAAACAAAGAAGACATAAATATACTTCATATATAAAACTTGGCTTAGATTATTTGTATATGTATGTGCATAATGTCATCACATTCATCCTCAGAGGTGAGTTGTTGAAGCTAAGTGTAGACATCACATTCATCCTCAGAGGTGAGTTGTTGAAGCTAAGTGTAGACATCACATTCATCCTCAGAGGTGAGTTGTTGAAGCTAAGTGTAGACATCACATTCATCCTCAGAGGTGAGTTGTTGAAGCTAAGTGTAGACATCACATTCATCCTCAGAGGTGAGTTGTTGAAGCTAAGTGTAGACATCACATTCATCCTCAGAGGTGAGTTGTTGAAGCTAAGTGTAGACATCACATTCATCCTCAGAGGTGAGTTGTTGAAGCTAAGTGTAGACATCACATTCATCCTCAGAGGTGAGTTGTTGAAGCTAAGTGTAGACATCACATTCATCCTCAGAGGTGAGTTGTTGAAGCTAAGTGTAGACATCACATTCATCCTCAGAGGTGAGTTGTTGAAGCTAAGTGTAGACATCACATTCATCCTCAGAGGTGAGTTGTTGAAGCTAAGTGTAGACATCACATTCATCCTCAGAGGTGAGTTGTTGAAGCTAAGTGTAGACATCACATTCATCCTCAGAGGTGAGTTGTTGAAGCTAAGTGTAGACATCACATTCATCCTCAGAGGTGAGTTGTTGAAGCTAAGTGTAGACATCACATTCATCCTCAGAGGTGAGTTGTTGAAGCTAAGTGTAGACATCACATTCATCCTCAGAGGTGAGTTGTTGAAGCTAAGTGTAGACATCACATTCATCCTCAGAGGTGAGTTGTTGAAGCTAAGTGTAGACATCACATTCATCCTCAGAGGTGAGTTGTTGAAGCTAAGTGTAGACATCACATTCATCCTCAGAGGTGAGTTGTTGAAGCTAAGTGTAGACATCACATTCATCCTCAGAGGTGAGTTGTTGAAGCTAAGTGTAGACATCACATTCATCCTCAGAGGTGAGTTGTTGAAGCTAAGTGTAGACATCACATTCATCCTCAGAGGTGAGTTGTTGAAGCTAAGTGTAGACATCACATTCATCCTCAGAGGTGAGTTGTTGAAGCTAAGTGTAGACATCACATTCATCCTCAGAGGTGAGTTGTTGAAGCTAAGTGTAGACATCACATTCATCCTCAGAGGTGAGTTGTTGAAGCTAAGTGTAGACATCACATTCATCCTCAGAGGTGAGTTGTTGAAGCTAAGTGTAGATATCACATTCATCCTCAGGTGAGTTGTTGAAGCTAAGTGTAGACATCACATTCATCCTCAGAGGTGAGTTGTTGAAGCTAAGTGTAGACATCGACATGTTGCTGCATTTGGTCAGCTGTTAGGATCCTGGGGACAGATCTGGTTGTGATGTGGCACGTGCCTGATTCTCCTGTGAGAATCTTCTGACTTGTCCCAAAACCAGTTCCCACATCATAAAGCTCTTGATTGATCAGGTGTCAGTTCTCATGAATGAGCTGCTGGATCTCTGTAACAGTCTGTGCTGTGTGGGTCAAGGTTGCTGTCATAACTGTTTGACTGGCCTTGATTGACACACACCACATGTATCAAAGCAAGAAATTGCTTACTAAACACTTGCTGAATCTTTGTCAGGGTTTCTGATGCAGTTGTCCAAAATTTGTACAAAAATTTAATGCACACTTGTTACTCCTTTTTACATCCACCTTGAAAATCCCCAGGTGATGAATGCATGACATCAAACAAATGAGCATAATTACTGTCTGTGTAAGTCAAGCTTTGTGCCATGCCACATGCTAGTACTGCCACCTGGCCTAGCATTGGTTCAGATGCCATGGTCTCAGTCCAAAAATCTCTGATCACACCTCGCAGTGTTAACAAATACAAGTAAGCAGACTTCAGTAATGTATCAACATTTGTGGGATCCACTAAGCAATGCTAAGATTGTGATCAAGGAAGGATCTGAGATTTTCCAGGCATAAGATGCTGTGCTAAGGGAACTTAAACACATGGGAATACAACAAATATTACAGAATACATGAAACAACTTGAAAGAAAACAGGCTGAAAGAAGAAAACAGGCTGAAAGAAGAAAATATAACTTGAAAGAAAACAGGCTGAAAGAAGAAAACAGAACTGAAAGAAAACAGGCTGAGAAGAAGAAAACAGGCTGAAAGAAGATAACAGAACTGAAAGAAAACAGGCTGAAAGAAGAAGAAAACAGGCTGAAAGAGAAAACAGAACTGAAAGAAAACAGGCTGAAAGAAAACAGAAGTGAAATAAAACAGGCTGAAGAAGAAAACAGAAGTGAAAGAAAACGGGCTGAAAGAAGATAACAGAACTGAAAGAGGAAAACAGGCTGAAAGAAGATAACAGAACTGAAAGAAGAAAACAGAACTGAAAGAAGAAAATAGAAGTGAAAGAAAACGGGCTGAAAGAAGATAACAGAACTGAAAGAAGAAAATATAACTTGAAAGAAAACAGAACTGAAAGAAGAAAATATAACTTGAAAGAAAACAGAAGTGAAATAAAACAGGCTGAAGAAGAAAACAGGCTGAAAGAAGATAACAGAACTGAAAGAAAACAGGCTGAAAGAAGAAAATAGAAGTGAAAGAAAACAGGCTGAAAGAAGATAACAGAACTGAAAGAAAACAGGCTGAAAGAAGAAAACAGAAGTGAAAGAAAACAGGCTGAAAGAAGAAAATATAACTTGAAAGAAAACAGGCTGAAAGAAGAAAATATAACTTGAAAGAAAACAGGCTGAAGAAGAAAACAGAAGTGAAAGAAAACAGAACTGAAAGAAGAAAATATAACTTGAAAGAAAACAGAAGTGAAATAAAACAGGCTGAAAGAAGAAAATATAACTTGAAAGAAAACAGGCTGAAGAAGAAAACAGAAGTGAAATAAAACAGGCTGAAAGAGAAAACAGAACTGAAAGAAAACAGGCTGAAAGAAGAAAACAGAAGTGAAATAAAACAGGCTGAAAGAAAACAGAACTGAAAGAAAACAGGCTGAAAGAAAACAGGCTGAAAGAAGAAACCAGAAGTGAAAGAAAACAGGCTGAAAGAAAAACAGAACTGAAAGAAGAAACCAGAAGTGAAAGAAAACAGAAGTGAAAGAAAACAGAACTGAAAGAAAACAGGCTGAAAGAAGAAAACAGAAGTGAAAGAAAACAGAACTGAAAGAAAACAGGCTGAAAGAAGATAACAGAACTGAAAGAAGAAAACAGAACTGAAAGAAGAAAACAGGCTGAAAGAAGAAAACAGGCTGAAAGAAGATAACAGAACTGAAAGAAAACAGGCTGAAAGAAGAAAATATAACTTGAAAGAAAACAGGCTGAAAGAAGAAAACAGAACTGAAAGAAAACAGGCTGAAAGAAGAAAACAGGCTGAAAGAAGAAAATATAACTTGAAAGAAAACAGGCTGAAAGAAGAAAACAGAACTGAAAGAAAACAGGCTGAAAGAAGAAAACAGAAGTGAAAGAAAACAGGCTGAAAGAAGAAAACAGAAGTGAAAGAAAACGGGCTGAAAGAAGAAAACAGAAGTGAAAGAAAACGGGCTGAAAGAATAAAACAGAACTGAAAGAAAACGGGCTGAAAGAAGAAAACAGAAGTGAAAGAAAACGGGCTGAAAGAAGAAAACAGAAGTGAAAGAAAACAGGCTGAAAGAAGAAAACAGAAGTGAAAGAAAACAGGCTGAAAGAAGAAAACAGAAGTGAAAGAAAACAGGCTGAAAGAAGAAAACAGAAGTGAAAGAAAACAGGCTGAAAGAAGAAAACAGAAGTGAAAGAAAACAGGCTGAAAGAAGAAAACAGAAGTGAAATAAAACAGGCTGAAAGAAGAAAACAGAAGTGAAAGAAAACAGGCTGAAAGAAGAAAACAGAAGTGAAAGAAAACAGGCTGAAAGAAGAAAACAGAATGGAATTTACTAACCCAGCTTTATTTTTGTGTAGCCTCAACATAAAGTCTTTCATGGCCTAAGAGAAAAAAACAAAGAAGACATAAATATACTTCATACATAAAACTTGGCTTAGATTATTTGTATATGTATGTGCATAATGTCATAACATTTATAGTGCCATATGTTATACATCAGTGTCAAGTTACTAAAAGATTTTCCAGAACAGCAATCTTGGAACAAGATTATCAAAACACAAACCATTATCAGTAAACTGTGCTTACCAACATGCCAGTAATTATGTTCATGTTTTGGCACAAAAAGTATATGTTTTATCACATGTAATCATGAAACATTTTATTTTCAATTCAGCTCAGTGTGCTAAATTTCTAAGAGTTGAATTTTGTAGTCACATTGATCTAGTAGTGCCATATGACACACACACAGAGCCTGTAGTGACACACATATTATAATGCCACACAGATATGATAGTGTGAAACTTATGTCACACTGACTATACTGTCATACTTATGCCACAGACTGCTTATAATGTCACAGTTTGTAGAGTCTTACTTATGTCACACCACTTGTAGTGCATACAGAATCTACTGTGTCACACAGAGATTACATCACATTTATGTCACACAGATTATGGTACACTATATCACACTAGCAGAGATACTCAGTGGTGCTGGGTAAATAGGGACCAAGGAAAATCCTAGCAACATGTAAGAAGTAACATTAGATGAAAGAATAAACTGTGCACTGCAATCTTATAAAGACATTTTTAAACTGAATCAATAGTCATTAAAAATCCATGAACCAATTTTCACATCTAATTTACAATACTAAGTGAACATATTAAATGCAAAGAAACCACACTTCAATAAACAATAATAATGAATCAAATGAAAACTATAAATTGTACATTATAATGTTATAAATAAATTTTCTGAGTGGAAAAAAAATACAAACAATAATTAAAAGTCCACGAAGTAATATTCCAATTCATATTACCAAGCAAATAAGTTAAATACAATGAGAGCACATTCCATCAACAATAATAAAGAAACATTTGATTCACAATAATATTTCATGACATCAGAAGATACTTTTTGCTACAATGCAGTCAATTTCTCTGATAAAATGAGATTTCATGATGTAAAATCAAGTGCGTTTGTAGCAGAGTTATTATGTATCTTTCTGTATTATGGGTGTCCTGGAGTTTCACTTTCCTCTGGTAACAATACAGTTTTATGTTTAAATGCAGGTGCATTAAATACTCTGCTAATTAGATGCCAGTACTTTGGCAAAAGCAACATACAAAGAACTAGATAATAAAGTAAAAAGTTCAGCTAGAAGAGACAACAGAGAATATATAAAGAATATGGCAAAAGAAGCAGAAAATGCAGCAAAAACAGGAGACAACAAAACTTTATATAACATACAGAAGAAGCTAACAGGTGCTATTACATCTAGAGAAAGACCAGATTTTAGCAAAACAGGCAACCTATTAACATCAAGTAAAGACCAAAAGCAAAGATGTGCTGAACACTTCCAAGAAATACTTAATCGACCACACCCAAATGAATTAATAAATCTTGAAACCAATTTACCAGTCCCACAACTAAATGTCAAGTTAGATGAAGTTACACTGAATGAAACTGAAACAGCAGTGAATCTAATGGCTAACAACAAAGCTGCAGGTGAAGATGAATAATCGAAATGTTAAAAGCTATTAACAGTGACAACATGAGCCAACTACAAAGAATGTTTAATAAAATTTGGAAAGAAGAAAAGATCCCTTCTATATGGAAAAAGGGAATCATTGTTAAAATACCCAAAACAGGCAACCTCAGTGATTGCAATAACTGGAAGGGTGTAACCTTACTATCAGTTGTGTCAAAGGTGTTTTGTAAAGTGATTCTGAATAGAACTAAGGATGTAGTGGATACTGCAATGAGAGAAGAACAGGCAGGATTTCGAAAAGGGAGAAGCTGTCTCAACCAAATCTTTACTATAAGAATAATACTTGAAGAACATATTGAAAAGCAGAAACCTTTAATCCTGAACTTCAAAGATTTAAAAAAAAACATTTGACAGCATACACAGAGAATCAGTTTGGAGAATTTTAAGACTATATGGAATACCATCTAAAATTGTCAACATCATTAGAGATCTCTATAACGGATATGTTTATGCAGTCAAGACAGAAGAAGGAATGAGTAAATGGTTTCTGATTGAAACAGGCATGAAACAAGGATGTATACTACCTCCCTTGCTTTCTGGAATTGCCATAGACTTTATAATGAAAAGATGCTGTACAGGTAAAACCTGCATTGATTGGGTACATGGGACCCAAATAGAAAATCTTGATTTTGCAGATGACATAACTCTTAAACTCTTATCAGTGACAATGTGAAATCGATGCTGGAAAAAACAGATTCCCTATCTTCCTTGGCTAGCAAAATAGATCTTGAAATTATCAAAGACAAAAAAAAAATAATGAAACGTCTCATTAGTCAGTAAGGAAAAATATATGTAGAAGGAACAGTTGTTGATGAAGCAAACCAATCTGCATACCTCGGCAGCTACATGGACCAGGATGGTGACACCTGGAAGGAAGTTAGAATTGCAAAAGCAGCACTATCCTTCAAAATCTTGAGAACATATGGAATTCAAAAGTTATAAGCACAAAAACCGAGTTAAGATTATTCAAATGTGATATCCACCCTCACTTATAGACAAGAAATTAGACTCTTTTGAAAACAAATGCCTAAAGAAAATACTTGGTATAAAGTGGAACGAATTCAAGAACAATACCCAAAACAGGCAACCTCAGTGATTGCAATAACTGGAAGGGTGTAACCTTACTATCAGTTGTGTCAAAGGTGTTTTGTAAAGTGATTCTGAATAGAACTAAGGATGTAGTGGATACTGCAATGAGAGAAGAACAGGCAGGATTTCGAAAAGGGAGAAGCTGTCTCAACCAAATCTTTACTATAAGAATAATACTTGAAGAACATATTGAAAAGCAGAAACCTTTAATCCTGAACTTCAAAGATTTAAAAAAAAACATTTGACAGCATACACAGAGAATCAGTTTGGAGAATTTTAAGACTATATGGAATACCATCTAAAATTGTCAACATCATTAGAGATCTCTATAACGGATATGTTTATGCAGTCAAGACAGAAGAAGGAATGAGTAAATGGTTTCTGATTGAAACAGGCATGAAACAAGGATGTATACTACCTCCCTTGCTTTCTGGAATTGCCATAGACTTTATAATGAAAAGATGCTGTACAGGTAAAACCTGCATTGATTGGGTACATGGGACCCAAACAGAAAATCTTGATTTTGCAGATGACATAACTCTTAAACTCTTATCAGTGACAATGTGAAATCGATGCTGGAAAAAAACAGATTCCCTATCTTCCTTGGCTAGCAAAATAGATCTTGAAATTATCAAAGACAAAAAAAAAATAATGAAACGTCTCATTAGTCAGTAAGGAAAAATATATGTAGAAGGAACAGTTGTTGATGAAGCAAACCAATCTGCATACCTCGGCAGCTACATGGACCAGGATGGTGACACCTGGAAGGAAGTTAGAATTGCAAAAGCAGCACTATCCTTCAAAATCTTGAGAACATATGGAATTCAAAAGTTATAAGCACAAAAACCGAGTTAAGATTATTCAAATGTGATATCCACCCTCACTTATAGACAAGAAATTAGACTCTTTTGAAAACAAATGCCTAAAGAAAATACTTGGTATAAAGTGGAACGAATTCAAGAACAATGCACAGATAAGACAGATGAGCAAACAACAACCTGTCTCATTGGTGATCAGAAAAAAAAGAAGATGGACATATGTAGGCCATGTGATGAGAAGAAACAATCAGAGAATACCAAAACAAGCTATCAAATAGAGTACAACAGGCTGAAGAAAAAGAGGTCAACCACGCAAAATTCTAAAGAGGACATTGTTAAGAGAAGCCAGTTTAGTAGGCATAATATCCCCTGATGAAGTAGAAAGACTAACAGAGAATAGGAAAATCTGGCAAAGAACTATGTTTAACAGCGTGGGAAGAATGTAAGAAGATGTAAGACTTTGACATGATACTGCTCTACTTATTTACTGTTGGTGCTGGTACTCTGCCATAATACTGCTTTATTTACTTAATGCTGGTGCTGGTACTCTAACATGATACTGCTTTATTTACTTATTGCTGGTGCTGGTACAATGACAAGACACTGATCTATTACTTATTGCTGGTGCTAGTACTCTAACATGATACTGCTATTTACTTATTGCTGTGCTGGTACTCTAACATAATACTGATCTATTTACTTATGCTGGTGCTGGTACACTGACAAACACTGCTCTATTTATTGCTGGTGCTCTAACATGATACTGCTCTATTACTTATTGCTGGTGCTGGTACAATGACAAGACACTGATATATTTACTTATTGCAGGTGCTGATACTCTAACATGATACTGCTCTATTTATTGCTGGTGCAGATACCCTGACATGATACTGCTTATTACTTATTGCTGGTGCAGATACCCTGACATGATACTGATCTATTTACTTATGCTGGTGCTGGTACACTGACAAGACATGATCTATTTACTATTGCTGGTGCTGGTACAATGACAAGACACTGATCTATTACTTATTGCTGGTGCAGATACCCTGACATGATACTGATCTATTTACTATTGCTGGTGCTGGTACAATGACAAGACACTGATTTATTTACTTATTGCAGGTGCTGATACTCTAACATGATACTGCTCTATTTACTTATGCTGGTGCTGGTACACTGACAAGACATTGATCTATTTACTATTGCTGGTGCTTGTACTCTAACATGATATGCTTTATTTACTTAATGCTGGTGCTGGTACTCTAACATGATACTGATTATTTACTTATTGCTGGTGCTGGTACAATGACAAGACACTGATATATTTACTTATTGCTGTGCTGGTACTCTAACAAGACACTGATCTATTACTTATTGCTGGTGCTGGTACAATGACAAGACACTGATTTATTTACTTATGCTGGTGCTGGTACTCTGATAAGACACTGATCTATTTACTATTGCTGGTGCTGGTACAATGACAAGACACTGATCTATTACTTATTGCTGGTGCTAGTACTCTAACATGATACTGATTATTTACTTATTGCAGGTGCTGATACTCTAACATGATACTGCTCTATTACTTATTGCTGGGCTGGTACACTGACAAGACACTGATCTATGTACTTATTGCTGGTGCTGGTACTCTGCCATAATACTGCTCTATTTATTGCTGGTGCTGGTACAATGACAAGACACTGATATATTTACTTATTGCTGTGCTGGTACTCTGACAAACACTGATCTATTTATTATTGCTGGTGCTGGTACAATGACAAGACACTGATCTATGTACTTATTGCTGGTGCTCTAACATGATACTGATCTATTTATTATTGCTGGTGCTGGTACTCTGCCATAATACTGCTTTATTTACTTATGCTGGTGCTGGTACTCTAACATGATACTGCTCTATTTACTTATTGCTGGTGCTGGTACACTGACAAGACACTGATCTATTTACTTATTGCTGGTGCTGGTACTCTAACATGATACTGCTTTATTTACTTATTGCTGGTGCTGGTACTCTAACATGATACTGCTTTATTTACTTATTGCTGGTGCTGGTACTCTAACATGATACTGCTTTATTTACTTATTGCTGGTGCTGGTACTCTAACATGATACTGCTTTATTTACTTATTGCTGGTGCTGGTACTCTAACATTATACTGCTTATTTACTTATTGCTGGTGCTGGTACTCTAACATGATACTGCTTTATTTACTTATTGCTGGTGCTGGTACTCTAACATAATACTGCTTTATTTACTTATTGCTGGTGCTGGTACTCTAACATGATACTGCTTTATTTACTTAATGCTGGTGCTGGTACTCTAACATTATACTGCTTTATTTACTTATTGCTGGTGCTGGTACTCTAACATGATACTGCTTTATTTACTTATTGCTGGTGCTGGTACACTGACAAGACACTGATCTATTTACTTATTGCTGGTGCTGGTACACTGACAAGACACTGATCTATTTACTTATTGCTGGTGCTGGTACTCTAACATGATACTGCTTTATTTACTTATTGCTGGTGCTGGTACTCTGACAAGACACTGATCTATTTACTTATTGCTGGTGCTGGTACTCTGACAAGACACTGATCTATTTACTTATTGCTGGTGCTGGTACTCTAACATGATACTGCTTTATTTACTTATTGCTGGTGCTGGTACTCTAACATGATACTGCTTTATTTACTTATTGCTGGTGCTGGTACTCTAACATGATACTGCTTTATTTACTTATTGCTGGTGCTGGTACTCTAACATGATACTGCTTTATTTACTTATTGCTGGTGCTGGTACTCTAACATGATACTGCTTTATTTACTTATTGCTGGTGCTGGTACTCTGACAAGACACTGATCTATTTACTTATTGCTGGTGCTGGTACTCTAACATGATACTGCTTTATTTACTTATTGCTGGTGCTGGTACTCTAACATGATACTGCTCTATTTACTTATTGCTGGTGCTGGTACTCTAACATGATACTGTTTTATTTACTTATTGCTGGTGCTGGTACTCTAACATGATACTGCTCTATTTACTTATTGCTGGTGCTGGTACTCTAACATGATACTGCTTTATTTACTTATTGCTGGTGCTGGTACAATGACAAGACACTGATCTATTTACTTATTGCTGGTGCTGGTACACTGACAAGACACTGTTCTATTTACTTATTGCTGGTGCTGGTACTCTAACATTATACTGCTTTATTTACTTATTGCTGGTGCTGGTACAATGACAAGACACTGATCTATTTACTTATTGCTGGTGCTGGTACTCTAACATGATACTGCTCTATTTATTGCTGGTGCAGATACCCTGACATGATACTGATCTATTTACTTATTGCAGGTGCTGATACTCTAACATGATACTGCTCTATTTATTGCTGGTGCAGATACCCTGACATGATACTGCTCTATTTACTTATTTCTGGTGCTGGTACTCTGACCTGATACTGCTGCTAGTGCTGGTACTGTGATACTGCTCTATTTACTTATTGCTGGTGCAGGTATCCTGACATGACATTGATCTATTTACTTATTACTGGTATTGTTACTCTGCCAAGATACTGTTCTATTTACTTTTTGCTGGTGCTGGTACTCTGATATGATATTGCTATATTTACTTATTGTTGGTGCTGGTACCCTGATATGATATTGCTCTATTTACTTATTGCTGGTGCTGGTACTCTGACATGATACTACTCTATTTACTTACAAGCTGATTACCCGACATTGCCTGGATATTTATTTATCCCAATCAACAGAGTTCTATTTATTTCCACAACCTTTTAGACGGCTCTACAATGTTCTATTCATTTCCAAACCTTCTAGAAGGTTCTACAGAGTCTAGATGGTTCTTCAGAGTTCTATTCCTTCTATTCGACTAAACGTGTGCTTAATTATCATCAAGACTGTTACCATTCAGCTTAGCGACCCCGAACACTATGAAGTCGACACTAATCTCGGTCATTTGGACATTTTATTTTTCACCACTTCTCATCCCCCACATCCCATGCCGATGAGGGCTGAACTTGCGAGTGACACTATTCATCTCAGTGACCCTGAAAACTTTGGATTCAATACTAATATCATTCATTTTCAATTATTTTTACATCCCAGCCCTTAGGGGTCATAAGGGTATCCTAGAGATGATCTAAACCTAATGGTGCACTGTCTGGATTGTAAAAAATCCATATACATACATACATACACACACTTACATACATACACACATACATACACACACATACATACACGCACATACACAAACATACATACAAAGATACACACATACGTACACACATACATACATACAAACACACACATACACAAACACACATATACATATACACACATAAACACACATTCATTTATATATATATATAATCGTTTTCGATTATTTGTACATGTCACCACAAACCCTAGGGCCCCCCCATGCTGCTGGAGGCTGACCTTGGACTTAAACTGGAATTGGGAGTGTCACTATTCAGTTCAGTGACCCCGAAAACTATGGATTCGACACAAACATTGTTCATTTTCGATTATTTTTACATGTCACCCTGACCCCTAGGAATCATAGGGGTATTCTAATATGATCTAACCTCCAACCCCCTTAAACAGCATTTTTCGATTATTTTTACATGTCACCCAACACCCATGCATGTGGGCTGAACGTGGACTTAAACAGCATCAGGAGTGTCCCTATTCATCACAGAGAACCTTAAAACTATAGATTCAACGCTAATATCGGTCATTTTCAATTATTTGTACATCTCACCCCATGCTACCCCCACCCCTAGGGCCCCCATGCCATTGGGGGCTGAACATGGACTTATACGGCATGGGGAGTGTCACTATTCATTTCAATGACCCCAAAAACTATTGCTTTGATACTAATATTGGTCGTTTTCATTTCTTTTTACTATCACACACATCCCACCCCCACCTCTAGGCCCCTATTGCTTACTGGGGCTGATCTTGGACTTAAACAGCATCGAGATTGTCACTATTCATTTCAGCGACCCCAAAAACTATGGATTCGACACTAATATTAATCGGTCGTTTTTTATTATTTGTACATGCCACCCCCACCTCTAGGGGCCCCCATGCTGTTGAGGGCTGAACATAGACTTAAACAGCATCGAGAGTGTCATTATTCATCTCAGCGACCCTTAAAAATATGGATTTGATACTAATATCAGTCGTTTTCGATTATTTGCACATGTCACCACATGCCACCCCCACTCCTAGGGCTCCCATGCTGTTGGGGGGGGGTAGGGGGGCAGAACATGAATTTAAATAGCATCTAGGGTGTCACTATTCATCTCACTCAACCCCAAATACTATGGATTTGACACTAATATCGGTTGTTTTCGATTATTTGTACAAGTCACACGATGCCACTACACTCCACGGGCCCCCATGCCGTTGGGGGCTGAGCTTGGACTTAAACAACATCAGTGTCACTATTCATCTCAGCGGCCCTTAACACTATGGATTTGACACTAATATCGGTCGTTTTCGATTATTTGTACATGTCACCCCATGCCACCCCCACCCCTAGGGCCTCATGCCTATTGGGGGGGGGGGGATGAACTTGGACTTAACCGACATCAAGAGTGTCTCTATTCATCTCAGCGACCCCAAATACTATGGATTCGACATTAATATTGGCCATTTTTGATCACCCATGCCACTTCCACCCCTAGGGCCCCCACCCCATGCCATTGGGGGCTGAAGTTGGACTTAAACGGCATTGGGAGTGTCACTATTTGTCTCAGCAACACTGAAAACTATGGATTCAACACTAATATCATTCATTTTCGATTATTTTTACATGTTACCCCAACCGCTAGGGGTATCACAGGGATAATCTAACTCTAACAGTGCATTGTCCGGATTGTAAGTCATATGTGTGCCAAGTTTGGATGAAATTGATCCAGGTATTCCAGCATGATGTTGGAACATACAGATATACATACATACATCCACACGTTCATTTATATATATAATATTATGTGCTGGTACTCTGAAATGATATTGCTCGATTTATTATTTGCTGGTACTGGTACTCTGATACTGATCTATTTACTTATTGCTGGTTCAAGTACACTGACATGATATTGCTATATTTACTTATTGCTGGTGCTGGTAATCTGACATGATATTGCACTATTTAGTTATTGCTGGTGCTGGTACTCTGACATGATATTGCTCTATTTACTTATTGCTGGTGCTGGTACTCTGACATGATATTGCACTATTTACTTATTGCTGGTGCTGGTACTCTGACATGATATTGCTCTATTTACTTATTGCTGGTGCTGGTACTCTGACATGATATTGCTTTATTTACTTATTGCTGGTGCTGGTACTCTGACATGATATTGCTCTATTTACTTATTGCTGGTGCTGGTACTCTGATACTGATCTATTTACTTATTGCTGGTGCTGGTACTCTGACATGATACTGATTTATTTACTTATTGCTGGTGTTGGTACTCTGACATGATACTGATTTATTTACTTATTGTTGGTGCAGGAATCCTGACATGATATTGCTCTATTTACTTATAGCTGGTGGAGGCACCCTGATATGATATTTATGTAGCACAGAGCTTGTAATGTCATACAGAGGTGTAGTGTCACACAGAGTTTGCAGTGTTATACAGAGGTTGTAGTGTCACACAGAGATTGTAGTGTCACACAGCGCCTGCAGTATCCCAGAGCTTGCTGTGTCACACAGAATTTTGTAGTGTCACACTGATATTATAGAGTTACATTTATGTAGCACAGAGATTGTAATGTCACACAGAGATTATAGTGTCACAAAAAGAACTTGAAGCATCATACAGAGCCTGTAGTGTCTCAAAGAGTTTACAGTGTCATACAGAGCCTATAGAGTTATATTTATGTAGCACAGAGATTGTAATGTCACACTGCACTTATAGAGTTATGTTTATGTAGCACAGAGATTGTAGTTTCACATTTAGCTTATAGAATTACATTTATGTAGCACAGAGCTTGTAGTATCACACTTTCATCACAAAGAGCTTGTAGTGTCTTGCTTTTGTCACAAATAAATTGTAGTGTCACACTTATGCCATAAAGAGTTTGCAGTGTTACTCACAGCTTGTAGCACCATGCTTTTGTCACAAACAGATTGTAGTGTACTAATACTTTTATCACACAGACCTTGTAGTAAATCTGACAGTTTGTAGTATCACACAGACCTTGTAGTAAATCTGACAGTTTGTAGTATCACACAGATCTTGTACTAACACTGATAGCTTGTAATGCTGCAATTATATCACACAGAGCCTGTAGTAAGAAAAGCTATGTCTATGTTGTTAGAGCATAAAATGGGACAATCATTCATGTCATACACAATGAAATACAAACTGACCAATAATTTGCTCTCACATCTTTCTGTCAGACCAAGGGAAGACAACTTCCTAAAGACCTGCAATTGTAAAATGCACAGAAAAGTGAAGGTGTGTTAAAAATCACTGACCATAATTTTTTAAAAAGTATATCAGTATTTTCTAAATCATTTTCGGTACAGCAAAACAATTTCTGCAAACTTTAATTTTTCCTCAGCTTATAGTCTTCACTGGCTAGCAAAATAGGACTTGAAATTAACAAGGACAAAACAAAAATAATGAAAATTCCCATCAATCAAAATGGAAAAATACACATAGAAGGGACAGATATTGAAGAAGTCAATCAATTTGCATACCTTGGCAGCTACATAGACCAGGATGGTGACACTAGAAAGGAAGTTAAGATCAGAATTGCAAAAGCAGCATCAATCTTCAAGAATCTTGAGAACATATGGAATTCAAAAGTTATCAGCACAAAAACCAAGTTAAGACTATTCAATTCAAATGTAATATCCACCCTCATTTATGCATGCGAAAGCTGGAAAACAACTAAAGAAATAGAAAAGAAATTAGACTCTTTTGACAACAAATGCCTAAGGAAAATACTCGGCATCAAGTGGAATGAATTCAAGAACAATGCAGAGATAAGACAGATGACTGAACAACAACCAGTCTCACGGGTGATCAGGAAAAGGAGATGGACATATGTTGGTCACTTGATGAGAAGAAATGATCAGAGAATCCCAAAACAAGCTATCAAGTGGAACACAACAGGCCGAAGAAAAAGGGGCAGACCGCGTGAAACTCTGAAGAGGACATTATTAAGAGAGGCCAAGTTAACAGGCATAAAATCCTTTGTTGAGGTTGAAAGACTCGCCGAAGACAGGAAAAATTGGCGAACTACTTTGCGAGCCCTATGTGACGTCTAACGGCACGGGAAGGATATAAGATATAAGATACTTTAACTTCATTATAAATCATATTTTAATCCCTTGTGTACACTTATGTGTACTATTCTCTGTATAGCAAGAATATTCTAAGAACAATCATCACAGAACCAGGCATAAAAATTGGAGGATACAATATTAACAACCTTCGGTATGCTGATGACACAGTACTGATAGCTGAGAACCAACAAGACCTGCAAATTCTCTTGGATAAAGTCGCCAAAGAAAGTGAACAGAAAGGCCTTACTTTGAACATCAAAAAGACAGAGACTATGGTTATATCTAAGAAACAGAATACACCAGCATGCAGTATTAAATTAAACGGAACTATTCTAAAGCAGGTGCAGAAATTCAAATACCTTGGAGCAGTAATAACTTCAGATGGGAAATGCAGAACAGAAATTAGGAACAGAATAGGCCAAGCAAAGACTGCATTTCAGAGAATGAGAAGCATATTAGCTAACACAACTTTATCAATGAATGTTAGAAAACGAGTCCTAAAATGCTATATT
Organism: Achatina immaculata; assembly: GCA_009760885.1. Classification (NCBI taxonomy): domain Eukaryota; kingdom Metazoa; phylum Mollusca; class Gastropoda; order Stylommatophora; family Achatinidae; genus Lissachatina; species Lissachatina immaculata. Next base: position 441,029 of record CM019696.1, read on the forward strand.
GAACCTATCTTGTTATATGGAAGTGAATCATGGACAATAGGCAAGTCTGCACAAAAATCATTGGAAGCAGCAGAAATGTGGTTTATTAGAAGAATGTTGCGAATCCCCTGGACAGCAAAAATAACTAATGAAGAATGTATGAGAAGAGCTGGAGACACAAAAACCTTGTCAAAAAGATGAGAGAGACAATGTACTTTCATAGGACATGCAATGAAAAGAGGGAGCATTGAAAATATTATAACAGGAAAAATAAAAGGAAGAAGATCAAGAGGAAGACCAAGAGAAATGATACTGAGCAGTCTGACGGGATGGTGTGAGAGTAGATCACCAACTGAACTGATGGCCTGCATGAAGGATCGGGTACTCTGGAGAAGCATAATAGCCAACACCAGTCGGCACAGCACCTGATGATGATGATGACACTTATTCTCAGGAAGATTAATGTTAGCAAAAATTTCATAACAGTAACAGTCAATAGTAATAAAGTGAAACTTTCAAGACCAAAATTCTATGGTTCTTCTAAGAACAGAAGGAAAGAAACTCAGGAATTTTGGAGCATGTACGTAATTTGATGTTAGCTAATGCAGTAGGATATTAGTTTATCTGAGCTACATAAAATCACATACAACAAAACAACTCATTAAAATGTCCGTTATATGAGCCACATGATACCATGACCAATCCTGAATATTAACAAAAAAGAAAAGATTTGAAATATTCACTGATGTCCCCAAATTACTAAACACACACACACACACACACACAATTCATAAAAGACGAACATGGTAGAATATAAATATAAATAAAGATTGATCAACCAACAGCTAGCACATACTATCAGAGTCTGGACAGCTCTTGAGGATAGGATCTGAACAATCTACACTTGGCACAGACTACCAAAATCTGGAAAACTTTTCTTTTTCTACAAAAAAAAGGGATGGCGACTGCAGTAAAACTGGTCTAAATAAAAAAAAAAGGTAGATAGAGGTGTATGGTGCAGTTTTACAAAGTGAGGGAGAGAGTGAGTAAGGTGAGAAAAAACGAATAGAAAGTATGAGAATGTATAAATGAAAAACATACAACATCCGATATTTCGTGAGCCTTTTTCGAGGATTACATGCACACACGAGACAAAAATAAAAATAAAAAAACGAAGAACTTATCTGAATATGGCTTCCTCCAAAAGTAGAAAACAGAAATGTGTGTAGTAGAAGGAACGACCATGCTGACTACAACAAAGGATACCAGATAGGGCCAATCATAAAGAAGAGTTGGAGAGAGAGGAGGAAAACAAGTGGTAGAAAGGGGTTGGGGGAAAGGCAATAGAAACGTGATAGCTGCTAGAGGAGGAGGAGGAAATGGGAGCGCGGAGAGATAATGAATGAAGAACATAAACATCTGCAGGGAGAAAATGTGAAACTGGTGAATAGGACAAGACCCTATAGACACCAATATGTTGCCAGAGAAGAAAAGAGGGTGGTGGTAGGGAGGGGTAGCATAGAGAAAGAAAGTAGAGTTAAAAAAAAAAAAAAGGGAATGGAAAACTAAAGAAGTTACTGAAAGCTAAAGACATTGTTAATTCCAGCTGGGTGGAGACAGCCAGTCTGGAAAATAAGGCGCTGTTCTAGGACCCTCCGAGATCGTACATCAGCAGAACAAGAGCAGATCGCACTAACAGAAATGTCCTGTTTTCCCCTGTGGTTGCTAAGGCAAAAATGTTTAGCCACAGGTGTCCAGGCCCTCTTAGAAATATCGAGATGCTGGCAAAATCGATCTCCTAAGCGTAAGCCAGTCTCCCCTATGTACTTCAAACCGCAACGTTTGCACATAATAGCATAAATAACATTGCGTGAAGTACAGGTGAAACCCTCCTGAACTGATAACGTGGACTTAGGGAAAGAGATCTGGCTAGATCAGATAAGTTCTTCGTTTTTTATTTTTACTTTTGTCTCATATGTGCATGTAATCCTCGAAAAAGGCTCACGCCGAAATATCAGACGTTGTATGTTTTTCATTTATACAATCTCATACTTTCTATTCATTTTTTTCTCACCTTACTTACTCTCTCCCTCACTTTGTAAAACTGCACCATACACCTCTATCTATCTTTTTTGACAATGAAGGTTCAAAATTCAGACTCCAACTTCACTTCTCAGGATGGCCCCTTATATGCTCCATTGCACCTATCCAAGAATTCCCATCAAGTGTTGGTTGTTTATGATGCATTTTCTGCCACACAGTTTGGATTTCCTCCCAGCACCTTTGTATTTGTCCTAGTTCAAGCATTCTCTTCAGATTTACATTGTTCTTTCATTCCTACTTATCATTTTTCAGCAGTATTTTCAATATGATTTTAGCAATGTTGTTCTTATCCATTCTCAGCCTGCCATTTATTTTAGCCTGTCCAGCAAGTCTATCTGCCATTTCACTGCTATATACTCCTGCTTTCCCTGGACATTAAAGCCACATTAGGCTTGTCACAGCTGACTGGCTTAACAGATAAACTCATTCTTTTCAAAGCAATTTCTTCTCAATCTTATGAAATGTGTTCTCTTAATATCTTGGCCCTGACACTGCATGATTGGAACTTCAGATCCTTCTTACATCCTTCCCGTGCCATTAAACGTCACATGGGATTTGCATGGTAGCTTGCCAAGATTTCCTGTTTTCGGTGAGCTTTTCAACCTCATCAAGGGATGTTATTCCCACTAAGCTGGCTTCTCTTAACAATGTCCTCTTTAGAGTTTCATGTCGTTGATCTCTTTTTCTTCAGCCTTGTGTGTTCCATTTGACAGCTTGTTTTGGGATGGTCTGGTTGTTTCTTCTCAGCACATGACCAGCATATGTCCATCTTCTTTTTCTGATCACCCATAAGACAGGTTGTTGTTCAATCATATGCCTTATCTCTGCATTGTTCTTGAATTTTTTCCACTTAATACTGAGCATTTTCCTGAGGCATTTGTTTTCAGAAAAGTCAAATTTCTTGTCTTTTTTTTAGTTGTTTTCCAGCTTTCATATGCATAAATGAGGATGGATATTACAAGTGAATTGAACAATCTTAACTTTTTTGTGCTTATAATTTTGAATGCCATATGTTCTCAGGATTCTTGAAGGTCAATGCTGCTTTTGCAATTTGAATTCTAACTTCCTTTCTGGTACCACCATCCTGGTCTATGTAGCTGCCAAGATATGCAAAATGGTTTACTTCTTCAACAGCTGTTCCTTCTATTATGTACATTTTTCCTTCATGGTTAATGAGAAGTTTCATTATTTTTGTTTTTTCTTGTTAATGTCAAGTCCTATTTTGCTAGCCGCTGAAGACAGAGTATTTGTTTTTGCCTGCATCGATTTCACATTGTTACTGATAAGAGTTATGTTATCTGCAAAATCAAGATCTTCCAGTTGAGTCTCATGTACCCAATCAATGCTCTTTTTTACCCGCGCAGGAAATTTTCATTATGAAGTCTATGGCAATTCCAAAAAGCAAGGGAGATAGTATACATCCTTGTTTCATGCCTGTTTCAATCTGGAACTATTCGCTCATTCCTTCTTCTGTGGTGACTGCACAAACATATCAATTGTAGAGGTCTCTAATGATGATGACAATCTTAGATGGTATTCCATATGCTCTTAAAATTCTCCACTATGAATCTCTGTGTATGCTATCAAATGACCTTTTAAAGTCCATGAAGTTCAGGATTAATGGTTTTTGCTTTTCGATATCTCTTCAAGTATTATTCTCAGAGTAAAGATCTGATCGAGACAGCTTTTCCTTTTTTCAAAATCCTGCCTGTTCTTCTCTTATTGCAGCGTCCGTTTTTAGGAATAATTTTTTTATACAAATAGGAAACAACGAGGCTTTCTTATGGCAAAGTAAGAGAACGCAGTTTTTAGGATTAGACCTTGAAAAAAATCCTAGACAAAGCATTTTAGCGAGACATGAGAGAAATAAAAATCACAAGAGAATTACCTGGGATTCGAACCACAGACTCTGGTACAATGAGCAGCCATCTAGCCATGAGAGAACAGCATACTAACGGACTGAGCTAACTTGCACCTCAAAAAAAAAAGGGCGTTTGTAAGCACAGTCATTAGTAACTGAATCTAAGCTATGGACTTTCTGTGTCATGACCTCATTTCTTTCCAGGTGTCACAATCCCTCGTGTCTACTGAACAGTTACTAATGACTATGCTTACAAATGTCTTTTTTTTTGGAGGTGGGAGTTAGCTCAGTCCTACTGGAGTCAATGGTTCAAATCCTAGGTAATTTTCTTGTGATTTTTCTTTCTCTCACGTCTCACTAAAGCGCTTTGTCTACGATTTTTTCAAGGTCTAATCCTACAAACTGTGTTCTCTTACTTTACCACTATATCTTTAATTCTATTCAGAATAACTTTGCAAAATACTTTTGACACAACTGATAGTAAGGTTACTCCTCTCTAGTTATTGCAATCGCTAAGGTAGCCTCTTTTTTTTTTTTTTAAATGATTCCTTTTTTCCATTTAGAAGGGACTTTTTCTTCTTTCCAAACTTTATTAAACATTCTCTGTAGTTGGCTCATGTTGTCACTGTTAATAGCTTTTAACATTTTGGCTGTTATTTTGTTTTCACCTGCAGCTTTGTTGTTAGCCATTAGATTCACTGCTGTTTCAATTTCATACAATGTAACTTCATCTAGATTGACATTTAGTTGGACTGGTAAGTTAGTTTTAAGGCCTATCAATTCTTTTTGGGTGTGGTTGATCCTACACTTCTGTTATTTTAAGAGCACCACAGGATGCTCGCTTCTTCACCATTAACCACATCATGGGCAACCAGCTATTCAACTGCCACCGATACAGCCTCAATTTCCATTCACATGTTTGATGTGGTGATTTCAAAAGTTTCCGAAACCTGTGCCACTACTTTTCCATTCTGGGAGACAAAAAATACCCTCAACCATTTCTGCTGTTCCAAGTCACTGAGCTATCTATATATATTACCATGTCAGAAAACCCACAGTGACGGTGGATGAGATTTTGAACCCAAATTTCAAATGCCTACCTGTGTCCAATCTCGACATTCATGGTCCTTCTGTATAATAACCTTTGTTAGCTGAGGTTGGTTCTGTACCCATAACTAATCATCACCTTTAGGCACCTCATCTAGATCACACACTGACATTATTGTATTTTCAGCCTCAGTCATCCAAGATCTGCCTCGTCTGATGCATCTGTCCTTTATAAACCCCAGCTCCTTATGAAGAGGATGGTCCTTAATGGCAGCAACCCTGATGTATGCCTTTACCTGAGCATGCTTGTGTTTAGACATCACACAGCATATCAAGTAGAAAGCACGCGACTGCCACTAGAGTATCCCTGGTGCAACCCAAGACCACTCTTATTGCCTCATTCTGTACACACTCTAGTCTATTCAGCTATGCACTGGACAAAGTTGGTCAGCCAAGACCATACTCCAATGGTGATATCACCAGCACATAGATCAGCAAGAACAGAGTGTGCTATGGAAAGTTTACTGTGACCATTAACCTAACTGCTCCCAACGCTTCCTGGCTTTTTGTACTGCATTGTCCATTTGGTGTACTAAGGACAAAGAATGACTAAATGTGATCCCTGGATACCTCATGAAATGTGTTCTCTTATTATCTTGGCTCTGCCACTTCACATTCAGAACTTCAGATCCCACAATTCTGTTATTTAATGAGCACCACAGGATTCTGGCTTTTTTTTTTATATCACTGCATTGTTATCCTCACACCAGCCTGTTATCTGATCCACTCTGTTCTGTATCCTTGTGGCTAGCTCCTCTCTACACCTCCCATGCTCATATATTAATATATCATCAGTATAAGTCAGTGTTCACCCCACATCATTCCAAAATAACAGCGCAATGCCAGCATAAACTATACATTGAAAAGTACAAGAGCCAAGGAAGACCCATGAGGCAGCCCGTAGCAATGGTTCTGGGCTCTGAGATCCATGTTCTGTATTTTAAGGTAACTGATCATCTCTACAGCATTGAAGCTATCCATCGAAGTAATTTTGCATCTACCCCAAACTCCATCAGAAGTGTCAAGAGCATTATAGAATCCTCTCTGTTATATGCATCCCCAAGATCAAGTGTCGCAGCTACGGTTTCCTCTTTTCCCTGAAATCCCTCATATACATTATACACCAGGATTGCTGCATTATTAACTGTATCTCTTCCTGGATGATAACTTCCTAATATATTCGGTAGTAGCCCACTGGTCTCTAGAAAGCCTGATAATTGCCTGGATATAATCCTCTCAATTACCTTGCCATATACGTTTTGTGATGTAGTAATTCGATATCCACTCAGTTCTGTAGTGTCTCTGCCTATTTTGGCAAGGGAATAAAGTAACTGTGCACCCATTCCTCAGGTACTACGCCAGTCTTAGAACTCTGGTTGTAATCTTGTCATCTGCTTTACTACCTTGTCATCAGCTTCTTTGGGATGTCAGTACTGGACACCTTCTCAGGACTGGGTGAACCATTTTTGTCAGACTTAATTGTCTGTCTTACCTCCTTCAGCTCTACTGGGCTTTCCAGGATTTCTGTTTGTACAAAACTTGATATTGTGTTTCATATTATTATATGATCTTCAAGATTACATGGATCCAATTGTTTGAAGTATCACTGAAAAAAGGGCTCTCCCTTTCTGCTCATCAGATCTCAACACACTACCATCTTCATTCCTTATGTTGGTACTCACTTGTACTCCAGGCTTATTGTTCATCCTCCTCTGCATTTGGCAGAATTTGTGCGAAGACTTCTCAGTTGTTATTTCTTGTATCAACTTATTCCATGTTCTTGCCTTAGACTTCATAGCAAGAGATTTGAATGCCTCTGTTGCCTTCTGCATTTCCTCCTCTGTTCCATTCAGTTCTTCAGCCATTACATGGGGATTTTCTCTAGTCCTCTGCCATCTTAGTGTTGCCCTTTGATTGGTCCACCAGACATTTTCTGTTTGCTCTGTCCATCAAAGTGGTTGACTTCAATGGCCTCTTCTCAACTTTCCTTCGCCACACTTTCAATCTTTCCTAGACCCTCTCATCTGAGTGCTCATATTTAAATGGATGTCTCATTTTTTTTTTATGACTACAATTCCCAACTTTATTATTTCTCACAGTACAGGGGAGATGATCACAACCACTATATGCTAGGGCCTTCCAAATCATGTCCAACAAGGCCTGTGTGGATACCAAAGTCAGGTCTATGTTTGAATCTGAGTCCTGCTCTCTTGTTGTCAGTCACATCATTTCCTTTCTGCTCACCACAGATAGGTTCATTCCTAACAATGCAGTATCTAATGCTCGATCCTGTGTTTTCAACGATGTTGCCCCAGCTTGTACGGCGAGAATTAAAGTTGCCACAGACCAGCAGTCTATCCCCTTGTAGTTCAATTCAGATAAGAACCCCAATTGTTCTTCATCTGTTAGTGAGTTGTTTCCAACGTATATTATAAATATATTAAAATATAAAATATTACGTTTACAATGCAGACTGATCAACAAACAAATGCCACAAACTATCACAGTCTTGCAGATTCATGAAAATGAAGACTTATCAACCAGCTGCTGACACAAAATAGAAAAAAAAAGATGAAGCAAGATCACACTGACCAACAATATGGTCTCAAAACTCAAAAGCTGGCTTATTACAACTGCAGTGACTGTCCTTTGTTTACACATTAATTCTGACATACTCATTAAACGAAACAAGCATTATGTTTTATATATGTATCCAGAATAGACTGCATGAAGCTGGACTGGTGGCGCACTGACCTCACTGAGGTCCTGTCTTAATGAGACGTCATCGCCAAAATCGACTTGGTTGGGTCAACCAGTATTGGCCCTGGACAGCTGACAATCAGTGGAGACATGTCTGGTTTAGTGACAAATCTTCCTTTTTGTTGCACCACCATGATATGTGAAGAAGGGTCTACCGTGGGCCAAATGAACGTTTTGCCCAAAATTGCAGTGATAAAGATCTGCCGCACGGTGGTGGAGGTGTAATGATATGGGGAAATGATCAATTTCAACGGAAGGAATCCATTGATGCAGATTGAAGGAGGCTTGAATGTGCAACGATACATCATCATTATCATCATCATCATCAGGTGCCGTGCCGACTGGCGTTGGCTATTATGCTTCTCCAGAGTACGCGATCCTTCATGCAGGCCATCAGTTCAGTTGGTGATCTACTCTCACACCATCCCATCAGACAGTCCAGTACCATTTCTCTTGGTCTTCCTCTTGATCTTCTTCCTTCTACTTTTCCTGTTATAATATTTTCAATGCCCCCTCTTCTCACTGTATGTCCTATGAAAGTACATTGTCTCGCTCTTATCTTTTTGACAAGGTTTTTTTGTCTCTCCAGCTCTTCTCATACATTCTTCATTAGTTATTTTTGCTGTCCAAGGGATTCGCAACATTCTTCTAATAAACCACATTTCTGCTGCTTCCAATGATTTTTGTGCAGATTTGCCTATTGTCCATGATTCACTTCCATATAACAAGATAGGTTCAATATAGCATTTTAGGACTCGTTTTCTAACATTCATTGATAAGGATGTGTTGGATAATATGTTTCTTGTTCTCTGGAATGCAGTCTTTGCTTGGCCTACTCTGTTCCTAATTTCTGTTCTGCATTTCCCATCTGAAGTTATTACTGCTCCAAGGTATTTGAATTTCTGCACCTGCTTTAGAATAGTTTCATTTAATTTTATACTGCATGTTGGTGGATTCTGTTTCTTAGATATAACCATAGTCTCTGTCTTTTTGATGTTCAAAGTAAGGCCTTTCTGTTCACTTTCTTTGGCCACTTTATCCAAGAGATTTTGCAGGTCTTGTTGGTTCTCAGCTATCAGTACTGTGTCGTCAGCACACTGAAGGTTGTTAATATTGTATCCTCCAATTTTTATGCCTGGTTCTGTGATGATCATTCTTAGAATATTCTCGCTATACAGAGAAAAAAGGTCTGGAGACAGTACGCATCCCTGTTGCACCCTTTGTTTTATAGGTTGTTATTTTCCAGTTCTATTTTCAACTCGAATTGCTGCTTCTTGCTGCCAGTATAGATGTTTTACAATCCTCAGGTCTTTGCCATCTATACTGATGTCTTCAAGCATTTTAATAATTTCATTATGTTTCACCTTGTCGAATGCCTTGGTGTAATCAATGAAGCATAAGTAGAGATCTTTCTGTAAAGCTCTTTCTGTTAGTGTTCGTAAAGCATAAAAGGCATTGTGTGTTCCCTTTCCTTCAACAAATCTAAACTGTTTATCTGCTATTTCCATTTTTATCTTTTTCCTTGTTCTTCTCATAATGATTCTCAGAAGTAGCTTGGTTATGTGACATGAGAGGCTGATAGTCTGGTGGTCATCACATTCCTTTGCACCTGGTTTCTTTGGTAGTGCTATAAACGTGGATTTAATTAGGTCACTGGGAATATAACCACTGTTGTAAATTTCATTTAGTAACTTGGTTATTATTTTTATTCCTGTCTCCTCTAGTGCCTCTATTTCTTCTATTTGCAACGATACATCAATGAAATTCTTTGACCCCATGTCCTTCCGTTTTTGGCTGCACAAAGGTCTGTGTTTTAACAGGACAACACCAGACCCTATTCTGCATGGTTTACCACACAGTTCCTGACTGCCAACAACATTCTCACCCTTCCCTGGCCATCCCTGTCTCCAGACATGAATCCGATCGAGCACCTACAGGATGAGCTGCAAAGATGTTTTTGTTGCCGAAATGTTTCTCCAGCCAATCGTCATGATCTGTGGCAGGCACTCCACAGGTGCATATCAGACATCTGATCGCATCTATGCCCAGGAGAAGCCAGTCGTTGATCGATGCAAACGGAGGCCACACACCATAATAATTTGAGAATCCCTAGGACTAACAAATTCTCATCAGATGGATGCAAGAAACTGTCAAGTGAGTGTTTAAACTGTTAGGTATTATTGTGCGCAATTTGAAAACTGTATTCATTCAATTTAAAAAGCTATAGAATATCACAGCTATGGCTAAAATTGGGTCATCATTAGTTATGCGTTTCTTTTTTTTTTTGGACAGTGTATTAAGTGAAAAAATGTTGCTTCAATGATGAATGAAGGGAAGAAAAAACAATAAAAAATAATAGACCAAAAATAATATACAAATAAATAATATAATAATTTGAAAGTACCAACTGTCCTAACTATAGTGGAGATATTAAAGATTAAAAAAAAGGCTGAGATTTAAAAGTATTCTAGAAATGTAAAGGTGTACTCCAGGAATGTAAAGGTGTAAATGCCTAGGAATCCAATTGGAGATGCTATTGGATGGACATATAAAAAACACATTGCACAACTTTCATGTTCATAAATTATGTAACTGGATGGGTGTGTTTAAGAGTGTGAGAGAAAGTGATAGTGAGTAAGAGAGAGATAGAGAACAAACAAATGAAAAAACTGATCTTTATTTTTGAAATTAAGTCCATGCATGCAACTCCATCTGACATTCTGCAATTCATCACAGAGAAAGAATGAGAGAAAGTGAAAGACAGAGAGAAAATAAGAGAGAAAGACAGCGAGATAGACAGTGAGGGAGAGTGAAAGACAGAAAGACACAGAGTGAAAAAGACACTGAGGGAGACAAGACAGAAAGAGAGAAGGTGAGACAGAGACAGAGAGGTGGTGATAGCTATTTATTTGAAAATTAACACCAAGTGTGAAAAAATTAAATACTGTGAGGCAGAGACTGATTGATTGATCTTTACTTCAAAAGGGTTAAGAGAGTGGCTCTGAGGACTACACCAAGAGGAGCAGTGTGTAGCTCTAAGTACCACACTAAGAGTACCAGCATGAAAAATGTGTGGCCTTCTGGATCAAATTAAGAGTAGCAGTAAGAGAAATGTGTGGCTCTCAGGACAACATTATGAGTAGCAGTATGAAAAGTGTATGGCCTCTAGAACATGAAGAGTTCAACAAACCAAACAGTGTCAATCTAACTGACTAACAGAAGCTAGCAAAACAGACATACATGATCAGAATGACTCACTGGCTTATTAAATGTTGAACTGACCTGAGAGAGACGTTCATCTAGCTCTGGGTAAACACTACGTGGCTGACGTGATAAACTTCGTATATAGATTTGTTTGGCAAACACTTCAAACACAGGCTCAAGTTGCTGTAATGAGCGCAGCAAGTAATCAAACACTTCTCGTGGGACCGGCTCATCAAGTGCATCCATAAGTACTGCCTGTCATTGTTTGGGGTGGGTGAATAAACTATGGTGTCAACACAATCAAAATGAAATCACAAATGCTCAAAGATCAAACATCACTACTTTTATTTTTAAACTGGATCATTATTAGTTGTAACAGTTACTGTTTAAACAATTTCTATCTCACAATAAAACTACTGAGTTCAGAGAGCTGTTTCCAAGTTTATGATTTGCCAAATACAAACAAAATGATCTACCACTCACTGGTTTATAAAACAATAAAAACACTAACACAACCAGTCACTGATTCATCATTCACACACCAAAAACATTTACACAATTAACTATGTTCATCATTCACTCATACACACAAAACACTAACACAACCAGTCACTGGTTCATAATTCAAACACAGAAAAACACAAACAACCAAAACGTTGGTTTGTCATTCAACACCAAAAAAACACCCACACATTATAGCACTCACTGGCTTGCGTAGCTGCATGACATTTCTTCTGAGGAATGGTTTGAGCTGAGGCAGAAGTTTACAGTGCAGATCTGGGATGTCATATGCACTAGCTACAGCAGTGATAAAACCAATGGCTGCCTGCCTCACCCAGGGCCCCTGTTTGTGATATACAAATATACAAAGTAGTACATCATCAACATATGTTTAGAACTAGATATCCCATTTGTTTAAGTGTCACAGATAAACAGATGGTTACAAGTAAACAACTGGTTTGCTAAATCTGAGATGTAAACAGGATAGCCATGGTCATAAGTAGACATTTGTTTTCTAAGTTTCTGAGATGAACAGATGGTCACAACTAGATATATGGTTTGTTAAGTGTCAGAGATAAAGAGATGGTCAAAATGAGACATTTGGTTTGTTTAATCTCAGTTAAACACAGGGCCATAACACAGGGTCATAACTAGACATTTGATTTATTAGGTTCAGAAATAAAGAGACTGTCAAAGATTTCATTTTGTTTAGTTTTAGATATAATAAGGTGGTGATGATCATAAACTGATACAGAAATTGTTAGATGAGATCAAGGCTATGAAAGAGCTGACAGCTTGGCTGGCTCTGCTGCCACTGCAGATGGACAACAACTGGATCATGCTGATATTATCAATGCACTTATAGAGACAATCTATGGAGAGATCAATAAAGTAAAGATGGACCTATACTTATGCTTCATAAACGACTGTAAAGCATTTGATAAAATGAGACACACAGCAATTATAAGAATGCTGGAAGACATCAACATAGATGGGAAAGATCTGAAACTTATCAAAAACATATATTGGCAGCAATCAGCAGCAATGAGGGTTGAGAACCAAATAAGAGCATTTGAAGACATAAAATTGGGAGTGAGATAGGGATGTTTTATCTTCTGACCTCTTTTCCTTGTACAGCAAAAACATAATGAGAAATATAGAGAATATGCCAGGAATATCAGTTGGCTGGTACAACCGTAACAAATTAAGATATGCAGATGACACAGTCCTGATTGCTAAAAGTGAAGTGGAACTACAGACTCTTCTGGACATCATGGTTCGTGAAAGTAAAAATAAAGGTCTCAGCCTGAACAAAAATAAGAATGAAGTGATGGTCATTTCAAAGAAAAGAATAACACCAAAATGTAGCATTACCATCGATGGCACAAATATGAAACAAGTTGATAGATTCAAGTACTTAGGAATGCTAATGTTGTATTATAACAACTGATGGGAAATGTCACAACGAAATAAAAAGCAGACATGCTCAAGCCAAGTCAGCACTCCAGACAATGAGACACATCTTGTGCAACAGATCCATATCAATGGAAACAAGATTCCGAGTACTTAAATGTTACATCGAGTCAATTTTGTTTTATGGGTATGAAGTATGGTCTATGAATAAGAGAGCACAGCAAGAAATGGAGGCCATGGAGATGTGGTTTATAAGAAGGATGTTGAAGGTATCACGGACAGCTAAGAAAACCAATAAAGAAGTTTAAGGGGGGCTGGAGTTAAAAAGCAAATTATAGCAAAGGTCAGAGGCAGACAAGCGAGATTTATAGGACATTTCCTGAGAAGAGGAAAACTGGAACACACTGTGGCAACTGGAAAAATTGAAGGAAGAAGAGACAGAGGAAGACAGAGAGAGAAGCTACTGGATAGGAAGAAAGTCACCGCCGGATCTCATAATCAAGTCTACAGACAGGGAATTGTGGAGAGACATAGCTTATGTCACACGGAATGGGACTTCAATTGAATTATAGAGACAGGCAGAGTGAAGGACTTTAAAAGAAGTGAATGTACATCCTGTTTTGACTGAGAAAGCTGGGAGTACAGACTGGCATGGCCAGGAATTGAAGCATGTGGGGCACGTGAGAGCACATGGATGCTGATGGATATATCAAAAGGGGGGAGGGGGGAATCTGAGCACCTATGGACATGTCCGGAGTGCAGTGATGATGATCCAACCATAAACCATAAAGTGTCACCTCGCCTCGCCTCGGCTCACCTCACCTCACCTCACCCACTCACTCACTCACTCCATGATGATGTGGAAACAGCTCGAAACCAAGCAGAAAATAGACCATACCAAGAACACCACAATAATTACCAACATTCTAAGGCCAAATTTCAGAGAGCCAAGCTGCAAGCCAGACGGGAAAGTTGGAGAGAGAAAACAGAGTCCCTAAACTTTGAAAAGGATGGAAGGAAACTGTGGAAACTAATAACAGTTAAACAATGAGAGCACTGGAAGAAGTACAAAGAGTACACTAATAGAGGATGGGAAAACTTACAGGTAAGCAGGTAGCAGATCACTTTGCTTGTATGTTTGCACAAGACTGCAACATTGATATCTATCCAGAGAAATGTGCACACTGATCCACAGAAAGAAGGGGAACAAGGCAGAAAAATGGAGGTCATAGATGCACCAATCACACACAGTGATTTAGACCTAGCAGTCAGTAAACTGAAACCAAGGAAATCACCTGGATTAAATGGAGTGTCCAATGAAATGATCAAGATCCTGGGAATGGCATCAATGGGAAAGCTGTTGGATATTTTCAATATGTGTTGGAGCACAGATAAGTTACCTCATATCTGGAAGAAAGCACGCAAGGTACCACTGCTAAAGCCAGGGAAAAACAGCAATACAGCCTTCAACTACAGGGCAATCAGTCTCACTAGCTGCCTAAGCAAAACGATGGAACGCAATACTGACCTGAAGCTAAAATGGTACCCAGAAAGTGAAAACCTCATTCCACAACAAGCAGGATTTAGGCAGTACTACAGTACAGAAGATCAAGTGACCTATCTCTTTCAAGAGACTGAGGACGCATTCCACGACAAAAACCTTGTACTAGCAGCGCAGATAGACCTGAAGAAAGCCTTTGATAAAGTATGGAAAAAAAGTCTGCTGTGGAAACTAAGAAACTGCGATGTGAATGGAAGACTGTACAACTGGATAAAGTCATATTTACACAACAGAAGAGCAACAGTAGTAATGGATGGACACAAAAGTCAGAAAGTACTGCTGCGACATGGCGAACCAAAAGAAGGAGTCCTTTCGCCTACATTTTTCCCGGTATTCATTAATGACCTGGTCAAGGAACTTCCCTATGGAATCAAAGTGGCACTGTATGCAGATGATCTGGTCATGTGGTGTACAGATGAACATGCTACAGTTTCTACACAGAGACTCCAAAGAGCAGCAGACATCTTGATATCATGGACAAATAAATGGTGTGTAAGTATCAACACAGAGAAATCAAGTACCACTCTGTTCACTCTCTCGTCTAAACAGAAAGTAGGTAAGATCATTTAAAATGAAATATCCTTAAGGATGGACAACCAACCTACTTACTTAGGAGTGACTCTTGACTCAAAACTGACGTGGAAGCAACACATCAACAGTGCAGAAGCAAAAGCCAGAAGAAAACTAGCTATATTAAGAAAATTGAGTGGAACCACATGGGTAACTAGTGAAAGAATCCTTAAGAACATATATCAGCAAAGTATTCTACCACAATTTAGAACATGGCTCAACATCTTGGTGCACAGCATTAAGCACTACGCTGCATAATCTAGACAAGGTACAAAATCAGTCTCTATGGATTATCACAGGTGCTATGAGGTCCAAACCAGTAGTAGAAATGCAGAAAACGGTTGGTGTTCAATTGCTAAAAGAACATAGAGACACAAAGGTCGTGACCTTGGGAGAGAAATTCCTCAGCTCTGTAAGCCATAACCTGAAGGAGAGATTCAATAACTTGGCACTAAGACAGTTTAAAAGAAGCAGCTTCATTCATCAGCCCAAGTCCACAAGGGACATGCAAATGAATGAATGAATGAGGCTATGGCTGTTTATCTTTCTCGTACTGTATTATTGTGTTGGCTTTTCAGTTTTAGTCTTATTTTCCCTATACACAGGTTGTGGTCACTGTTGACATCTGCACCTTTATATGCTCTTCTACAGTAGTCATTATTTATTTCATCCAACTTTAGCAAACTGAAAATAATTAAGCTTGTGTACAATAAAATGACAGAACACAGTGTGTACGATCTGCCTAGAGTACAGCATAAGCAAGCAGTCCAGGTCTATGTATAAAGCATAACTATTCTCCCTGTATTCCATATCTCTGTTTCGTACATTCACAAACCTAAAGACAAGATCAGTGTTAATTTTTCTCTCATTTTTTAACTTTTATATGTTATATAACTTTTTCCTGTTTCCTAACATACAATCTAGCTTTTGTTCTCTTCCTGTCCTCTTTTTGTCCTGTATATCATCATCATCGTTGTCGTCGCCACCACTGCCACCACCACCGTCACCATCATCATTATCATCATCACCTATCACTTCCTTGAAAGCAAAGGGCATGGATAAAGGCTTTCTAGTCATCCCTGTTCTTGGATTAATTCTTTGCTTCCTTCCATGTGTATCCCTTTTTTCTGAGCACTGTCATAATTTCTTTTCTCCAAGTAAGTCTAGGTCTTCCTCATTACCTAAATCCTTGAAGATAGTATAGTTTTATGTTGAAATATACTTCCTTCAATGACAAAGTTGTTGAGCATGCCTTTCTCCATTTTTGTTCATTATTCCTAATCCATATTGACCCATTACTTTTTCATAACCTGTATTGATTTTACCTACCTTTGCACTGATGTCCCCCTGTTGTGAATGAGTAACACAAAATTCAAGACATTACATCTGTGTTTTTCTTAATGAAGCTGCTCCTACATTGTAAAAGGTTTAGTATCACAGCTTTCTGTGGTGGTCTCATGTATATTAATATATTTTATTACATATATACAATATTTACTTTTTAGAGAACACACAAAGCTACAGAACTGATGATATGTAGACAGAACACATGGAAGTAAATAACAAAATACAGGCAGACAGAACATATGGAAGTAAAAAACAAAAAACAGGTAGGCAAAACACATGGAAGTAAAGAAAAAAATACAGGTAGACAGAACACATGGAAGTAAATAACAAAATACAGGTAGGCAGAACACATGGAAGAAAAAGAACAAAAAAATCAGGGAGGCAGAACACATGGAAGCAAAGAACAAAAAAAAACAAAACAGGTAGACAGAGCACACGCAAGTAAAGAAAAAAAATACAGGTAGACAGAACACATGCAGGTAAAGAACAAAAAAATAGGTAGGCAGAACACATGGAAGTAAAGAATAAAATATAGGTAGGCAGAACACATATGGCATAGCTTCCCCCATAAGACAGTGAATGTAATCAAAGCCCTATACAAGGGTTTTCAGTGTAAAGTGATCTGTGGAGAACATACCTCCAGCAGCTTTAGGATACAAAAAGGAGTGAAGTAGGGATGTGTACTATCACCAACATTATTTATCTTGGCAGTATACTAGTTAATGAAGGAGGCAACATCAGACAAACGCAGAGGATTACAATGGACCCTTGACACAGTGCTGAAGAACCTTGACTTTGCAGATGACATTTGTCTACTATCAAGCAGCCACAAAGAAATGCAAGATAAAATAAGCTAACTCAGAATGCAAACAACATAGAACTAAAGATCAACATAGGAAAGACAAAGTTAAATGTGAACAACAGAAATGTACTCAGAGTAGATAGCAAGTTAGTGGAGGAGGTCAATGAATTAGTATACCTTGGCAGTAGAGTAGTAGAAAATGAAGACAGCACAGAGGACATCAATAGCAGACTTACTAGAGCAAACCAGGCTTTTGCAGTGCTGCAGACTATATAAGGAAATCTAAAAAACTAAGCATGAATATGAAAATCAGGATATTTAAGAGTAATGTTCTAAGTGTACTATTCTATGGAAGTGAATGCTGGAAAATCACCAAAACCATAGAAAACAAGTTGAATTCTTTCCAGACTAAATGTTTACGAAGAATTAGAAAAATATTTTGGCCAAACACCATAAGAAATAATATCTTGTTGGCAGAAATGCAGATGAAGCCACTGACAGCAATTATTGAGGAAAGACGCAGGCGATGGTTGAGACATGTGCTCCGAATGACTGACAAACTCACTACCAAAAATAGCACTAAGATGGACACCACAGGGGAAAAGAAGTAAGGGTAGACCAAAAGAGACATGAAGAAGAACAACAGAAAGGATGTTGAGCAACTGAGGGCTCACATGGCCAAGAGCAGAAAAAGGGCAAAGTACAGGCATTTGTGGAAAGCCCTTGCGGAAGCCCCATGTGCCCTGGGCACTTAAGGTTCAGAGAGAGAGACGCAGAACACATGGAGGTAAAGAACAAAATACAGGTAGGCAGAACACATGGAAGTAAAAAACAACAAAACAGGTAGACAGAAAACCCGGAAGTAACAAAAAATAAGTAACCAGAAAACAACGAAGTAAAGAACAAAAAAAAATTAAGTAAGCAGAAAACAATGTAGTAAGGAACAAAATACATGTAGGCAGAACACATGGAAGTAAGAAAAAAAAACAGGTAGACAGAAAACACAGAAGTAAAGAACAAAAAAATAGGTAAGCAGAAAACAATGAAGTAAAGAAAAAAAATAGGTAAGCAGAAAACAATGAAGTAGAGAACAAAATACAAGTAGGCAGAACATATGGAAGTAAAGAACAAAAAAACAGGTAGGCAGAACACATGGAAGTAAAGAACAAAATACAGGTAGGTAGAACACATGGAAGTAAAGAACAAAAAAACAGGTACACAGAACAGAAAAATGCATTCACAGTGCTAGTTTTTATGCTACAACTCACAGGATGAGCTAGTAAAGGTGCAGCATCACAGACCAATGTTTGCATCATGGTCTTGGTGAGAAGTCTGTGAGTGGTCAATTGTTTGAGAGCATACAAATCTTCTGCTATCACAAACTCCTCTGTATCACTTAGTCCCTGCACATGACAACAATGATGCTTAAGTCACATGACTTATTTGCTACCATGTAAGCTGAAACAATGTATATACAATGTGACATCTCAATCTCACTATGAACACTCCACTGATCTCATACTAAGATCAAACACAACAAAAGCTCTGATATATTGGTTTTCTCAGAGAATATATTCAAAACATTCAAATCTCATATCATGGAAGTTTACAGACCTATCATATTAAATACACATTCAAATCTCAAACAGGCACATTTATCTGTTGATAATATGTCTCAAAATGATGCATTTATCTGTTAATAATATTCAGGAAATGTCTGCCTTAGCCTGGTATGATGGTGATTTGTAATAAATTTTAGCCAATATGTTTTCAGTACACTTTGTGAAATGTGGACAGTCAGGGAAGTTAAATATTCAAGGTAAGATGAAAACAAAGTGAAATGAATGAATGACTGAGAAATGATTGACTACAGATACCAACAGCAATGCAAAATAACTGATACCTATAAAAGTGTACACATTATAATGATGATTTATCTAATGAAATTGAAGCTATCTGCATCTTTGCTAATCACACACTGCCCAAGCAAGCATAAATAAATCCACTCAAAACAGAATAAAAACACTCCTTTCATTTTGTTCTTTTTCTTGTCTCAAAGAATGTAAAACTGAACCGTACACCTCCCCTGCTCCTCTAGTACCTGCTTTATTGCAGTCATCATCACACTATTTTGTGAAACGCTGCTTGGACACTGAACATTTTCAGGTAATATAGACAGTTATCATTATCTGTGCAAAAAATGAACTACTCAATGTTTTAATTTAAAATATTTGCAGTTAAAACTAAGGAAACCAGTAATCCTCATCTATAAAATAACCCATGATCTGCATGCTAATGTTGAACAAACCCAGACCATGCTGGAGGAGTATCTGTTCAGACTATTAAAGATTGTGATGGAAAAACATTTGGACATGATCTTTATTGCATGATATTTCATATATTATTTATGTATTTTCCATATCTGAATAAGCGAATGGTTCAAGATTCAAATAGGCACGAAACAAGGATGTATACTACCTCACTTAGTTTTTGGAATTTCCAAAGACTTCATAATGAAAAAATGTTGCACAGGTAAAACGGGCAATGATTGGGTACATGGGACCCAACTAAAAGATCTTGATTTTGCAGATGACATAACTCTTATCAGTGACAATGTGAAATCAGTGCAAGAAAAACACAGATACCCTGTCTTCACTGGCTAGCAAAATAGGACTTGAAATTAACAAAGACAAAACAAAAATAATAAAACTTCCCATTAATCAAGAAGGGAAAATATATGTAAAAGGAACAACTGTTGGAGAAGTAAACAATTTTGCATACTATGGCAGCTACATAGACCAGGATGGTGAAACCAGAAATGAAGTTAGAATTAGAATTGCAAAAGCAGCATTGACCTTCATAAATCTTGTGAACATATGGCATTCAAAAGTTATTAACACAAAAACCACGCTAAGATTATTCAATTCAAATGTTATATCCACCCTCATTTATGCATGCGAAAGCTGGAAAACAACTAAAAGAAATAGACAAGAAATTAGGCTCTTCTGAAAACAAATGCCTACGGAAAATACTCGGTATAAAGTGAAACAAATTTCAAAACGATGCAGAGATAAGGCAGATGAGTGAACACCAAACTGTCT
Source organism: Achatina immaculata (assembly GCA_009760885.1). Lineage (NCBI taxonomy): Eukaryota > Metazoa > Mollusca > Gastropoda > Stylommatophora > Achatinidae > Lissachatina > Lissachatina immaculata. The sequence goes on from CM019696.1 coordinate 461,338, forward strand.
CATGGGTGATCATAAAAAGAAGACGGACATATGTCAGTCATGTAATGAGAAGAAACAGAGAATCCCAAAACAAGCTATCATGTGGAACACAACAGGCTGAAGAAATTGAAGTCGACCATGTGAAACTCTAAAGATGACACTGTTAAGAGAGATCAAATTAGTAGGCATAAAATCCCTTGATGAGGTTGAAAAGCTCGCTGAAAACAGGAAAATTTGGAAACTACCATGCAAGTCCTATGTGACATTTAACAGCACAGGAAGGATGTAAGATGTCTAGGTTCATTGGCCATATAATGAGGAGGGATAAAAAATCTGAAAACAGGGAAAATTCGAGGCAGGAAAGGGAGAGGTAGCCCAAGAGAGAAAATCTTAGATGGTCTGATAAATAGCATGGGAGAAGAACAAGAACAAAACTGACAAATAACATTAAAGATTGGAGACTGTGGAGAGACTTAGTTGCTGATTTTTTTCAGGCAGGGCACATATGATGATATATGTGCTCTGTATAATTTCTGTTTCATTGTATTCCGAGTTTCCATTTTTTAGTGCTCTCAGCTCTGTTCTGTTGTGTTCAATCTTTTTCTATTCTGTAGCATTCCATACGTCTCTTCCATAGTGTCCTGAATCTATTCTTCGGTGTTTCAAATTTTTATTGTTTTCTGATGTTTCAAGTTTCTGTTCTGTTGTGTTAAAATTTCTGACATAAGGTATTTCAAGCTATTCCTGCATGATACTGTTTGAATACTCTTTTCTTCTGCTTGTTTCACTATTATAAAGCTCTTCTATAACATTCTGTCCTTATAAAGAGAGAAGTACAAAACAGCACTCTGACCTGCTGCAACAAAGGAAGCAGAACCTCTGAGCACTGCCAGCCAACATACATGGTCACATCAACAACTGTCTTAAAAAAGCATGCCCGAAGATGCCAATCATCCTGGAATAATGGGCATGAAAAACAAGTTAGCATCTGCCACTTTACTACCAAGACATCATGGACATAAGAGGGCAGCCTTTATAATCACTGCTACCACTGTCACACCATCACAGTTATCATTGGTATAAGTGTCACATTTTCATAATCAATGTTATCAGTGATACACCATCAAAATCATCAATTCTACCACTGACACACTATCACAGTCATTACTGGTATAAGTGTCACATTTTCATAATCAATGTTATCAGTGATACACCATCAAAATCATCAATTCTACCACTGACACACTATCACAGTCATTACTGGTATAAGTGTCACATTTTCATAATCAATGTTATCAGTGATACACCATCAAAATCATCAATTCTACCACTGACACACTATCACAGTCATTACTGGTATAAGTGTCACATTTTCATAATCAATGTTATCAGTGATACACCATCAAAATCATCAATTCTACCACTGACACACTATCACAGTCATTACTGGTATAAGTATCACATTTTCATAATCAATGTTATCAGTGATACACCAACAAAATCATCAATTCTACCACTGACACACCATCACAGTCATTATTGGTATAAGTGTCACATTTTCATAATCAATGTTATCAGTGATACACCATCAAAATCATCAATTCTACCACTGAAACACTATCACAGTCATCACTAGTATAAGTGTCACATTTTCATAATCAATGCTATCAGTGATACACCAACAAAATCATCAATTCTACCACTGAAACACTATCACAGTCATCACTAGTATAAGTGTCACATTTTTATAATCAATGTTATCAGTGATACATCATCAAAATCATCAATTCTACCACTGTCACGCCATCACAGTCATTGCCGGTATAAGTACTACATTATCATAATCACTGTTATCAGTGATACATCATCAGAATCATCTCTGTTAACAGTGACATATCATCAAAATCATCACCTGTACCAGTGACACATTATCAGAGACATCACTGCTATAAGTGTTTTATATCATCACTTTATCAGTGACATATCACAATTATCAGATCCACTAAAAGTCACATCATCATAGTCACCAGTACTCATTAAGTGCAACATCATTATCACTATCAGTGCTATCATTGTCACATCACCACAGACATAAATAAACAAATAACCATTACTTCAGCATGTTTATGGGATACTGGTAAAACCCTGAGGAATCACAGCTTCTTCTTCTTCATTTGCTTCTACCACCAAGACCGCCCTGAGATCCTACTGAATTTATGCCTGTGGTCCTCGTTAAGTCCCGTGGTCCCCAAAAGGACCACACGAGATCCCCAAGAGGACCACAAGAGGTTCAGAGTAACCAGGGCTTGAGCCTGTATTCTTGGTGGGTCTCAGAAGCGGGAATGCATGACACCATGGTTTTCGTTGCACCAGTTTAGTCTAGAGCTGGACTTTCTCACCGGAAGGCCTTGACGTGTTTTGGATATCAGTGTATCCCTGCTGGGTGAGAGGTGGTAGCCAACCCAGGCCAGAGTCGGACTTTCTCACCAGAAAACCTTGATGTGTTTTGAGATACCCGTTTATCACCGCCGGGTGAGAGGTGGTTGCCCATCCAGTCCAGTGTTGGAGTTTCTCACCGGAAAACCTCAGTGTGATTAGGATATGTATACATCCCGGCCGGGTGAGAGGTGGTTGCCTATCTAGACTGCCCTAGTCCAGTGTCTTTGACTTCAACATTTTGTGGTTGTGGCCGCTACCCTTCCTAGTTGTGACCAGGATGGAGCTTTTGTCCAGGAGGACGAATCCTTGTCACTAGTGACTTCCACCCCTGGGTTGAGCCGGTTTAGGCATATTATCCCAGTATGGGTGTGTTTGGGACGTGACTGATCTCTAGAGTAGAGGTACCGTGACATGCGTAGCATTCAAGTTTCACCCCTGGTGTGAGCTGGTTTAGACATATTTCACCAGTATAGGTGTATTTTGGACGTAGCCAGCCTCTAGAGCAGAGGTGCCGTCGTATGTGTAGCTCTCATGATACTACTGGACATACCGATTAAACTTCACTTTATCCTTTCTTTCACCTTTTCACATCAGCACCGTACAGCAACCATTACTTCTTTTCCACAGTTTCTTCCTTGACCGGGAGGAGCTTCACTCCATGCACGGCACCCGAAGAGTCTCGCCAGCAGTGCCACAGTTACTCAAGTAGGATCGTGTCATCTAAGGAACCTCGATTGATTTAATGAGCCATTCGCAGTTTAACCGTGAGACAGTGTGAACTTACACATTCATGGGTTAATCTTTGAGACAAGCATATGACTACTGGCAAGATCAACCAGATAGCTTTCTTCACCGAACCTTTGTCAGATATCTGCCGACAGACCGACGCGGGGCAAGGGAGACAGCGCTCTGCTCAGAGCGGATCCCTTTCGACCCCGGTGGCGTTTCATTTCTTTTAACTGGCAGCTCTCTCTCTGCTCTAACGAACAAGAAGAAAGCCTGGCCACACACAAACAATGCACATTACATACTGCAGACCCGATACTCTTTGCGAGAGATGGGCCAATTTCGAGACCATCGGTCAACAAAAATGTAGTACACCGTTAACACGAACGTGGCTGGCTAACCGTTTACATGCTTCACTCAATGGACAAACCACTCACTTCTGCATCGAAACACCTTAACTCTCGCCGTCTGGGACGGGAGTGAAAGCCTGTCTCCCCACGCACGGAACTCGAGAGCGCTTTTTCGCAAAAAGAACAGTCGGCCTGAGCAAAAGCAGCAGCCCATGCTGTGCAGCTCATCGCGGCTCTGTGTGGATGATGAATCACAGCTACTTTCATGTCCTCTATTACCATTACAAACATATGACAAACATCAATCAATATCACTAACCTTGACATTTAGGAATGTCACAATATGAGACAGAAGTATGTCATTGGCTGGAGAAAAACAACAAAAGTGAATCTTCTCAACCAGAATTGAAGATTTGTTTTAGACTGAAAATACTAAAGTAGAAAAAAAATTATCAAAATGTGAATTACTTTAAAAATGAAAATAATTTTACCTGTTATACATACAGATCTGATAGCTCTAAATGTAATCAATATAACAATTATTTGAAATAACTGGTACTTTAACCTGCTTACAACTAACAATAACAAAATCTACTTACATACTTAAAAAGCAAATGAGATTATAATTTCAAGAAAGATAATGCCAACATGTAAGCTGGAAAACAGAAAATCTGGCATTGTGCATTTGATCTTAATAATGTGTATGTGTGCACACACAGGGTGCTGTCGAGTCAATGATATGTTTTAAATTTGAAATGGCTTGGTCACTGATGACACTGAGCAGTGTCGGAAGGGTGAGTTCTTGCCAATTTGATTGACTCAGCTGCATTGGATCATTGGACTGTACTACATTACACCAGCACTGTTTGCCTTTACCATGACTGACACGCAGCCTCGATTTAGATATCATTTTAATGGTCAGGTTCTGTCTCAGAAAATAATTCTGGTATAAGAGAGTAGATTCAAGGAAATGGGTAGTGTGTTAAACATGAAACATGGAACACCATGAACTGCATGTACACTCAAGAACCTACAGAGAATAAGAGAAGCTTTTCAATGCGGTCCACAATGTTCAATGCACCCACAGTTTTGCATTTTAGGTGTGTTTATGCCTTATACTGAAGGAGACCAGATTTCATCTGTACAAGATCCAAGTGCTCAGCAATTTTCAAACAGAGAAAAAGAAACATGAGTTGAATTCTGTACTGTCATGTACAGCTCACATTCATCTTTGCAGGTTTGTCATTTAACAGAATATGACACACTGGTCACCCATGAACCAAAAGAATTGCATGGAAAGCTATTGTGCTCTTCAAAAGTGACAATGTGGTATGGAATCAAGGTCTTTGGGATCATGGGGTCATATTTCTTTATGATCAACAAAGAAGAAACTGTGACTGTAAATTCAGTTTGTTATATCACCATGTTAGAATTCTATGTCATTTTCAATGTCTTGGAATTGACTCAAAAGCCCTTAATTTTCAACAGGATGGGTAACAGTCCATACCACATGAAAAATTGCAACTGTTCAGCAATTGTTCGAATGTGCTATCTCTTGTTTTGGTGACATCGTGTGACCTTCTTGGTCTCCTAACCTTAGCGTCCATAATTTTCATGTGGGCACTCTTGACAGACAGTATGTACCGCAGATATAAAGAACTCAGACACTATTGCCATGGTTGATGGCACAGAGACATGTGTATGGTGATTTCAGAAATGCTGGCAAACATTCATGTGCTATGATGGACACTAACTCTTTGATTTAATTGTATGTGAGTATTTGATAATAAATAGCATTCTCTGTACTATTTATAGATAACTAGCTGATTGTACGGCATTGCCCAGGTATTTATTTATCCATCCCAATCAATACAGTTCTAGTCATTTCCACAAGCTTCTAGACTGTTCTACAACATTCTAGTTATTTCCACAGCCTTCTAGAAGGTTGTACAGAGGTATATTCAGTTCCACAATCTTCTAAAAGGTTCTACAATGTTCTACTCATTTCCACAACCTTCTAGGAGGTTCTACAGAGTCTAGATGGTTCTAAAGAGTTCTATTCCTTTTTTTGACTAAACGTGGGCTTAATTGTCATCAGGACTGTCACCAATCAGCTTAGAGACCCCAAACACTATGGATTTGACACTAATCTCAGTCAATTTGGACATTTTATTTTTCACCATTTCTCACACTCGACCCCCCTCCCCCTCCAATGCTGATGGAGGCTGAACTTGCGAGTGCCAATATTCATCTCAGTGACCCTAAAAACTATGGATTCGACATTAATATCGGCCGTTTTCAATTATTTTTACATGTCACATCCATCCCACTCAATCTCTAGGCTCCCATGCTGATGGAGGCTGAACTTGGACTTAAATGGCATTGGGAGTGTCACTATTCATCTCAGCGATAGTGAAAACTATAGATTCGATGCTAATATCGGCTGTTTTTGATTATTTGTACATGTTACCACATCCCAACACCACCACTAGGCCCCGCCATGCAGATATGGACTGAGCTTGGACCTAAACTGCATCAAGAATGTCACTATTCATCTCAGGGACCCCGAAAACTATGAATTCAACACTAATATGGGTTGTTTTCGATGACTGGATGTGACACTAATATCGGCCGTTTTCAATTATTTTACATGTGACCACCATCACAGCCCTTCCCCTAGCCTGGGGGGCTAACCTTGGACTTAAACAGCATCAGGAGTGTCACTATTCATCTCAGTGACCCAAAAATTATGGATTCGACACTAATATCTGTCATTTTCAATGATTTGTAAATGTCACCCCCATCCCACACCCACTCCTAGGACCCAAAGCCAATTGGGCTTAAACGGCATTGGGAGTGTCACTATTCATCTCAGCAACATTGAAAACTATGGATTCGACACTAATATTGGTCGTTTTTGATAATTTGTATATGTCTCTCCCATCCCACCCCCACTGTTAAGCTCCCTCATGTGGTTGGTGGCTGATAAACCACTGTATGGGTGCTCTCTGATATGAAATAAACACTCTGACCATTTTCTAAATGGACGCTGAGGTGAACAACAGTAGGGTGTCTTTCGTGAATCAGAAATCTTCTCCGTGTATCATGTTTCTCATTATCAATACCAAAGGTTTGGCACCTCAGAAGATATAATGTCATCGATTTGTGTGGGCTGACCTTTGTCCGTCATGGTTGACAGTCCAAAGAAGGCATAAATATCATGGGGGTTACTTCCCGTCGTTCAGTGGGGTACTGTTTGAATTGGTAGGTTTCGATCCCACCCCCACCACCTATGGCCCCACTATGGGTCCTAGGGATGATCTAACCCACATGGTGCATTGTCCAGATTGTAAGTCATAGGTGTGTTAAGTTTTGTTGAAATTGTTCCAGGCATTCCAGCATGATGCTTGAGCATATATATATATATATATATATATATATATTATATGCACACAGAGTTCATTTTTACATATATATACAGATTCAGAGAGAGAGAGAGAGAGAGAGAGAGAGTATATTCTGACAAAAAGTTCAGGAACAAATCTGTGAAGCTCATTATTCTTTATTTATCTGTTAAAATTGTAACTTTTCTGCTTAAATGGAATTACTGTGATAGTATTTTAATACTGTATTAAGTTAGAGTAGATTTTTCATTTCAAAGGGAAATAATCCAGGATAAATTAGTACTTAGTGTAACATTTTTTATGCCCTTTGTATGACAAAGAAAAGTTCAAGGTTATGTTAAGATTTGTCAACTTTTCGTGATTAGTTATTTTTTTATACTGAGTTGTTTGCTTAGCCCGGATAAAATTAGTAACAGCAAGTTAATTTTGGAATTGTTTTTTTCAGGTCATAAACAGGCAGATTCACAAGGATTTAGATTCCTCATGCAGTAAATCTTTGGGAAATTTCTATATGAATTTGCAGCTTATATTTAAGCATCAGTTGTTTCAGTGTAGAGAGAATTATCATTATGATTATGATATAAGGATTTGTCAGATTATCTGTATTACTGTGAGCTTATTATGAGTTGATTGTTAGTAACATGTAGTGATAGGTCCTAGTGAGTGCATTCAGAGTTTATATTGTTACAAGTAACTAATTGTCTAGTATGTGACTTTAGTGAGTTTTGACCAGAGAACTGAAGAATGTGAGAATAATGTGATTCAGAGATTTTGTTAAAATAGCAGTTTGGCACTTTGTGAAGTGTTGTATGTGAATTCAGGAGTTAATTTATGAGGCTGTAAATAGTAATTTATGAGGCTGTAAATAGTTACCCTCTTTTGTTCTATGTTCATGATGTGTGACAGCAGTTACAGTCGGTGTGTGTACCACTCCCTCCCCACATGGAAAACTGAGTTCTTGCCGGGGAGTGGAACGGCTTGTACCTTCATTGTTTATGATATGAAATTCTTCCATTCTCACCTATAATGGCACATTTTGTCCATTAATAAAAATGTGGTTTACTGTAAATCAACATTTTAACATTGCCACTGTGTCGATGTCATTTTCCACTCAGTTTTCTGGCACAGATCAGTATTTACAAATTTGCCTATGACCAATTCAAGTCAAGGTAAACAACGTAGCCCATTATGTTTGCATAAATTTGCTGGTCAGTTGTTTGAGTAATCAAGAAGCTGCCCATGCCAGAGGAGTGCTACAGGAAGGAACTTCAACAAGTGATGTTCCCAGACACTGTGTTTCTCAGAGCCTTCAAACAGCTTCAGGAAACTGGCCAGAACTCTGTTTTGCCAAGGAGTTGTCAACTACATGACATCACCCAGAGAGATGTTTTTTTGTTTTTTTTTCTGGTGGTTTCCCAAGAAGACAATGATTTGTAAATGCACTAACATTACAAAATGAACTTCAAAAAGTGATTGGGTTACGTGTGATACTCAAATCAACAGAAATTGACTTCATCACACTGGCCTTCATGCAAGAATACCCATAGTTCAGATCTCTCTCAATCACCACCAGCATCAAGCTTGTCTTAACTGGGCAAGACAACACAGGAGGTGGACTGCAAATCAGTGGTGTCATGTTTTCTTCAGTATGAATCCAGATTTTGTCTGAACTTCAACCATGGCTGTGTTGTCAGTGGGTCTGGAGACATCATGCTGAGAGGTTTGCTGACTAGTGCTGCAGAACATGACAGATACAGAGGGGTCAGTCTGACAGCATGGACAGGTCACATCTTCAGGATGGGAACTGTGAATGTCTAAAGATTATTGGACAAGGTCATCAGATCCCACATTATCCCCCAAATAAGACAGCCTGATGCTGAATTTATTTTCATGCATGACAATGACCTTGTCATACAGGAAACATTGTAGGCAAAGCGTTGTATGTCAATAACATCATGTCTCTCTCTCTCTCTCTCTATCCTCATTCTGACCTTAATCCAGTTGAACAAGCTTGGGACATGTTAGGAAGAGTGAGTCGTAACATTCCTGAATAACCCCAGACACTTGTTGCCTTGGAGAATGCCTATGGGGTCAGTGGATGGCAATTCCACAAAATGACCTGAAAAGGCTTAATGCATCAGTTAGATATCACACTGAAACAAGGACTGATGCTGCTGGAGGACACATCCACTATTGATGACAGCAGGACATTCACAAATTCTTTCATGCTCAGATTTTTACTTTGATAGTGACATTTGAGAAGTACTTTTTCACTATCTGTCTTCTTTCAACATGAAATATCACATAAGAAATCATGAGCTGCTGTTAAATTAATTAGTTTTTGAAAAACTGAAAGTTGGTTGAATAATCATTATCTTGATTTCATTTTTGTAAGATGACGTATACAATTTTATGCAGCTTCACAGATTTGTTCCGTAACTTTCTGTGAGAAGTACACATAGTCAATGCACTTACAGTTTTACATCTCTCAACAAGATCATTATATCTATTATATCTTTCAGCTTCAGACTATAATTGTGAAAAACTAGAATTTACCATAATGAAAAAAGAAAGAAAAAGAACATCTGCTACAATTTAATATCACTTACCTTTCTGGCGACCAAAGAACAAACATAATTTGTCCATTCCATTTGCCATCAATGTCATCTTAACCGCATTGTTAGTGTCGCTCAAGAGTTGAAAGATTTTCTGATGGATAAGATCTTTCAACTGTTGAAGTTCCATGTCATAGTTAGATTCTACCTGAAACAGAATACACACATGATATTAAGAACTATCAGAAAGTTAGTTTGGAAGGATCATCATTCACGTTTCAAATAGGAAAAAGTAGGAGCAGCTTTATTACTTAACGATTACAAAGTTGTGACATTTCAGCATGAGCCTTAATCATACAAAAACATAAAGGATGAAGAAATAGAGAGAGGAGATAAAGTATAGATTCACATGAATACTAACAACAACAAAAAATAATAAATAAATAAAAATAAATTTAAAAAAAATTTTTTTTAAAAGAGTACTTAGCTGTAAATTGTAAGGTGTGACTTGTCCGGCGGTGTGTGTCAAGAATGGATTTAGTGGAACACGGAGACTGTTTAAATAGAGACCTGTGTCATGTGGTTGGTGGGTTGTAATTGGGGGTGGTGGATGGGGAACCGGGGAGGGGAGAGAGAGTGATACAATATTGACCTAGCTAGGAGAAGTTGAAACAGATGAGTGGGGAAGAGGGGTTGCAGAGTGATGCTGTGAGGAAGTTTGAAAAGTAAGAAGGGGTGGACTTAGTGGAGAGGTACTATAATGACTGAAGAGAATGTTACGTGTAGCTAAACAGCGAGTTTAACCCATGTGGTTCCAGCGTCCCATAATTTTGAATGCAGTGGTTCTCAAGTGCCAGGCGGCTTGTGTCATCTGCGTGACAATGTTTGATGGCTGTTACCAGAAAATCAGATTTGCCTCTGTGGTTGGGGCCACTGAAATGATTTGGGACTGGTTTTGAAGCATGCTGGGCGATATCGTACAGATGTTTTTGCATGCGGTCCCCTAATCTGAGGCCAGTCTCACCAATATATGTTATCCTGCATCTTTTGCAAACGATGACATATATCACATTACAGGACTCGCATGTGAATCCCTCATGAAGAGTGAGGATAGTTTTGGGAAAGGTGATTGTTTTCATTTCCCAGACTACCGGGCAGGTAACGCAGCGGAGGCGGTTACATTTTCTGGTGCCAACATATGTAAGGCTCTGCTTCAAGTGGCTGTGGACGAGGATGTCCTTAAGGTTTGGCTCACGTTTGTATGCCAATAGGGGTGGATCAGAGAAAATGTCGTGAGTGTCAGAGTCGAGTTGGATTATCGGCAGATGACGATAAAGAATTTTCTTAACCATCTGACCGTGCGGGTGGAAAGGCAGTACTAACTTAACTCTGTCAGATGGGGTAACAGGCTTTTTCCTGAATACTTCTTTGCGGCTCACTAGTTGGATACGGTTGAAGGCTTCACAAAGGACCTTTTCTGGGTAGTGGTGGTGATGGAAAAATTCTAATAACTTGTTGGATTGATCTATAAAGTCCAAATTATCCTGACATATGCAGCGAAGACGGAGGAGTTGGGAGTATGGGATGGAGTTCTTACAGGCTTCAGGATGGGAGGAGGTATAAAGCAAATAGGTGTGACTGTCAGTGGGCTTGTAAAATACAGAGGTGACAAGCCTGTTTGTGCCAACAGAAATTTTAATGTCTAAAAAGTTAACAGACTTGTCAGAAATTTCATAAGTTAATTTTATGTTGTTATTGAGTGTGTTGGCGAATTCAATAAATTTTTTAAGGTCTTCCTGTGGCATACTTGTGATTCCAATGCCATCATCGATGTACCTTTTATAGAATTCTGGAAGTCTGCCAGTGTAGGTTTCCCATAATTTGACTTCCAGAAAGCCCATAAATAGACATGCATAACTGGGACCCATTTTCATTCCCTTGGCAATACCACTGATTTGCTCGAAGTATTCACCGTTGAATTTGAAAGAATTTAGGTTTAGTACTAGCCCTGTAAGTCTGATTATGGTGTCAGTGCTAGAGTGGGGTGAGGGTCTCTGTCGATAAAATAGCGGAGTGCTAAAAGTCCATCCTCATGAGGGATAGAAGTTTATAGGGAGCAGACATCAAGGAGAAAGCTGTGATAGGTGTGGTGTTGAGAGAGTGTGATCATATCAAAAGTTGTTAATGCGTGGTTGGTATCTTTCAAAAAAGAGGGTAGTTTGTGTACTAGAGGCTGGCAAATGCTGTCAAAAAAAGTCAGAAATGTGCTCAGTGGGGCATGAACACGCTGATACAATGGGGTTCCAGGGTTACCTGGTTTGTGGATTTTAGGAAGAAGATAGAAGGTAGGTGTGCCTAAACAGTTGTCCTTAATGTGAAGAGAAACAGCTTGGGGTGGGAGGCCACCTTCTGTAATCAGGTCTTTAATGGTTGCTTCCACTATGTCATTATTTGAACGGGTAGCACCGTTTTCGCTGGGGCATAGAATTTTGTATTGCTGAGTTGGGACATTCCTTCCGCAATATATAAATCTTTTTTCCAAACTACGAGATTGCTGGTTTTATCTGCTGGTTTAATTACAATGTCGCTCCGACGCCGGAGGCTGGACAATGCCCTGGACTCTCCCTTATTTAGGTTAAAGATCCTTAACCTCCGACCACCAAAAATTCGACATTTCAACCTGTTGGTCAGGTGTAGCAGAAGAGGGGGGCTGATTGGAAGGTGGTTCACCTCTAGAAGTAGAAGATAGAAGTCTGTTGGTCAGGTGTAGCAGAACAGGGGGGCTGATTGGAAGGTGGTTCACCTCTAGAAGTAGAAGATAGAAGTCTGTTGGTCAGGTGTAGCAGAACAGGGGGGCTGATTGGAAGGTGGTTCACCTCTAGAAGTAGAAGATAGAAGTCTGTTGGTCAGGTGTAGCAGAACAGGGGGGCTGATTGGAAGGTGGTTCACCTCTAGAAGTAGAAGATAGAAGTCTGTCGGTCAGGTGTAGGAGAAGAGGGGGGCTCAATAGAAGGTGGTTCACCTCTAGAAGTAGAAGATAGAAGTCTGTTGGTCAGGTGTAGCAGAAGAGGGGGGCTGATTGGAAGGTGGTTCACCTCTAGAAGTAGAAGATAGAAGTCTGTTGGTCAGGTGTAGCAGAACAGGGGGGCTGATTGGAAGGTGGTTCACCTCTAGAAGTAGAGATAGAAGTCTGTTGGTCAGGTGTAGCAGAAGAGGGGGGCTGATTGGAAGGTGGTTCACCTCTAGAAGTAGAAGATAGAAGTCTGTTGGTCAGGTGTAGCAGAAGAGGGGGGCTGATTGGAAGGTGGTTCACCTCTAGAAGTAGAAGATAGAAGTGCACTTACAGTTTTACATCTCTCAACAAGATCATTATATCTATTATATCTTTCAGCTTCAGACTATAATTGTGAAAAACTAGAATTTACCATAATGAAAAAAGAAAGAAAAAGAACATCTGCTACAATTTAATATCACTTACCTTTCTGGCGACCAAAGAACAAACATAATTTGTCCATTCCATTTGCCATCAATGTCATCTTAACCGCATTGTTAGTGTCGCTCAAGAGTTGAAAGATTTTCTGATGGATAAGATCTTTCAACTGTTGAAGTTCCATGTCATAGTTAGATTCTACCTGAAACAGAATACACACATGATATTAAGAACTATCAGAAAGTTAGTTTGGAAGGATCATCATTCACGTTTCAAATAGGAAAAAGTAGGAGCAGCTTTATTACTTAACGATTACAAAGTTGTGACATTTCAGCATGAGCCTTAATCATACAAAAACATAAAGGATGAAGAAATAGAGAGAGGAGATAAAGTATAGATTCACATGAATACTAACAACAACAAAAAATAATAAATAAATAAAAATAAATTTAAAAAAAATTTTTTTTAAAAGAGTACTTAGCTGTAAATTGTAAGGTGTGACTTGTCCGGCGGTGTGTGTCAAGAATGGATTTAGTGGAACACGGAGACTGTTTAAATAGAGACCTGTGTCATGTGGTTGGTGGGTTGTAATTGGGGGTGGTGGATGGGGAACTGGGGAGGGGAGAGAGAGTGATACAATATTGACCTAGCTAGGAGAAGTTGAAACAGATGAGTGGGGAAGAGGGGTTGCAGAGTGATGCTGTGAGGAAGTTTGAAAAGTAAGAAGGGGTGGACTTAGTGGAGAGGTACAATAATGACTGAAGAGAATGTTACGTGTAGGTAAACAGCGAGTTTAACCCATGTGGCTCCAGCGTTTCATAATTTTGAATGCAGTGGTTCTGAAGTGCCAGGCGGCTTGTGTCATCTGCGTGACAATGTTTGATGGCTGTTACCAGAAAATCAGATTTGCCTCTGTGGTTGGGGCCACTGAAATGATTTGGGACTGGTTTTGAAGCATGCTGGGCGATATCGTACAGATGTTTTTGCATGCGGTCTCCTAATCTGAGGCCAGTCTCACCAATATATGTTATCCTGCATCTTTTGCAAACGATGACATATATCACATTACAGGACTCGCATGTGAATCCCTCATGAAGAGTGAGGATAGTTTTGGGAAAGGTGATTGTTTTCATTTCCCAGACTACCGGGCAGGTAACGCAGCGGAGGCGGTTACATTTTCTGGTGCCAACATATGTAAGGCTCTGCTTCAAGTGGCTGTGGACGAGGATGTCCTTAAGGTTTGGCTCACGTTTGTATGCCAATAGGGGTGGATCAGAGAAAATGTCGCGAGTGTCAGAGTCGAGTTGGATTATCGGCAGATGACGATAAAGAATTTTCTTAACCATCTGACCGTGTGGGTGGAAAGGCAGTACTAACTTAACTCTGTCAGATGGGTAACAGGCTTTTTCCTGAATACTTCTTTGCGGCTCACTAGTTGGATACGGTTGAAGGCTTCACAAAGGACCTTTTCTGGGTAGTGGTGGTGATGGAAAAATTCTAATAACTTGTTGGACTGATCTATAAAGTCCAAATTATCCTGACATATGCAGCGAAGACGGAGGAGTTGGGAGTATGGGATGGAGTTCTTACAGGCTTCAGGATGGGAGGAGGTATAAAGCAAATAGGTGTGACTGTCAGTGGGCTTGTAAAATACAGAGGTGACAAGCCTGTTTGTGCCAACAGAAATTTTAATGTCTAAAAAGTTAACAGACTTGTCAGAAATTTCATAAGTGAATTTTATGTTGTTATTGAGTGTGTTGGCGAATTCAATAAATTTTTTAAGGTCTTCCTGTGGCATACTTGTGATTCCAATGCCATCATCGATGTACCTTTTATAGAATTCTGGAAGTCTGCCAGTGTAGGTTTCCCATAATTTGACTTCCAGAAAGCCCATAAATAGACATGCATAACTGGGACCCATTTTCATTCCCTTGGCAATACCACTGATTTGCTCGAAGTATTCGCCGTTGAATTTGAAAGAATTTAGGTTTAGTACTAGCTGTGTAAGTCTGATTATGGTGTCAGTGCTAGGAGTGGGGTGAGGGTCTTTGTCGATAAAATAGCGGAGTGCTAAAAGTCCATCCTCATGAGGGATAGAAGTTTATAGGGAGCAGACATCAAGGAGAAAGCTGTGATAGGTGTGGTGTTGAGAGAGTGTGATCATATCAAAAGTTGTTAATGCGTGGTTGGTATCTTTCAAAAAGGAGGGTAGTTTGTGTACTAGAGGCTGGCAAATGCTGTCAAAAAAAGTCAGAAATGTGCTCAGTGGGGCATGAACACGCTGATACAATGGGGCTCCAGGGTTACCTGGTTTGTGGATTTTAGGAAGAAGATAGAAGGTAGGTGTGCCTAAACAGTTGTCCTTAATGTGAAGAGAAACAGCTTGGGGTGGGAGGCCATCTTCTGTAATCAGGTCTTTAATGGTTGCTTCCACTATGTCATTATTTGAACGGGTAGCACCGTTCTTCGCTGGGGCATAGAATTTTGTATTGCTGAGTTGGGACATTCCTTCCGCAATATATAAATCTTTTTTCCAAACTATGAGATTGCTGGTTTTATCTGCTGGTTTAATTACAATGTTGCTCCGACGCCGGAGGCTGGACAATGCCCTGGACTCTCCCTTATTTAGGTTAAAGATCCTTAACCTCCGACCACCAAAAATTCGACATTTTAACCTAAATAAGGGAGAGTCCAGGGCATTGTCCAGCCTCCGGCGTCGGAGCGACATTGTAATTAAACCAGCAGATAAAACCAGCAATCTCGTAGTTTGGAAAAAAGATTTATATATTGCGGAAGGAATGTCCCAACTCAGCAATACAAAATTCTATGCCCCAGCGAAGAACGGTGCTACCCGTTCAAATAATGACATAGTGGAAGCAACCATTAAAGACCTGACTACAGAAGGTGGCCTCCCACTCCAAGCTGTTTCTCTTCACATTAAGGACAACTGTTTAGGCACACCTACCTTCTATCTTCTTCCTAAAATCCACAAACCAGGTAACCCTGGAGCCCCATTGTATCAGCGTGTTCATGCCCCACTGAGCACATTTCTGACTTTTTTTGACAGCATTTGCCAGCCTCTAGTACACAAACTACCCTTATCAATATAAAGATCTAAAGCTTGGGAAGCCCCGGGGGGGGGGGGGGGGGGGGGGGGGGGAGAAAGGTGTCCAGCTATCTTTATGGTGGTTGTAAAGTGCAAATGGGTTATCGGGGTCTTGTGTGGGGTGGTTCACCTCTAGAAGTAGAAGATAGAAGTCTGTCGGTCAGGTGTAGGAGAAGAGGGGGGCTCAATAGAAGGTGGTTCACCTCTAGAAGTAGAAGATAGAAGTCTGTTGGTCAGGTGTAGCAGAAGAGGGGGGCTGATTGGAAGGTGGTTCACCTCTAGAAGTAGAAGATAGAAGTCTGTTGGTCAGGTGTAGCAGAAGAGGGGGGCTGATTGGAAGGTGGTTCACCTCTAGAAGTAGAAGATAGAAGTCTGTTGGTCAGGTGTAGCAGAAGAGGGGGTCTGATTGGAAGGTGGTTCACCTCTAGAAGTAGAAGATAGAAGTCTGTTGGTCAGGTGTAGCAGAAGAGGGGGGCTGATTGGAAGGTGGTCACCTCTAGAAGTAGAAGATAGAAGTCTGTCGGTCAGGTGTAGGAGAAGAGGGGGGCTCAATAGAAGGTGGTTCACCTCTAGAAGTAGAAGATAGAAGTCTGTTGGTCAGGTGTAGCAGAAGAGGGGGGCTGATTGGAAGGTGGTTCACCTCTAGAAGTAGAAGATAGAAGTCTGTTGGTCAGGTGTAGCAGAATAGGGGGGCTGATTGGAAGGTGGTTCACCTCTAGAAGTAGAAGATAGAAGTCTGTTGGTCAGGTGTAGCAGAAGAGGGGGGCTGATTGGAAGGTGGTTCACCTCTAGAAGTAGAAGATAGAAGTCTGTTGGTCAGGTGTAGCAGAACAGGGGGGCTGATTGGAAGGTGGTTCACCTCTAGAAGTAGAAGATAGAAGTCTGTTGGTCAGGTGTAGCAGAAGAGGGGGTCTGATTGGAAGGTGGTTCACCTCTAGAAGTAGAAGATAGAAGTCTGTTGGTCAGGTGTAGCAGAAGAGGGGGTCTGATTGGAAGGTGGTTCACCTCTAGAAGTAGAAGATAGAAGTCTGTTGGTCAGGTGTAGCAGAACAGGGGGGCTGATTGGAAGGTGGTTCACCTCTAGAAGTAGAAGATAGAAGTCTGTTGGTCAGGTGTAGCAGAAGAGGGGGCCTGATTGGAAGGTGGTTCACCTCTAGAAGTAGAAGATAGAAGTCTGTCGGTCAGGTGTAGGAGAAGAGGGGGGCTCAATAGAAGGTGGTTCACCTCTAGAAGTAGAAGATAGAAGTCTGTTGGTCAGGTGTAGCAGAAGAGGGGGGGGGTGATTGGAAGGTGGTTCACCTCTAGAAGTAGAAGATAGAAGTCTGTCGGTCAGGTGTAGCAGAAGAGGGGGGCTGAATAGAAGGTGATTCACCTCTAGAAGTAGAAGAGACCGGCTGTGGTAGAAGTTGGTTAAGTCCATCATCCACGTGCTCCAGACACATCCACTTGTACTCTATCTTCTCTTCAATATTCTCCTTCAGGGTACAGTAATTATTTATACTTGTTCTTTGTTGGTTGACCATCTGTCTGGAGCTCTTCATGAATCATTCATTTTTCACTACCTCATGTTTCATCTCCAACTCCTTCATTCTCAAAAACGACACTGATTCACAGTTATCAGTGAAGTCCTGTGTTCACCCAGCTCCTTTTATAGCATGCCTGCCCTTCCTCCATGACAGATAACTCAACCAACTGATCTGCTCTTTCCTCTGACACTTACATGGCCTGGTACAAAAATGAATAGTTGGCCTGGTACAAAAATGAATAGTTGGCCTGGTACAAAAATGAATATTAACTCTTTCCGCGCCAGGTCTTGATATGTTTAGGGGGTATAGTTGTAAAATGGAATGGAAAATAGTATTTCCATGTACTTCCGTATACTTATTATGTTTCAAAGTATAACTAAATGTATGGAAATTTCATAAATGCAGAGTTTTTTAGGAAAAAAGAAGTAATGTGATGTTTTTAGACAAAGATTGTGCCAAGCTCACCATCGGCTAGGTCTAGATCTGCATTACTTACCATCTGAGATGTCTAGATCTACTTGTCGATCTCGTATTATGATTCTATGTTGCATTCTTGCTAAATTAATGTCTGAAATAACCTCCTAACTACTTCTCCAGTCGTCTAATATGCCTAGATCTACTTGGGATACATTCAAGAGCAGTGGGGTGGTCACAGGCCATGTCCATACCCCTAACTACATCATCAAAAATTGAAAATTTTCCATGTTTCTCTTCCTTTTTCTTGATCTGCATCGCTCGTAACTAAGCATTCTTTCACCATTTTGAAAAGTGTCACCATAAATGCGGATGAAATATGTACAATCTAAATGTTACACCGGTTGTTTTATTGAAACAAACCAAGAGTCACTATATGGACCCTACGAACAAATCGGGAAACCAGAAAGTTCGCTACAGCGATCCAATGCACTGAAAGAGTTAACTGATTAATCTGTGACATCTGCAAGAAACTGAGCCACTGTTGTCTTTGACATCCAGTCTGAATTTTGTTCATTAGCATGTTTCTTGAGTTGCTTAAGATGTTTGTGTATAGTATTGTGACTTCAGCCAGATCAGAGCTTTTGTCATGGCCATGGTTTATGTACAGTCTTGTGACTTCATACAGCTCAGAGCTTTTGTCATGGCCATGGTTTATGTATAGTCTTGTGACTTCATACAGCTCAGAGCTTTTGTCATGGCCATGGTTTATGTACAGTCTTGTGACATCAGCCAGATTAGAGCTTTTGTCATGGCCATGGTTTATGTACAGTCTTGTGACATCAGCCAGATTAGAGCTTTTGTCATGGCCATGGTTTATGTACAGTCTTGTGACTTCATACAGCTCAGAGCTTTTGTCATGGCCATGGTTTGTGTATAGTCTTGTGACTTCAGCCAGCTCAGAGCTTTTGTCATGGCCATGGTTTGTGTATAGTGACATCAGCCAGATCAGAGCTTTTGTTACGGCCATGGTTTGTGTATATTCTTGTGACTTCAGCCAGATCAGAGCTTTTGTCACGGCCATGGTTTGAGTATAGTGACTTCAGCCAGATCAGAGCTTTTGTCATGGCCATGGTTTGTGTATAGTAACTTCAGCCAGATCAGAGTTTTTGTCAAGGCCATGGTTTGTGTATAGTCTTGTGACTTCAGCCAGATCAGAGCTTTTGTCACGGCCATGGTTTGTATATAGTCTTGTGACTTCAGCCAGATCAGAGCTTTTGTCATGGCCATGGTTTGTGTATAGTCTTGTGACTTCAGCCAGATCAGAGCTTTTGTCATGGCCATGGTTTGTGTAGTCTTGTGACTTCAGTCAGCTCAGAGCTTTTGTCATGGCCATGGTTTGCATCTTGTGACTTCAGCCAGGTCAGAGCTTTTGTCACGGCCATGGTTTGCATCTTGTGACTTCAGCCAGATCAGAGCTTTTGTCAAGGCCATGGTCTGTGTATAATCTTGTGACTTCAGCCAGATCAGAGCTTTTGTCACGGCCATGGTCTGTGTATAATCTTGTGACTTCAGCCAGATCAAAGCTTTTGTCACGGCCATGGTCTGTGTATAATCTTGTGACTTCAGCCAGATCAGAGCTTTTGTCATGGCCATGGTTTGTGTATAGTCTTGTGACTTCAGCCAGATCAGAGCTTTTGTCACAGCCATGGTTTGTGTATAGTCTTGTATCTTCAGCCAGCTCAGAGCTTTTGTCATGGCCATGGTTTGTGTATAGTCTTGTAACTTCAGCCAGCTCAGAGCTTTTTTCATGGCCATGGTTTGTGTACAGACTTGTAACTTTAGTCAGCTCACAGCTTTTGTCATGGCCATGGTTTCAATTATGAGGCTGCTTGTTGTTGGAGCAAAAAAAAAAAAACACTGCTGGTCCTCTTTCACTGTTCTGCCATCTGAGCTGGTTGTAAAGATCCAAACACATCTGTTGCCCTAAACCACCAATCCTTATGTATGGTGCAGGTATCCATTTCTGTCTAGAATCTATATTCTCAGGAGGGCACACCTAACTGATTACATCTTCCACATGGTCCATTCATGATTTTCCTCTCATCAGCCTGCTACCTTCTGCTCTTGAGTTCACAGTGGAATGAGTGTGCCTTGTCTGCAAATATTTTGAGGCAGGACTGCACCCACCTCATGAACACAAAAGTATAAATCTCACAAAATCATCAAATGAACTCTCAGATAACACAATCATAAAGCAAGCAACACACATTACAATATATGAAACCACACAAAGACACACAATTAATAATGTTATAACAGCATTAAATGTATCATTTATATCTATCTAAAGTGCACTGCTTTCATAATGTGGTTCCAGTTTTCACATACCTGCTGAATTTCTGGTTTGAGTTCTTCTGCACTTTTCTGGAGGGAAAAAAAAAACAAATTGCATAAAAAAGTTTTTACAATTGTTTCTACTGCTTTCTTGGGTACTACTGACCTCATATTCACTTTGAAACTTATGTCACTGTCGAAGAAATTACAAATAAGTTTAGACCTGACTGGAATGTTCTGTGTTTCTAAAAATATCATACTTCTCAGAAAATACCACAGATGCTGGTGCATCTAACATTTACTTATAATAATATTCTTAATCTACACATGAACAAAGGGAAAATTATAAAAGCAAGATGACTACTTCCAACTGTAGTAAGTTCCTGTTCCCACATTCATTTATGAACTAAAAGCTGTGTGAAGAACTTCTTTCAGTTGACAGTGATTAAAAGACTCTAAGTTCAATCCCAGACAAGAAACTGTTTTTGTTTTTTTAATTTTAATTTCTTGCTATTAGATCAAACTTCTGTGTGTGTGTGTGTGTGTGTGTGTGTGTGTGTGTGTGTGTGTGTGTCTCTCTCAATGTTCATTTGGCTAAAGTTAAATTTTGGGTTTCTGTGCTAGGCAACTGAGCTGAATGTATGAACAAACTAAAGTAGATAAGGGATTAACCATGCTTTGCAAATTCAAGAAAAAAACTAATTATCCCATTTATCTATATTCTTTTTGTGATCAAGATCCATGTCTCCATGGTTTGTGTATAGTAACTTCAGCCAGATCAGAGTTTTTGTCAAGGCCATGGTTTGTGTATAGTCTTGTGACTTCAGCCAGATCAGAGCTTTTGTCACGGCCATGGTTTGTATATAGTCTTGTGACTTCAGCCAGATCAGAGCTTTTGTCATGGCCATGGTTTGTGTATAGTCTTGTGACTTCAGCCAGATCAGAGCTTTTGTCATGGCCATGGTTTGTGTAGTCTTGTGACTTCAGTCAGCTCAGAGCTTTTGTCACGGCCATGGTTTGCATCTTGTGACTTCAGCCAGGTCAGAGCTTTTGTCATGGCCATGGTTTGCATCTTGTGACTTCAGCCAGATCAGAGCTTTTGTCAAGGCCATGGTCTGTGTATAATCTTGTGACTTCAGCCAGATCAGAGCTTTTGTCACGGCCATGGTTTGTGTATAATCTTGTGACTTCAGCCAGATTAGAGCTTTTGTCACGGCCATGGTCTGTGTATAATCTTGTGACTTCAGCCAGATCAGAGCTTTTGTCATGGCCATGGTTTGTGTATAGTCTTGTGACTTCAGCCAGATCAGAGCTTTTGTCATGGCCATGGTTTGTGTAGTCTTGTGACTTCAGTCAGCTCAGAGCTTTTGTCACGGCCATGGTTTGCATCTTGTGACTTCAGCCAGGTCAGAGCTTTTGTCACGGCCATGGTTTGCATCTTGTGACTTCAGCCAGATCAGAGTTTTTGTCAAGGCCATGGTCTGTGTATAATCTTGTGACTTCAGCCAGATCAGAGCTTTTGTCACGGCCATGGTCTGTGTATAATCTTGTGACTTCAGCCAGATCAGAACTTTTGTCACGGCCATGGTCTGTGTATAATCTTGTGACTTCAGCCAGATCAGAGCTTTTGTCACAGCCATGGTTTGTGTATAGTCTTGTATCTTCAGCCAGCTCAGAGCTTTTGTCATGGCCATGGTTTGTGTACAGACTTGTAACTTTAGTCAGCTCACAGCTTTTGTCATGGCCATGGTTTCAATTATGAGGCTGCTTGTTGTTGGAGCAAAAAAAAAAAAACACTGCTGGTCCTCTTTCACTGTTCTGCCATCTGAGCTGGTTGTAAAGATCCAAACACATCTGTTGCCCTAAACCACCAATCCTTATGTATGGTGCAGGTATCCATTTCTGTCTAGAATCTATATTCTCAGGAGGGCACACCTAACTGATTACATCTTCCACATGGTCCATTCATGATTTTCCTCTCATCAGCCTGCTACCTTCTGCTCTTGAGTTCACAGTGGAATGAGTGTGCCTTGTCTGCAAATATTTTGAGGCAGGACTGCACCCACCTCATGAACACAAAAGTATAAATCTCACAAAATCATCAAATGAACTCTCAGATAACACAATCATAAAGCAAACAACACACACATTACAATATATGAAACCACACAAAGACACACAATTAATAATGTTATAACAGCATTAAATGTATCATTTATATCTATCTAAAGTGCACTGCTTTCATAATGTGGTTCCAGTTTTCACATACCTGCTGAATTTCTGGTTTGAGTTCTTCTGCACTTTTCTGGAGGGAAAAAAAAAACAAATTGCATAAAAAAGTTTTTACAATTGTTTCTACTGCTTTCTTGGGTACTACTGAGCTCATATTCACTTTGAAACTTATGTCACTGTCGAAGAAATTACAAATAAGTTTAGACCTGACTGGAATGTTCTGTGTTTCTAAAAATATCATACTTCTCAGAAAATACCACAGATGCTGGTGCATCTAACATTTACTTATAATAATATTCTTAATCTACACATGAACAAAGGGAAAATTATAAAAGCAAGATGACTACTTCCAACTGCAGTAAGTTCCTGTTCCTACATTCATTTATGAACTAAAAGCTGTGTGAAGAACTTCTTTCAGTTGACAGTGATTAAAAGACTATAAGTTCAATCCCAGACAAGAAACTGTTTTTGTTTTTTTAATTTTAATTTCTTGCTATTAGATCAAACTTCTGTGTGTGTGTGTGTGTGTGTGTGTGTATGTGTGTGTTTGTTTGCGTGTGTGTGTGTCTCTCTCTCAATGTTCATTTGGCTAAAGTTAAATTTTGGGTTTCTGTGCTAGGCAACTGAGCTGAATGTATGAACAAACTAAAGTAGATAAGGGATTAACCATGCTTTGCAAATTCAAGAAAAAAACTAATTATCCCATTTATCTATATTCTTTTTGTGATCAAGATCCATGTCTCAATTTGTTTTCCATGAGAATTAGCACAAAAACCACTGTTCTTTTGGCGAAAAAGCGCTCTCGAGTTCTGTGCATATGGAGATAGGTCTTAGCTCCCTTCCCGGACAGCCAGAGTGAAGGTGGTCCAATGCAGAAGCAAGTGGTTTGTATGTCGAGCGAAGCCTATAAATGGCTAGCCAGCCAGGTTCATGCTAACTCTTCAGTGGTGTGTAGTGCTGTCGACCAATGGTCTCGAAACTGGCCCATCTCTCACAAAAAAGTATCGGGTCTGCAGTATGTAATGTGCGATGGTTGTTGGAGCAGCATTTTCTTCTCATTTGTTAGAGCAGAGAGAGCCGGCCACTGCCGGTGGTTATAGGAAATGAAACGCCACTGGGGTCGAAAGGGATCTGCTCTGAGCAGAGCACTGTCTCCCTTGCCCCTGTGTCAGTCAGTCAGCAGATATCCAACTAAGGATCGGTGAAGAAAGCTATCTGGTTGATCCTGCCAGTAGTCATATGCTTGTCTCAAAGATTAAGCCATGCATATCTAAGTATCTTACATAAGAAAAATAGAAGGAAGAAGATCAAGAGGAAGACCAAGAGAAATGATACTGGACAGTCTGACGGGATGGTGTGAGAGGAGATCACCAACTGAGCTGATGGCCTGCATGAAGGATCGTGTACTCTGGAGAAGCATAATAGCCAACGCCAGTCGGCACGGCACATGATGATGATGATGATGATATCTAAGTTCACACTGTCTCACTGTGAAACAGCGAATGGCTCATTAAATCAATCAAGGTTCCTTAGATGACACGATCCTACTTGGATAACTGTGGCAATTCTAGAGCTCATACATGCTTATCAAGCTCCGACCCTTGCGGGAAGAGTGCTTTTATTAGTTAAAAACCAATCGTCATTGCCCTTTGCAGGGTGCAGTGTCCCAATTGGTGACTCTTGATAACTTTGTTCTGATCGAATGGCCTTCTGTGCTGGCAATGCATCTTTCAAATGTCTGCCCTATCAAATGTCAATAGTGACAGCTGGCGCTCCCGCTGTTGGTGAGATGCTTCGGCTGCTGTGCGTGGGCCAAAACTCCTCTCGGCCAATGAAGAAAAATGTAATTAGGGTTGCTGCGTGGCGCCACTGTGGAAAAGGTGATGGAAAGGCTCTCTCTCTCTCTGAACCTTAAGTGCCCAGGGCACATGGGGCTTCCGCAAGGGTTTTCCACAAATGCCTGTCTTTCGCCTTTTTTTCTGCTCTTGCCCAGGTGAGCCCTCTATTGCTCAACATCCTTTCTGTTGTTCTTCTCCATGTCTCTTTTGGTCTACCCGTACTTCTGCTCCCCTGTGGTGTCCATCTTAGTGCTATTTTTGGTAGTGAGTTGTCAGTCATTCGGAGCACATGTCCCAACCATCGCCAGCGTCTTTCCTCAATAATTGTTGTCAGTGGTTTCATCTGCATTTCTGCCAATAAAATGTTATTTCTTATGGTGTTTGGCCAAAATATTTTTTTAATTCTACGTAAACATTTAGTCTGGAAAGAATTCAACTTGTTTTCTATGGTTTTGGTGATTTTCCAGCATTCACTTCCATAGAGTAGTACACTTAGAACATTACTCTTAAATATCCTGATTTTCATATTTATGCTTAGTTTATTTGATTTCCATATATTCTGTAGCATTGCAAAAGCCTGGTTTGCTCTAGTAAGTCTGCTGTTGATGTCCTCTGTGCTGTCTCCATTTTCTACTACTCTGCTGCCAAGGTATACAAATTCGTTGACCTCCTCCACTAACTTGTTATCTACTCTGAGTACATTTCTGTTGTTCACATTTTGCTTCATTAACTTTGTCTTTCCTACATTGATCTTTAGTCCTATGTTGTTTGCATTCTGGGTTAACTTGTTTATTTTATCTTGCATATCTTTGTGACTGCTTGATAATAGACAAATGTCGTCCGCAAAGTCAAGGTCCTCCAGCACTGTGTCAAGGGTCCATTGTAATCCTCTGCGTTTGTCTGATGTTGCCTCCTTCATTAACCAGTCTACTGCCAAGATAAATAATGTTGGTGATAGTACACATCCCTTTTTCACTCCTGTTTGTACCCTAAAGCTGCTGGAGGTATGTTCTCCACAGATAACTTTGCACTGAAAACCCTCGTATAGGGCTTTGATTACATTAACTATTTTATGGGGGAGGCCATGCCATCTTAGGATTTTCCACAGTGCATCTCTGTTGACACTGTCAAAGGCTTTCTCAAAATCTATGAATAATGCATATGTTGTGCTATGCCACTCATTTGCCTGTTCTAATATTTGTCTAAGTACAAATATATGGTCTATGCATGATCTTCCTTTCCTAAATCCTGCCTGCTCTTTCCGAAGTTTTTCCTCAAGTGTTGGTACAATTCTGTTGATGATTATTCTGCAAAATACTTTACTAGTGAGTGGCAGTAGGGTAATGCCTCTCCAGTTCCCGCAATCTCTGAGGTCACCCTTCTTTGGTAGTTTTACTATAAGACCAGTTTTCCACTCCTCTGGGGCTTTTTCTAAATCCCAAATTTGTTGTAATATCCGGCAAAGTTGTTTTGGTGTTTCTGTTTCTTCTGCTTTCAACATCTGATGGAAAGGCTAAGTGAAGTTAAATAGGTATGGCCAGTAGTCTCATGGTGAGGGCTACTCATTTCATAGCACCTCTACTCTAGATGCCGGCCAAATCCTGTGTACGCCAGAAGTGAGATAATATGCCTAAACCAGCTTAACCCAGAGGTGAGACTCACTAGTGGTGAGGATTCGTCCTCCTCGGTAGGGGCTCCGTCCTGGTCACAGCCAGGAAGGGTGATGGTCACAATCACAGAACGTTGAAGTCGGAGACACTGGACTAGAGCATTCTAGATAGACAACCTCCTCTCAACCGGTGGGAATATATTCATATCCAAACCACATTGAGGTTTTCCAGTGAGAAAGTCCAACTCGAGGCTGAACTGGTGCAACGAAAACCAGTGTCACGCAATGCCGCTTCTGTGACCCACCGAGAATATAGGCCCAAACCCCATGATGCTCTGAGCCTCTATCCTAAATGAGACTATCGCGAGAACCACAGGAGTAAACTCAGTAGGATCACAGGGTGATCTTGATGGTAGAAGTGAACGAAGAAGAATAAGAAGCACAAAACCCAAAATTTTACTTTAGCCTCATCAACTTAAAAATACCCTCTCAAGTATGTGCGTGCATGCAAAAAAGTTTGATCTGAAAAAAAAAAATTTCCCTTGTCTGGTGTCACTTTGCCTAAGGTGTTGCATCATTTAATTAGAAAATGATGACCAAATTTATAGACAAAAAATGTAAATGCATGGAGGCAGGACCTAGCACCACAATCACTGCTAGATTTTACTGCAGCAATTATGAAAATTCACATAAGTAGACAGTATGACCAAAATCTCTGTCAATCAAGTCTCAATATGAACACACATCTCTATCAGTCAATTCTCAGTATGAACACATATCTCTGTCAGTCAAGTCTCAGTATGAACACACATCTCTGTCAGTCAAGTCTCAGTATGAGCACACACCTCTGTCAGTCAAGTCTCAGTATGAACACACATCTCTAAATCAACTCTCAGTGAGAACACACATCGCTGTCAGTAAAGTCTCAGTGAGAACACATCTCTGTCAGTCAAGTCTCAGTGAGAACACATCTCTGTTAGTCAAGTCTCTGTGAGAACACATCTCTGTCAGTCATGTCTCAGTATGACCAAACAAGACTGACAAGGGTTTAGTCAATCATAACTTGATGCTAACAAACATCTTTGACTATCAAGTTCTACTGGCATTAGTTAATGAGAACTCGGTGAGAACACACATCTCTGACATTCAAGTTCTTCAAGCTCTACTGTGACTGACCTTGATGTTTACAACTGTCTCAGAAATGGAGGTTTTCTCTTTTTGTTGGTCTTTAAGTTGAACAATTACCTCTCGAATTTCCTGGGCCTGGGCCATGTCCAAGTACCTTTATAAACAGAAATGAAATTGCCTGATTATGAGATTATTTTATCATTTTCTCTTGTATATCCTGGCTTACATATGAAAATGGCATGAGATGAGTGCTTGAATGTGTGGTTTTGTTAAATATTTCACTATCTTCATACAAGGACTGTTCCAAAATCAAACTCTGACTGGCAGGTTGAAAAACATCTAAAACAGAAAAAAAATTTTATTACATACAAAACTTACATACATAATTGAATTATTTTTCAATATAGTCACCACCAAATTCAGGCACTTTTCATACCATGTTACCAACTTTTGCTATCCTCTGTCGAAGAACGGCACCACCAGGATATCCAAGCAATTGTTTATTCCACCACGGAGCTCTCTGTTAGTTTCAAAGTGTTAACAGTCAATCAGACCATCTTACTAATTGATGATAATTCTTTGGTGCCAAGACTAGGCTGTAACTGAACAGAGGTTGAAAATCTCCCAGCTGAACTGCTTGAGTAAAGCCTTTAGCTGAGGTGCCCAAATCACAGTTGAGTGTCATCCCCCCCCAAACACATCTATGCCCTAAGCCCTCACAAATCTGTCATTCATAATGCTATCATCATACACACAACACAGATAGTGCTGTGCTCTTCTGCTTGTAGAAAATAGATCACACCACAGACCTCACAGCTCACAGAAATGGCGATTACACAATCTATGTTTACTTGATTGCTACTTGTTCACAACTAAACAAAATGGACTGTGGGTTGCCATTTAGTGAGATAACACTTTACTGGTTGCTACAGAAAATGTGCCATGTCAAAATACAACAAATTTATTTTTACCAGCCAATCAGATTTTAGAACTATGTATTTTGTATGCATTCAGTGTATTTTTTAAAATGTTCAGTTATCTTTAGATTTGGAAAAGGCTTCAGTCAACTTTCAAAAGTATATCCCTGGCACATTTATAGTAAAAATTTGATAAATCTACACTCCAATAATCATTTTCCCCAAGGTAATGAAGTCATGTGAATTGTAAAACTTTGACCTTCTGTGGCTGATTATTTCATCTGGTTTGCCCTGAGTGCCAGATTTTTTCAAATAAGCTGCATTCACTTGGAAAATGTATGTAATTTACATCTACCTAATGTGCATCACTTTTTAAAAAAAATGATACAGTGCAGCGTGTATCTTACATCCTTCTCATGCCGTTAAACATCACATAGGGCTGGCATATTTGTTTGCCAAGTTTTCCTGTTTTCAGCGAGTTTTTCAACTTCACCAAGGGATGTTATGCCTACTAAACTGGCTTCTCTTAACAATGTCCTCTTTAGAGTTTAACATGGTCAACCTCTTTTTCTTCGGCCTGTTGTGTTCCACTTGATAGCTTGTTTTGGTATTCTCTGATTATTTCTTCTCATCACATGGCCTACATATGTCCATCTTCTTTTTCTGATCACCCATGAGACAGGTTGTTGTTTGCTCATATTCTTATCTTTGTGTTGTTCTTAAATTCGATCCACTTTATACCAAGTATTTTCCTGAGGCATTTGTTTTCAAAAGAGTCTAATTTCTTGTCTATTTCTTTAGCAGTGTGTATGATTAGCCATAAAAAACAGTAGACAAAACACTTTAGACAGGAAAGAAAGAGAAATAATATGAGAATGACCATGTCTTAGGTAGGATGAGAGGACAGGATGACAGGCAGAACAACAGACACAGGGAAAGACAGATTATGGGAAAAGCAGACAGAGAAAAAGACAGACAGAGACAAACAATGATAGACAGTAAGACAGACTATATTAACCACCCAGGTAACACTAGGTGCCTCTGATAGTAACATCTAATTCTTAAAACATAGACTTCAGCACTTCTAATTCTTGAACTGCTGGCTTATTCACCAACTTATAATTTTGCAAATTCTGTTTTTAACAAAATTTTAATTTTACTCACTATATGTTACAATCAAATAATCTAGATTATGGAGTATTTCTAAAATAACTTTGTTCACAAAAATTTGAAAACTGCTGATATTTTAAAAATAAGCAAATAAAGCAGAGTTTGTGAACAACTCTCATATCAAGTGACAGATAAAGTTAGTTAGCAAGGATTATAGATGCTTATATCTTCCTTACACGTATCCCTTAGTTTACAGAGACAAGTTCTTCTTGCCATTTTTCATAATATAATGCACAAGAAAAGCAAATGGGCCTGATAATATAACAACAGAAGAAATAGAGGTGCTAGAGAGATAGGAACAAAAATAATAAAAAATAACTAAGTTACTGAATGACATTTACATTTACACCAGTGGTTACATGCCCAGTGACTTGCTTAAATCCACGTTTATAGTACTACCAAAGAAATCAGGTGCAAAGGAATGATAATTCAGAAAAAAGCCCGTTACTCCATTGTACAGAGTTAAGTTAGTACTGCTTTTCCACCCGCATGGTCAGATGGTTACGAAAATTCTTTATCGTCATCTGTCACTAATCCAGCTTGACCCCAACACTCATGACATTTTCTCTGATCCATCCCTGTTGGCATATAAACGTGAGCTAAAGCTTAAGGACACCCTTGTCCACAGCCACTTGAAGCGGAGCTTTACATATGTTAGTACCAGAAAATGTAACCACTCCCAATGCGCTACCTGCCCTGTAGTTTGGGAAACAAAAGCGATCACCTATCCCAAAACTATCCTCACTCTTCATGAGGGATTCACATGCGAGTCCTGTAATGTGATATATATCATCGTATGCAAAAGATGCAGGATAACATATACTGGTAAGACTGGCCTCTGATTAGGGGACCACATGCAGAAACATCTGTAAGATATTGCCCAGCATACTTTGAAACCAGTCCCAAATCATTTCAATGGCCCCAACCACAGAGGCAAACTGATTTTCTGGTAACAGCCATCAAACAGTGTCACACAGATGACACAAGCAGCCTAGTGCTTGAGAACCGCTACATTCAGGATTATAGGACGCTGGAACCACAAGGGTTAAACTCACTATTCAGCTACACTTAACATTCTCTTCGACAATTATAATCCCTCTCCACTATGCTCCACTTCCTTCTCGCTTGTTACACATAGTTCAGAACCTCCTCACAGCATCACATTACAGTCCCTCTACCCTAACTATAATCATCTATTTCACCTTCTCCTGGCTAAGTTAACATCGTATCACTCTCTCTCCCCACCCACCACCCCCAGTTACAACCCACAGACCACACATCACAGCGACCAGATTAACTTCTAACAAGTTTTTCAGTTTCTTCCACCTTGTATGTCAGCAGGTGAAGTGCCACAAAGAGTTCATGAGTATCAGACTCAGACTGTAGGAGATAGAGCTGATGAAACATGATGTTTTCAATGCTGAACTGTAAAGATATTAAATAAGGCCTAGTTTCACTCTGTATAAACTAGGAAAAAAGTAGGAACAGCCTTATTATTTAACGAATACAAAGTTTTGGCATGAGCCTTAATAATGCAAACACATATAGGATGAAGAATTAGAGAGAGGAGACAAATTATAGGATCACATAAAACTATGTTAATAAAATAACAACAAATGAGAAAATTAATCAAGAAATATAATTAGAACAAAACTTATCTGAATATTTTAGACGGCTTTCAAATAATTCTTGGTTTACTAATCAACATAAACATGGTGCATAAATTCTGAAAAGTGTAAAATAGTGCATGATTAAGTGTAAGAAATGTTGAGAGAAAAGGGATGCGCAGAGAAAGAGCAGAGAATTCTACAAAGAACAGGGATGACTGGAGAGTCAATAACCAAGGACAATGCTCTTAAGGGAGTGAAAAGTAGTGTTACATAGTCATGAATAGATAGGGAATTTTAAACAGTGGACGATATAAGGGAAGGGATAGTAGTCTATATACGAGAAGGTGAAATGAATGATTACGGTTGTGGTAAAGGAGTAGCAATGTGATGGTGCATGAGGAGTCTAAACAAAGTGCAACAAATGAGAATGAGAACGAGTATGATTGTGGAAGATTATGTGTAGCTAAATAATGAGTTCAAACCATGTGGTTCTAGTGTCCCATAATCCTGAATGTAGCAGTTCTCAAGTGCTAAGCGGGTTGTGTCATCAGTGTGACATTATTTGATGGCCGTTACCAGAAAATCAGATTTACCTCTATGGTTGGGGCCACTGAAATAATTAGGGATGGGTTTCAAAGCATGCTGGGTGATATCGTATAGATGTTTCTGTATGTGATCCCCTAGTCTGAGGCCAGTTTCACCAATATAAGTTATCCTGCATCTTTTGCATACTATGACATATATAACATTATGGGACTTGCATGTGAATCCCTCATGGAGGGTAAATCTGATTTTCTGATAATGGCCATCAAACGATGTCACACTGATGACACAAGCCACTTAGCACTTGAGAACTGCTACATTCATGATTATGGGACACTGGAACCACATGGTTTGAACTCATTATTTAGCTACACAATCATACTCGTTCTCACATGTTGCACTTTGTTTGGACTCATCATGCACCATCACATTGCTACTCCTCTACTACAATCATAATCATTCATTTCACCTTCTCCTATATAGACTACCATCCCTTCCCTTCCATCATCCACTATCTAACATTATAATTCTCTAACTATTCGCGACTATGTAACACTACTTTTCACTCCCTTAAGAGCATTGTCCCTGGTTACTGACTCTCCAATCATCCCTGTTCTTTGTAGAACTCTCTGCTCCTTCTCTGCACTTCCCTTTTGTCTCAACATTTCTTACACTTAATCATGCACTATTTTACACTTTTCAGAACGTACACACCATGTTTATGTTGATTGGCAAACCAAGAATTATTTGAAAGCCGTTTAAAATATTCAGATACGTTTTGTTCTAATTATACTTCTTTATTAATTTTTTTCATTTGTTGTTATTTCATTAACATAGTTTTATGTGATCCTATACTTTGTCTCCTCTCTCTAATTCTTCGTCCTGTACGTGTCTGTATGATTAAAGCTCACGCCAAAATGTCACGACTTTGTATTTGTTAATAATAAAGCTGTTCCTACTTTTTTTCCTAGTTTATACATTTTGAAATCACAGCTTTACTGCAGTGCTTTGTGTATAGTTGTATACTTATACACTATTTATCATGTAGTTTCACTCTGCTGATGCTAGAAGGTCTGAAAAAGAGAGCTTTCTGGTAGGTAATGTGGCTGATACAATTCCATGAGATAAGAATATGTTCCAGGAAACGAAGTTGGCAAAAAAATTCAGGCATCTTGCATGCTTCATTGTGGAATTCAAAATCCTGACAACATGAATGGCACAAGTGAAAAAAGCTGACCTAAAGGGAGTTCTTGCATTATCAAAGGGTGAGAGGAAGAGTACAAGAGACAACTGTAATCATCAGTAGCTTTAATGTGGACAGAATGAGTACATATAAGAGACAACTGTAATCATCGGTAGCTTTACTGTGGACAGAATGAGTACATATAAGAGACAATTGTAATCAGTAACTTTATTGTGGACAGAATGAATACATATAAGAGACAACTGTAATCATCAGTAGCTTTATTGTGGACAGAATGAGTACATATAAGAGACAACTGTAATCAGTAACTTTATTGTGGACAGAATGAATACATATAAGAGACAACTGTAATCATCAGTAGCTTTATTGTGGACAGAATGAGTACATATAAGAGACAACTGTAATCATAAGTAGCTTTATTGTGGACAGAATGAGTACATCTTGAAGGACTGATAACAATATTCCATCGCAACTTCACTAGTACTTGTTCTACTACAGTATAGTTTCATAACACTCATCACACACAGACAGGAGTATTGCAAGACAACAAAATTCATACACACAGACAAGACACTTGCATGTCAAAAGACTGCATTCATAAAGACAAGACATTCACAAGTCAACAGTTTTCATTCACACAGACAAGACACTTGCATATCAATAGCCTGCATTCACACAAACAAGACACATGTCAACATCTTGTATTCCCACATACAAGACACTTGTATGTCAACAGTCTGCATTCATACAGACAAGACACTTGCATATCAATAGCCTGCATTCACAAAGACAAGACATTTGCATATCAACAGCCTGCATTCATATAGACATGACACTTGCATATCAACAGCTTGCATCCATATAGACAAAACACTATTAACATCTTGCATTCACACAGACAAGACACTTGCATATCAACAGACTGCATTCATATAGACAAGACACATGCATATCAACAGCTTGCATTCATATAGACAAGACACATGCATATCAACAGCCTGCATTCATATAGACATGACACTTGCATATCAACAGCTTGCATCCATATAGACAAAACACTATCAACAGCTTGCATTCACACAGACAAGATACTTGCATATCAACAGACTGCATTCATACAGACATGGCCATTACATGTCAACAAGCTGCATAAACTCATACAAGACACTAGCATGGCAACAGCCTGCCATACAAACATATTCAAGACACACACATGCCAACAGCCTGCCATGCAAACATATTCAAGAAACACATGCTAACAGGCTGCACTTAGATACAGACAAGAAGTTCACAATTCAACAGGTTACATATCTCCTGAAGATAAAACACCAGTTCCGTTGCTAAATATACTCAGATAAACATGAAATATTTTTATGTTGGTTGATTTATCATGGATACAGAGCAGAAAAAATATTTATTCATAAGACATAAATCTGAAACAGTTTTTTTTTTCTTTCATACAAAATGAAACATAAAACACAGGAAAGTCAAAAACAGGGAAGTCAAACACAGGAACAGACAAACACAGAGACAAATAGACACAAGGAAAGAAGATACAGGGAAGTCAAACGCAGGAACAGACAAACACAGAGACAAATAGACACAAGGAAATAAGACACAGAGACAAACACAGGGAAAGACATCACAGAGACAAACACAAGGAAGAAAGAGACACATACACAGAGAAATACGGACACACAGACAGACAAAGAGACAAACACAGGGAAAAACAGACACAAACACAAGGAAAGAAGACAGCGACAAATACAAGTACATGGAAAGATGAACACAAACAAACACAGGGACTGTATTCTTACTTGACAGCAGAGTCAGCCAGCTCTGCAATATTTTCAGCAAAAGTTAGCCGGACTTGCAGAACATCATCACTAAGCAGTGAGGACTGAAGAACAAAGCCTCTATCAGTCCAGAGGTAATTAAAACTACAATAATGTAGATGTCTGGAGGCAACTACGACTAAAATAATCTAACAGTTCAGAGGTAACTATAAATATACTAAAGTTTAAATGATGTGACTAGCACCTTGGATTGTTTTCACATGTACCAAATCAGTGTAAAGTCTTCAATCAATCACCATTAAGTGGGGGAAAAAAATATTATCATCATCATCAGGTGCCGTGCCGACTGGCGTTGGCTATTATTCTTCTCCAGAGTACACGATCCTTCATGCAGGCCATCAGCTCAGTTGGTGATCTCCTCTCACACCATCCTGTCAGACTGTCCAGTATCATTTCTCCTGGTCTTCCTCTTGACCCACCTGGTATTCTCTTCACTGAGCACCTGAGGCACTTTATATATATATATATATATATATATATATATACACTCATCCCTGTTGGGCTACAAAAGTCAAAACCCCACTAGAGATCACACATAGGAGATGGTCATCTCTTTAAACTTCTTTATCTTACAGAGCAGCAAAACACAATCAAAACTACTACATAGATCCCAGGGCTCACTCAAAAGACCAGATTTGACACTTCTTCTTACATCTTACATCCTTCCCATGCTGTTATACATCACATAGGGCACACATGGTAATTTGCCAAGTTCTCCTGTTTTCTGTGAACTTTTCAACCTCATCAAGGGATTCTATGCCCACCAATCAGGCCTCTCTTAACAATGTCCTCTTTAGAGTTTCACGGGGTCAACATCTTTTTCTTCGGCCTGCCATGTCCCACCTGATAGTCTGCCCTGGGACTCTTTGACTGCCTTCCCCCATCACATTTGACAACTGTTTCCGCTTATATCTTTTCATATTGCAGAATCAAAGTCCTTGAAGATACTAGAAGTGACTATCTGCCATTTTTTCAGTCTGCAGAAACAAACACAATCAAGATATTGTTACATCCAGGGCTTCATGGAATTATGACAAGGATGACTGACCTCTCTTCAATAAGCTAACATCTGAAAAACTATCAGTGAATATTGATATCAATATAGGGTACACACAAATCACTGAGACACCATAAAATGCTGTGGAAAGATTTATTCCTTGAGGTGGTAGAAAAAAGTATAAAGTAAGCTAGAGCCAGTGACCGCAAAAGTTAGTTCATTCATTTATTTCATTTATCTGCATGTCCCTTGCGGAACTTTGCCTCCCTAACAGCACTCCTGTAGGCCTCTCGGTTGTGAGCAAGATGGCCTGCTGCTAACGCATCCATTTGCAGATCGTCAACGATGTCTTGCAGCTATCTTCGTTTTGGTCTTCCTCTCTTTCTTTTTCCCATTATGTATCCTTCCAATACGGTCTTCTCTAAATTATCATGATGTTTAATGTGTCCAAAATATTTAAGTTTTCTCTGTTTAATCCTCTTTACTAGCCAGCCTTCTTCAACATTAAGCTCTTGTAGTATAGATATATTTGTTCTTTTTTGTGTCCACGATATTTGGAGAACTCTTCTGTAGCATTTACATACAAAGGCATTTATGTGTTTCTCAGCTGTTTTGCAAGAGTTAGTAGAAAAGAGAAAAAAGACAAGGAAAGAAGAACAAACAAAAAAAAAACAACTACATCTTACATCCTTTCCATGCCGCTAAACGTCACACAGGGCCTGCATGGTAGTTCGCCAAGATTTCCTGTCTTCTGCGAGTTTTTAAATCTCATCAAGGGATGTTATGCCCACTGAATTGGCCTCTCTTAACAATGTCCTCTTTAGAGTTTCACATGGTCGACCTCTTTTTCTCTGGCCTGTTGTGTTCCATTTGATAGCTTGTTTGGGGATCCTCTGATTGTTTCTTCTCAACACATGACCGACATATGTCCATCTTCTTTTTCTGATAACCCATGAGACAGGTTGTTCTTTGCTCATCTGTTTTATCTCTGCATTGTTCTTGAACTCATTCCACTTTATACCAAGAATTTTCCTTAGGCATTTAAAGATGATTTAACAAAAAGAACAACAGGAAGGTCTAAAACAAACAAACACCTAAAGTCAGACTAATTATAAAAGAGCAGGCAGCAGTTTGGTCTTGATATGAGGTGGGACGGCAGATAAGCCTGGATACTGCTGGACAATTTTAAAGGAACTGAGAGAAAGAATAACTTCCACCTACTGTAAGACATCAAGAACTTCCACCCATTGTATGACATCAGTGGCAAATAGCAAACAAAAGCAAAATACTAGAGGCTTTTAACAAAAACTACACCTCAGAAAATAAGGCCCACAAAAAAAGACAGAAGAGGATAAGAACCTGAAGAAAGAAAACCATAGCATGGAAACTGCACCATCTGTCAGTAACGAAATGTTTGAAGTAGAGTTTAGCATGAATGAACTAAAAACATCTATTAAAAGGAGCAGAAGAAGCAAAGCAGCAGGCTGAGATCAAATTACAAATGAAATGATTCAATACTTGAATGACCTTAATCTAGAAATAATCTTCAGCTTCAGCAATCACAGCTGGAGAGAGAGAGTGCTCTGTCAAATATATGGAAAACAGTTACTGTTATTCCTATCCTAAAAAAAGAAAAGGGGGGGGGGGGTTGTTTAAACCTAAAGGAAGAACTTAGCAGCATTGCCAAATCTCCATAACATTAGTCTTCAGCAAGATCATCGAGAATATGACATCCACTAGATTACAATCAATGGTGGTAAGAATGTACTTGTTCTAAGTACCAAACAGGCCAAATTTAGAAAGGCTAAAAGAACAGTAGACTAATTATTAAGATTTATGCAACTGACCAGTGATGCAATCCAACAAAAAGAACATATCACTTCCAGCAAGCATTTGACAGGGTCCGGAGAAGTTGAGTTATGGACAAAATGCTAACACTAAGGATTCATGGAGATATGTACAAACATATGTAACAAACAGAATCATTTACATAAGATATACCAGATATAAATAATAATGAGGAATGTTAGAGATGATGTAGACAAAGAATATTACAATGCCATAACAACTGGAGGTCATGAAATACCAGAGATTAGATATGGTGATGACACAAAAAAACCTTGTCAAAAAGATAAGAGAGAGACAATGTACTTTCATAGGACATGCAATGAGAAGAGGGGGCACTGAAAATATTATAAAAAAAGGAAAAATAGAAGGAAGAAGATCAAGAGGAAGACCAAGAGAACTGATACTGGACAGTCTGACGGGATGGTGTGAGAGGAGATCACCAACTGAACTGATGGCCTGCATGAAGGATCGGGTACTCTGGAGAAGCATAATAGCCAACGCCAGTCAGCACGGCACATGATGATGATGATGATGACACAGTATTACTGTCCACAACACAAAAAGGAGTGGAAAAACTAATTATGTCAGTAAGTAAGAATAGTGAAAAGCAAAACCTCTATCTTAATGCAAAGAAAACTAAACTATGACAACTGACAAAACAAATAAGGCCGATGAAATATTTATCAATGAGGAAACATTGGAAGAGGTGGAGAGTTTTGAGTATCTTGGATCATTACTAACTAATCATGGAGATACAATGAGGGAAATTAAAAGGAGGACATCTATCGCTCTTTAGAAAGTAAAGCAACTAAAGAAGCTGTTGAGAGGAACTTTTGACTTTTCCGATCTCCAATGTTTACAAATTTTCACTTTTTTTCCCTTGTGTCAGATAATGAAACGTACAGGTCCTTTTCAGCTGTTCTATATCTCCATACAGAATGTCGGTGATTGTGGAGTTTGGTGGTATCAAGTTCTTCCAAAGGTCCTTCAGTGCACTGCAGTCCAGCAGATGGTGTTTAACAGCTTCTTCTTCTTGTCTGTTGCAGTGCATGCAGTATGGTGTATGGTCAGCGGTCACTCTGTGTAAGTGCTTATTGTGCATTGGTCTCTGACATAAGCTGTTGATGTGGTCTCCGAGGATAGGCTATGCCAGGTGTGTATATAGGGATCTTCCAGTTGAATTACTAGCCTAGCTGTCCATCCAGTGCTGCTTGCAGTTGTTGTGTACAATATGTTTAGCTGTTCTCATGTTGGTGGAGATGTGGGGCTGTGACATGATAGCTCCACTCTTTGCCAGTCTGTCAGCACGTTCATTTTCCTCTGATATGTATGTGCCTTGGTATCCACTGTAGGGTGGTCTTGATGTCATAGGAGGTGAGTTGGTTTATTGCACTGAGTATGTCAGTTGTAATGTGATCAGCTGATGGTATCCAGTTTTCAAGGGCCTGGAGAGGACTAGGAGTCTGAGAAAGTAACAAGGTTTTTTGGATGAGAGGCACTGTTTTTGTATTTGATGGTGGCTGCCAGGGCTGCTAATATTGCCTGCATTTCTGCATCATAATTGGAGCAGCGAGATCCAGAAGGAGCAGAAATATGCCTTGTTGTCTTGTCTGGAAACATGAGTATCCAATACCTTGCACTGCCTGTTTCCTTGGATGCTGACCCATCAGTGTATGCATGGATCCAGTCCTTGAGGTAGGATTCTATGGTCTCTAGTGCACACAGCTTTAGGGAGTTGTGATCTGATGACTTGTTCACTAATTTGTTCCTAAGTCTGGTGTTAGTTTGAGGGAGTGTGTAGTTTGTGTTTGGTGGGATGTCTGGTACTTTTGTAAGTTCTTCTCTGTCTTCTGTTTGTGTCTTGTGTTTAACTTTTCTGCTATGTGCACTGGAATTTTCAGTTTCAGTCTATTATTATGCCTCCATTTATCAACACTATTCTATTAGGATAGTCTGGGGGAATGCATTTATATCTTTCTACTGCCTCAATGGTTGACTCTTCGCGTCTTATATCTAATGGGTCTATGTTTGCATCAATTTCACATGCAGCTGTGGGTGTTGATCTCATTGTCCCACAAATGAAATGAATGGCTTAGTTCTGGATTCTGACTACTTGTGTACGAGAGCTCTTTGATGCTGTGACCTGTAGAGGGAGGTTGTAATCTATTATAGATCTAACATATCCTGTGTACAGTTGTCTGAGTGTTGCTTTGTCAGCTCTCCAGGATGTACTTGCAAGCTGCTTGAGTAGGTTTAGTCTTTTGGATGCTTTTTCTGCTAGTCCATCCATGAACTCTTTAAAATTCAATTTTCTGTCTAGTTTCACACCAAGGTATGTAGGATTTTTTTCTTTCATGATTTGAGCACCATCAAGAGTCATTTTCAGTTCAGTCTCTGCTAGTTTGTTGTTAAGAGTGAAGACTGTATATGCAGTTTTACTAACACTGATCTTTAACTTCCAGAAATTGCAATAGGCTGATATGGTGAGGAGGCTTCTATTAAGTCTCTCAGCAGCCAGCTGCAGGTCTGTTCCACTAGTCCATATGACAAGGTCATTGGCAAACATGGTTTTGTGGGTGTTCAACAGGTCGGGGAGGTCATTTATAAAGATTAGGAACAAGGTGCAGCTAGGAGCAGAACTTTGTGGCAGACCTTCCGCCAGGGTGCATTTGTTTGACAATCTGTTACTGATCTGAGTCTGTATGGTCCTGTTACTCAGGCAGTTTTTAACCCACTGATACATTTTTCCATGTATGCCCATGTTTTGCATCTTTAACAGTAGGCCTTTTTGCAAGACCCTGTCACTTGCCTGCTGGAAGTCTACAAAGACAGCTACAGAGTTTCTCTTGTGTAAAAAACTGTCTTTTACACTTTGAGTGGGGAGAAATAGCTGTTCTTCAGTTCTTGATCCTTTGCAGAAGCCTGCTTGAAAAAGTTATTGAGGGACCATGAGGACTCCAACCACCAGTACAGCCTATTGTTAAGCATTCATTCTGCTAGCTTTCCAATGTTGGAAGTCAGTGAGATTGGTCAAAGCTTCTTAGATCATCTTCTGGCTTTCCTTTTTTTCAGGATAGGTCTAACTATGGCTGACTTCCAAGATTCTGATAGTACTCCACTTTGCCAGGTCTTGTTAATGAAGCTGAACAATGTGGACTTTCCTACAGGCCCCAGATAAAGGACCATTTCATTTGATATTTTGTCTGGTCCTGGTTCTTTTCTTAGCTGTAGCTTACCCACAGCACTCTGCAGTTCATGGATGGTAAAGTTTTCCTCAAAAAGTGGAATGTTTGCCAAGCTAGATTTGTCTTTACTTCTCAGAACTTTTCCAAGCGCCTTGTCAAGTACTTTCCTGTTGGAGGATTTGTTGGTGGCAGCAAATAATTTGTTAAAAGTCCTAGTTTTGTCTGAGTCACTTGAGAGGACTTGATCAGAGATTCGCATTGGTTTAGGGTTAGTTTGTTTCTTCCTGACATGTTATCTAAGAGTTTCCAAGCCTTCTTTCCTTCAGCTCTGAAGCTGAGATTACTGTATGTTCTTAACCACTTCTCTTTCTTTGCTTTTCAGTTTCAAGCCTTACCTTAGCTGTTAGTTTATTCTACTTTATTCCATTTTTCTGGAGTAGGGTTTTTCTCTGCATTCTTCCTGGCTGCTCTTCTTTTTTTTACTAAGTCTTCCAGAGATTTTGTCCAGAAGGGGCTGTATTTCTTTCTGCATCCTCAGGGGATTGTTTTGTAGGCTACTCCAAGTATGGCTTGGATTATGTTGGTGTAGAGTGTGTCAATGTTTGTGTTGTCATTTAATTTTGATAGGCTGTCATCTGCACATGTTCTGAATTTTCCCCAATCTGCTTTTCTATAGTTCCAGTGAGGAGGTTTGTGTGGTCTTTGGTTTCATGTGTGAGAAATTTGTAGAGGAATGGGGCAATGGTTGCTTCCTATGTCATCAAGCACTCTCAGAGTACAATCGTTGTGGATGTCTGCTGAGACAATGGTGAGGTCAGGTCTGTATGTGCATCTAGTGGCTCTGTGGAGGAGTGTTGGTGGGGAGGAGTCTTGCAATATTATCATGCTGCTGGTATTGCATAGCTCTTCAATGTTGCTTCCCACAGGGTTTCGGTCTTTGTATCTTAGTGATGGTAGGTGTACATTAAAATCTCCTGCAATGATAGTTTTCTGCATGTCCATACTGTGTATGTTGTTTTGACTTTTAGAATCTGGGGGACAATAAACATTATACAGAGTGTACCACAGTCCATCATGCCACACTGTTATATCTTGGATATCATTCTCATTGCACTTTCTGTTTTTTAACTTCTCTTTGGATATCATTTCTCAAGAGTGTGGCAATACCCCTGCATTTACCACATTCACATTTGTACATAGTGTATCGATGCACTATCTTTTCCACATAGAAGGGTTTCTTGTATGATCACAATATGGATGTCTACTTTTTCAGCTGTCTGCTCAATTCTGAGGCCTTCGGCCTAAGTCCAGAAATATTGATTTGAAGAATGTTTAGTGTGCTCCCTGTGGCTGATTTTTCGCTCAGGTTAGCCAGGTGGGGGGGGGCCGAACCACCTGGTGTGGACCTTTTACGAGGCGATGTCCTGACCCGAATGGTTTTCTTTATGTTTCTGACATTTGCATATTGGGGTTTTTGTCCTAAGTCTTTCTTTCATACCCAGGAGACCTTTCCAGTGACAAGCTGAGATCAAGCCTCAAGTGCAACACCAGCCCATCTGACGGCTTTGAGATAGTTTCATAGAGACACTCCATCTTTGATATGAGGGATCCGATGGTGCTTCAAGGATGTCCATTCCCTGCTACCTAAAGTCTGCTGGCTGCTTTGTTTGCCTCATTCTGATAGCCATTGTTGTAGAGACCCACAGTGTTGTCACATCCTGGACTCATTGATTTCCATCAGACTTTCTCCATTCCCACAGGTGATCTCTGTGTCCCCATATATCCACCATCCCGAACAGCCCAGTGCTGCCCGAGGCCAAGATCTCAGCTCCACCTATTGACGGGTGTGCAATGTCAAAAGCTGGAGGGCCCTCTATCCTGGGGGGGGGGGGGGGGGGGGGGGGCTTCTATCCTAGGAGGGGTATTTGTGCTTGTCATTTTTCCCACAGGCGAGTGGGTTTTCTTAGCATACATAGCATTCTGTCTGAGTTATCTGACACCCCTATAATAAACAAGAGACTATTAGCAGATTTCTCAGTTCTATGTTCCCTCTTTCTTTTAGAGAATGTTCGTTCACGAAAAATTCTGCCTTATAAGAGGGTGAGGTTATATTTTATAACAATAACAAATAGTGTTGGTTGCTACAGGTTTCTGGGCTACAGGAGTAGGTCAGAGTTTTTTAAGCAATCAGATCTAATATTCCCTGTTTCACAAAGACTATGTTAAGATAAGTGTGTTCTTAATACAGCTGTTCTCAAGGGGGTGGAGAAGAACAGACAGAACTACAAAAATAAGATTTTTAAGGGTATGCATCTTTTCCATCACAACATATGCCTGTGAGACCTGGAAACTTAACAAAACAGCTGAGAAACACATGAATGCCTTTGAATGTAAATGCTACAGAAGAGTTCTTCAAATATTATGGACACAAAAAAGAACAAATATATCCATACTACAAGAACTTAATATTGAAGAAGTTTGGCTTGTAAAGAGGATTAAACAGAGAAAACTTGAATTTTTTGACACATTAAACATCAAGAGAATTTAGAGAAGACCATCTTGGAAAGGTACATAAAGAGAAAAAGAAAGAGAGGAAGACCAAAGCAAAGATGCTGCAAAACATCGTTGATAATTTGAAAATGGATGCATTAGCAGCAGGGCATCTTGCTTACAACTGAGAGACCTACGGGAGAGCTGTTAGGGAGGCAAAGTTCCGCAAGGGACATACAAATGACTGACTGATACCAGCTGCAACTGCAAACAAAGAACCTTAGAAAAAGAACTGCCTCAAGGTTCAGAATTTATTTGCATGCTCTTACACAGATGGCTTCAGGTTTTAAAGACACAATGAATTCTGGTTATGGTGCAGTAATAGAATATCCCACACTGCACACAGAAGACTATCCACAGATACATGGACCATGTGGAGAATTATGCATTAATTACACTACAGATATGACCGCTATGGAGGAGACAGAAAACACTGAAAAAAATCTGGAATGATCTTAAGAGTGGAATGGATGAGCCACAGGATATTACAATTTTCTCAAATTCCCACTCAGCCCTAACAGCCATTAGCAACTGAGAGCCAAATTCATCAGGTGATGAAAAATCAATAATGAAACTTGTAGATAAATTATACAAAGAGTATGGAATACCAGTCATGGTGCAGTGGATAGCAGGTTATTGTGGAATCCCTGGTAAAGAGAAGGCTGACAACTTTCCAAATCTTTTAAGG
Organism: Achatina immaculata; assembly: GCA_009760885.1. Taxonomy (NCBI): domain Eukaryota; kingdom Metazoa; phylum Mollusca; class Gastropoda; order Stylommatophora; family Achatinidae; genus Lissachatina; species Lissachatina immaculata. Next base: position 504,979 of record CM019696.1, read on the forward strand.
TATCATGGTGTGATGTGCAAGATGGTGGATGTTTTTTTTTTTAACGCTCTCGCCGGCATGGAGAAATCAGCAGAATTCCGCTTGATCTGTCACATATCCTGTACCGGGAGTTGGGCATAAGGCTAACAACCTTATCCTGGGACCTATCTAGAGGTGACTCCAGATGGGAAAAAAAGATATCATCATGGAAACTCGCAGAGAAACCACTGAGCATCAGGGATGCCAACTCCGAAAAGCTCAATCGTCGGCCCCAAACATGTGACAAAAACTGGATTCTGGAATGTAAGAACGATGGCAACACCAACAAAAACTACTCAGGTCATCAAAGAAATGGAGAGATACCACCTAGACATACTGAAGTAGAGGAGATAGGTATAGATGAATTATGGAATTCTTACAGCACAGCCATAATCACAGCAGCAAAAGCAAGTGCTGGACTGAAAAAAACAAACAGAAAAGCATGGATATCAGAAACCATATGGAAGTACATATATGAAAGTGATCAGCCAAATTAGCCATGTTGAATGTAAAAACAGATCTTGGAAAAGATCTGGTGAAAGCAACATACAAAGAAACAGACAAGAAAGTAAAAAGTTCAGCTAGAAGGGATAAAAGAGAATACATAGACAATATGGCGAAAGAGGCAGAGAAAGCAGCAAAAACAGGAGACAGCAAAACTTTTATAACATACAAAAGAGGCTAACAGGTACTATCACATCTAAAGAAAGACCAATCCTTAGCAAAACTGGAACCCTATTAATATCAAGTAAAGGCCAAAACCAAAGATGGGCTGAACACTTCCAAGAAATACTTAATCGACCACACCCAAAAGAATTGTCAAACCTTGAAACCAACTTACCAACCCAACAATTAAATGTCAAACCAGCCCAACAATTAAATGTCAATCTAGATGAAATTACATTGCATGAATTGAAAACTGCAGTGAATTTAATGGCTAACAACAAAGCTGCTGATGTAGATGAAATAACAACTGAAATGTTAAAAGCTATCAATAATGACAACATGAGACAACTACAGAGAATGTTTAATAAGATTTAGAAAGAAGAAAAGGTCCCTTCTAAACGGAAAAAAAGAATCATTGTCAAAATGCCAAAAAAAGGCAACCTTTGTGACTGTAACAATCGGAGAGGAGTAACCTTAATATCAGTTGTGTCAAAAGTATTTTGCAAGGTCATTTTGAATAGACTTAAAGATATAGTGGATACTGCAATGAGAGAAGAACAAGCAGGACTTCGAAAAGGGAGAAGCTGATTCAACCAGATCTTTACTCTCAGAATAATACTTGAAGAACATATTGAAAAGCAGAAACCATTAATACTGAACTGCACAGACTTTAAAAAAGGCATTTGATAGCATACACAGATTCAATGTGGAGAATTTTAAGTCTATATGGAATACCATCTAAAATTGTCAACATCATTAAGGACTTCTACAATAGATATGTTTGTGTAGTCAAAACAGAAGAAGGGATGCGTGAATGGTTCCAGATTGAAACAGGCGTGAAAAAAGGATGTATACTGTTTCCTTTACTTTTTGAATTACAATAGACTTTATCATGAAAAAATGCTGCACAGGTAACACAAGTATTGACTGGGTACATGGGACCCAACTAGAAGATCTTGATTTTGGTGATGACGTAACTTTTATCAGTAATAATGTGAATTCCATGCAAGAAAAAACAGATAGCCTGTCTTCACTGGCTAGCAAAATAGGACTTGAAATTAACAAGAACAAAACAAAAATAATGAAAATTCCACGTAATCAAAATGGAAAAATACACATAGAAGGGACAGATATTGAAGAAGTCAATCAATTTGCATACCTTAGCAGCTACATAGACCAGGATGGTGACACTAGAAAGGAAATTAGAATCAGAATTGCAAAAGCAGCATCAATCTTCAAGAATCTTGAGAACATATGGAATTCAAAAGTTATAAGCACAAAAACCAAGTTAAGACTATTCAATTCAAATGTAATATCCACCCCCATTTATGCATACGAATGCTGGAAAACAACTAAAGAAATAGACAAGAAATTAGACTCTTTTGAAAACAAATGCCTAAGGAAAATACTCGGCATCAAGTGGAACGAATTCAAGAACAATGCAGAGATAAGACAGATGACTGAACAACAACCAATCTTTTGGGTGATCAGGAAAAGGAGATGGATATATGTTGGTCACGTGATGAGAAGAAACAGTCAGAAAATCTCAAAACAAGCTATGAAGTGGAACACAACAGGCCAAAGAAAAAGAGGCAGACCGTGTGAAACTCTGAAGAGAACACTGTTAGAGAGGACAAACTGGCGAAGTACCTTGCGAGCCCTATGTGACGTTTAACGGCACAGGAAGGATATAAAATATAAGAAAAAAAAATTGCTGAACCAGTGAACAAGAAAGAATACTGAGCAAGCCCTGTACAAGCACATCAGCAAACCTGACTCACATGACAAATCATACAAGCTAAACAAAAAAAACCAAAACCTCATCTTTTTGCTACAAACAAACCATATCACCATATACAAACACCCAGGCAAACTCAAGAAAAACCACAGCCCAGATTGCAGACACTGTTGTACTGATGAAGAAAGGGTTGAATATTTTCTACTTACATGCTCTAAACTTGATGAACTATGGATAAAACTGTTTCTATGACACCTTACAATTCAAAACTATCTATATTCCAAGGCTGAACAACTACAAAGGACAGCCAAGTTCTTCACTATGGCATCAGCTGCCAAGAGCCTGTAGCTCACAACAATAGGGAGATCTACCACACCACCATCACTGATGACAATAAGCAGTAGAAGACTAAGATGGCTGGGACTTGTAACAAAAATGGATGGCAGCCATATTCCCAACCAAATTTAGTTTGGTGAACTTAGGAAGGAGACCACATGATAGAAAGATATTTGTAAGTCATCAGTGCAAGGTTTTTCTATCAGCTTTGTAGTCTGGGAAGAACTTGTGAAAGACCAAGTGCAAACGCACAGCATCATTTGGGGAGGAATAGGGGACCAAGTTAAGAAGATGTACAAGTATGTGCAAGAAAACTGGACCTTATAACATAAATACTGCTTGTTGTTGCTGTTGTTGTTGTTACACAAATCCAACACTGATAGAGTCAGACATGAGAGGAGCTGTTCAGCAAGATGATCCTTGGCAAAACCCACAACAGCTGATATCTGTCTGCTTCAAAATTACCTCCTTACACAAAAAGTGTCAGTGTAACATTTATGAGGATGAGTCAAAAAAAGGAACCATAATTTTTTTTTAAATTTTAAATTTGAATAAAATGCACAAATATGATTGAAAATTCCTTAGCACAATCCCCAGTATGTTCAAAAAAAGGTGTGTTACCACTTTAATATCTTGTTTTCTGGAGGAAAAAAAAATTCCTCTGGCTGACCGTGTGGTTAACTAAGCATAGCCTCTCTATTCTCATCATCTGTACTGAACTTCTTCTCACCTAGCACCTCCTTGAGGGGTACAAACATGATAATCACATGGTACAAGGTAAGGTGAATGTGGAAGACACTTCAAAATGTGGACTCATAACTTGACTGTCTGTTGCACATGCTGTGAGAGGCCATGCATTATCATGCTGTAACAACACACCAAAAACTGGGCAAAACACAATGTTCTAACCTGACTGCAGGTTTCAAGTAGTTCTCAAGAAGATCACAGTATGCTTCACTGTGGATAGTTGTTTCTCTCGACATGTAATGTTCTAACCTGACTGCAGGTTTCAAGTAGTTCTCAAGAAGATCACAGTATGCTTCACTGTGGATAGTTGTTTCTCTCGACATGTAATGTTCTAACCTGACTGCAGGTTTCAAGTAGTTCTCAAGAAGATCACAGTATGCTTCACTGTGGATAGTTGTTTCTCTCCACATGTAATGTTCTAACCTGACTGCAGGTTTCAAGTAGTTCTCAAGAAGATCACAGTATGCTTCACTGTGGATAGTTGTTTCTCTCCACATGTAATGTTCTAACCTGACTGCAGGTTTCAAGTAGTTCTCAAGAAGATCACAGTATGCTTCACTGTGGATAGTTGTTTCTCTCCACATGTAATGTTCTAACCTGACTGCAGGTTTCAAGTAGTTCTCAAGAAGATCACAGTATGCTTCACTGTGGATAGTTGTTTCTCTCGACATGTAATGTTCTAGGACCGGGTCTTTACAGTCCCAGAAATGTACAGCCATCAATTATCCAGCTACTGGGCTTGTGAGAAACTTCTTTGGTTTAAGCATAGAAGAATGCTGCCACTCCTTGCTGGCTTTGTCTCTGGCTGGAAGTAATGATTTCAGCATTCATCACCAGTGATTATACATCATAGAGAGCCATCTCCTTCAGCTTTGAAATGTCATAAAAGAGTTCCATAAACATCCTAATGATGTTCTTTCATATTAGGGGGTGAGTTCTTTTGGTACTCACTTGACTGAGACTTTTAAGTACCACAGCAATTTGTGAATGTGGTGGTGCACCAAACCATTACTAATCTTCAGTTATCCAGGCACCTCATCAATTGTTATCCACCTTTTTCCTGTATCATTCATTCCACTTCAGTGTTAATGTCAGGCCTATCCATGGTGAAAGGCTGGCTGGAGTGAGCTGCATCCACTAAATTTGACACGCCACTTTTAAACATTCTGTGCCATTCATATACCTGCTGAAGCTACACACAATTCCTCATACTGCCTCTTTATTCTCTGGTGAATATCTGTAGATTTCTCACTTTCACTATCAAAGAAGCAAATAACTGTGCTGTACTTCTCTCTTGCATGCTTCCAAGGGAATGGCCATCTTTAATCTGGCCTGCTGATGTTATTTTTCCAAAACAGCCAACATGCTTCCTCACAAACGCACATCTAGAGAGGGATGGTATGCTGCACTACAACCGTCTACTGACTTAGATTTTTTTTTTAAAATAGCAAAATTAAGATTACTTTTTCACTCACCCTTATTTTTACACACATTTAAATGTTATAAAATGTAAATGTTACAGTGAAAACTGTCTACATACTCTATCTCACATGCACAAGCAAGCAAGAAGATATAAACTTACCAGAGCTGGGATAATGTAGTCTTGGAAAACATTAGCATCACTGAAAAATACATTAAAACATTAGCATCACTGAAAAAATGTACTAAACATTAGCAACACTGAAAAAAAATATATTAAAACATTAGCATCACTGAAAAATACCTTAAAATATTAGCATCACTGAAAAAATGTGCTAAACATTAGCAACACTGAAAAAAAAAATATTAAAACATTAGCATCACAAACGCACATCTAGAGAGGGACGGTATGCTGCACTACAACCGTCTACTGACTTAGATTTAAAACAGCAAAACAATACAAACATTAGTGCCATTGAAATAAAACATTAAAATGTTAGCATCACTAAAAAACCCCCGTGTGGTACCCGGGATCTGTAAAGAATAGGACCACTGTACCCTACCACGCATGATCGTAAAAGGCAACTAAGGAGGGTTCAGCATAGGGCCAGCAACCCTATCTGGTAAAAAAAACTATCAGACTGCTACAGAAACGGAAGCAAGGGAAAAAACAAATGCAGGTGGAAGGAGAAATGCGTATCAAGAAACTGAGCCCATGAAGGTTGTGGATGAAAGCCAGCCACTGGAAGTCCCCAGCCCGACTGCAGACCTCCTGGAACCTAAACACAAGATGCAAATAGGCAGCTGGAATGTAAGAACACTAAACCAGACTGGAAAACTAGCACAAACCATCAAGGAAATGCACAGATAGAAACTAGACATACTAGGAATACAAGAAGCAAGATGGACAGGACAAGGCAGAAGGAAATTAACAACACAGAACACAGAAGATACAATAATATGGTCAGGTAAAGAAGATCTTCATGAAGGAGGAGTAGCATTGATTATAACAAAAGAAGCATCAAGGGCATTGCTGAAATGGACCCCAATGCACGGTTCAACTCAAGATTCACGAAGCTGTCTATTATAGTTTGTTATGCACCAACAGAAGCAGCTGAAGAGGAATTAAAAGAAGATTTTTACAACAGCCTCCAAGCAACAGTAGAAACAATACCCAAGCATGATATGCTACTCATCTTGGGCGACTTCAATGCAAAAGTAGGTGAAGGAAATGAAGATAGAAGAAGAATCATGGGAAGAGAAGGAATCGGAGAAATAAATGAAAATGAAGAAAGACTGTGCAGTTTCTGTGAAGAAAACATGTTGACCATCGGAGGGACAATTTTCCAACACAAAAACATCCATAAAGTGACTTGGAGGTCACCAAATAAAACCACAGAAAACCAAATCGATCACATACTAATAAACAACAAGTGGAAACGGTCACTACAAGATGTGCGAGCAAGGAAAGGAGCAGATGTAGGAAGTGATCACAACCTTCTGGTAGCAAAAATAAAACTAAAATTAAGGAAAGCCAAAATCGGAGAACACAGAAAGATACATTTTGATACAAGAAAACTGATAGACCAGCAAACAAGAAATGAATTCTCAGTAGTACTTAAGAACCGCTTCAGTGTCCTACAAGACGAAGCTGAAATGTCCATATTAGAGTTCAATAAAACACTACAGGAAACAGCAAAAGAGGCGCTGGGATATCGGAAAAGGAGAAAAGAAGAATGGATAAGCGAGACCACATGGGAAAAGATAGAGCAAAGAAAAGAAATCAAGAAAAAATTACTGAACACCAAATCACAACGGCTTAAAGAACGAGTTTTAAGTAATTATGCACAAAAAGACAAAGAAGTGAAGGAATCATGGCGTCAAGATAAACGTCAATATTATGACAACTTAGCAGAAACAGCAGAGAAAGCAGCATATACAAATGACATGAAAACCATATATAAAATCACAAAGCAGATGACAGGTAATGTCAACACAAGATGTGAAAGTGCAGTAAGAACACAAAATGGACAACTGGTCAGTGGAGAAAGAGAAAAAATTGAAAGATGGAGGGAACACTTTAACACCCTACTAAACAGAACACAAGCAGCACAAACAATAGACATACCTGAAGCAAAAACGGAACTAAACATCAATACAGGACCAATAACAATAAATGAAGTAAAGGAGGCGATAAAGAAGCTAAAATCAGACAGGGCACCAGGTGAAGATGAAGTGACTGCTGAGATGTTGAAAACAGAGGAAACAGAAACACCAAAACAACTTTGCAGGATATTACAACAAATTTGGGATCTAGAAAAAGCCCCAGAGGAGTGGAAAACTGGGCTTATAGTAAAACTACCAAAGAAGGGTGACCTCAGAGATTGCGGGAACTGGAGAGGCATTACCCTACTGCCACTCACCAGTAAAGTATTTTGCAGAATAATCATCAACAGAATTGTACCAACACTTGAGGAAAAACTTCGGAAAGAGCAGGCAGGATTTAGGAAAGGAAGATCATGCATAGACCACATATTTGTACTTAGACAAATATTAGAACAGGCAAATGAGTGGCATAGCACAACATATGCATTATTCATAGATTTTGAGAAAGCCTTTGACAGTGTCAACAGAGATGCACTGTGGAAAATCCTAAGATGGCATGGCCTCCCCCATAAAATAGTTAATATAATCAAAGCCCTATACCAGGGTTTTCAGTGCAAAGCTATCTGTGGAGAACATACCTCCAGCAGCTTTAGGGTACAAACAGGAGTGAAACAGGGATGTGTACTATCACCAACATTATTTATCTTGGCAGCAGACTGGTTAATGAAGGAGGCAACATCAGACAAACGCAGAGGATTACAATGGACCCTTGACACAGTGCTGGAGGACCTTGACTTTGCGGACGACATTTGTCTATTATCAAGCAGTCACAAAGATATGCAAGATAAAATAAACAAGCTAACTCAGAATGCAAACAACATAGGACTAAAGATCAACGTAGGAAAGACAAAGTTAATGAAGCAAAATGTGAACAACAGAAATGTACTCAGAGTAGATAACAAGTTAGTGGAGGAGGTCAACGAATTTGTATACCTTGGCAGCAGAGGAGTAGAAAATGGAGACAGCACAGAGGACATCAACAGCAGACTTACTAGAGCAAACCAGGCTTTTGCAATGCTGCAGACTATATGGAAATCAAAAAAACTAAGCATAAATATGAAAATCAGGATATTTAAGAGTAATGTTCTAAGTGTACTACTCTGTGGAAGTGAATGCTGGAAAATAACCAAAACCATAGAAAACAAGTTGAATTCTTTCCAGACTAAATGTTTACGAAGAATTAGAAAAATATTTTGGCCAAACACCATAAGAAATAACATCTTATTAGCAGAAATGCAGATGAAACCACTGACAACAATTATTGAGGAAAGACGCTGGCGATGGTTGGGACATGTGCTCCGAATGACTGACAACTCACTACCAAAAATAGCACTAAGATGGACACCACAGGGGAGCAGAAGTACGGGTAGACCAAAAGAGACATGGAGAAGAACAACAGAAAGGATGTTGAGCAACAGAGGGCTCACCTGGGCAAGAGCAGAAAAAAAGGCGAAGGACAGGCATTTGTGGAAAACCCTTGTGGAAGCCCCATGTGCCCCGGGCACTTAAGGTTCAGAGAGAGAGAGAGAGATCACTAAAAAAATATGTTAATACATTAGCATAACTGGAAAAGAAATGTTAAAACATTAGCATAACTGGGAAAAAATATGTTAAAACAATAGCATTACTGGGGGAAAAAAAAGATGTTAAAACAGCATCAATGGAAAAAAATATATAAAAAATTAGTGCCACTGAAAGAATACATTAAAACATTAGCGCCACTGAAAGAATACAATAAAACATTAGCACCAATGAAAAAAAATATGTTAAAACATTAGCATCATTGAGAAAAGAAATGACAATATTATGATCACTAAAATATATATATATATATATATATAAAACCATTACCATGCATGTGAAAAGTAATAGTGTAAGCAATAGCTTCATGGTAATTGAGGGAGTGCCAATTGTGGAAGTAGAGTATTTCACATATTTAGGCAGAATAGTGGATAAATATGGGAGAACAGAAAAGGATGTTGAAGCTAGGATAACCGAAGCCAGGACAGCATTTATCCAACTTAATAAAATATGGTCATCTAAGAACATCAAAACAAGAACCAAACTTAGGCTTTTGAATAGACAGTAAAGACTGTCCTGCTATATGGTTCAAAGACATGGGTTATGACCATGACAATACAACAGGATACAAACATTCATAAACTACTGCTTGAGGAGGATTTTAAACATTAAATAGCAGGACAAGATCAGGAACAAGGAGGTCTGGGAAAGGCCAGAACAAGAACCTATGAACCTACAAGTCATGTCTAGGAAGTGAGATGGATTGGCCACACTCTGAGGAAACTCGACACCAGCATAGCAAGACAGGCACTGACATGGAATCCTCAAGGAAATAGAAAATGAGGAAGACCTAGGGTTACTTGGAAAAGAGAAATTATGACAATGTTCAGAGATAAGGGATACACATGGAAGGAAGCAGAGAATAATTCCAAGAACAGGAATGACTGGACAGCCTTTATCCATGGCCTATGCTCTCAAGGGAGTGAAAGATGATGATGATGATGATGCATGTCTAGGATATGGAAGTATGGTGGTGGTTTCCCTTTTCCTATATATAAATAATAATAATAACAATAAACACTAGCATATGAAAAGAGGATCATCAACATCTCACTCCCCACTATCCACATCTTGTTTCCAATGGAACAGTTTCTATTTCTGTTTCAGTCACTTGCACATTTTCATCAATCAACGAGGACAACTTTGTACTTACAGGTCAGTATATTCTACACAACTAATGTAAGGAACTGGCCATAAAGGAACAAGCAAAAACAAGAGCAACGAAGAGACTTTCAGAAACAGTGTAAAAGGCTTCCAGTTGAGTATTAAGCATATGCAATAAACAATGATAAAAACTAAAAGAAGGTCAAACTGTCCTGCGTGGCAGAAGAGCTGAGGTGTGTTTCAAGATTCTGTGTCACACCAGATACGGTGGTTAGCAGGTTAGCATCTGAAAAAGGAAGGAAAAATGAAATGAAATTCTGCAACTTACAGACCTCAGAGTACTTGACTGGGGGTGGGGGGGGGGGGGGGGGGGCGCAGGGCATGGCGGCGGGGGGAAGGATTTTCTAAGAGGAAATTTAAATGGTTGAAACACTTGTCTGAGAGATAGAAGAGAGAAAAGAGAGAAATGGGTGAGAGAAGAAAAGTACTTTATCTAATGATGTAGGAAATTGTATAGTTATTCAGCTCTCTATAACACAGAATCTGTACAACTCTGTTGTAATGAGTGATCTGTTTCCCCTATGGTTTAATCACAGAAGAATGCTGCCACTCCTTGCTGGCTTTGGGGATCTAGTATTGTGAAAAATGATGAAATTAAGTTTTGCAATGAAAGTGGCAGAGAGCAACAATTTATTGCTTCATAAGAAGAAGACAAGATGTATGCATTTGAAATCTGATGTAACGACCACTCCCTAAAGGTCTTCTCACTCCCTAAAGGTCTTCTAACAGCATTTTCATGCTAGTCAATATTATGTCAGCTTAGACAAACAATGTCTTATGGTCTTTAAGCACCTTGCTGTGACTACCCATTCATCCAATCTAGGTCAGGTCACCATGTGATCAACTGCAATATCTGACACTTAATTCTATATTTCCTCTCTGACTAAATTATCTGCTGCACACAGGAATAAGATGTTATAAACATTTAGAAAAAAACATACCATCTGGTGAAAAAATAATCAGTCTTACATATCACTGACTCAAAATTTATGACAAAAAACAAAAAAAAGAAAGAAAAAAACCACCAGCATTTCCAAATCATCTCACAAAAACTGCACTGCAGTTCTAAGTCAAGCCAGGTTCTCAAAATATCTCACAAATACTGCACTATGATGTAACAATCAAGTCAGGTTCTCAAAATATTTCACGAATACTGCACTATGATGTAACAATCAAGTCAGGTTCTCAAAATATCTCACTAATACTGCACTATGATGTAACAATCAAGTCAGGTTCTCAAAATATCTCACAAATACTGCACTATGATGTAACAATCAAGTCAGGTTCTCAAAATATCTCATTAATACTGCACTATGATGTAACAATCAAGTCAGGTTCCCAAAATATCTCACTAATACTGCACTGCTGAAATATATATCAATGAGGAAAAATTGGAAGAAGTGGAGAGTTTTGAATATCTTGGATCACTGCTAACTAATAATGGAGATACACTGAGGGAAATTAAAAGGAGGACATCTATTGCTCTTCGAAAGTAAAACAAATAAAGAATCTGTGGAGAGGAGCAGACAGAACTACAAAAATAAGATTTTTAAGGTCATGCATCTTTCCCATTGCAACATATGGCTGTGAGACGTGGACACTTAACAAAACAGCGGAGAAACACATAAATGCCTTTGAATGTAAATGCTACAGAAGAGTTCTCCAAATATCGTGGACACAAAAAAGAACAAATATATCTATACTACAAGAGCTTAATATTGAAGAAGGCTGGCTAGTAAAGAGGATTACAGAGAGAAAACTTAAATATTTTGGACACATTAAACGCCATGATAATTTAGAGAAGACCATATTGGAAGGATACATAATGGGAAAAAGAAAAAGAGGAAGACCAAAACGAAGATGGCTGCAAGAAATCGTTGACGATCTGCAAATGGACACATCAGCAGCAGGCCATCTTGCTCACAACCGAGAGGCCTACAGGAGTGCTGTTTGAGAGGCAAAGTTCTGCAAGGGACATGCAAATAAATGAATGAATACTGCACTATGATGTAACAGTAAAGTCAAAGTGAAGATGTCCAATTTGACAGTCAAAATGTATAAACTAGGAAAAAAGTAGGAACAGCTTTATTACTTAATGACTACAAAGTTGTGACATTCACTATGAGCCTTAATCATACAAACACACATAGGACGAAGAATTAGAGAGAGGAGATAAAGTATAGACTCACATGAATCCTGTTAAAAAAAATTTAAAAATTAAAATGAATAGAGCACTTAGCTATAACTTGAAACAACTTGAAACTTGAATGTAGCTTTTCCGACACTCGTTCAGAAATGCCCCTGTTCAAAATGTGCTCGTTCAGAAATGCACATGGTGGAGCGTAGAGAATGTTTAAATAGAGGCTTGTGATGTGTGATAGGTAGATCATAACTAAGGGTGGTGGGTGGAGAAACTGTTGAGGGGAGAGAGAGTGATACAATAGTAACCTATCCAGGAGAAGGTGAAATAAATGATTATGGTTGGGGTAGAGGGGCTGTAATGCAATGACGTGAGGAGGTTCTGAACTATGTGTAACAAGTGAGAAGAGAATGGAACTTAGTGGAGAAGGATTATGATTGTGGAAGAAGAGAATGTTATGTGTAGCTGAATAACGAGTTCAAACCATGTGGTTCCAGCATCCCATATTCCTGAATGTAGTGGTTCTCAAGTGCTAGGCTGCTTGTGTCATCTGCATGACACTGTTTGATGGCTGTTACCAAAAAATCAGACTTGCCTCTGTGATTGGGGCAGTTGAAATGATTCAGGACTGGTTTCGAAGCATGCTGGGTGATATCGTACAGATGTTTCTGCATGTGGTCCCCTAGTCTAAGGGCAGTTTCACCAATATAAATTATCCAAGCATCTTTTGCATATGATGACATATATTACATTACAGGACTCCCATAACTGATATGCTAGCATCAGGTTGACAAACCATAGCTGACTAAAACCTTGTTCCACCTTGCAGAGGGGCATCTGATTTTGGATTTGGTGGTCTTTCCAATTCATAAGCAATTTTTCCATGTATGATATGGATCCCTCTCACAGCCTCACACTCTGGTAGCTGTCAAGTAAGCAGAACCTTTCAGTTTCATTACTTTGGTAGTTTTCAATGAAGCAGACCCTTTCCCAGTTTCATTACTCTGGTAGTTTTCAAGGAAGAAGATGCTTTCACAGTTTCATTACTCTGGTAGTTTTCAATGAAGAAGACCCTTTCAGTTTCATTACTCTGATAGTTTTCAATGAAGAAGACCCTTTCAGTTTCATTACTCTGGTAGTTTTCAAGGAAGCAGACCCTTTCAGTTTCATTACTCTGATAGTTTTCAATGAAGAAGACTCTTTCATTACTCTGGTAGTTTTCAATGAAGCAGACCCTTTCCCAGTTTCATTACTCTGATAGTTTTCAATGAAGAAGACCCTTTCACAGTTTCATTACTCTGATAGTTTTCAATGAAGAAGACCCTTTCAGTTTCATTACTCCGGTAGTTTTCAAGGAAGCAGACCCTTTCACTGGTAGTTTTCAAGGAAGCAGACCCTTTCATTACTCTGGCCATTTTCAAGGAAGCAGGCCCTATCATAGCTTTGGGAGTCTTGCATTTATCCATGAGAACCTAGCCTTGTATAACACATTTTCATGTTGTTTTATTACTTCAAGATCCATTACTTTCCTTTGTTTTTTGGGTGCACTTGTAGAGCTTGTTTGGAGGCCATGATCCACCTCAAGTAGTGTGGTTGTGGAGATGGGTTGCTTGAATGATGTATTGGGGTTGAAGTTCTCAGACAGCAGATATTTGATTTACTTATGTCTAAGTCTATTACAGCCTAATGTAAGGCATATTTCTCAATTCTCCAACACAGAAACCATTTTTCATAATAGTGATTGCTTATGAAGTCAAGGTTTCTGAGTAACCTTGAATGTTACATATTTACAATATAACTAAAACTTCTAATTGGTGGCTCCCCAACCCATAAGAGACTTAAATATCACTGAAATAGTTGCACTAGCTAGAGAGGATCTTACCATAACTGTGTTTGACATTACATCCATTTCTAAATGCTAGTTATTTAGTCTATGGCATCTCTATGTTATGCACCCATGAATGATGCAGATGATGAAATAAAAGACAATTTCTATCATCAACTACAACAACTCATTAACAGTCTCTAAACACGACACACTAGATGTCATGGAAGATTTCAACGTTGAGGGAGGAAAAGATGACACCGATGTCGAAAAAGTAATGAGGAAAGAAGGAACTGATATGGTAAATCAGAATGGAGAAAGATTAATTGAACTATGTCTAAAAGAGGGCATGGTCATGGAATAGCAATATTTCCACACAAAGAGATACATAAAACAACGTGGATATCTCCAGATGATAGAACCAGAAACCAGATAGATCAATTTTGTATTAGAAAGCAATTCAGAACATCTCAGATAGATGTAAGAGCATACAGATGTTCATATGTCAACAGTGATCACAATCTGTGTATAGGGAAAATAAGACTAAAACTGAAAAGCCAGCACAAGAAATCAACAATCAGAAAGATAAACAGTCATGGCCTACAAGAAGAAAATACTAATAGTAATTTCAATCTTTAACTTACCAATCATTCACAGCACTCAGTGAGGTAGAGGAGATAGATATGGATGAATTATTGGATTCTTACAGCACAACCATAATCACTGCAGCAAAATCAAGTGCTAGACTGCACACAAAAAAAAAAACAAGAAGGACAGCATGGATATCAGAAAACACATGGAAATACATACAGAGAAGACCAGCCAAATTAGCCATGTTGAATGTAAAGACAGATCTTTGGAAAGATTTGGCAAAAGTAACATACAAAGAACTAGACAATAAAGTAAAAAGTTCAGCTAGAAGGGTTAAAAGAGAATACATGGACAATATGATGAAAGAAGCAAAGAAAGCAGCAAAAGGTAGACAGCAAAACTCTATATAACATACAAAAGAGGCTAATGTGTACTGTTACATCCAGAGAAAAGACCAATCTTTAGCAAAACTGGCACCCTATTAACATCAAGTAAAGACCAAAAGCAAAGATGGGCCAAACACTTCCAAGAAATACTTAATTGACCACACCCAAAATAACTGATAAACCTTGAAACTACCAATCCCACAACTAAACGTCAACCTAGATGAAATTAGATTGAACAAAATTGAAACAGCAGTGAATCTAATGGCTTAATAACAAAGCTACAGGTGAACATGAAATAACAGCCGGAATGTTAAAAGCCATTAATTGTGACAACATGAGACAATTACACAGAATGTTTAATAAAGGTTCGAAAGAAGAAAAGCTCCCTTCCAAATAGAGAAAAGGAATCAATGTTAAAATACCAAATAAAAGGCACTCGCAGCAACTGCAATAACTGGATTACTATGTGTTAGAAGTATTCTGCAAAGTCACTCAGAATAGGCTTAAAGATACAGTGGATACTGCAATTAGAGAGGAACAATCAGGATTTCAAAAAGGGAGAAGCTGTCTTGACCAGATATTTACTCAAAGAATAATACTTGAAGAACATATTGAAAAGCAAAAACCATTAATCCTGAACTTAAAAAGGCGTTTGATAGCATACACAGAGATTCACTGTGGAGAATTTTAAGGTTATATGGAATCATCATCATCATCAGGTGCCGTGCTGACTGGTATTGGCTATTATGCTTCTCCAGAGTACACAATCCTTCATGCAGGCCATTAGATCAGTTGGTGATCTACTCTCACACCACCTCATCAGACTTTCCATTATCATTTCTCTCAGTCTTTCCCTGGCTCTTCTTCCTTCTATTTTTCCTGTTGTATAATATCTTCAATGCCCCCTCCTCTCATTTCATGTCCTATGAAAGTATATTGTCTCTCTCTTATTTTTTTTACAAGATTTTTTGTATCTCCAACTCTTCTCAAACATTCTCCATTAGTTATTTTTGCTGTCCAGGGAATTCGCAACATTCTTCTAATAAACCACATTTCTGCTGCTTCCAATGACTTTTGTGGAGACCTGCCTATTGTCCATGACTCACTTCCATATAACAAGATAGGTTCAGTATAGCATTTTAATACTTGTTTTCTAACATTCATTGATAAGGATGTATTGCAAAATATGTTTCTCATTCTCTGAAATGCAGTCTTTACTTGGCCTAATCTGTTCTTAATTTCTGTTTTGCATTTCCCATTGAAGTTATTACTGCTCCAAGGTATTTGAATTTCTGCACCTGCTTTTGAATAGTTACATTTAATTTTATACTGGATTTTGGTGGATTCTGTTTCTTAGATATAAGATGTTCAAAGTAAAGCCTTTCCGTTCACTTTCTTTGGCGGCTTTATCCAAGAGATTATGTAGGTCTTGTTGGTTCTCAGTTATCAGCATACTGAAGGTTAATATTGTATCCATCTTTTATACCTGGTTCTGTAATGATCTTCTTTGAATATTCTCGCTGTACAGAGAAAAAAGTTCTGGAGATAGTACACATCCCTGTTGCACTCCTATATAGAATACCATCTAAAACTGTCAACATCATTAGGGATCTCTACAATGGATATGGATGTGAAGTCAACACAGAAGGAATGAGTGAATGGTTCCATATTGAAACAGGTGTGAAACAAGGATGTATGCAATCTCCCTTACTTTTTGGAATTACATTAGACTTCATAATGAAAAAAATGATGCACAGGTAAAATGGACATTGATTGGGTACATGAGACCCAACTAAAAGATCTTGATTTTGCAGATGATATAACTCTTATCAATGTGAACTCAATGCAAGAAAAAACAGATATCCTGTCTTTATTAGCTAGTAAAATAAGACTTGAAATTAACAAGGAAAAAACAAAAATAATGAAACTTCTCATTGATCCAAAAGGAAAAAATATATGTAGAAAGAACAGCTGTTGAAAAAGTACACCATTCTGCATATCCCAGCATCTACACGAACAAGGAAGGTGGCACTTGAAAGGAAGTTAGAATTAGAATTGCAAAAGCAGCACTGACCTTCAAGAATCTTGAGAACATATGGCATTCAAAAGTTATAAGCACAAAAACCAAGTTATGAGTAAGATTATTCAATTCAAATGTAATATCCACCCTCATCTATGCATGTGAAAGCTGGAAAACAACTAAAGAAATAAACAACAAATTAGACTCTTTTGAAAACAAATGCTTAAAGAAAATACTCAGTATAAAGTCAAACAATTTCAAGAACAATGTAAGGCAGATTAACAAATAACAATCTGTCTCATGGGTGATCAGAAAAAGGAGATGGACTTATGTTTGTTATTTAATGAGAAGAAACAGTCAGAGAATCCCAAAACAAGCTATCAAGTGGAACACAACAGGCTGAAGAAAAAGAGGTCGACTACATTAAACTCTAAAGAGGAAAATGTTAAGAGAGGCCAGTTTAGTGGGGATAAAATCCCTTGATGAGGTTGAAAAGCTCGCTGAAAACAGGAAAACTTGGAAACTACCATGCGAGTCCTATATGACATTTAACAGCACGGGAAAGATGCAAGATCTTGATAGGAGCTGGGTCATTAAAGTGATCGGTCATTAAGTGGACAACTGTTAACCAGAGCCTATATGTACTGGACTCCTCATCAAAAGTTCATTCTCAAACCATCTCATAAATGCTGCACTATGGTATTACAGTCGAGACAGTTGACCAAAAGCTTGTAGTCAAGAGTTTGAGCTGTGTCACAACACTTCATCTCTCAAGTTTAGTCTTCAACCTGACATGATTCAAAGTTGATTAACCTGATCTGCAATTCTGTCAGTGATGAAGCCACAAAGGTATATTATTTATGACATTAACGACAGTGATTTTTTACATAATATCAATGAATAAATCTATATGATACACTTATTTATGAAATTAATGAATTTTGAGAAAAAGATTAATGATTAAACCTATTTGGTACAATGATTTATGACATTAATGACAACGATTTTGAATTAAACTCACTTTCTTGGTACAGTTTTGAGGTTTCTTATACAAGCAGTCACAACACGGATTGTTTCAGCCCTAACTTCAGGCAAAGTGTCTTGTGTAAAGTACAACTGCGGAAAAAAAGCACCATTCACTTTGGTGAACACTATTTCTCATTAGCTAATCTGTGAAAGCTAACAAAACAGATGGATGAAAGATGTATGTACGTGCTGCTTTAACTTATCTTTCTCTCTTACAAACATATTTACTTGTATTATTAAACAATTTCCTGCCATGTATAAATGATACTTGACAGTCTTTTATTATTTTTTCACACACATTCATAAACATAATATCTAACACATATAATTATGATATGTTTGGGTCAGGGATGAGGTACAGAAGTCGACCATGATCTTGTTCCACCTCTCTTTTGGTACCTCTAATGACAGGTCATACTGAGCTAATGATCACTAACACCTTTTTAAACAACATACAAGAAGACTTTACACATGGACATCACCTGATGGGAAAACCAGGAATCAAATAGATTACATTTTAGTGCAAAGAAGGTGGAGGTCAAGTATAACTTCAGCAAAAGCTTTACCAGGTGCTGATTGTGACACGGATCATGAGTTATTAATAGCAGACATGAAGATAAAGATAAAACAGACAGTTACGGTATCAAGACCACTCCACATTGATCTTACAAATATACCAGAACAATACAGTATAGAAGTGAAAAACCGTTGTGAAATCCTGATGGCTGTACAAGAGGAGATGACACCAGATAAATTGGCTATGCAGGCCAAAGATATCTTAATAACAACAGCTAAAGACATGGTTCCAGTACAGAAAACACAGAAGAATGGATGTATTACAGCAGGTACACTAGAACTGATAAAAAAATGTAGAGAAATGAAGATGAAATGGAAAGTGACAAACAACAACAAAAAGAAATATAATACTTTAACAAAAGAAGTACGAAGAAACATAAGAAAAGACAAAAAACAATACATACAAGATTGTTGTGAAAGTGTGGAAGAGATAGTGAAATGTTTCAAGAAATGAAGACACTGACGAGAAATGTCACACTTAAGCTGAATGTAATTTGTGATGAGATGGGGAATACCCTGACAGAGACAAAGGAAATTCTAGAAAGATGGAAGGAATATTGCAAAGGAATATATGAAACAACTGACTGTGGAAGCAGAAATCAACAGTGTGAATTATTATTGGAGGAGAAAGAACCTGAACAGACAATAGAAGAAATTTTATGGGCAATAAAGAATCTGAAAAATGGTAAATCACCAGGATGTGATGAGATAACAGCTGAATTTGTTAAAGCAGGAGAAAAGGAATGTGCAACAATCTATCATGCACTATGTAAAAAGATATGGCACTCAGGTATTTGGCCAAAAGAATGAAAAAGAACTGTATTCATACCACTGTCAAAAAAGGGTAACCTGAAATTATGCACAAACTACAGAACTGTTGCCCTGATTAGTCATGCCAGTAAAATTCTGTTAAAAATCATAATGGGTAGACTTTGAAAGAAAATAGAAGAAGAAGAAGAAGTCAATATGGTCCAAGCTGGTTTCAGGCAAGGAAGAGGATCAAAAGATCATATATTCAATATAAGATTAATAATAGAGAAATACATAGAGTTTAATGTGAGACTAATCAAAGGCATTTGATTGTGTACAACACCAGAAACTTTGGGGAATAATGGAAAAATTGGGATTTCCAACACATCTGATACAATTAACATCACTGCTGTATTTAGACCAACAAGCAACAGTAAGAATAAATGGTGAAACAACAACTTGGTTTGACATAAAACAAGGGGTCCGTCAGGGGTGCATATTGTCACCCTACTTATTTAACTTGTATACTGAAAATATAATGAGAAATGTTAGAGAAGATGTAGACAAAGAATATTACGATGCCATAACAATTGGAGGTTATGAAATACCAGAGATTAGATATGCTGATGACACAGTATTACTGTCCACAACACAAAAAGGAATGGAAAAACTAATTATGTCAGTCCGTAAGAACAGTGAAGAGCAGAACCTCTATCTTAATGCAAAGAAAACTAAATTGATGACAACTGACAAAACAAACAAGGTAGCTGAAATATGTATCAATGAAGAAAAACTGGAAGAGGTGGGGAGTTTTAAATATCTTGGATCACTACTAACTAATAATGGAGATACAATGAGGGATATTAAAAGGAGGACATATATCGCTCTTCAGAAAGTAAAACAAATAAAGAATCTGTGGTGAGGAGCAGACAGAAACACAAAATAAGATTTTTAAGGGCATGCATCTTTCCCATTGTCACATATGCCTGTGAGACCTGGACACTTAACAAAACAGCTGAGAAACACATAAATGCCTTTGAATGTAAATGCTACAGAAGAGTTCTCCAAATATCGTGGACACAAAAAAGAACAAATATATCTTTACTATAAGAGCTTAATATTGAAGAAGGCTAGCTAGTAAAGAGGATTACAGAGAGAAAACTTAAATATTTTGGACACATTAAACGTCATGATAATTTAGACAAGACTGTATTGGAAGGATACATAATGAGAAAAAGAGAGGAAGACCATAACGAAGACGGCTGCAAGACATCGTTGATGATCTGCAACTGGATGCAGCAGCGGCAGGCCATCTTGCTCACAACCGAGAGGCCTACAGGAGTGCTGTTTGGGAGGGAGGCAAAGTTCCGCAAGGGACATGCAAATGAATGAATGAATGAATGACAGGCCCAGCCTAGTTAATGGGACAGGGATTGCTATAATTCCTATGGTGGTCAAGTCTACTAAAGAACATTGCACCTCCCTGCTTTTGTAGCTTCACTCTGAGACTGAAAAAAAAAAAGTCATCATAACCCACTCCTCATCCAGCATGATGCTGTGGTTCAACACCCTCATCAAAAGCTGCAAAAAACACCTATCACAATTTCAGGGAGATAGAACAAGAACAGAGATAAGTGCTATTCTTATCTTTTACTCACACAAATAATATCTAATACATATCTTTATCTTTTAATATGAAACATGCTTTACTATATTTCTTACTCTCGCAATACATGTAATATTTTTATGTTTCTCTCTATATCATATTCATACAAGCATGATGTTGTCAGGTCTGGCATCATATCACATTCATACAAGCACGATGTCGTCAGGTCTGGTATAATATCACATTCATACAAGCATGATGTTGTCAGCTCCAGCATCACATCACATTTATACAAGTATGCTGTCAGGTCTGACATAATATCACATTCATACAAGAATGATGTTGTCAAGTCCAGACTCTTATCACATTCATACAAGCATGATGTTGTAAGGTCCGGCATAATATCACATTCATACAAGCATGATGTTGTCAGGTCTGGCATCACATCACACTCATACAAACATGATGTTGTCAAGTCTGGCATCACATCACACTCATACAAGCATGATGTCAGGTCTGGCATTCATCTAAACACTGACTAAACAATAATCTGTGCTGGTAAAATTATCGATACAGTATTTTAAATGTGACCAGTTAATGTACTGACTGTCTTGTTTGAGTGCACAATGCTTAGTAGAATGAATCTTTTAATGTTTCCCTTTCAACATTTACATCTTGAATTAATATTTCCAAAATGTTAATCTTCTTACATCTTACATCCTTCCCATGCCGTTAAATGTCACATAGGGCTCGATTGGTAGTTCATCAAATTTTCCTATTTTTGGTGAGCTTTTCAACCTCATCAAAGGATTTTATGCCCACTAAATTGGCCTCATGGTTAGTGGGGTAGGGATATCCCCCTATCAAAGGAGAAGTAAAGTGCCTCCTTACCTCTGTTAGTCTATGGGATACCCTTGGGCAAGGTGGAGTACCAGTATAGCCCCTCAATCAGGGTAAAGTGAAGCCACTGGGAGTAGGTGGTGGATGGAATGGGGAAGCAGCTAACAAATAATGTTGGTTATGGTCACCATTCTATGATAGTAGGCAGATGATCTTAATGTAGTGACAATGGCTACGATCACTGACTAGCAGTCACTACCTGGAAGGACAGCAATGGTATACTACCTTCTGGAAATATACCAAGAAACCCAAACAGCAACATGGAAGGTCAGATAGAAAAAAGAAGATCTGGTGGTGAGTCCCTCAGGCCAGACAGATCTAATTTTAACACTGGGGAAGAGTGTGAGACAGAGGCCAGTACTAGTAATTGTGATGATGGACAAAAACCTGATGGCATTAACAAGGAAAACCCATGCATCAAACTAAAAAGAAAAATAAGAGTAGGAACATGGAATGTGAGAAGTATGTATGAGGGAAATTAACAAATAATAAATCTTATATCCTTCCCGTGCAGTTAAACATCACATAGGGCTCATAAAGTAGTTCGCCAATTTTTCCTGTCTTCGGCGAGTCTTTCAACCTCATCAAAGGATTTTATGCCTGTTAATTTGGCCTCTCTTAATAATGTCCTCTTCAGAGTTTCACGCGGTCTGCCTCTTTTTCTTTGGCCTGTTGTGTTCCACTTGATAGCTTGTTTTGGGATTCTCTGATCATTTCTTCTCATCAAGTGACCAACATATGTCCATCTCCTTTTCCTGATCACCCATGAGACTGGTTGTTGTTCAGTCATCTGTCTTATCTCTGCATTGTTCTTGAATTCATTCCACTTGATGCCGAGTATTTTCCTTAGGCATTTGTTTTCAAAAGAGTCTAATTTCTTTTCTATTTCTTTAGTTGTTTTCCAGCTTTCGTATGCATAAATGAGGGTGGATATTACATTTGAATTGAATAGTCTTAACTTGGTTTTTGTGCTTATAACTTTTGAATTCCATATGTTCTCAAGATTCTTGAAGATTGATGCTGCTTTTGCAATTCTGATTCTAACTTCCTTTCTAGTGTCACCATCCTGGTCTATGTAACTGCCAAGGTATGCAAATTGATTGACTTCTTCAATATCTGTCCCTTCTATGTGTATTTTTCCATTCTGATTGATGGGAATTTTCATTATTTTTGTTTTGTCCTTGTTAATTTCAAGTCCTATTTTGCTAGCCATTGAAGACAGGCTATCTGTTTTTTCTTGCATGGAATTCACATTATTACTGATAAGAGTTATGTCATCAGCAAAATCAAGATCTTCTAGTTGGGTCCCATGTACCCAGTCGATACCTGTGTTACCTGTGCAGCATTTTGTCATTATGAAGTCTATTGTAATCCCAAAAAGTAAAGGAGACAGTATACATCCTTGTTTCATGCCTGTTTCAATCTGGAACCATTCACTCATCCCTTCTTCTGTCTTGACTGCACAAACATATCCATTGTATAAGTCCTTAATGATGTTGACAATTTTAGATGGTATTCCATATAGACTTAAAATTCTCCATAATGAATCTCTGTGTATGCTATCAAATGCCTTTTTAAAATCTATGAAGTTCAGTATTAATGGTTTCTGCTTTTCAATATGTTCTTCAAGTATTATTCTGAGAGTAAAGATCTGGTCGAGACAGCTTCTCCCTTTTCGAAATCCTGCTTGTTCTTCTCTCATTGCAGTATCCACTATATCTTTAAGTCTATTCAAAATGAACTTGCAAAATACTTTTGACACAACTGATATTAAGGTTACTCCTCTCCAGTTGTTACAGTCACTAAGGTTGCCCTTTTTTGGTATTTTAACAATGATTCAAATAATAAATGAAGAGATAGAAATTGAAATTAACAAGGACAAAACAAAAATAATGAAAATTCCCATCAATCAAAATAGAAAAATACACATAGAAGGGACAGATATTGAAGAAGTCAATCAATTTGCATACCTTGACAGCTACATAGACCAGGATGGTGACACTAGAAAGGAAGTTAGGATCAGAATTGCAAAAGCAGCATCAATCTTCAAGAATCTTGAGAACATATGGAATTCAAAAGTTATAAGCACAAAAACCAAGTTAAGACTATTCAATTCAAATGTAATATCCACCCTCATTTATGCATGCGAAAGCTGGAAAACAACTAAAGAAATAGAAAAGAAATTAGACTCTTCTGAAAACAAATGCCTAAGGAAAATACTCGGCATCAAGTGGAATGAATTCAAGAACAATGCAGAGATAAGACAGATGACTGAACAACAACCAGTCTCATGGGTGATCAGGAAAAGGAGATGGACATATGTTGGTCACTTGATGAGAAGAAATGAGCAGAGAATCCCAAAACAAGCTATCAAGTGGAACACAACAGGCCGAAGAAAAAGAGGCAGACCGCGTGAAACTCTGAAGAGGACATTATTAAGAGAGGCCAAGTTAACAGGCATAAAATCCTTTGATGAGGTTGAAAGACTCGCCGAAGACAGGAAAAATTGGCGAACTACTTTGCGAGCCCTATGTGACGTTTAACGGCACGGGAAGGATATAAGATATAAGATAAGATAAGAAATAATGAGGATACACATTTTTGGGAATCTGCGAACATTGATGGAAAGGATCTGGACACTTCAAGAGCGAAAATGATGGTATCTTTGTATACTCTGGTGTAGAAGTAAGAGGAAAGAATGGAGTGGCTTTTTACTTGCACAGATCAACATCAAAGCATTACTAGGTTAAAATCCAGTAAGTGATAGAATCCTCACTATTAGATTTAAATGCACCTCTAGAAGTGTAACAGTTATCCAGATATATGCACCTACATCAGCAGCAGAAGAAGAGGAAGTAGAAGACTTTCATAACATACTGCAAACGACGATAGACCAGATAAAAAAAAAAGATATTGTATTAATAATGGGCGATTTTAATGCAAAAATTGGTACAGAAAGAGTAGAAGACGAAGGATATGTTTGGTAAAATTTAGTATAGGACACAGAAGTGAGGCAGGTGCCAATCTAGTGGCGTTTTGCATGGAAAAAAGCTAATGGTCACTAACACACTTTTTAGACAACATCCAAAAAGACTTTATACATGGACATCACCTGATGGGAAAACCAAGAATCAAATAGATTACATTTTAGTGCAGAGAAGGTGGAGATCAAGTATAACTTCAGCAAAAACTCTACCAGGTGCCAACTGTGACACAGACCATGAGTTGTTAATAGCAGACATGAAGATAAAGATAAAAAAAAGACAGTTAGGGGATCAAGTCCTCTCTGTTTTGATCTTACAAAAATACCAGAACAATACAGTATAGAAGTGAAGAACTATTTTGAGACACTGATGGCTGTACAGGAGAAGATGACACCTGATGAAATGGCTACACAGGCCAGAGATATCTTAATAATGGCAGCTACAGATATGGTTCCAGTAAGGAAAACACAAAAGAATGGATGGATTACAGCAGGCACACTAGAACTAATAAAACAACGTAGAGAAATGAATATGAAATGGCAAGTGACAAATAACAACAGGATGAATATAAATCTTTAACAAAAGAAATAAGAAGAAACATAAGAAGAGACACAAAAAAACAATGCATAAAGAATTGTTGTGAAAGAAGGACATCAAAAGTGTGGAGGAGATAGTGAAATGTTTCAAGAAATGAAAACATTGACAAGAAGTGTCACACCTAAGCTAAATGTAATTTGTGACAAGATGGGAGAGACCTTGACAGAGACAGAGGAAATTCTAGAAAGATGGAAAGAACATTGTAGAGGAATATATGATACAACTGACTGTGAAGGCGAAAGTCAACAGTGTGAATTATTATTGGAGGAGAAAGAACACAAACCGACAATGAAGAGATTTTATGGGCAATCAAGAATCTGAAAAATGATAAATCACCAGGATGTGATAACAACTGAACTCATTAAGGCAAGAGGAAAGGAATGTGCTACAATATATCATCTTATCTTATATCTTATATCCTTCCCATGCCATTAAACGTCACATAGGGCTTGCTTAGTAGTTCGCCAAATTTTCCCTTCTTCTGTGAGCTTTTCAACCTCATCAATGGATTTTATGCCTACTAATTCGGCCTCTCTTAAAAGTGTCCTCTTTAGAGTTTCACATTTTGCTAAAAACTGGTCTCATTAGCCTCTTTTGTATGTTTTTTAGAGTTTTGCTATCTCCTGTTTTTGCTGCTTTCTCTGCCTCTTTCACCATACTGTCTATGTATTCTCTTTTATCCCTTTTTTATAGACAATTCAAAAGCATTTGATTGTGTACAATACCAGAAACTTTTGGGAAATACTGGAAAAAATGGGATTTCCAACACACTTGACACAATATCACTGCTGAATCTAGGCCAACAGGCAGCAGTAAGAATAATTGGTAAAATAACAACTGGGTTTGACATAAAACAAGAGGTCCATCAGGGATGCATACTGTTGCCTTACTTATTTAACTTGTATACTGAAAATATCATGAGAAATGTTTGAGAAGATGTAGACAAAGAATATTATGAGGCCATAAAAATTAGAGTTATGAAATACTAGAGATAAGATATGCTGACGACACAGTATTACTATCCACAACACAAAAGGAGTAGAACAACTAATTATGTCAGTCCGTAAGAACAGTGAAGAGCAAAATCTTTATCTTAATGCAAAGAAAACTAAATTGATGGCAACTGAAAATAAAATAAGGCAGCTGAAATATATATCAATGAGGAAAAATTGGAAGAGGTGGTGAGTTTCGAATGTCTTGGATCACTACTATCTAATAATGGAGGTACAATGAGGGAAATTAAAAGAAGGATCATCTATCGCTCTTCAAAAAATAAATCAACTAAAGCAGCTGTGGAGAGGAATAGATAGAACTACAAAAATAAGATTTTTATGGGCATGCATCTTTCCCATCGCAACATATGCCTGTGAGACCTGGACACTTAACAAAACAGCTGAGAAACACATAAATGCCTTTGAATGTAAATGCTACAGAAGAGGCCTTCATATATCATGGACACATAAAAAAAAATAACAAATTTATCCATACTACAAGAAGTTAATATTAAGAAGGCTGGCTAGTAAGGAAGATTAAAGAGAGAAAACTTAAATATTTTGGACACATTAAACGTCATGATAATTTAGAGAAGACTGTACTGGAAGGATACATAATGAGAAAAAGAGAGGAAGACCAAAACGAAGACGGCTGCAAGACATCATTGATGATCTGCAGTTGGACACATCAGCAGCAAGGCATCTTGCTTACAACAGAGAGGCCTACAGAAGAGCTGTTAGTTCCGTAAGGGACATGTAAATGACTGGCTGAAGCTGTCCTCTTTAGAGCTTCATGTGGTCAACCTCAGTTTCTTTGGCCTGTTGTGTTCCACTTGACAGTTTGTTCTGGGATTCTCTGACTGTTTCTTCTCATCACATGACCAACATATGTCCATCTCCTTTTTCTGATCACCCATGAGACCTTGTTTGTTCATCTGCCTTATCTCTGCATTGTTTTTGAATTCATTCCACTTTATACCAAATATTTTCCTTAGGCATTTGTTTTCAAAAGAGTCTAACTTCTTATCTTATATCCTTCCCGTGCCGTTAGACGTCACATAGGGCTCGCAAAGTAGTTCGCCAATTTTTCCTGTCTTCGGCGAGTCTTTCAACCTCAACAAAGGATTTTATGCCTGTCAACTTGGCCTCTCTTAATAATGTCCTCTTCAGAGTTTCACGCAGTCTGCCTCTTTTTCTTCGGCCTGTTGTGTTCCACTTGATAGCTTGTTTTGGGATTCTCTGCTCATTTCTTCTCATCAAGTGACCAACATATGTCCATCTCCTTTTCCTGATCACCCATGAGACTGGTTGTTGTTCAGTCATCTGTCTTATCTCTGCATTGTTCTTGAATTCATTCCACTTGATGCCGAGTATTTTCCTTAGGCATTTGTTTTCAAAAGAGTCTAATTTCTTTTCTATTTCTTTAGTTGTTTTCCAGCTTTCGCATGCATAAATGAGGGTGGATATTACATTTGAATTGAATAGTCTTAACTTGGTTTTTGTGCTTATAACTTTTGAATTCCATATGTTCTCAAGATTCTTGAAGATTGATGCTGCTTTTGCAATTCTGATCCTAACTTCCTTTCTAGTGTCACCATCCTGGTCTATGTAGCTGCCAAGGTATGCAAATTGATTGACTTCTTCAATATCTGTCCCTTCTATGTGTATTTTTCCATTTTGATTGATGGGAATTTTCATTATTTTTGTTTTGTCCTTGTTAATTTCAAGTCCTATTTTGCTAGCCAGTGAAGATAGGCTATCTGTTTTTTCTTGCATGGAATTCATATTATTACTGATAAGAGTTATGTCATCAGCAAAATCAAGATCTTCTAGTTGGGTCCCATGTACCCAGTCAATACCTGTGTTACCTGTGCAGCATTTTGTCATTATGAAGTCTATTGTAATCCCAAAAAGTAAAGGAGACAGTATACATCCTTGTTTCACGCCTGTTTCAATCTGGAACCATTCACTCATCCCTTCTTCTGTCTTGACTGCACAACCATATCCATTGTATAAGTCCTTAATGATGTTGACAATTTTAGATGGTATTCCATATAGACTTAAAATTCTCCATAATGAATCTCTGTGTATGCTATCAAATGCCTTCTTAAAATCTATGAAATTCAGTATTAATGGTTTCTGCTTTTCAATATGTTCTTCAAGTATTATTCTGAGAGTAAAGATCTGGTCGAGACAGCTTCTCCCTTTTCGAAATCCTGCTTGTTCTTCTCTCATTGCAGTATCCACTATATCTTTGAGTCTATTCAAAATGACCTTGCAAAATACTTTTGACACAACTGATATTAAGGTTACTCCTCTCCAGTTGTTACAGTCACTAAGGTTGCCCTTTTTTGGTATTTTAACAATGATTCCCTTCTTCCAATTAGAAGGGACCTTTTCTTCTTTCCAAATCTTGTTAAACATTCTCTGTAGTTGTCTCATGTTGTCACTATTGATAGCTTTTAGCATCTCGGCTGTTATTTCATCTTCACCTGCAGCTTTGTTGTTAGCCATTAAATTCACTGCTGTTTCAATTTCATGCAATTTAATTTCATCTAGATTGACATTTAGTTGTAGGGCTGGTAAGTCAGTTTCAAGGTTTAACAATTCTTTTGGGTGTGGTCGATTGAGTATTTCTTGGAAGTGTTCAGCCCATCTTTGCTTTTGGTCTTTATTTGATGTTAATAGTGTTCCAGTTTTGCTAAGGATTGGTCTTTCTTTAGATGTAATAGTACCTGTTAGCCTCTTTTGTATGTTATATAAAGTTTTGCTGTCTCCTGTTTTTGCTGCTTTTTCTGCCTCTTTCGCCATATTGTCTATGTATTCTCTTTTATCCCTTCTAGCTGAACTTTTTACTTTCTTGTCTATGTCTTTGTATTTTGCTTTTGCCGAATCTCTTTCATGATCTGCTTTTGCATTCAACATGTTTAATTTGACTGCTCGTCTTTCATATATATACTTCCATGTTTTATCTGATATCCATGCTTTTCTATTTGGTTTTTCCAATCCAGCGCTTACTATTGCTGCTGTGATTATGGCTGTGCTGTAAGAATTCCATAACTCATCTATACCTATCTCCTCAACTTCACTGGGTGTTTTGGAATGATTGGCAAGTTCCTGATTGAAATTAATGTTAGTATTTTCTTCTTGTAGGCTGTGGATGTTTATCTTTCTGTGTACTGATTTCTTGTGTTGACTTTTCAATTTTAGTTTTATTTTCCCTATGCACAGGTTGTGATCACTGTTAACATCTGCACCCCTATAAGCCCTTATATCCATGAGAGATGTTCTGTATTGCTTTCTAATAGTCTAACTAATGCACCATATTTATTATTTGTTCCTATATTAACTTTCTAAAAAGAATTTCTCTTATGAATTTGTATTTAAGGTTCCTATTCTCTGTTTTTATTATTTGTTTAGTTATACTTCCTTCTTGACTTTAACTTTGGTGTTACTAATTGATGGTCTCCTTAACAATCTTTTTCAGTGTCTGGTATAACAATTAAGAGAGCACTTCATAATCTTCTGCTGAAGAAAATTTAGTCCATATGGCTTTGTCTTCTTGTCTGGACCTTTCTATGCATACAGCCTTCTTGGTTGATGGTAGAAAGTACTTACTTCTGCTTATTCAATTTGTCTTCTCTGTCATCACATGTTTCCAAGATCAAAACTGCTTACAACTTACTGTTCAAGTATTTTCTCATTCTGGCATGAGGTTCACCTCTTATGACAATTTTTAATCATTTGCTCTGTGCACTGCATTAAAATAGTTTTGAAATTTTCGCAGAATTCCTCCACTTTCTGGTCTGAGCAGACTTATGTTAGGGAATAAAAATATGTAATGATACAGATTCTTCTAAACTGAAGATATCACAAGGGATGATTTTATGTGATCTCAGCAACAGCATAAATAAATGTAATTGTAACTGCTTAAATATACTATATAAGATAAAGACAGAAATTGACATTTTACATCCTTCCCATGGCACTAAACGTCACATAGGGCTTGCATAGTTGTTTGCCAAGTCTTCCTGTTCTCTGTGAGTCTTTCAACTTCATCAAGGGATGTTATGCTCACTAAACCGGCTTCTCTTAATAATGTCCTCTTCAGAGTTTCACATGGTCAACCTCTTTTTCTTCAACCTATTGTGCTCCACTTGATAGCTTGTTTTGATATTCTCTGATTGTTTCTTCTCATCACATGGCCTACATATGTCCATTTTCTTTTTCTGATCACTCATGAGACAGGCTGTTGTTTGCTCATTTGTCTTATCTCTGTGTTGTTCTTAAATTTGTTCCACTTTATACCAAGTATTTTCCTGAGGCATTTGTTTTCAAAAGAGTCTAATTTCTTGTCTGTTTCTTTAGCTGATTTCCAGCTTTTGTATGCATAAATGAGGGTGGATATCACATTTGAATTCAATAATCTTAACTTGGTTTTTGTGCTGATAACTTTTGAATTCCACACGTTCTCAAGATTTTTGAAGGATAATGCTGGTTTTGCAATTCGAATTCTAACTTCCTTCCTAGTGTCATCATCCTGGTCTATGTAAAGACAGAAACTGCTTAAGCACAAATGGTTTTGTTGAAGGAAAATTAATGCTATATTTTTTTTTAGTTTTTTTTTTTGAGATGATCAACAGAAGGATCTCCAGAAGTAAAGACTAGTAACTGTGTTTCATTGATTTCACAAAAGCTTATTACAGAATGAGACATGAAGAAATGATACAAATACTTGAAAAGCTTCATACACATGACAAAGATGTGACAATTTTAAAGGACATATACAGCAGTATACTGAATGTTAGGATGTAAGATAGATAACTCTTCTGAGAATTGGAACATTTGTATGAGTTATCTTCTAAAGTAATCAGCTGTTTGTGAGTAGAGTCCATCTCCTTTTGTCTCGGGTTGCACAAGGGTCACGGATGGGGAATGACAGGAAAAAGATCAGGTAAGAGAGAAATGTTCTTGTCATATCGCTCATCGACTCATCGTCACCCCGTGCATCATTAAAGTCATTTCAACTGTAAAGCTGCTGCTTCTGTATTACTATTTCCACTGAGAGAGAATGAACCTGGGAGCAAGTAAGTCTGTGAAGTGAGTAACAAAACAGAAGTAGAACAACGTAGAATAGTCTTAGATTGAATGGGATAAAATATTAACAGTAATTGATCAAATCAACACTTGTAAACAGAAAGAACATTATTCCAGTGGATAATAGTGGAAATTTACACACAGAAGGGCAGAAGATAGAATTACCCAAGAATCCTGCTTTACATATACTGGAGTGAATAACTGGAATCAAAGAGCAGCAATGAGAGTGAATAAAAAAAGCAGCAATGAGAGTGAGTAAATGGGACCAAGAATCAGTAATGAGAGTAAATTAAATATTAGGAACAAAACAAAGAGTAAGACCAGGTAATGGCATGTCCTGTCACCTGACTTCTCACTATATAGGGAAAACTTCACTCAAGGCATCAAAATTTCTGAAAGGAATGAAAACTGGAAGTTACAAGTATCTGTATAAAATGCGAGAAATGCAGACTACACAATGCTGACAGCAGAAAATGAGATCAGTTATAAAAACTACTGACTTAATTCAAGAGTTAATGAAGAAAAACATAGCTAAACTGCAACAAAACAGAAAAAAAGTATGGTTATGTTAAACTGAGTAAAATTATCCACATAAATGAGAGAATATTGACATAAGTAAATAAATTCAGCTTCCTCAGAACAACAGCTGACTGTATAGGACCAATCAAAGAGAATACAAAATTGAAAAAAAAAAGAAAAACAAAAGCAGAATTTTACTAAGAAGTGCACTCTCAGATGCAGTTTCTTGCAAGTCACAGCTAAGTGTTCCCTTTTTTTTCTATTATTTTATTCCCATCTTATTTGTTATATATCACTGATGTGAATTTATATTTTATCTTCTTTTTATCTCTTTGTCCTTTATGTTTATGTATCATTAAGGTGTAAACTGAAACGTTGGAACAGTGTGTTCGTTATTAATAAAGCCGTTTTAAAAAGTCTTTACAGAATGAAGGAGAAGGCAATGAAAATTAAAGTATCTGTATAGGCAGGGTGACAACAACAAAAAAAAAAGAACAGGAAAAAAGGCAAAAGATATGATTAGAAATATCATGGTCTGTATAAAATGGAAAAGCATGACTGTTAGCTTTTCTTGTTCACTCATTGCTCATTCCACTCCACTCCACTCACTCACAACATACAAATAATAACTCAGTTATTTACCATGTATGGCAGAATTCTGTCTAATATGATGTCAGATGTGACATGTGCTGACAGGCGCAGTAGAAGCTTCAGGGCTATGATGCGTAAACTGCTGAACTGAAAACAGTCAAACAAAAGCAGTGATTTGAATGATATCAAGTATTATATTAATTGTACTCATCTTTATAAACACTGATTAAACTCTAAGATAGTATTTGTTACAATTTACATTACACAAAAATAACCTGACATTCACAGAACACATACTACTTATAATACAAGGTGATGGCTGACTATAAACAAATAGCCTAGTTATAGCAGGCTACAATATTATGACAAAATTTATATCTGTTTTATTGTTACAAGTAAACCTGTAAGCTCACAGAGTTCTGTGCTGATGTGTTTTCTTTACCACTTTCACCACCAGAAGTGTTGTTGCTGCTGTTCATTCAAAATGGAATCAGTCCAGGAAAATGAGCAGTATCTTGTGTGGGTTGCAAAAACAATGTCTCCTGACAGTGTGCAATAAAAGTTTAGAGAAAAATAAGGAGAAACCCATGAAAAGAGAAACTATTTAAGTCAAGGATTTGCATGATTTTAGAAACAGAATCTGTTAATAAGGGTAAGGGACAGTGGCCGCTACAGTGCACAAAGTTTTAAGCAAACACTTGAAATTTTATGCTTACAACCTACAAAATTCTGACCATTCAGAAACTGAAACCACATGTCTCTTTATTCTGACCCTTAATCTTCCTATTAGCAATGCATGGTTGGTGTTGCAATCTGCTTCTGGTCTCATTTTCACAGATAGTAATGAGTTTCTAAATCTCTTAATGATCATGATATAGTCTTATCTGATTCGTGTTTTTTTTATCTAGTGATTCCTATGTCTACAGCCTTCATGTGTTTCCAATTATCATCCTACTGTTTTCTGCCCATTCTACTAATTTATCACCTCTTTCATTTCTTTGCCCTAGTCCATATTCTCCTACTGCTTCTCATTCTTGACCTTTCCATACTTTAACATTTAAATCTCCTTGCACTGTGTTGACCTCATATGGTTTACACTGTCTCATTGCTTCATCCACATTCTTATAAAATTTCTCTATGTCTGTCTCCAAAATTAAACGCTTTATCAATTGGCACAAAGAACTAGAAATTCTATGTCTCAAATACAGAATTATTTTTAACAACTCAGATTTGTTCATATAATTTTGTGGCACAATGCTCTGCCTTACTTGCGGTCACTGTTTACGTCCAGCATTAAACACAGCCAACGTTTAAGAAACTGTCTTCTTCCTAAACACAGGCTAGATATGTACAAGAAAAGCCTTGCATATTCTGAGGTACAGCTCTGGAACTCCCTCCCCTACCATCTAAAATCCATTAGTAATATTTCATCCTTTAACTCAAGCCTTTTTCAATATTTACTGGCTTGTAACTATATGCCTCCATATAATATCTAATAGCCTCTCATACCCTGACTCCCCAGCCACAGAGTTCTGTTCTAAAAGAACATAGTTCTAAACATAATTTGTTAGATCTTGTAGCTTGTTAGAGATTATCTTAGTAAATATGCGAGAGAGGAATGTCAGAAGAACTCCAATGTGTGTGCACGCTATACTGTTAGATCAGTTACCTCTTATGTAGTTCATTATCCTATATTTGTGAATGTCTTTTCTTCTTTGTTCGCTTCTACCACCAAGACCGCCCTATGATCCTACTGAATTTACGCCTATGGTCCTCGACAAGTCCCGCGGTTCCCCATGTGGTCCCCGAAAGGACCACACAAGATCTCCAAGAGGACCACAAGAGGTTCAGAGTATCGCAGGCCTTGAGCCTGTGTTCTTAGTGGGTCACAGAAGCGGGATTGCGTGACACTGTGGTTTTCAATATCAGTATATCCCCGCTGTGTGAGAGGTGGTTGTCTATCTAGACTGCCCTGGTCTGACTTCAGCATTTTGTGGTCTTGGCCATTACCCTTCTTAGTTGTGACCAAGATGGAGCTTTTGTCCAGGAGGACGAATCCTCGCCACTAGTGACTTCCACCCCTGGGTTGAGTTGGTTTAGGCATATTATCCCAGTATGGGCATGTTTAGGACGTGACCAACCTCTAGAGCAGTGGTACCATGACATGCATAGCCATCAAGTTTTACCCCTGGTGTAAGCCGGTTTAGGCATATTTCACCAGTATGGGTGTATTTCAGACGTGGGCAGCCTCTAGAGCAGAGGCGCCGTGGTATGAGTAGCTCTCGCAGCGATACTACTGGACATGGACATACTGTTTAAGCTTCACTTTATCCTTTCCATCACCTTTTCACATCAGCGCCACACAGCAACCCTAATTGCTTTTCTGCATTTTCTTCCTTGGCCGGGAGGAGCTTCACTCCACGCCCGGCATCTAAAGAGTCTCGTCAGCAGTCTTGACCTCTGGGTTAAGCCGGTTCAGGCATTTCGCCCGATATGAGTGCACTTAGGACGTGGCCGACCTCCAGACAAGAGGTGCCGTGATTTGACTACTGTTTGCTTTGCTTTATCCTTTCTACCACCTTTTTCACAGTGGTACCGTGCGGCAACCCCATCTGCACCTTTCTTCACTGGCCGGGAGGAGTCCCACTCCACGCACAGTAGCTGAATAATCTTGCCAGCAGTGGTAGATGAGCTACCAAATGTGACTCTCATCTACACTACGCATCTGGTTTACAGGCGCCAGATATTCGCCTTCGCCCCTTCTCCTGTCAGTTTAAAAAGTTCTGCCATGAGAAGGCCAGGAGCTGGACTTGACTGTCAGAGGCTATTTGAGATGCATGTCGTTGAGTGGAGAGCATATTTTCCATCCCACCTCCGGCAATAACAGTCCTTAGAACCATCTGTGAATGTAATATTTTCATCTTGCAGTCTTAGACATTTTTTTTCATGTAACCTGTATACTTATTTTTCACATAGTTTCATTTCATGCGTGTGTGTATATATATTCATGCAATTTTGTATACATTATTAAATCGAGTGTGTGGGAAGAATGAAAGATGGAGTGATAAAGGGCAGCATGTAAGATGGGCCTGTGGGGCCAATTCTTTACCCTTTTAAAATAAAGATAATTCATTCATTCATTCTCCACATTATCTACTGTTGGTGTGTATATCTGGATGAAGTTTATGTCTGCTGGGTGTCCTTTCATCTTTACTAGTAAGACCTTATCTGATACGCACCAGAATTGTTTAACAGACCTTGCTGTCTCTTTATCCAAAATGACTGCTACTCCATGCTTGTGTTTGTTACCTTCTGAGTATATTACTTTATATCCTTCAGACATTATAAATCCCTTATCTTTCCATATTACTTCGAATATTCGAAGTATGTTTATTCCTACTCTCTTCATTTCTCTATTTATGTTGTCTAACTTTCCCAATTCTGTTATGTTCCATGTTCCAAACTTCATGCTGTTCTTAATATTGCACAGTTGCTTGCTGACAATCTGGTATCACCTGTTGCAAGTGATTATCCCTACTGGACAGGATGACACCTCTGGTGTCCCCATTTATGTCATTTCCAACTGAATGGCTGCAGATCTCAATGACTGATTCTTGGGATTACACTGGTGATTTCCCCTTGCCTTACAATGGATTTGTCTGTGGTTTACTCCATTAGCCTCTGGCCCTGTCAAGAGTCTAACAATAGCACCAGCATATCTAACAATAGCAACAGCATATCTAACAATAGCAACATAGTAGCAACAGTTAGCACCTAATATTCTCTAATACTTCATACAGCCCTGGTCTGCTTATAGTACTGAATGCCTTTGTGAGATCAACAAAAGCAATAAAGACAGGCATTTCTTATTCTCTGAACTTTCCTTGAAGTTGAGCGTGAAGTTCACATCACTGGTTGATCGCCTGACCCTAAAACCACACTGTAATTTGGAAAGAGCCCAGTCTGCCAGTTACTGTAATCACGTGAAGCACTACAGTATGAAAGACTGCAAATTAATCCAAGTCTCAGATTACTGTTTTGTCATTATTTTGTTCAAATAAAGAATGTATATTCAGGATAGTGCTGAACAGACTGACACATTTAAACATTTGAATTCAAAAGAGGAGAAATCAATAACACCATCTATAAACAAACAAACAAAAAAAGAACATGCTTTTCTTATCAACTACTTGTAAACCTATTTCTTGGAAATTACAAATTGATGATATCCATTTGAGTCTTTGCATATTTGCATGCATTTATGGATGTATATGTATCTTCTGTAGGTCATCATCAATGACGGAAACCTTACAACACTAGCTTATCAAGTTCTTGAACTGTCATACATTTCTGGTATGCAGTCTTTCAAGAATCCCCACAGGAAAAAGTTAAGGACACTACAATCAGCTGAGAAGGCCATGTGATGTCACCGAAATGAAAGATAACACATCTGAACAACTGTCAAATGACAGTCATATTGTTTCATACAGTGTGGGCTGCTGCCCTATCCTGCTGAAAATGAAGGGCTTTTAAGTCAATTCCAAAGTGTCTTTGGTGCAACACAACAAAGGATTCTAACATGGTGATGTAATGACCTGACTTTACAGTCAGAGCTTCTCCTTTGTTGTCCATAAAGAAATGTTGCCCCATAATCAAAAAGACTGTGATTCCACCCTCCATCATCACTTTCAAAGAAACACAAACAGCTCCTTTTCTGTTTACTTATCATCATTCATTTGCATGTCCCTTGCGGAACTTTACCTCCCTAACAGCACTCCTGTAGGCCTCTCGGTTGTGAGCAAGATGGCCTGCTGCCGCTGCATCCATTTGCAGATCGTCAACGATGTCTTGCAGCCATCTTTGTTTTGGTCTTCCTCTCTTTCTTTTTCCCATTATGTATCCTTCCAATATGGTCTTCTCTAAATTATCATTTACTTATAAACACCAACAAATAAAAATGAGCTTCATGGATCATCAAGAAATTGTTCAAGACTTCTGCATGGCAGTACGGAATTCAGCTTGTGGCTCCTTGTCTGTCTAAAAGTTGTTTAGCAATTTGGATCTTGCACTGATTAAATCTAATCTCCTTCAGCATATGGTTATGGTTAGACCTAAACTTTTTCTGTTCACACCTATAATACAAGATTGGTAGTATGACAAATGTCAAGGAGTATATTTTACTCTCTGCAGGTTCTTGGGTGTGTACACAGTTTGTGAAGTTCCATGTTTCATATCTAACACATTAGCATTTTCTCAGATTTACTTACATATACCGCTACTGTATTTCAGGCTGAACCTAATGATGCTGATCAACATCAAAATGATGTCTAAACTGATGCTGCACTTCAGCCACAGACTTTGTTCCATAGTAAAAACAAACAGCAATGGCATGATGCAGTACAGTACCAATGATCCACTGACAATGATTCACTGTCAGTGAAAATGGCATCATCTTCTTTCGATCCCATCCCTTCAACACTTTATGTCACCAACAGCCAAGCCAGTTTGAATTTAAAACACAGACCAACAATGAAAAAACTTCTTACAAAATTTTAGGTGCTCTAAAGAAATGAAGGTCATGTCCAGAAAGAAAACTGTACCAGAATACAACGTAAAAATCAAAGGAGTAACATTAAAACAAGAAATCAAAGGAGTAACATTAAAACAAGTGCACAAATTCAAGTATCTTGGTACAGTGATAGCATCAAATGGTGGGTGTACCACAGATGTCAAAAAACAGAATATGCCAGGCAAAGGTAGCATTTCAGAAAATGAAATGTATTTTGTGCAGTCCATCTTTGTCAACAGATACTAGGAAAAGAGCCTTGAAATGCTATACTGAGCCAGTAGTACTATATGGAAGCAAATCATGGTCACTAACAAAAACAAAGAGAGTATTTGAGCCAAGTGAAATGTGGTTTTTACGAAGAATGCTAAGAATAGCATGGACAGCCAAAATATCAAATGAAGAATGCCTAAGGAAAGCCAATGAGAAACAAACATTAATAAACACAATACAGGAACAGTCAAGGTTTATTGGTCATATAATGAGAAGAGGAGGGATTGAAAATACTGTGACAACAGGGAAACTGGAGGCAGGAAAGGGAGAGGTAGACCAAGATAGAAAATCTTAGATGGCTTGACAGAATGGCATGGGAGAGGCAAAGAACTGATTAGTAACATGAAAAACTAGAAACTATGGAGAGACATGGTCACCAATTCCTCCAGGCACGGCACATGATGATGATGATGATTATGATAGGTGAGAAACCTGCAGATGTTCACCACAAAACAAAGAGGTAGTATGGGGACATGTGTGTGTTGTTTCAGCGGGCATATGAATGGTACAGGAAGTTTAAAAGAGGGCGTCAAATATGGTCAACTTCACACTGCAACTAGGCCTAGTGCTAATGTTGAAGTAGAATGAATGATACAGGAAAACTGGCTGGTAACAACAGATGAGGAGGCTGGAGAAATGAAGATTAGTCATACCTCAGCACACCACATCAACATATTATATATGTACTCATGAAGTGCTGCAGTGCTGAAAATTCTCTGTCAGGTGGACACAAAAACAACAAAACAGGTGAAGCAGGTGTCAGCTGTCGATATTCACTGCCAGTTAGTGGAAATATGTGGGAACACTGTGATGAGTTGAAAAATGGCAAAATGATGTGCAGAATTTCGAACAAGGTGAGTGACAACCAGTAACATACCACAAAGTGGTAGACACATGACAGCAGGTACAGTAACAAACAAAATACACACAAATAGATGCACACACACACACACACACACGTGTGTGCATGCATGCACACATGCATGCACATACGCACACACACAAAAATCTAACTTTAAAACACAAGACTATAGTACTACAACAACAAAAGTTTACCTTTAAATATCTTAAGTCTTGCGAAAAAAGAAATGATGCCTTAATTTCACAAGAACCATCCATCTGTTGGCTTCAGCGTGACAATGGAAACTCTTTCAAGATGCATAACCTTAATTCTCAAGGCTACAAGTGAGAAATGGCCTAAAGTGATAGTGAAAGAAAGAGAGGAAGACCAAAATGAAGATGGCTGCAAGACATCGGTGATGATCTGCAAATGGATGCAGCAGTGGTAGGCCATCTTGCTCACAACCGAGAGGCCTACAGGAGTGCTGTTTGGGAGGCAAAGTTCCGCAAGGGACATGCAAATGAACGAATGAAATGATAGTGATCTATTGAAGGGACATGCAAATGAACGAATGAAATGATAGTGATTTATTGAACAAAGTGATCAACA
This sequence comes from Achatina immaculata, assembly GCA_009760885.1. Classification (NCBI taxonomy): domain Eukaryota; kingdom Metazoa; phylum Mollusca; class Gastropoda; order Stylommatophora; family Achatinidae; genus Lissachatina; species Lissachatina immaculata. The sequence continues at coordinate 544,703 of CM019696.1, forward strand.
CAATACTAAACCTCATCCTCATTTCTAGAAACTGAAGGCACTCTCATTCTTGTTTGGAGAAGGAGACTGTATCTCATATGGAGATCTTATATGGACTGATGCTGACAGCTCTGAATCTGAAGGGTTAGTAGTGATAGGTGATGGTTGTGGTGGTGGTGGTGGCATTTTGAAATAGGAAAGCACCAAAGTTTGCCACAATATCTTTTTTCTTTCTCTACCAATGTCTCTGTAACAGGCTAATGAGGTCTGCAGCACTGCATTTATTTTTGTACTTCTCTGGATCAATCATTTCTCAAAATGCAAATGCCGCCTGTGTCCTGGCAGTTCCTTCCTCTATTTTGTTTAGTAGTGATCACCCTAGGACTAGCCGTATCCTCAAGATGACACTTCACATTAAAACATGATGAAATAGTGAAGCACACGGACAATGAGTAGGGAAAACTGATAAGTGGTGAAAGAGCAAATGATGAACTGTGAGTGACAAAACAGTCATAATGTTTAAAATATTCAGGGGGATAGAGTAAGAATGTGGGTTTCCTGGTAACTCTTAGTAAATCATAAGAATATTGATTAGCATAAATATACAGAGAAAATGAACCTGTTTCCTGGAGTACTGGAAGAGTGGCAAAATTAGTAGTGAGCACAAGTCATATTTTCATCTGCTCATCATTTTTTTTTTGACAAGTTGCAGCTAATAATGTGATAATAAACTAAAATAGTATATACAAAAATCCTACTATGTTTTATTTATTCCATTTATAAAAGTAACACTACTTTCTTTATCTCTCATTTTATCTCTCTCTCTAAAACAATAAAACAACCAAGCATAAAAGCACATGCACTAACTCTCTCCACAAATATTTACATGCAGATCTCTGACCACTGAAGTGACCAAAGAAATGACCAGGACCAACTTGGAATTCTTCTCCACTTTGTCATCTACATCCATGCTGGTCAAGATTGTGTCCATGTCTCTGTTTAAGCTGCAGATGGACAACAAATCTCTGTATGTGCAAGTGTGTATGTGCTGGAAAGTAGAAGAATTTGACACACAAACCTTTCTGACAGTTTGTCCCTTGTCTCTCAACTTTCATATTGTCTCACAAAAATCTCTCTGACAGTTTATTCCTTGTCTCTCAACTTTTACAAGAAATTAGACTCTTTTGAAAACAAATCTTCTTCTTCTTCAGCTTTCCGAGCCATTAAGGCTCATTGCTGCAGATAAAGTTCAGTTCCATTCCTCTCTATTCCTAATCTTTCTTTCCAGTTGGTGATACCAATTTTGAAAAAAAATGCCTATGGAAAATATTCGTCATAAAGTGGAATGAATTCAAGAACAATGCAGAGATAAGACAGATGAGCAAACAACAACCTGTCTCATGGATGACTAGAAAAAGATGAACATGTTGGTCATGTGATGAGAAGAAACAATCAGAGAATCCCAAAACAAGCTATCAAGTGGAACACAACAGGGTGAAGAAAAAGAGGTTGACCACATGAAACTCTAAAGAGGACATTGTTAAGAGAGGTCAGTTCAGTTGGCATAGCATCCCTTGATGAGATTGAAAAACTTGGTGAAGACAGGAAATCTTGACAAACTACTGTGTGGACTCTATGTGACATTTAGCGGCATGGGAAGTATAATGTAAGACTTTCACCCTGTCTCTTAACTTTCACCTTGACTCACATACACAAATTTCTCTAACAGTTTATTCCTTGTCTCTCAGCTTTCACCTTGTCTCACATACAAAAATCTCTCTGACAGTTTATCCCTTGTCTCTTAACTTTCACCTTGTCTCTCAGCTTTCACCCTGTCTCTCAACTTTCACCTTGTCTTTCAGCTTTTACCTTGTCTCTCAATTTTCACCTTGTTTCTCAACTTTCACCTTGTCTTTCAGCTTTTACCTTGTCTCTCAATTGTCACCTTGTTTCTCAACTTTCACCTTGCCTCTCAACATTCACCTTTTCTCTCAAATGTCACCTTGTCTCTTAACTTTCACCTTATCTCTCAACTGTCACCTTATCTCTCAACTTTCACCTTGTCTCTCAAATTTCACCTTGTCTCACATGCACAAATTTCTATGACAGTTCATCCCGTCTCTCAATTTTCACCTTGTCTCTCTCTCAGACACAAATGAACAACTTTCACTCAATTAATTCACTTACACACAGATCAATAAATTTCACACTGTTAATTCACTCATGTATACTGAACACCTAATCACATTGTTAATTCACTCATGTATACTGAACACCTAATCACACTGTTAATTCACTCATGTATACTGAACACCTAATCACATTGTTAATTCACTTACATGAGTATTCTGTCATCTGATGGCATGACTGGAACGGTAGCAAATTGCTGGGAATATGTCTTAAAGAAGGTATAGAAATATTCAGGAAAGGCCTTCCCTCTTTGTTTGATGAGGTATTCTTCTGCTGAGAGTCGAATCTCTGGCTTCCTTTGAGTCATATGTTCCACCAGGTCCTGAGAAATTTATCTTTTTAATCACGACCTTGTTATTTTTACATATGGTAATATTAAGGAAATACATCTATGCCATTTTTTGGCAATATTAAGGAAATACAACTATTACATTCTTATAATATATGATTAAATATAAAGCATTCTTACATGTAATGTTATTATATGATTAAATCCACACCTGTTTTACAGAATTTTGTGACATAAATAACAGCAGGAGCCAAAAATATGAACTAAAACAAAATATTAAAATCTTCTATCAGAGGAAGAGCAAAACTCATCTGTAAATATAAAAACAATGAGAAATACTAGAACAAGCGACACATGTGTGTATATCTGGAATATGTGATAGTAGTGGGGTAAATATGAGATAGTAGAGACATGTGATAACAGACAGTGAAGAAATATGATAACAGACAGTGGAGACATATGAGAACAGACAATGAAGAAATGTGATGACAGTGGAGACATATGATAATAGACAGTGAAGAAATGTGATAACAGACAGTGAAGAAATGTGATAACAGACAGTGAAGAAATGTGATAACAGACAGAGGGGACATATGATAACAAACTGGGGAGATGTGATAACAAACAGATTGGACATATGATAATAAACAGTTTGGAAATGTGATAATAGACAGTGGGGAAATGTGATAATAAACAGTGGAGAAATGTGATAACAGGCAGTGGGGAAATCTGATAATAGACAGTGGGGAAATGTGATAATAAACAGTGGAGAAATGTGATAACAGGCAGTGGGGAAATTTGATAATAGACAGTGGAGAAATGTGATAACAGGCAGTGGGGAAATCTGATAATAGACAGTGGGGAAATGTAACAGAATTGGGAAATATGAAACAGAAATAAATACAAAATTAGGAATGGCTAATGCACTTTCAAATGAGTGAGAAAGAACCTTATCTTCAAACAAATCATGTAGCAACTGAAAATAAGAGTTGCCAAATGGTGCAGAAGCATAAACTTGGTATTAGAAACTGGAAAAGAAAACTGAATCCCTAGAAATGGGCTGCATTCCATAGAAGAGAAAAGAAAATAAAGAAATATTAGATAAACTGAAACTGAAAAGGGTAATAATGAAAGACATAAGAACAAGAAAACTAAAATATTTTGGGCATAACAAGGGGCATAATGAAAACCACACTTAAGGAAAAGGTGGAAGGAAAACAAATAGTAATGGAAAGACAAAGATAATAATGGATGGACAACACCAATAGCTGAATAAACAATATCAACGGATGGACAGGAACAAGGTCTGTTAGGTACACTGTGAAAACAAGGGATAAAGCAGGCTGGAGATCTATAGCTGCAAACTTTTCCTATGGAGATGGTACAATGATGATGAAACCGTTAAAAACATAAAGGTCTGTACATGCCTTATACATGAGAGCATGTATCAGATGTTCTTCTTTCATACATACAAGTGTCCCCCACTTATTTGACCATTCAGGCATATCAGCTCATTAAAAAACTGGAAATGGTTTAAAAGTGAAATCCAGTTTCCTTAGCTTGTAAATGCATTTTGGCAGTTAAACACATAAATAACTGACCCTTTCAATGAAAACAAAATAAACAAGAACTATAACCCTGAAGCTAAATAACAAAAATCTACCTTTAAATATGGTGGTGAATTAGGATGAAAGAATGGAGTGACTTTTTACTTGGACAAATCAACATCAAAAGCATTACTATGTTACAATCCAGTAAGTGGTAGAATCCTCACTATCAGACTTAAGGACACTCCTAGAAATGTAACAACTATCCAGATATATGCACCTACATCAGCAGATGAAGAAGAGGAAGTAGATGATTTTTATAACACACTGCAAATGATGATAGACCAGGTATGAAAAAATGATACTGTGTTAATAATGGGTGATTTTAATGCAAAGACTGGTACAGAAAGAGCAGAAGAATAAGGATATGTTTTAGGGAAGTTTAGCATAGGACACAGAAATGAAGCAGGTGACAATCTAATGGCGTTTTGCATGGAAAATCAGCTAATGATCACTAACACACTTTTTAGACAACATCTAAGAAGACTTTACACATGGATATCACCTGATGGGAAAACCAAGAATCAAACAGATTACATTTTAGTGCAAAGAAGGTGGAGATTAAGTATAACATCAGCAAAAACTTTACCAGGTGCTGACTGTGACACGGATCATGAGTTATTAATAGCAGACATGAAGATAAAGATAAAAAAGACAGTTGCAGGATCAAGACCATTCCACTTTGATCTTACAAAAATACCAGAACAATATGGTAAAGAAGTGAAGAACCATTTTGAAATCCTGATGGCTGTACAGGAGGAGATGACACCTAATGAACTGGCTATGCAGGTCAGAGATATCTTAATCAAATCTTATATCTTATATCCTTCCCGTGCCGTTAAACGTCACATAGGGCTCGCAAAGTAGTTCGCCAATTTTTCCTGTCTTCGGCGAGTCTTTCAACCTCATCAAAGGATTTTATGCCTGTTAATTTGGCCTCTCTTAAAAATGTCCTCTTCAGAGTTTCAAGCGGTCTGCCTCTTTTTCTTTGGCCTGTTGTGTTCCACTTGATAGCTTGTTTTGGGATTCTCTGATCATTTCTTCTCATCAAGTGACTAACATATGTCCATCTCCTTTTCCTGATTACCCATAAGACTGGTTGTTGTTCAGTCATCTGTCTTATCTCTGCATTGTTCTTGAATTCGTTCCACTTGATGCCGAGTATTTTCCTTACGCATTTGTTTTCAAAATAGTCTAATTTCTTAGAGATATCTTAATAACAACAGCTAAAGACATGGTTCCAGTAAATAAAACACAAAAGAATTGATGGATTACAGAAGGCACACTAGAACTAATAAAACAACATAGAGAAATGAAGACGAAATGGAAAGTGACAAATAGCAACAGGGTGAATATAAATCTTTAACAAAAGAAATAAGACAAAACATAAGAAGAGACAAAAAACAATGCATACAGAAATGCTGTGAAAGAATAGGACATCAAAAGTGTGGAGGAGATAGTGAAATGTTTAAAGAAATGAAGACATTGACAAGAAGTGTCACACCTAAGCTAAATGTAATGTGTGATGAGATGAGGAATACCTTGACAGAGACAGAGGAAATTCTAGAAAGATGGAAGGAATATTGCAGAGGAATGTATGAAACAACTGACTGTGAAAGCAGAAATCAACAGTGTGAATTATTAGTGGAGAAGAAAGAACCCGAACCAACAAATGAAGAAGTTTTATTGGCAAAAAAGAATCTGAAAAATGGTAAATCACCAGGATGTGATGAGATAACAGCTGAATTTATTAAAGCAGGAGGAAAGGAATGTGCAACAATCTATCATGCACTATATAAAAAGATATGGCACTCAGGTATTTGGCCAAAAGAATGGAAAAGAACTGTATTCATACCACTGCCAAAAAAAGGGTAACCTGAAATTATGCACAAACTACAGAACTGTTGCCCTGATTAGTCATGCCAGTAAAATTCTATTAAAAATCATAATGGGTAGACTTCGTAAGAAATAGAAGAAGTCAATATGGTCCAAGCTGGTTTCAGGCAAAGAAGAGGATCAAAAGATCATATATTCAATATAAGATTAATAATAGAGAAATGCAGAGAGTTTAATGTGAATCTATATCTATCTTTTATAGACTATTCAAAGGCATTTGATTGTGTACAACACCAGAAACTTTGGGAAATAGTGGAAAAAATGCAATTTCCAACACATTTGATACAATTAATATCACTGCTGTATCTAGACCAACAGACAGCAGTGCTATAAACGTGGACTTAAGCAGGTAACTGGGCATATAACCACTGTTGTAAATGACATTTAGTAACTTGGTTATTATTTTCATTCCCATCTCCCCTAGCTTCTATTGTTATATTATCAGGTCCAGTCGCTTTTCCTTTTCTCATGTGGTTGATAGCATCTATGATTTCATCTTCAAGTATTGGTGGTCCATAACAGCTTTCAGTATCTTTCTCCTCTACATAGCTCACCTATGTACTCTGTCCATATACAATGCCTTCTTTTCCCATTAACATTTTACCTCTTTTGATTTCAAGCATCCCGTGGTATATTTTGTCTTCCTGCTAATTCGTTTGTGCATGTTTTTGCTGTCTTTATTATGGGATGCCTCTATTTGTCTGCACTGTTCATTTATCTATACTTCCTTTGCTTCTCTGCATTTGCATCTTATTTCTTTTTTTATCTTGCTACATTTTTCTTGGTTATTTTTACTCCTCCTTCTCTTGTCCATCAGTCCCAAGATGTCATCTGTCATCCATTTATTTTTAAGCGCTTCATTTTTCGGTGGTATTATCTCCTTAACAGTTTGATGGATAGAATCTCTTACCATTGCCCATTGTTCATCTATATACTATTTATCTTTGCTATTGCATTGTATCTATTTGTTATAATAACTCTGTACTGTCACAGTTCTTGGTCATTTTTAAGGAGTTCTGCATTCAGTATGATGTTTATCACTTTTTTGCATGCTTTCTTTAGCTTTATTCTAATTTGTCCACACAGTGGGTCGTGGTCACTATTGCAATCAGCTCCTGGCATGGTTTTTGTTGTTAGTAATGCATTCTTGAATCGTTTGTTGATTAATATGTAGTCTATCTGGTTAAAAGTCTTTTTGTCCAGGCTGCACTATGTTGCCAGTCTTCAGGGATGTTGTTTAAACCAGATGTTTCCTACAACCATGCTATGTATTTTTGTTCATTCAATTAATTTACTACCTCTATCATTCCTCCCCCCCCCCCCAGTCCATAATCACCAACAATGTCTAGAGTTCTTGCTTTACCAACTTTGGCATTAAAATCTCCCATCACTACTTCATGTGACTTTGTGTGTTCCAGGGCTGTCCACAAATGCCTGTCCTATGTCATTATAAAATAGCTGTACATCTTCTTCAGAACCATCAGCTGTTGGAACATACACTTGAATAATATTTATGCTTATTGGTCGTCCTTTAACTTAGTCTAGTAAGACTCGGATGATAGATGTTCAAATATCCCACAACTGTCCTTCTTAATGCGAAGAAAATTAAACTGATGACAACTGACAAAACAAATAAGGCAGCTGAAATATTTATCAGTGAGGAAAAATTGGAAGAGGTGGAGAGTTTTTAATATCTTGGATCATGACTAACTAATAATGGAGATACAATGAGGGAAATTCAAAATGTAAAACAACTAAAGAAGCTGTGAAGAGGAACAGACAGAACTATAAAAATAAGATTTTTAAGGGCATGCATCTTTCCCATGGCAACATATGCCTGTGAGACCAGGGCACTTAAACAGCTGAGAAACACATAAATGCATTTGAATGTAAATGCTACAGAAGACTTCTCCAAATATCATGGACACAGAAAAGAACAAATATATCCATACTACAAGAACTTAAAATTGAAGAAGGCTAGCTAGTAAAGAGGATTAAACAGAGAAAACTTAAATATTTTGGACACATTAAACATCATGATAATTTAGAGAAGACCATCTTGAAAAGCTACATAATGGAAAAAAAAGAAAGAGGAAGCCAAGGTGAAGATGGCTGCAAGACGTTGATAATCTGGAAATGGATGCATCAGCAGCAGGTCATCTTGCTTACAACCGAGAGGCCCACAGGAGAGGTGTAAGAGAATCAAAGTTCCGCAAGGGACATGCAAATGACTGACTGACTGACAATATCATCCTAATCAGAAAATTCAATTTTCCTCATTTTTTCAGAGGAGGGAACTTTGATGGGGATCTTAAAGAGGATGATGATAATGCTGACAGCTCTGAAAGGTAAGGACTGACTGCCATTGGTTGTGAATATGGCATCTTGAGAAAGGAAAGATCTGAAGTTTTCCATACAGATGTCTTTCTCCTTTCTCTAAGAATTTCTTTGCAATAAGCCATTAGGTTCTCGTAGGCCAGTGCTTTATTTTGCACTTCTTTCAAAATTAGGATAAATAAGCAAAGATGTCCTCTCCCATGACGATTCCTTCCTCTACTTCTTTAATCATGATCTCTCTAGACTGAGCCATATATCAGATGAAATAAATTCTGCAACTGCAGTACCTGCCATAGCTCCTCCTCCCTGCATTGCTATATTATGTAAATTTGGCCTAGTCTAAAATCTATTAAACCAGCTTTTGCTTGCCTCAATTTTTTTTTTCCGCTGATGTCTCTCCTTTTTCAGCCTTCACTGCATTAAATAATGTCAGGACTTAAGCCTGGATAATTTGCTGTACTGACAGGAATAGTGTGGCTGATTTGGTCTTGAATCCACACATTTAATTTTTTTTTTCTTCCTTTATCAGCAATTAGCCTGTTCCACTTCCTAAACTTCAGTATGCTGCAGGTTTTATAATTTCCTCCAACAAAAGTATAGTTTTAGCCTTAAGAATTGTACCAATTGTTGAGCAAGGTAGGCTTACATCAGCATGGGGCCATGTCTTTGTCACTATGTTTGACTGGTTCTAGTTTTTCTCGCACATTGAGAACTTTTTCTTTTAACTATATTTTCATATTCCCCCGTGTGGTACCCGGGATCTGCAAAGAATAGGACCACTGTACCCTACCATGCATGATCGTAAAAGGCGACTAAGGAGGGTTCAGCATAGGGCCAGCAACCCTATCTGGTAAAAAAAACTATCAGACTGCTACAAAAACGGAAGCAAGGGAAAAAGCAAATGCAGGTGGAAGGAGAAATGCGTATCAGGAAACTGAGCTCATGAAGGTTGTGGATGAAAGCCAGCCACTGGAAGTCCCCAGCCCGACTGCAGACCTCCTGGAACCTAAATACAAGATGCAAATAGGCAGCTGGAATGTAAGAACACTAAACCAGACTGGAAAACTAGCACAAACCATCAAGGAAATGCACAGATACAAACTAGACATACTAGGAATACAAGAAGCAAGATGGACAGGACAAGGCAGAAGGAAATTAACAACACAGCACACAGAAGATACAATAATATGGTCAGGTAAAGAAGATCATCATGAAGGAGGAGTAGCATTGATTATAACAAAAGAAGCATCAAGGGCATTGCTGAAATGGACCCCAATAAATGAGAGATTATTATATGCACGGTTCAACTCAAGATTCACGAAGCTGTCTATTATAGTTTGTTATGCACCAACAGAAGCAGCTGAAGAGGAATTAAAAGATTTTTACAACAGCCTCCAAGCAACAGTAGAAACAATACCCAAGCATGATATGCTACTCATCTCGGGCGACTTCAATGCAAAAGTAGGTGAAGGAAATGAAGATAGAAGAAGAATCATGGGAAGAGAAGGAATCAGAGAAATAAATGAAAATGGAGAAAAACTGTGCAGTTTCTGTGAAGAAAACATGATGACCATCGGAGGGACAATTTTCCAACACAAAAACATCCATAAGGTGACTTGGAGGTCACCAGATAAAACCACAGAAAACCAAATCGATCACATACTAATAAACAACAAGTGGAAATGGTCACTACAAGATGTGTGAGCAAGGAAAGGAGCAGATGTAGGAAGTGATCACAACCTTCTGGTAGCAAAAATAAAACTAAAATTAAGGAAAGCCAAAATCGGAGAACACGGAAAGATACATTTTGATACAAGAAAACTGATAGACCAGCAAACAAGAAATGAATTCTCAATAGTAATTAAGAACCGCTTCAGTGTCCTACAAGACGAAGCAGAAATGTCCATATTAGAGTTCAATAAAACACTACAGGAAACAGCAAAAGAGGTGCTGGGATATCGGAAAAGGAGAAAAGAGGAATGGATAAGCGAGACCACATGGGAAAAGATAGAGCAAAGAAAAGAAATCAAGAAAAAATTACTGAACACCAAATCACAACGGCTTAAAGAACGAGTTTTAAGTAATTATGCACAAAAAGACAAAGAAGTGAAGGAATCATGCCGTCAAGATAAACGTCAATATTATGACAACTTAGCAGAAACAGCAGAGAAAGCAGCATATACAAATGACATGAAAACCATATATAAAATCACAAAGCAGATGACAGGTAACTTCAACACAAGATGTGAAAGTGCTGTAAGAAACAAAATGGACAACTGGTCAGTGGAGAAAGAGAAAAAATTGAAAGATGGAGGGAACACTTTAACACCCTACTAAACAGAACACAAGCAGCACAAACAATAGACATACCTGAAGCAAAAACGGAACTAAACATCAATACAGGACCAATAACAATAAATGAAGTAAAGGAGGCGATAAAGAAGCTAAAATCAGACAGGGCACCAGGTGAAGATGAAGTGACTGCTGAGATGTTGAAAGCAGAGGAAACAGAACACAAAACAACTTTGCCGGATATTACAACAAATTTGGGATCTAGAAAAAGCCCCAGAGGAGTGGAAAACTGGGCTTATAGTAAAACTATCAAAGAAGGGTGACCTCAGAGATTGCGGGAACTGGAGAGGCATTACCCTACTGCCACTCACCAGTAAAGTATTTTGCAGAATAATCATCAACAGAATTGTACCAACACTTGAGGAAAAACTTCGGAAAGAGCAGGCAGGATTTAGGAAAGGAAGATCATGCATAGACCACATATTTGTACTTAGACAAATATTAGAACAGGCAAATGAGTGGCATAGCACAACATATGCATTATTCATAGATTTTGAGAAAGCCTTTGACAGTGTCAACAGAGATGCACTGTGGAAAATCCTAAGATGGCATGGCCTCCCCCATAAAATAGTTAATGTAATCAAAGCCCTATATGAGGGTTTTCAGTGCAAAGCTATCTGTGGAGAACATACCTCCAGCAGCTTTAGGGTACAAACAGGAGTGAAACAGGGATGTGTACTATCACCAACATTATTTATCTTGGCAGCAGACTGGTTAATGAAGGAGGCAACATCAGACAAACGCAGAGGATTACAATGGACCCTTGACACAGTGCTGGAGGACCTTGACTTTGCGGACGACATTTGTCTATTATCAAGCAGTCACAAAGATATGCAAGATAAAATAAACAAGCTAACTCAGAATGCAAACAACATAGGACTAAAGATCAACGTAGGAAAGACAAAGTTAATGAAGCAAAATGTGAACAACAGAAATGTACTCAGAGTAGATAACAAGTTAGTGGAGGAGGTCAACGAATTTGTATACCTTGGCAGCAGAGTAGTAAAAGATGGAGACAGCACAGAGGACATCAACAGCAGACTTACTAGAGCAAACCAGGCTTTTGCAATGCTGCAGACTATATGGAAATCAAAAAAACTAAGCATAAATATGAAAATCAGGATATTTAAGAGTTCTAAGTGTACTACTCTATGGAAGTGAATGCTGGAAAATCACCAAAACCATAGAAAACAAGTTGAATTCTTTCCAGACTAAATGTTTACGAAGAATTAGAAAAATATTTTGGCCAAACACCATAAGAAATAACATCTTATTAGCAGAAATGCAGATGAAACCACTGACAACAATTATTGAGGAAAGACGCTGGCGATAGTTGGGACATGTGCTCCGAATGACTGACAACTCACTACCAAAAATAGCACTAAGATGGACACCACAGGGGAGCAGAAGTAAGGGTAGACCAAAAGAGACATGGAGAAGAACAACAGAAAGGATGTTGAGCAATAGAGGGCTCACCTGGGCAAGAGCAGAAAAAAAGGCGAAGGACAGGCATTTGTGGAAAACCCTTGCGGAAGCCCCATGTGCCCTGGGCACTTAAGGTTCAGAGAGAGAGAGAGATATTTTCATATTAAAGAGTCATTATGCATATTATTAACACAAATGTAAATGTATTATAAGAACAGATATAAATATTATTCACACAAGATTAACTCTAATGGTGCTGAGTAAACTTTGTCATAGTAGAGATTAGGCTGATATGAATATAAAAAAATATATTTCAATTTGTCTGCTGTTTTTTTATGAATTTCAACTAGAATTGTTTAACTTTAAATTAAAATTGTGATCTGGCAAGTCAAATAGACCCCTATGGAAGATAGGTGAAATTAGTGAAATAGCAGACCACATGGTCAAATGAGTGTGTTCCAATTATAATCGAAACAGTCAAAAGAATGAGCCATCAAAATGCAGGGGACCCCTGTAGAGAGGTAGGCAGTCTCTTGAGGGCATTTCTGACTGCTGGTGATATGTGCTTGAACCAAGACTTTTCCTTCACATATTTTTTTTTAATTCCTTGTTCATATAAATCTTTATTATGCCTGATTCAGAATAAATTGATATAAATAACATTTGATATATTAAACTGCAACAATATCATAGCAAGAAAAAAAATAGCTTTGCTGGTATCACCATGGCTCAGATGTCTTAACTAATATGTACAGTTTTTAAGAAATCACTATGGCTAAAGTCTTTACTAAGATACATGATTTTGCTGGTACCATTATGACTGAGATGCCCTTGTCTAGTTTTGCTGTGTGACCAGAGCAGATATTCTTGTCTAGTTTTGCTGTGTGACCAGAGCAGATATTCTTGTCTAGTTTTGCTGTGTGACCTGAGCAGATATTCTTGTCTAGTTTTGCTGTGTGACCAGAGCAGATATTCTTGTCTAGTTTTGCTGTGTGACCAGAGCAGATATTCTTGTCTAGTTTTGTTAATTTGCTGAGAACTTCTTGTCCAATTTTGCTAGCATTAACACTGCTGAGAAGTTCTTGTCTAGTTTTGCCAGCATCACAATGACTGAGAAGTTTTATCTAGTTTTGCAGCATAACAACAGGTCATATTATCTTGTCTAGAACACAGGATAAATCAAGCAAAGTTTACTACCTTGATATTATTGTCAGGTATACTGTCTATCAGCTTCCAAGGACTGTAGTTTTTACTGCTGTAGTTTAGAAGCTGAGACAGGTCAAATGGTGGTGTTCCATCACAAAACAGTTCTGTTATCACACACCTAAAGTAACCAAAAGGGTAGTTTACTTGAACATTTACTATTGTGTAAAATGGTCTAACTATGCAGCTGTAGACAGGTCAACTGTTGCATAGATGGACATGATTTCAATAACATAAATTCACTTGACAAAATGTAAGACTATTTAATACAAAAGTAGGAACAACTATGCTAATTAATGAGCACACAGATGTAATGTTTCAGTTTGCACCTTAATCATACAAAAACATAAAGGACAAAGAAATAGGCAAACAAGAGAAAATATAAATTCACATCAATGATATATAACAAATAAGAATGGAGAAAATCATAGAAAAAAAAAGGGAGCACCTAGCTGTAACTTGGAAGAAGCTGCACCTGAGAGTGGTTTCAGTGAAGTACTGTGAGTATTTAAATGGACATCTGTGAGGTGTGATGCCAATCTGACTGGTTGGTAGTAAAGAAGGGGTGGAGAAAGTGGAAAGTGAGAGAGGAATACAATGGTTGTCAAGCTGAGAGCAGGGTGAGTGGAAAGTGAGAGAGGAATACAATGGTTGTCAAGCTAAGAGCAGGGTGAGTGGAAAGTGAGAGAGGAATACAATGGTTGTCAAGCTGAGAGCAGGGTGAGTGGAAAGTGAGAGAGGAATACAATGGTTGTCAAGCTGAGAGCAGGGTGAGTGGAAAGTGAGAGAGGAATACAATGGTTGTCAAGCTGAGAGCAGGGTGAGTGGAAAGTGAGAGAGGAATACAATGGTTGTCAAGCTGAGAGCAGGGTGAGTGGAAAGTGAGAGAGGAATACAATGGTTGTCAAGCTGAGAGCAGGGTGAGTGGAAAGTGAGAGAGGAATACAATGGTTGTCAAGCTAAGAGCAGGGTGAGTGGAAAGTGAGAGAGGAATACAATGGTTGTCAAGCTGAGAGCAGGGTGAGTGGAAAGTGAGAGAGGAATACAATGGTTGTCAAGCTGAGAGCAGGGTGAGTGGAAAGTGAGAGAGGAATACAATGGTTGTCAAGCTGAGAGCAGGGTGAGTGGAAAGTGAGAGAGGAATACAATGGTTGTCAAGCTGAGAGCAGGGTGAGTGGAAAGTGAGAGAGGAATACAATGGTTGTCAAGCTGAGAGCAGGGTGAGTGGAAAGTGAGAGAGGAATACAATGGTTGTCAAGCTAAGAGCAGGGTGAGTGGAAAGTGAGAGAGGAATACAATGGTTGTCAAGCTGAGAGCAGGGTGAGTGGAAAGTGAGAGAGGAATACAATAGTTGTCAAGCTGAGAGCAGGGTGAGTGGAAAGTGAAAGAGGAATACAATGGTTGTCAAGCTAAGAGCAGGGTGAGTGGAAAGTGAAAGAGGAATACAATGGTTGTCAAGCTGAGAGCAGGGTGAGTGGAAAGTGAGAGAGGAATACAATGGTTGTCAAGCTGAGAGCAGGGTGAGTGGAAAGTGAGAGAGGAATACAATGGTTGTCAAGCTAAGAGCAGGGTGAGTGGAAAGTGAAAGAGGAATACAATGGTTGTCAAGCTGAGAGCAGGGTGAGTGGAAAGTGAAAGAGGAATACAATGGTTGTCAAGCTGAGAGCAGGGTGAGTGGAAAGTGAGAGAGGAATACAATGGTTGTCAAGCTGAGAGCAGGGTGAGTGGAAAGTGAGAGAGGAATACAATGGTTGTCAAGCTGAGAGCAGGGTGAGTGGAAAGTGAGAGAGGAATACAATGGTTGTCAAGCTGAGAGCAGGGTGAGTGGAAAGTGAGAGAGGAATACAATGGTTGTCAAGCTAAGAGCAGGGTGAGTGGAAAGTGAGAGAGGAATACAATGGTTGTCAAGCTGAGAGCAGGGTGAGTGGAAAGTGACAGAGGAATACAATAGTTGTCAAGCTGAGAGCAGGGTGAGTGGAAAGTGAGAGAGGAATACAATGGTTGTCAAGCTAAGAGCAGGGTGAGTGGAAAGTGACAGAGGAATACAATGGTTGTCAAGCTAAGAGCAGGGTGAGTGGAAAGTGAGAGAGGAATACAATAGTTGTCAAGCTGAGAGCAGGGTGAGTGGAATAGATGAACATGGCTGGGGTAGATGGTTTGTAATATGCTACAGTGATGGTCCTATAATAACAGTTGCAGGTGTGGAAATAGTAGAAGAGAATTTAGTAGGAAGAGAATAGATTGTGGAGAAAGGAAAAGTTAAGCTATTACCTGCCTTCTGATACCAAATGAAAGCCAACTTCTAGGTACAATGACACAAAGACAGAATAACTCTGCTACAGAGGCACTTGATTTTACATCATGAAATCTGATTTTCTCTGAGAAATTAACTGCATCATGGCAAAAAGTATCTTCATGAATATTTCTTTCTTTCTTTCTTAGTATTAATGGGATGTACTTTATTTGCATTTCATATGTTTGACTGGTATTTTGAACCGGAAATGAAAATCAATTCATATACTGAATTGTGGGTATCTATCCATTAACATTTTTTTTTTAAATATCATATACAATTTATCCTTCTCATGTGTTTCTTTATTACTGTTTAATGAATTGTGCTTTCTTTGCAGTTACTATGTTCACTTAGTATTGTGAATAGAATATGAAAACTATTTTGTGGATTCTGAATCATGAGTATTCATTAATTTTAAAATTGTCTTTATAAAACTGTAGGATGCAAATTAATGCATTCAGCTAAAGATATTTCTTACAAGGTGGTGTTTCTTTGTATATTTACCAGGGCACTGCTAGGTACACCTGCTAGTGTATAACTAAGTCATTCATTCATTCATTCCTTTGCATGTCCCTTGCGGAACTTTGCCTCCCAAACAGCACTCCTGTAGGTCTCTCGGTTGTAAGCAAGATGGCCTGCTGCTGCTGCATCCATTTCCAGATCATCAACGATGTCTTGCAGCCATCTTCGTTTCGGTCTTCCTCTTTTTCTTTTTCCCATTATGTATCCTTCCAATACGGTCTTCTCTAAACTATCATGACGTTTAATGTGTCCAAAATATTTAAGTTTTCTCTCTTTAATCCTCTTTACTAGCCAGCCTTCTTCAATATTAAGCTCTTGTAGTATAGATATATTTGTTCTTTTTTGTGTCCACGATATGTGGAGAACTCTTCTGTAGCATTTACATTCAAAGGCATTTATGTGTTTCTCAGCTGTTTTGTTAAGTGTCCAGGTCTCACAGGCATATGTTGCGATGGGAAAGATGCATGCCCTTAAAAATCTTATTTTTGTGGTTCTGTCTGCTCCTCTCCACAGATTCTTTATTTGTTTTACTTTCTGAAGAGCAATAGATGTCCTCCTTTTAATTTCCCTCATTGTATCTCCATTATTAGTTAGTAGTGATCCAAGATATTCAAAACTCTCCACTTCTTCCAGTTTTTCCTCATTGATACATATTTCAGTTGCCTTGTTTGTTTTGTCAGTTGTCATCACTTTAGTTTTCTTTGCATTAAGATAGAGGTTCTGCTCTTCGCTGTTCTTGCGGACTGACATAATTAGTTTTTCCATTCCTTCTTGTGTTGTGGACAGCAATACTGTGTCATCAGCATATCTAATCTCTGGTATTTCATAACCTCCAACTGTTATGGCATCGTAATATTCTTTGTCTACATCTTCTCTAACATTCCTCATTATATTTTCAGTATACAAGTTAAATAAGTAGGGTGACAATATGCACCCCTGACGGACCCCTTGTTTTATGTCAAACCAACTTGTTGTTTCACCATTTATTCTTACTGCTGCTTGTTGGTCTAGATACAGCAGTGATGTTAATTGTATCAAATGTGTTGGAAATCCCATTTTTTCCATTATTTCCCAAAGTTTCTGGTGTTGTACACAATCAAATGCCTTTGAGTAGTCTATAAAGGAGTATAACTAAGTATTGGGTTCTTTTCATCTCAGAAAATAGTTTTGAGGCAGGTATATGTCAAAGATTTGCTGAAATTACTGAGAAGACATATACTTCAACATCTGATGGCATATGTTAAAGATTTGCTGAAACTACAGAGAAGACACAACAGCTCATGATAGTAATATCTGACTGGCAGTATAACTGGCTACATTAACAACAAATTATGTTTTGTTTTGCAATGTCCAATCTCTAAGTCTTTGTCAGTGCAGTCACAGAAGCATAACTACCAGCAAATGAGTGTATATGCAGTCAATAACTCTGGCATACTTCCACTCTTAGGTATTTCTATGGAAGTTACAAAGCAATTTTCTTCATGACCTCAAAGTGATGAAATTTCATATTAATTTCTATGTTCAGTAAAGAAGGACAAATAAATCTCCACTATGAATTTATAAGAAAAAAAAAGCCAAATGTAACAATCTCTGAGATTTAAAAAAAAAGTATGACAAACAAAATGGAAACAAATATTACCCAGCAGAAAAAATGTCCATGGCTGGAGTAAGTTCCTTGTAAACCTTCTGTGGATGTGAGTCTTCAAGGCCACCATTGCTATCTGACTGTCCATTTGCAGGAGGCCGACCAATAAACCTCTCAGGAGCAATGTAGCACACTCGACGGCGAGACGTGTCAAAAAAGTACGAGAAATCTGCAGGATTATCCTTGAGAAAAGAAAGCACAAAACTTTTTATTTCTTTCAGGAAACTAGACCAAACAAGGAAGAAAACAAAACTTCCTCTAAAAATTTCCAGAAGTCAGATCTATCAAGGAAGTAGAAAACACAAAACTCTCTCTACAAGTTTCAGGAAACACATCCTACCAAGGAAGAAAACACAAAACTTTCTATACAAGTTTCAGGAATTTAGACCTACC
Source organism: Achatina immaculata (assembly GCA_009760885.1). NCBI lineage: Eukaryota > Metazoa > Mollusca > Gastropoda > Stylommatophora > Achatinidae > Lissachatina > Lissachatina immaculata. Next base: position 562,834 of record CM019696.1, read on the forward strand.
AAAATGAAGCAAAAAAGGTTTCTCTACAAGTGTCAGGAAACTACAGCTGAGAAGAAGAAAACAGAAAGCTAGACCTAATAGTGAAGAAGAAAACTGGAAGCTAGACCTAAAAGAGATTATCATGACGTTTAATGTGTCCAAAATATTTAAGTTTTCTCTCTTTAATCCTCTTTACTAGCCAGCCTTCTTCAATATTAAGCTCTTGTAGTATAGATATATTTGTTCTTTTTTGTGTCCACGATATGTGGAGAACTCTTCTATAGCATTTACATTCAAAGGCATTTATGTGTTTCTCAGCTGTTTTGTTAAGTGTCCAGGTCTCACAGGCATATGTTGCGATGGGAAAGATGCATGCCCTTAAAAATCTTATTTTTGTCGTTTTGTCTGCTCCTCTCCACAGATTCTTTATTTGTTTTACTTTCTGAAGAGCAATAGATGTCCTCCTTTTAATTTCCCTCATTTTATCTCCATTATTAGTTAGTAGTGATCCAAGATATTCAAAACTCTCCACTTCTTCCAGTTTTTCCTCATTGATACATATTTCAGTTGCCTTGTTTGTTTTGTCAGTTGTCATCACTTTAGTTTTCTTTGCATTAAGATAGAGGTTCTGCTCTTCGCTGTTCTTGCGGACTGACATAATTAGTTTTTCCATTCCTTCTTGTGTTGTGGACAGCAATATTGTGTCATCAGCATATCTAATCTCTGGTATTTCATAACCTCCAACTGTTATGGCATCGTAATATTCTTTGTCTACATCTTCTCTAACATTCCTCATTATATTTTCAGTATACAAGTTAAATAAGTAGGGTGACAATATGCACCCCTGACGGACCCCTTGTTTTATGTCAAACCAACTTGTTGTTTCACCATTTATTCTTACTGCTGCTTGTTGGTCTAGATACAGCAGTGATGTTAATTGTATCAAATGTGTTGGAAATCCCATTTTTTCCATTATTTCCCAAAGTTTCTGGTGTTGTACACAATCAAATGCCTTTGAGTAGTCTATAAAGGAGTATAACTAAGTATTGGGTTCTTTTCATCTCAGAAAATAGTTTTGAGGCAGGTATATGTCAAAGATTTGCTGAAATTACTGAGAAGACATATACTTCAACATCTGATGGCATATGTCAAAGATTTGCTGAAACTACAGAGAAGACACAACAGCTCATGATAGTAATATCTGACTGGCAGTATAACTGGCTACATTAACAACAAATTATGTTTTGTTTTGCAATGTCCAATCTCTAAGTCTTTGTCAGTGCAGTCACAGAAGCATAACTACCAGCAAATGAGTGTATATGCAGTCAATAACTCTGGCATACTTCCACTCTTAGGTATTTCTATGGAAGTTACAAAGCAATTTTCTTCATGACCTCAAAGTGATGAAATTTCATATTAATTTCTATGTTCAGTAAAGAAGGACAAATAAATCTCCACTATGAATTTATAAGAAAAAAAAAGCCAAATGTAACAATCTCTGAGATTTAAAAAAAAAGTATGACAAACAAAATGGAAACAAATATTACCCAGCAGAAAAAATGTCCATGGCTGGAGTAAGTTCCTTGTAAACCTTCTGTGGATGTGAGTCTTCAAGGCCACCATTGCTATCTGACTGTCCATTTGCAGGAGGCCGACCAATAAACCTCTCAGGAGCAATGTAGCACACTCGACGGCGAGACGTGTCAAAAAAGTACGAGAAATCTGCAGGATTATCCTTGAGAAAAGAAAGCACAAAACTTTTTATTTCTTTCAGGAAACTAGACCAAACAAGGAAGAAAACAAAACTTCCTCTAAAAATTTCCAGAAGTCAGATCTATCAAGGAAGTAGAAAACACAAAACTCTCTCTACAAGTTTCAGGAAACACATCCTACCAAGGAAGAAAACACAAAACTTTCTATACAAGTTTCAGGAATTTAGACCTACCAAAATGAAGCAAAAAAGGTTTCTCTACAAGTGTCAGGAAACTACAGCTGAGAAGAAGAAAACAGAAAGCTAGACCTAATAGTGAAGAAGAAAACTGGAAGCTAGACCTAAAAGAGAAGAAGAAATAGGAAGCTACATCTAAAAGAGAAGAAGAAAACATGAAGCTAGACCTAACAGAGAAGAAGAAAATGGGAATCTAGACCTAACAGAGAAGAAGAAAACAGTATGGTAGACCTGCCTAAAAGAGAAGAATAAAACAGGATTGCAGACCTAAAAGAGAAGAAGAAAACAGGATGGTAGACCTAAAAAACAGGAAGCTAGACCTAATAGAGAAGAAGAAAACAGGAAGCTAGACCTAATAGTGAAGAAGAAATAGGAAGCTATACACCTAACAGAGAAGAAATAAAACAGGAAGCTAGACCTAACAGAGAAGAAGAAAATAGGAAGCTAGACCTAACAGAGAAGAAGAAAATGGGAATCTAGACCTAACAGAGAATAAGAAAACAGGAAGCCAGACCTAATAGTGAAGAATAAATCAGGAAGCCAGACCTAACAGAGAAGAATAAAACAGGAAGCTACACCTAACAGAGAAGAATAAAACAGGAAGCCAGATCTAACAGAGAAGAATAAAACAGGAAGCTAGACCTAAAAGAGAAGAATAAAACAGGAAGCCAGATCTAACAGAGAAGAATAAAACAGGAGGATAGACCTAACAAAGAAGAATAAAACAGGAAGCTAGACCTAACAGAGAAGAATAAAACAGGAAGCTACACCTAACAGAGAAGAATAAAACTGGAAGATAGACCTAACAAAGAAGAAGAAAACAGGAAGCTAGACCTAACAGGCACTACAAGGCAAGCCCTAACATGGAACCCACAGGGTAAAAGGAGGAGAGGGAGACCAAGGAACTCCTGGCGCCGAAGTCTGGACACGGACATCAAAATAATGAACCAGACATGGAGACAGTTGGAAAGAGTGGCCCAGGACCGAACTGCCTGGCGAGCTCTTGTTGGCAGCCTGTGCTCCACGAGGGGTCAGAGGCATAGATAGATAGATAGACAGACCTAACAGAGAAGAAAAAAACAGGAAGCCAGACCTAAAAGAGAAGAAGAAAACAGGAAGCTACACCTAACAGAGAAGAATAAAACAGGAAGCTAGACCTAATAGTGAAGAATAAAACAGGAAGCCAGACCTAACAGAGAAGAATAAATCAGGAAGCTAGACCTAACAGAGAAGAATAAAACAAGAAGCTAGACCTAACAGAGAAGAATAAAACAGGAAGCTAGACCTAACAGAGAAGAATAAAACAGGAAGCCAGACCTAACAGAGAAGAATAAAACAGGAAGCTAGACCTAACAGAGATGAAGAAAACAGAAAGATGGACCTAACAGAGATGAAGAAAACAGGAAGCTATCCCTTATAGGGAAGAAAACACAAACAGAAAAAATGAATGATCTTCAGTTCTTCTTTTGTGGAAGCCTACCCAGAAGCTAATGAGGCTCCTCAAGGATTCTAACCACTGATACAGCCTATTGCAAGCATGCCTTCTGGTAACTTACTATGCTGGAAGTCAGCGAGATTGGTCTAAAGTTTTCTGAATCATCTTCTGGCCTTTTTTCTTCAGGATGAGTCAACTATGGCTGATTTCCAAGCCTTTTCAAGAATTACACTTTGCCAGGTATTATTAAAGAAGTTAAGCAATGTGGACTTTCCTATAGGACCCAGATGGAGGATCATTTTGATATTTCTTCTGGTCCTTTTCTTAGTTTAACTTACCTATAGTACTCTGAAGTTCACAGGTGGTAAAGTTTTCCTCAGAAAGTGAAATGATTGATGAGATAGATTTCTCTCTACTTTTCAGGACTTTTCCTAGCACCTTGTCAAGTACTTTCCTGTTGAGGATGTGCTAGTGACAGAGTTTGTAAAAAAGGTACTGACCTTGTCTGAAACAGACTCACACTGGCTTAGAAATTGTTTTTCCCTGATATACTGTTTAAAAGTTTTGAAGCCTTCTTCCTTTCAGTCCCAAGGATGAAATTGTTGTGCATGACCACTTCTCTTTTTTTTGCTTTCTTTTTTACTTCTAGTTTTATGTTAGTTGTTAGCTTACTATACTCCACTGTTTTCTGGAATATGTTTCCTGCTTTCTCTGCCCATTCCTCTTTTAACTCCACCTTGGATGTCATTTGTTTGGGAGTGTGACAGTACCTCTATAATTACTATATTCATATGTGTACACTGTGTGTCCATATACAAAACAAACATTTTCACATAGGAACGCTCCTTGTAGGACTGATATGGATGCTGAATTAGTTCAGCTGTTTCTTTCATTCTGAAGCCTTTGGTCCACGGCCAGCCTAAAGTGACCCCAGATATGGATCTCAGCTCCACCAACCTGCAAGTGCCCAGTGCCAAAATCTGCAAGACCTTCAGTCCTAGGCAGGATAAATCTACCTTGTCATTTCAATCATGGCTGGTAAGATTGCTCACCATGCAGAATTTATCTGACATTCCTGTAATAAACAAAAGGCTTCAAGCAGACTATTATCTTCACTTTTTCTCTTACAGAAAAGTCTATTCCCTGATAATTCTGTCTTGTAGGAGGGTGACATTATGCTCTAGCTACAACCATCAACCATTAGTGCTGATTTGTTCAGGTTGCTGAGCTTCGGGAGAAGGCTAGTTTTTGAAGCAGTCAGATTTGATGCTCCTTTTCTTACAGACTATGTCAAGATAAATGTGTTCCTAACACACCTGTTCTCAGGAGTCTAGAAAGAGAGAAGTCCAGCTAGTAATATGGCTCACAAATTTACTTACATAAGGAAGTGATACAGGCTTGAAACTAGCAAAGTCTGTTAACAGCAGCCAGATCCAGCCAGTAATGAGAATATTCTCAGCTTTAATATCTCCATGACAAACCTAGAATGGACATGTCATTAGATGTCATTATGTCTTCAACATAGGAAGAATGTCAACATTATCTAAATATAATATGAAAATATAGATAAAATTAAGAAAGATAAAGTAGAACAAACAGCAAGAAATCTGCTGACTTTAATTGATACTTAAACATTTTTTGTCCACACTGTTCTAGCAATATTCACAGCTCATATCCTACAGATTAATATCTACACTCAACACACAGTTATAACCAACACAACATATACACCAGTGCTTCCCAAGCAGGCAATAACACCCCCTTGTGGGCATTGGAAAAGAAGGGGGGGATTAAAAGGGGGCAGTAGGGGGGGCATTATGGGGAAAACAATGCAGAGGACAGGGAGTAATAATATTCCTTTGATAGTCCAGAGGGTCTGAAGGCAGCAGGTACATCAAGGGCCTCAATATGATGTAAAGATCTTTTAACTGACTGCTGACAGCAGACACACAGGCTGGCCTGTGGCTTTTTTTTTCATAACGATGAAGTATCTGTCACTAGCAGAACATCATTTCTGAGAGTCCAAAATTTTTTAAAAATGTCAGCAGCACCACAAGCAAAAAATAAGTGTAGACAATATAGTGTGGAATACCTGAAATATAGATTTATAGCAGCACTAAATAACCAGCAGCAACCATTCTGTCTATTGTGTGAAAAAATCTTTTCAAACAATGCCATAAAACATTCTAGACTACTTGAACATCTGAAGAAAATGCAGTCAGATAAATCAGACAAAAAAATTAGCATATTTTCAGTCACTTTGGGAAAACTTTTGGAAGCAGAAAACTAGGAAATTTGTTTACTAGCAATTTACAAAAAAACCAGTGATGGTTTGCATGCACCATACAATATTTCACTGCTGACTGCTAGATCTGGTAAGCCTCATATAATGGGAAAACAACTTATTCTGCCAACAGTAACAGAAGTTCTGCACACAGGTTTACAGTTGTTTCTGGGCCAATTTATTGCTGCTGTTCCTCTCAGTGACAACTCTGTTCCTCTCAGTGATAACTCTGTTCCTCTCAGTGACAACTCTGTTCCTCTCAGTGACAACTCTGTTCCTCTCAATGATAACTCTGTTCCTCTCAGTGACAACTCTGTTCCTCTCAGTGATAACTCTGTTCCTCTCAGTGATAACTCTGTTCCTCTCAGTGACAACTCTGTTCCTCTCAGTGACAACTCTGTTCCTCTCAGTGACAACTCTGTTCCTCTCAGTGATAACTCTGTTCCTCTCAGTGACAACTCTGTTCCTCTCAGTGACAACTCTGTTCCTCTCAGTGACAACTCTGTTCAAAGAAGAATTGATGAAGTGGCTGACAATATTGAAGATATTTTGTGCAACCTGCTGAGGAAAAGAAAATTTGGCTTGCAGGTAGAGATGAGTCCACTCTTCCAGACAATGAAACGTTGCTGCTTGCTTGTGTTAGCTTTGTCAGTGATGAAACTTTGGTTCAAGAGCTGCTATCTGCAAGAAACCAGAAATGGATACAAAAGGGGTGTCAATATTTCGTGTTTTAGAGAATTTTTCAAAGAGAAAAACATCCCATTGTCCAATATTCTTGCTTTGCAATGGACAGATCACTATCAATGATAAGTCATCATTATGTCTTCCTTACTTCCTTGGAGAAAGCTGTACCTGATGTGTTTATAGTGTATCATGTCATCCACAGACAACATCTTGTCACCAAAAATCTAAGTGCTTGGCTTCACAAATCATTAATCACCATGATTACAGCATTTAATAATGCAAAAATACATGCTCTTAATTCTAAACTTTTTAGACACCTCTGCAGTGAGAATGAGGAAGATTTTGAATGTTTGCTGCTACATACAGATGTTAGATAGCTGTTCAAGGGAAACTGCCTGAGTCAGTTCTATTCACTTTTTGAAACAGTTTTAGAATTTTTCCAAGAGTCCAGTTTTTCTCTCCGTAATGAACTGAGTAATATCAAGCATGACACTGTTTACATGTCAGATTTATTTATAAAATTCAGCCAAGTTAATTTGCATCTTCAAGGCAATGTTATTAACCTTATCAATACAAAGTCAGCCATCTCCACATTTCTGTCAAAGCCACACTTATTCAGACATAAACCCACCCCTCGTGAGCTGTTCCAGTTTCCAAATCTTTCTGATCTGGACAAAGTGGAACAAATATCAGACAATGACCTTCAGATCTACTGTTCACATCTGGATTAGCTGCATAAGGACATGTCTGACAGATTTATCCTTTTCTTCACATACCAGATTGGGTGATCAATCCATTCCTTGATATCACCAGCAAGGAAATGGGAATGCTGGAGGAAAAACTGGTTTCACTCCAAAATGACACTGAATCAAAGCCAAAATTAAAAAAATCAGATCAAGATTTTTGGTTACAGAATAACATTTCTGAACATTACCCTACACTGTAGAACAAAGTCCAGATTTACTTTATTGCCTTCCTGACGACATAAAACAAGGGGTCCGTCAGGGGTGCATATTGTCACCCTACTTATTTAACTTGTATACTGAAAATATAATGAGGAATGTTAGAGAAGATGTAGACAAAGAATATTACGATGCCATAACAGTTGGAGGTTATGAAATACCAGAGATTAGATATGCTGATGACACAGTATTGCTGTCCACAACACAAGAAGGAATGGAAAAACTGATTATGTCAGTCCGCAAGAACAGCGAAGAGCAGAACCTCTATCTTAATGCAAAGAAAACTAAAGTGATGACAACTGATAAAACAAACAAGGCAACTGAAATATGTATCAATGAGGAAAAACTGGAAGAAGTGGAGAGTTTTGAATATCTTGGATCACTACTAACTAATAATGGAGATACAATGAGGGAAATTAAAAGGAGGACATCTATTGCTCTTCAGAAAGTAAAACAAATAAAGAATCTGTGGAGAGGAGCAGACAGAACCACAAAAATAAGATTTTTAAGGGCATGCATCTTTCCCATCGCAACATATGCCTGTGAGACCTGGACACTTAACAAAACAGCTGAGAAGCACATAAATGCCTTTGAATGTAAATGCTATAGAAGAGTTCTCCAAATATCATGGACACAAAAACGAACAAATATATCTATACTGCAAGAGCTTAATATTGAAGAAGGCTGGCTAGTAAAGAGGATTAAAGAGAGAAAACTTAAATATTTTGGCCACATTAAACGTCATGATAATTTAGAGAAGACCATATTGGAGGGATACATAATGGGAAAAAGAAAGAGAGGAAGACCGAAACGAAGATGGCTGCAAGACATCGTTGATGATCTGGAAATGGATGCAGCAGCAGCAGGCCATCTTGCTCACAACCGAGAGGCCTACAGGAGTGCTGTTTGGGAGGCAAAGTTCCGCAAGGGACATGCAAAGGAATGAATGAATGAAATGACGACATATTTAATAAGGCGAGGCTTCAGCGCAGCTACAAAACTTCTTTCCAAACAGAGAAACAGACTGAAAGTTACTGAATGCAGAGATCTAAGACTTCTTTTTACCACTTTGCAACCTGATACCGAGAAACTTGTGTTCCTCCATGATACTCATCCATCACATTTAAAGCTGACAAAAAAATGTTGCAGGTCAGGCACTTCATAGCTTGCTGGCTTAAGTTTGAAGATACATATCTTAGTTGGTTTCATAGCTTGCTGGCTTAAGTTTGAAGATACATATCTTAGTTGGTTTCATAGCTTGCTGGCTTAAGTTTGAAGATACATATCTTAGTTGGTTTCATAGCTTGCTGGCTTAAGTTTGAAGATACATATCTTAGTTGGTTTCATAGCTTGCTGGCTTAAGTTTGAAGATACATATCTTAGTTGGTTTCATAGCTTGCTGGCTTAAGTTTGAAGATACATATCTTAGTTGGTTTCATAGCTTGCTGGCTTAAGTTTGAAGATACATATCTTAGTTGGTTTCATAGCTTGCTGGCTTAAGTTTGAAGATACATATCTTAGTTGGTTTCATAGCTTGCTGGCTTAAGTTTGAAGATACATATCTTAGTTGGTCAAGTATGAGTAGTACAAGAGGGGGCACTGAGGATGTGGCCTGGGAGAAAAGGGGGCAGTAGCCCAAGCATGTCTGGGAAACACTGATATACATGAAAACTATGCCCATAACAAGAAACATTTACTCATACCACTTTTGAACACCATGTAATGTAAAACAAGAGGTGTGATCAAAAATTATCCATACTGGATTTACAAAAAAAAAACAAAACAAGAGTTACCAATCTGTAATTTCATCACCTTTGAAATAGTCAATTCTGAAGCAACACACAGCCCTAAGCTGTTTCCACTGCTTGAAACATCTTTTTGAAGTTATCTTCTGATATGGAGGACAGCTGCCTTGTCACATTCTGCTGTATCTCCTCAATACCCTGAAATCTTATTCCTCTCAAGTGCTATTTTATGTTTGGGAACAGGAACAAGTCACAGGGAGTAATATCAGGTGAACATGGAAGCTGTTGGACCTGTGGAATGCAGTGTTTAGCAAGAAACTGCTGCACAAGTTGCAATGCATGCAGGCACACTGTTATGGTGGAGATGCCACTTGCTACTCACATGCAATGTTGGCCTTTTGTGATGAACTGCATCACTTAAACACTGCAAAACTTCACAGTAGTATTTCTTGTTGATTGTCTGTCTGTCTGTCCTGATGGAAAAGACTGGCTGGAAAAGACTGGCAGGAAAAGACTAATAATATGTCGAGATTTCAATGCGAAACACCAACTATTCATTCATTCATTTGCATGTCCCTTGTGGAACTCTGCCTCCCTAACAGCACTCCTGTAGGCCTCTCGGATGTGAGCAAGATGGCCTGCTGCCAAAGCATCCAATTATAATGTAATCAAATGGTGCCAAAAACAGGAGTCAGTTATAAATGAAAAAAGCTAAAGCTTTGTGGTGCTTCCTTAAACAACAGAGCTGCCAAAGACAAAATGCCCGACATCACATATGAAAGTATACCAATTAAGTAGCCAAAACTTCAAGTACTTAGGAATAAACATGGATAGATCATTGGCTTTCATCAAACACATTGAAGAAATGGTAGATAAGGCCAAACAAGGACTCTCAGCCTTCAAGGCTATAGCATATCTATCACTACAAAATGAACCCTACTTATCTTTAAGAAAACAATAATTTTATTCAAAATAGATTATGACCTGGGATTGTTAATTCTGTCAAACAGTTGCCAAACTGGACCTAGCACAGAATGAGGCAATGAGATTCATCCTAGGTTGCACTAAAGATGCACCTACAATTGCAGTGAGATACATCTTAGATCTGCCAGATGTAAGAACACATAAAAAATATGCACAAGTTAATGAGTACCTTAAGATCTTATATCTTACATACTTTCAGTGCTGTTAAACATCACATAGGGCTTGGTTGGTAGTTTGCCAAGTTTTCCTGTTTTCGGCCAGCTTTGCAACCTCATCAAGTAATGTTATGCCCACTAAACTGGCCTCTCTTAACAATGTCTTTTTAGAGTTTCACATGGATGACCTCTTTTTCTTCGGCCTGTTGTGTTCCACTTGATAGCTTGTTTAAGGATTCACTGACTGTTTCTTCTCATCAAGTGACCAACATATGTCCTTCTTCTTTTTCTGATTACCCATGAGACAGGTTGTGGTTTGTTCATCTGTCTTATCTCTGCATTGTTCTTGAATTCTTTCCACTTTATACCAAGTATTTTCCATAGGCATTTGTTTTCAAAAGAGTCTAATTTCTTGTCTATTTCTTTAGTTGTTTTCCAGCTTTCCCCATGCATTAATGAGGGTGGATATTACATTTGAATTGAATAATCTTAACTTGGTTTTTGTGCTTATAACTTTTGAATGCCAGGTGTTCTCAAAATTCTTGAAGGTCAATGCTGCTTTTGTAATTCTAATTCTAACTTCCTTTCTGGTGTCACCATCCTGGTCTATGTGGCTGCTGAGGTATGCACAATGGTTTACTTCTTCAACAGCTGTTCCTTCTACTTATATTTTTCCTTCATGATTAATGAAAAGGTTCATTATTTTTGTTTTTTCCTCGTTAATTTCAAGTCTTATTTTACTAGCTAGTGAAGACAAGGTTTTTCTTGCATTGATTTCACAATAAGAGTTATGTAACCTGCAAAATCAAGATCATCTAGTTGGGTCCCATGTACCCAATCATTGCCCATTTTACCTATGCAGCAATTTTTAATTATGAAGTCTATGGCAATTCCAAAAAAGCAAGAGAGATAGTATACATCCTTGTTTCATGCCTGTTTCAATCTGGAACCATTTGTTCATTCCTTCCTCTGTGTTGACTGTGCAAATGTATCTGTTGTAGGAATGCTTTATGATGTTGATAATTTTAGATGGTATTCCATTCATTCTTAAAATTCTCCACAATAAATCTCTGTGTATACTATCAAATGTCTTCTTAAAGTCTATGAAGTTCAGGATTAATAGTTTCTGCTTTTCAATATGTTTTTCAACTATTATTCTTAGAGTAAAGATCTGGTTGAGACAGCTTCTCTCTTTTTGAAATCCTGCTTGTTCTTTCATTGCTGTATCCACTATATTTTTAATTCTATTCGGTATAACTTTGCAAAATACTTTTTACACAACTGATAGTTAAGATAAGTAACAATAAAAACCATCCAGTCCATAAATGTATATATATTAGAAAAGAAAACAGATGAAAATTGTGGATGGCAGATGCAGAAGATTCAATACAAACAATAACTAACCCACAACACATCTGAAATGAACCTGACTGGATTCAATGCAACAATTTTATCATACCAAAATTACATCACACTGAAAAGAGAATGCTGAAGCTGGACTGCAAGAAAACACAAGAAGAATTAAATGAATTAATTAAGAAATGTTCAGGTCCTGAAGACATCATACTCTATACAGATGGATCAGTATGCTGAAAAACAAAAAGCGGAAGGGTTTTGTAGCATACTTCAAAGAGAAAAGAATCAAGCTTATGGCCAAAACATACAATAACACATGCTCAAGCATGTGGATGGAAACTGAAACCATCACGCAAGCCTTGAAATGGCTAATGACCCAAAAAGTGCAATGTACTACAATCATTACAGATTTTCAAAGCCTATTAAGAAAGATAGAACACCAAACCATTAGAAGTGTATGTTAAACATAATCTCCATATCGCAATCCAAAACACCACATGGAGCATTCTGCAGTTGATAGCAACAACAAAAAAACTGATCAACTTGTAGCAAAAGATAACCCACTGGGAAATATCAAAATGGACAAACAAGACATATATCAATCCTTTATGCAGCAAATCAAAGAATCAGCCTAGAAAACCTTCCCCTACATACTACACACATCTCAGTGACTTACACATAATCAAAGGAAGCATACGCAAGTCATAATCATGCATTAGAAAAAGAGCAATTTACAATCAGCACATTATTGGAACTTATACAGGGTCCGGCATAAAGCATATCTGGATTTTAAAAATGGAAAATAAATAAGCGCTATACACATTTTTGGTTTAAAAAAAAGTGAAATGAAACTCAGAAAAGTGTGTATTTTTATTATTACTGACAATCATATTTAGGTTTTGAAAATTATGCCGGTTAGATGACCACCATTACATCTGATACATTCAGCCAGACGTCTGGAAAATTCCTGCATAACACCATTTAACATGTTCAAAGGGATATTTTGAATGCGGTGTTGGATTTGATCCTTTAGGTCTGACTGAATGTGGTCGACTAGCATACTCCATGTTCTTGAGCCACCCTCATAAAAAGAAGTCTGCGGCCGATAAATCCGGTGACCATGCCGGCCAATGAACATCCCCAAATCTGGAAATAAGACGACTGGGAAATGCTTGTCGCAGCATGGTCAAGGACTGATGGGCTGTGTCAGCGTTGCTCCATCTTGTTTAAACCATATTAGTCTCTTATTTCTACTGGCCAAGTCTGGAATGAAGTATTCAGTTAGCATCTGCACATAAAGATCACTATTAACAATAAGAGGATGCCTGTCTTTGTCTTTAAAAAAATGGGCCAATAATACCGAATGATGTAATGCCACATCACACTGTTACTTGTTCACTATGGAGCAGTTTCTCATGCAGTAATTGTGGATTTTCAGCTGACCAGTGTCTGAAATTCTGCTTGTTCACACTTCCTGACAACTCAAAATGTGCTTCACCAAACATTAAGGTTACTGAGCAAATTCAGATTTTCTTTAATGCGTGTTAGAAAATCAGTAACAAAGTCAAGTCTGTTAATTTTATCCAAATCATTCAGTTGCTGCACAACTTGCAACCTGTAAGGGTAGAAATGCAGATGATTATGAATGATGCGACATAGCGAGCGATCCAACATACCAAGTGCCAAAGCATGTCTAACAGCTGATCGCCATGGGCTATGAAACAATGCATTGCGGACTTCTTGAATTCGTTTAGGTGTCTCTTGAGTTCTTGGACAACCAGTAGACTTGTTATTAGGGCAATTAGTGGTTTCCTTAAATTTTTTGACACACCTCAAAACTGTTCTCCAATCGGGAACATTATCATGGAGATGCAACTCAAAATGGCGATGAAACTTTCATTGTACAATAATAGATGATTCTCCACTTTTAAAATAAGTTTCAACTGTGAATGTGCAATGTTGTGTTTGCCAAGAAGCCATTGTTAAAAATGACAGTTTGCCTTCTTCATCTCTGATATCATGTTTTCTTTTCACACGTATTCAGTTTCTGCGCACTACGTCAGTTAAATCCAGCTATGTTTTATGCCAGACCCTGTATCAGCAAAAACACTAAAGGACATCCTGATCTTGAATGCAGAACACTTATGGGCTTGTCACATGAGCAATAAAGCAGCTTCCAGGGACCAGTAAACAAGTTAGGTCTTATCCAGTATCTAATCTTATGTCTTTTATTCCACTGTAATATTTTTTTAAAGTAAGCACTGTCTTGAAATTGGTGTGGGTCTGTCACACATTTTTGGGTTTGGTAAAGTAAGAGAACACAGTTTTGTAGGATTAGACCTCGAAAAAATCATAGATAAAGCACTTTAGTGAGACATGAGAGAAATAAAAATCACAAGAGAATTACCTGGGATTCGAACACAGACTCCAGTAGGGCGAGCAGCCGTCTAGCCACGAGAGAACAGTGTCCTAATGAACTGAGCTATCTCACACCTCCGAAAAAAGGGACATGAAAGTGAAGTCATTGGTACTGTTCAGCTGACATAAGGGATCATGACACCCGGAAAGAAACAAGGTCATGACACAGAAATTCTATAGCTTAGATTCAGTCTCTCTAGCAGGTACCAATTTTTAGACAAACATACACCCGGTATCCTGCCATGTCTGGTGCATACTTGAACAATGAATACTTTTTACCTGAAGTTAGTTTCAGAAAAAATATTTATAAATAGGAAACAACGAGGCTTTCAACCTCATTTCTTTCCAGGTGTCATGATCCCTTGTGTCGGCTGAACAGTACTAATGACTTCGCCTTCAAAACACCTTTTTCTGGAAGTGTGAGATAGCTCACTTCGTTAGTATGCTGTTCTCTTGCGGCTAGGCGGCTGCTCATCCTACCGGAGTCTGAGTCTGAATCCCAGATAATTCTCTTGTGATTTTTCTTTCTCTCACGTCTCACTAAAGTGCTTTGTCTATGATTTTTCAAGGTCTAATCTTACAAAACTGTGCTCTCTTACTTTACCGTATGAAAGCCTCGTTGTTTCCTATCTATAGAACATTATTTTTGGGTTTGGGAGACACAGGGGCCTTCCACTGTGAAGACTGGGCCTTAGTTTCAGGGTCATACCCATAAACCCTCAATTCATGACCAGTTATGAATGTTTTTAAGTTTTAATCATTTTTGACACTTTCAATCTGAGCAGCCAGAATATGGGTTTATTTCTGGTTGCCTGGCACAAATTTAGCGGAGACACGTCTCATGCCCAAATTTTCATAAGAATTGACTGAACTGAACTGAAACTAATGTGTAAGTTTTCAGATGACTCACAAATAATGATTCAGCGATTTTGCAGCACTGTTGTACAGACAAGTTTGATATTTATTTTTTTTTTCATTTTTGCTGGCTGCAGGTCTCCCAGACCACTCATCACTCTCAATACTTTCATGGCCATAATTAAAATGTTTATACTACTCATAGACTTGTGTATGACTCATACAATCCTCCCCATAGACTACATGGACCTTCAAATATGTGTCTTGCATGTTTCACCAAGTTTTTTATAAAATCTGAGGCAAATTCATTGATTCAGTTGTTCTGACAAGACAGCTGTAACAGATTCAGATATATAAGAGCAAAGCACTACTGTAAACAAAGCAGACAAGCAGGGAAGACATTACTTATGCCACATACATGGTATATACCAAGGTAAGCCTGTCTATCCGTTTTTGTCTGTGTCAGTCGGTTCCAGACTTTTGCCCTCATTTCATATAATTTTATATCACACCTCGTAAAGTGGTATCAAATTATACCATAATTAAAATATAACATATAGGCAAATGTTGCATGCGAGAATCTGTTCACTTTCTTGTTTATTTACATTCAACAAATTATAATATCAGATATAAACTGGTTGGTGAAGTGGATGATGACTGGCCATGAACTGAAATTTGAGATGACAGCTTTACAAAGTATGAAACTTGATCAAACTGAATAGTAAAATGTGTAGGTAAGATAATATACATAGTAGTCACAAAACTGAAGTGATATTTCATGACAATTATGTTATTATGGTATGGGAGCAAAGGTCAACTAAATGTGTATACCATATTCAATACAGCTATGAATACATTCACACAAGAGAGATACATTTTCCAAAGCAAACATTATTTGTATACCTGACAAAAAATGGAAAGGGTGAGACAAAACACAGTGATACTTGAGTAAGATTATACTAATATAATTGTCTACCTCTTGCTCTTTTCTTCTTCACTTTTCCTTCTACTATGGTTTTCAGTGTATTATTATGTCTTTTGAACTCTCTCTGTCTTTCTCTTTATCTCTCTCTTTCTCTATGGTCCATTCCAATCAACAATCAGGTTGGCATTGGCCACCACTGACTTCCACAACCATCTATCCTTTGCTCTTTCTATAAAATGGGCTGTGTCTGTGCGACTCTTTTAGTTCATAAAGTATCTTGTTTCTTTGTCTTCTTCTGCTCCTTTTCCTCTCCAGTTTTTCTGTTGTCACTAAGTGTTCCACTCTGCTTCTTCTCAAAACATGTCTGACAGATCTGGACTGTGGTGTTCTAAATTTTGCCATAATTACTTTCATCCAGCCTCGCTTAGAACCTCTTCATTTGTTTTATTGGCTGTCCATGATATTCTCATCGTTCTTCTTAGGAACCACATCTCCACTGCTTCCAGTAGATTCTGAGTGCCCCTGGTTACTGTCCCTGCTTCACATCTTTTGATACAGCCAAAGTTTTTTGTTTTCTCAATCATTATTTCTCTGAGAAGTTCACATTGCATTTCTGCTTGTTCTAATATTTGTACATTTGTTCTTTTCATTTTCCATGATATATGATCTACTTTCCTGTAAATCCACATTTCTGGTGCATTTATAATTCTCTCCAACTTTTTACTCATGAGTCCAGGTTTCTGTTCTATTCAGAATAGATACAGCATTTTATAAATCTCAGTTTTCTCTTTATGGACAGGTTTCCTGGGTAACAGCACTGTCTTCATGGTGTTGAATGTGTGTCTTGGTATTCCTGTTCTTCTCTTTTTCTCAGTCTCAAGTCTCCCATCCTCAGTTACTATATTATCTCAGTAGCTACAGTTCCATGTTCCAGTTTCTTGTTGTTTATGATTATATTCATTTATATCTTTGATCTTTCCACCATTATTTTGATCTTTTTGATAATTATCTTTAATCCCCATGTTTGGCTTGTGTTCTTTATCTTATTTCATAATTTCCGTACATTCTTTAGATTCTCTGTTAGAAGGACTGTATCATCTGTAAAACTTAAAATTGTTGATAGTTCTCACAGTTCTTCTGAGTATATGAAGATCTACTCTGTGTACAGGCTCAACAGACACAGAGATTGAACACATCCTCGCTTGGATCCCATTCCCCCCCCCTACCCTTTATGGGGTGGTTTGTTGCTGATGTCACTGTACCATATCTCATTGATGGAGATCTGTTATAATTTGAATGCTTTTCTCATAAAGACTGATTATATCATTAGTTTTTCATGTTTTACTCTGCCAAATGCTTCAGTATAATCTATAAAACATCTTTCTGAGCTTTCATGTAGTTAACTTTATCATGCAAAAAAAATCACCTATTTTGTCCCACTATTCTGCCTGAAACCAAGTTTTTCCTCACTGACTTCTTTATCAATTTTATTTTTCAATCTTTTGAGGATGATTTTGTGGATAACTTTAGTCACATGATTCATCAGATTTATAGTTATAAAATCTAAGTAGTCTGTGGCTTTTACCTTCTTAGATGGAGCCAAAAACTGAGTGTTTCATTTCTTGAGGTATATGAGGGCTGTTTGCAAAGTTCTGGGACTTAATTTTTTTGTTTTGACTACATGAATAGACTTATTGGCTTCTTGATCTAGTCTCCTTCAAAGTAGTCTCCTTTTGATTGAATATACTTATTCCAGCAGTCTTGCCATTTACTGAAGCATCTCTGAAAGTCACTTTGTGAGATAACCCTTATTTGTCTCATTGCAATTGTCTGAATCTCTCCAACTTTATCGAACTGCTGACCTTTCAATGTTTTATTCTGATGTGGAAACAAGAAGAACTGCAGAGAGCAAGGTCAGGTGCGTATGGAGTATGGAAGCAATGGAATGTGGCGTTTAACAAAAAATTCATTTGTTTTGACAAACATGTGTGCAGGAACAATGTCAAACTGCCAGCATGCCACTTCACAGGACATCTGCACACAGCATCATGGAGGAAGGATGCCACTTCACAGGACATCTGCACACAGCATCATGGAAGAAGGATACCACTTCACAGGACATCTACACACAGCATCATGGAGGAAGGATGTCACTTCACAGGACATCTACACACAGCACCATGGAGGAAGGATGCCACTTCACAGGACATCTGCACACAGCATCACGGAAGAAGGATACCACTTCACAGGACATCTACACACAGCATCATGGAGGAAGGATGTCACTTCACAGGACATCTGCACACAGCATCATGGAAGAAGGATACCACTTCACAGGACATCTACATACAGCATCATGGAGGAAGGATGTCACTTCACAGGACATCTACACACAGCATCATGGAGGAAGGATGTCACTTCACAGGACATCTGCACACAGCATCATGGAGGAAGGATGTCACTTCACAGGACATCTGCACACAGCACCATGGAGGCATTGTAGGACTGCTGTGTTCACTGTCTGCCCTGCAGGGATGTATTCATCATGAATTAGTCCATCAATGTTGAAGAACTCAACATGATCTTGATAATGGACTTCACTGCCAAGCCTTCTTCAGCCAAGGAGATGAATCTTCTTCACTGGGATGACATCTGCTTTATTTCAGGGTCAAACCCATACATCCAACTTTTATCACAAGTGATTAATGATGACATGAAGTTGGAATCATTTTTGGCTCACTCAGGGAGATCAGTGCAAACTGACATGTGATCTTCCTTTTGCTCTGCAGCAGGAGATGGGGCATGAGTTCTGCTGACACAAGTCTCATACCAAAATCCTCACTTAGAATTTTATGGCAAGTAGTAACTATTCCTACATTATATGCTACCCTTCTGACTGTTAGACATCAGTTAACATGAATGATTTCTCGCACATGTGTCATGATCTCAGCGGTGTGGAAGTGGATGGTCTGCCAGGGCAGTGGTCATCTTCAGATGATCGCTGTCCACTTCTAAAGCAGGACAACCACTCAAATGTCTCCGACTGACTTAGGTAAGACTCACTAAAAGCTGACTGTAGCAAGTTCCAGCACCAGTTTTCCCTGAGGTGAACATAGAAATCAATGCACACACACACTATTGAATTTTCTCATCCATGTTGAAATGCACCTGAACCTGCAGGCATGTGTTCATTGGGAAGCTTGTGCAGTGAGAATGACTGAAAATAATGAGTTCAGATTGTGTATGGACACTCAACCACTTTGCTGCATATTATAGTTTCCCAGAAAAAAAATTCAGTTCCAGCCCTTGTATATCCCAGTTCTTATATGTTATTGCATAATTTCTGTTATTTTGTCAACCCCAAATTACCTCAATGCTTTAATCATCTTCTGATAATGTTTTCTGATCCTGTTGCTTTTCAGCCTTTTATTTTACTCATGGCTCTGTCAACCTCTGCTCTTATTACAGGTGGGCCACCATTTTTTTTTTAGGGCTAGCATGTTTCCTCTGTTATCTTCAAGTAGATCTCTTATATATTCTTGCCAACCTTTTTGCTATTTCATCTTTTTCTATTACTATCTGACATCTTGTGTTTCTGATATCTCCAATAGATGGTTTTGTGAAAATGAAGCGTTTGATCTGTTGATTTCATGGGTTTGCTGTAGAGGGTCTTCTACTGCAGCTATGTAAACTATTTTTGGAATGATATATCCATTTAATGTAATGCTGCTACCAGATATCATTGCAGTTTTGTATTTGTACCTGTTCAGCATGTCTGTGATATGTGCCACAAGATTATCCCACGTGTCATATAAAATGTGGGTACTGATGTATGTTTCTATTTTCTATACTATATTGTTGGTCTTTGTGTACAAGTTTGTACACAAATGGTTTGAGTTTGTTTGTCAGCATTTCTGTAAGGATTCAGTAATCAACATTTTGAAGAGGCATTGGTCTGTAGTTTTTAGCTGTGTCTGGTTTGAACTGTCTTTTGGTATAAAGTGTCCATTGCTTATTTTACTGAGTTTTATACATCCTCTTCCAATGCCATAAAAAACAAAACTTCATTTATAAAAGCAAAACTGGGTTATTACAACTGCCATGACAGTCTTTTGTTTATGCTCATTTAACTAACATGCATCATATTTTGTATACAAAAGCTCCTTAACTTATGATGGTTCACCTTATGACATTTAAATCTTTTGATCAGGCAGAAGCATTCAGTAGAAACAGTACTTGAATTTTTAATTTTGATCTTTTCTCAGACCAGCAATATGTGGTATGATATTTTCTCTCAACTTTGGTGCCATCTTGGCAAGTATCATTATAAAGCAGGATTCTCTGTGTGATTCTATCTCTTGCTCTTCTGTGTGTAAAATGTAAGACTGTAGATGTATTGCTACTCATTTCTGTGTATATTTCCACTATTATCCACTGGAATAATGTTCTTTCTTACATTACTATTCTATGTTGTTCTGCGTCTGTTTTGTTACTCACTTCACAGCCTTACTTGCTCCCAGGTTCATTCTCTCTCAGTGGAAATAGTAATACAGAAGCAGCAACTTTACAGTTGAAATGACTTTAATGATGCACGGGGTGACGATGGGTCGATGAGCGATATGACGAGAACGACAAAGGCATCACCAGAATCCATGGACACAAGACTGGACATCTCCACGATATATGTTCCCGGCAGACTACTGTCACCATCAGAACAACCTAATACAATCTATTCTACATCTATTTCACTAAACAACAACAGACGATACACAAAATACAACTGTCCCCCAGTCACATGATTTCTCTCTCACCTGACCTTTTTCCTGTCATTCCCCAACCATGACCCTCGTGCAATCCAAGACAAAGCAGATGGACTCTGCTCACAAATAGCTGATTACTTTAGAAGATAATTCATTTTATACAAATATTCCAATTCTCAGATGAGTTATCTATCTTACATCCAAATATTCAATATACTGCTATAATTATCAGTTTTGTAAACAATCTATCTTCTACTCATTTTCTAAATTTGTATTCATAATGCTTGAATATGGGTACTCTGAGTCTACAGCAATGTTTCCCAATGTGGGGTGTATGGCCGGGGGGGGAGAAGTGCGGCAATTTGAGTATTTATATTATAAATTTTCAAAACTTGGTTGACTATTATGCTGGTTTGGGGGGGAGGGGGGGGGGGCGCACATCCGGCAACATCACAATTTTTGAGACACTGAGATGAGGCAAGATGCAAAAACGGCTGGGAAACACTGATTTATACCAATTATGAAATAACTACAAGATGCATATATATGTATATATATATATATATATACTTTTAGAGCTAGTCACAAGCAATCATTGGCACAAAGAAACTGATCCAGTGTGCTTTCATCGGTAAATATTAATAATGAATACCCATACAATCAGGAACAATTGTTGATGAAGTAAACCAATTTGCATACCTTGGCAGCTACATAGACCAGAATGGTGACACCAGGAAGGAAGTTAGAATTCAAGCTGCAAAAGCAGCAATGTCCTTCAAAAATCTTGAGAACATATGGAATTCAAAAGTTTTAAGCACAAAAACCAAGTTAAGATTATTCAATTCAAATGTGATATCCACCCTCATTTATGCATGCGAAAGCTGGAAATCAACTAAAGAAATAGACAAGAAATTAGATTATTTTGAAAACAAATGCCCAAGGAAAATACTTGGTATAAAGTGGAACGAATTCAAGAACAATGTAGAGATAAGACAGATAAGCAAACAACAATCTGTCTCATGGGTAATCAGAAAAAGAAGATGGACATATGTAGGCCATGTGATGAGAAGAAACAATCAGAGAATACCAAAACAAGCTATCAAGTAGAGCACAAAGGCCAAAGAAAAAGACGTCGACCACGTGAAACTCTAAAGAGGACATTGTTAAGAGAAGCCAATTTAGTGGGGATAACATCCCTTGATGAAGTAGAAAGACTCACAGAGAACAGTAAAACTTGGCAAACAACTATGCGAGCCCTATGGGACGTTTAACGGCACAGGAAGGATGTAAGATAAGATCCAATCATTGTTTTTCACTTTCAGTACAGTATTCAATAAATGACACGAGATATCACACACTTTATTACAAAACAGCCTTTACATTCAATGATTTTGTTCATCTGTAAGCTAATGTAAGTATTCTAAGCACATTTAAGGTAGGCTATGCTAAGCTATGATATTTGGTAGATTAGGTGTGTTAAATGCATTTTCAATTTACAGTATTTCTGACTTATTGGTTCATTGGAATGTAACTATTGTAAGTCAAGGAGTACCTGTACATACTGCAAAGGAAAATGAATACAAAATAACATTAAATATCAAGTAAAACTGTATTGCTTAAAACGATGGAAGAAGGCAAGATAACATAAAATAAAAATGATATTATAAATAACATAACAATGTGAAAGTACCAACTACCCTAATTCCAAAAGAGATATTCAAGATCGGGAAAGACTGAGATTTCAAGCTGTAAATGTACTCC
Organism: Achatina immaculata; assembly: GCA_009760885.1. NCBI lineage: Eukaryota > Metazoa > Mollusca > Gastropoda > Stylommatophora > Achatinidae > Lissachatina > Lissachatina immaculata. Next base: position 585,085 of record CM019696.1, read on the forward strand.
AGAAATGTGGGGGTCAAGATGCTGTCAGATTTGACTGTCAGAGACCCATGGTTAATATATTAACATCAGGGTTGGCAGACCATAGCTGACATGCTAGTCTCTGAGTTGGCAGACCACAGCTGACATGCTAGCATCAGGGTTGGCAGAAAATTGCCTACCAAGACCCTATCCACTGGTACTAGCCTGGCTAACAGAGTGGGGATTGCTACAGCTCCCAGAGAAGTGGAGACTAAAGCACACCCTCTACTTTTAGCTCCACTCACAGACAGAAAAATTAGCCGCCATGACCTGCTCTCAAGCCAACATGACCTGCTCCCAAGCCAACATGATCTGCTCCCAAGCCAACATGACCTGCTCCCAAGCCAACATGATCTGCTCCCAAGCCAACATGATCTGCTCCCAAGCCAACATGATCTGCTCCCAAGCCAACATGACCTGCTCCCAAGCCAACATGACCTGCTCTCAAGCCAACATGATCTGCTCCCAAGCCAACATGATCTGCTCCCAAGCCAACATGACCTGCTCTCAAGCCAACATGACCTGCTCCCAAGCCAACATGATCTGCTCCCAAGCCAACATGACCTGCTCCCAAGCCAACATGATCTGCTCCCAAGCCAACATGATCTGCTCCCAAGCCAACATGATCTGCTCCCAAGCCAACATGACCTGCTCCCAAGCCAACATGACCTGCTCTCAAGCCAACATGATCTGCTCCCAAGCCAACATGATCTGCTCCCAAGCCAACATGACCTGCTCTCAAGCCAACATGATCTGCTCCCAAGCCAACATGATCTGCTCCCAAGCCAACATGACCTGCTCCCAAGCCAACATGATCTGCTCCCAAGCCAACATGATCTGCTCCCAAGCCAACATGATCTGCTCCCAAGCCAACATGACCTGCTCCCAAGCCAACATGACCTGCTCCCAAGCCAACATGACCTGCTCCCAAGCCAACATGACACTGACTGCAAGGAATCCCAGCTTGCAGTTCCAGGGAGGTAAAAGAACTTCAGAAATGTAAAATGTTCAAATGTAAAATGTTCAAATGCACTTATGATATGTAAATATACAAATGTTAGGAATCCACTTGATGGAGATATTGCTTTATGGAGATAATAAACACACATGACATTTGTCATTTACACTTAGCCACAACATCACACACAAAATTACTCTGCTCTCATGTTTACACTCAACCACAACATCACTCACACAACACACATATGAAGTGTCTAGATAAATTTTTTTTATAATCTGGACGCCTTTCAATAACCAAATCACATTTTAACTCTTGAAACATTCTTTTAGTATCAGTCATGAGGTGTACTAGATGACCTAGATGTCTCCATGTGTATGGATGCTCTCATTAACACTTACAAAATTTGTAATTATATAATCAAAATATCTTGTCATTACTGCTAACGAAGCAGATTTCTAGGTGAGAGAAAAATAAAACAAATTATGAAACAATTTACACTTATGCAAGACAGAGTATGCATTCTTGTAACAGCTGAAGAGAAACCATAAGACTGTGCAGAATGTAGAGGAAATGAAAGGTCAATAAACTAAGAAATACAAGCAGCAATTATACCGGCTAGTCAAGTATAGTTAACAATAATAGAGGGGTACTTGACTCACCTGCACTTTATGGCACTGATTGAGTGCACACAGAAGCTGAAAAGCAATCCACTTTTTCTCTATAAGGGTAAGAAATGGTCGAGTACTCAGCCTGTCATACAAGCTATACTTGACATACTGACGCACTAGAAATGCTGCTCTGTCTTGTTTCTATACATAAATAAAAATTAACCATTTGTAAAGTTTGTATCTTTTTTAATTCTTCAGCAAAATATGTCACAAACAAAGCAAATATTTCTCTAATGCTTCACAAAATCTGTAACAAAGTAACTATTTGTGTAACTGTTGAGTAAAATTTGTATTTCTGAGCAACTAATCATTCTAATCATTCAGTGAAATTCATAAATTTCAAAATAAATGTTTCTGTAATCATTCAGCAAAATCAGCTACATTCAAAATAAATGTCTCTGTAATCATTCAATAAGACCTATCACAGTTCAAGAACACTGGTGTTTGAGCAACAGAATAGCTTCTCACACAAAATGCAAAACTGGGCTGTAGTTTGACTACCTATCTAGCTCAAACTACTGTACTACTCTATGGAAGTGAATGCTGGAAAATCACCAAAGCCATAGAAAACAAGTTGAATTCTTTCCAGACTAAATGTTTACGAAGAATTAGAAAAATATTTTGGCCAAACACCATAAGAAATAACATCTTGTTGGCAGAAATGCAGATGAAGCCACTGATGGCAATTATTGAGGAAAGACGTTGGCGATGGCTGGGACATGTGCTCTGAATGGCTGATAACTCACTACCAAAAACAGCACTAAGATGGACACCACAGGGGATTAGAAGTAAGGGTAGACCAAAAGAGACACTGAGAAGAACAACAGAGAGGATGTTGAGCAATAGAGGGCTCACCTAGGCAAGAGCAGAAAAAAAGGCAAAGGACAGGCATTTGTGGAAAACCCTTGCGGAAGCCCCATGTGCCCTGGGCACTTAAGATTCAGAGAGAGAGAGAGAGAAATTTAAAAACACTCCACTGCCATGTAACTTTAGAAAAATCAGGTCTCTAATACTCCACTTCCACTAAGACTATCATTAACCTATTATTTAACACTAGAAAAGTCAAATCTTTAAACATTTCAAGTTTTTAATACTCCATTTATGTTTAATTATTTCCATCATACAATCATATGCTATTATAACACTGGTCCCATGTCCTAATGAAAATGTATTTATATTGAACTGCCATTGCTTCCCACCTCCTGCTTAACTCAGCTGTTCTATTAAACACTGTCCAGCTTCCTCATTAAAAGAATAGTTCTACTAATCAATGCCCCAACCTGTTCATGAAAATATTAATTCCAAAAAATAATAATTTTAAATAATGTTATTTCCAGATTTCCTGAAGATATTAATCCACAAAACACTCAGTCAGTCATTTGCACGTCCCTTGCGGAACTTTGCCTCCTTAATACCTCTCCTACAGGCCTCTAGGTTGTAAGCAAGATGCCCTGCTGCTGATGCATCCATTTCCAGATTATCAATGATGTCTTGCAGCAATCTTCACCTTGGTCTTCGTCTCTTTCTTTTTCCCATTATGCACTTTCCAAGACATTCTTCTCTAAATTATCATGTTTAATGTGTCCAAAATATTTAAGTTTTCTCTGTTTAAGTGTCTTTACTAGCCAGCCTTCTTCAATATTAAGTTCTTGTAGTATGGATATATTTGTTATTTTTTTGTGTTCATGATATCTGAAGAACTCTTCTGTAGCATTTACATTCAAAGGCATTTATATGTTTCTCAGCTGTTTTGTTAAGTGTCCAGGTTTCACAGGTATATGTTGTGATGGGAAAGATGCATGCTCTTAAAAATGTTATTTTTGTAGTTTTGTCTGTTCCTTGCCACAGCTTCTTTAGTTGTTTTACTTTTTGAAGAGCAATAGATGTCCTTTTAATTTTCCTCATTGCATCTCCATTATTAGTTAGTAGTGATTCAAGATTGGGAGGCAAAGTTCCGCAAGGGACATGCAAAGGAATGATGATGATGAGTGATTCAAGATATTCAAAACTCTCTACCTCTTCCAATTTTTCCTCATTGATACATATTTTAGCTGCCTTATTTGTTTTGTCAGTTGTCATCAATTTAGTTTTCTTCACATTAAGATAGAGGTTTTGCTCTTCACTATTCTTACGGACTGACATAATTAGTTTTTCAATTCCTTTTTGTGTTGTGGACAGTAATGCTGTGTCATCAGCATATCTAATCTCTGGTATTTCATAACCTCCAACTGGTATGGCATTGTAATATTCTTTGTCTATGTCTTCTCTAACATTCCTCATTATATTTTCAGTATACAAGTTAAATAAGTAAGGTGACAGTATGCACCCCTGATGGACCCCTTGTTTTATGTCACACCAAGTTGTTTCACCATTTATTCTCACTGCTGCCTGTTCGTCCATATACAGCAGTGATATTAATTGTATCAAATGTGTTGGAAATCCCTTTTTTTTTTCATTATTTCCCAAAGTTTCTGGTATTGCACACAATCAAATGCCTATGAACAGTCTATAAAAGGTAAATATAGATTCACATTATGGACTGTTATTTCCAGATTTCAAAGCACAATTTAAAAGATTTGTGAAATGGCTAAGTTTTTTTTTTCTACAGTGGTTGTTTATGACATATCAGGTATAGGTGATGTAATGATATTTGTGGTAAGCATATAACACAACAGGTGTAGATGATGTAATTATATTTGTGGTATGGTTATGACATTTCAGGTGTAGGTGATGTAATATTTGCGGTATATGTATGACATATCAGGTGCAGGTGATGTAATGATATTTATGGGAAGTATGGATTTGACATATCAGGTGTAAGTGAAAATTTGACAGTAAAAAATAAACAATTTACCACATGATGCTGGAATGGCAGGCAGTTGGGAAGATTCTTTAAGCTCTTGTATATAACTGTAAAGTAACAAAAACTTGTTACTTTAGTCTCACAGCTGATATAAAATACAACATTCAAAATTTTCACACTACTCTCACAGTTGATATAAACCACCAACACTAAAAACTGTATTGTTACATTGCTCTCACAGATGATATAAAATACAATAGCAAAAAAATGTTGCATTGCTCTCATAGCTGATACAAAATACAACATTAACAAGATGAATTAATATTGCTCATTACAATGAGAGCATAGGCTCCATTTGGTTCTATATATCAATGTTTAGATACTCATGTGGTACATAGTGACTAGTGATCATCAGAAACTTATATGGTATCCCATTGGCTTAAGAACACACAAATGACTTATGTCAGAAACTTAAATGGAAACATTAAACAATCCTAACCTATAAGACTGCTCATTAAGTGCTTTATTATCTACTGTTATGAAAGACAAATTCAACGTACCATCCAAGCGATCCTGATGTTCTTTGAGAGGAAGAGGAGCAGCTGGGTCTTGTATGACAAAAATTCTCACAACAACCAAACCTTCCTTATATTTAGCCCGAGCTACCTTAAAAAAGCGAGTACTTCCCAGGCTGAGAAAAAAAAAAAAAATTAGTGATCCATCTCCTGGCCTGAATAATTTAAGCTTATTTACAGCTTTGTTTGCTTATTATTTTTTATTGGTCATAAAATTTCCTAATTTCTTAAGTCAAAGATAAAATTATGAAAAGAATTTATTCTTGAATATATCAACCGACTTGGATAAATCATGCTCTTGTATTTAATCAGTACTTACTTTGCAGATGAAGCCACTGATGGCAATTATTGAGGAAAGACGCTGGTGATGGTTGGGACATGTGCTCCGAATGACTGATAACTCACTACCAAAAATAGCACTAAGATGGACACCACAGGGGAACAGAAGTAAGGGTAGACCAAAAGAGACATGGAGAACAACAGAGAGGATATTGAGCAATAAAGGGCTCACCTGGGCAAGAGCAGAAAAAAGGCAAAGGACAGGGTGGAAAACCCTTGCGGAAGCCCCATGTGGCCTGGGTACTTAAGGTTCAGAGAGAGAGAGAGAGATATTTTGTGTATGTCCATCCCTAGTACACAAAATCTGAGACAGCGAATGAGGTGGAGGAAACACAACGATCAACAGCTCAAAAGGCAAAACAGTAAACTGTGTGACACACATGAGGCTTTTTGAGACACATAAGAACAATATGGCTGGCCACTGTAGAAAAGACAAAGACCTTATCACGTATAACCCAAATGCAGAAATGGATCTACTAGTAAAAGAGACAAGCCACGCAGGCAAAGCCTGGGCCCTTGGAGCAGAGCCGGCTGTAGATACAAGCAGGGATGAGAGTTTACTTCTAGGAACCAGGCCAACCCATAATGATGAGCATGTCCTAAAGTCATCGAATGAGGGGACATGCTCCAACAACAGTTGCCTAAAAGCTAGAAACATCTACACATAGGAATTTGGAATGTCAGAACCCTACATCAAAGCAGAAAGCTAGCAAATCTAATTTTGGAAGCTGGCAGTATAGATTTAGACATATTAGGAGTAGATGAAGCTAGACTGAAGGACTTGGGGTATATTAAGGAAGAGAAGCACATATTTATCTATTCAGGAACATCAAAGAGGCATAGGCATACTAGTAAAAAAGATCACTGGGAAAACTGACATGAGGATATTGGACGCACAATGACAGAATGATGTTATTACAGCTAAGAGCAACACCCTTGAACATCACCATCCTACAAACATATGCACCAGCACAAGAATATGGAGAAGGAAAGGAAGAGGTGGAGGCTTACTGTGAGGAAATGCAAGAGGTTTTAAAACATGTCAAACTGACAGATATTCTAATAGTAATGAAGGGTGTGAATGCAAAAGTAGAAGGAAGTTATAAGAACAATGTAGGAAAATATGGACTTGGTAAAAGAAATGAGCATGAGGACAGGCTGACACAGTTCAGTGAGGAGATCCAGCCAATCATCTGTAACACACTTTACAAACAAGAGAAGAGGAAGCTATATACATAGAAAAGCCCTGGAGATTTAAGAAGAAATGAGATTGATTTTGTAATGATCAAAGGGAGATTTAGAAATAATGTTAAGTCAACAAAAACCTACCCAGGGGTCGACATAAACTCACATCACAACCCAGTAGTTATGAAAATGAAAGTAAAACTAAAGAACAGTAACCAAAGTAAGAAGTACAAGACATCAAAAATGGACATTACAGCCTTAAGAAATACAGACTTAAAACAGAAATATTCAGTGGAAGGGAAGAACAAATATAAATGCCATCTAGAAGAGAGCATAGAGCAATCTCTCTCTCTCTCTCCTTCTTTGAACCTTAAGTGCCCAAAGCACATGGGGCTTCTGCAAGGGTTTTCCACAAATGCTTGTCCCCTGTCTTTTTTCCCGCTCTTGCCCAGTTGAGCCCTCTATTGCTCAACATCCTCTCTCTTGTTCTTCTCCATGTTTCCTTTGGTCTACCTTTACTTCTGGTCCCTTGTGGTGTCCATCTTAGTGCTATTTTTGGTAGTGAGTCGTCAGTTATCCGGAGCACATGTCCCAACCATCGCCAGTATTTTTCCTCAATAATCGCTGTCAGCGGGTTCATCTGCATTTCTGCTAACATGATGTTATTTCTTACAGTGTTTGGCCAAAATCTTCTAATTCTTTGTAAACATTTAGTCTGGAAAGGATTCAGCTTGTTTTCTATAGTTTTGGTGATTTTCCAGCATTCACTTCCATAGAGTTGTACATTTAGAACATTACTTTTTCCTAATTTCTGTCTTCAAGTTTAGAGCAATATAAATGAGAAAACCCAAGAGAGAAAAGAGACAACAAATGGGAATGTTTAAAATCAAGTATGGAGATGGCCAAAAATATCCTACCAGAGAAATAACAGAAGGCTAAGCATAAGTGGATGACCAATGAAATACTAACAAAAATGGAAGAAAGAAAATGAGCAAAAAACACTCCAGATTATGAAATATAGACAAATAAATATGCAGGATGTGCCGCAAGGAAAAGGGGAGATGGCTAGATAACAGATGCAAAGAAATAGAAGAGATGGAGAAACAACAGAAGACAAAAGAGATGTATGAGAAACTCATATAAAGAAACTCACAGGCATGAATCAGAAACTGAATCAGTGTGGCCGTATTAAAAGCAAGCAGAGACAACTCTTGGTGGAAGGCTCAGACATAAATAAGTGGTGGAATGAATATATCAGTGAGCTTTACATGGACAACAGAATTAAAAGCCCAGACATATACAATGAGACAGGCTCAACAATACTAAAATTAGAAGTAAAAAAGCCCATAAGAATAATGAAACATGGTAAAGCTACTGGCTTGGGCAATATCAGCATAGAAATGTTAGAAGCTCTAAAAGAATTTGAAACAGAGAAGATCACAGATTTGTGCAATGATGTATACAACAGAGGATATACCTACCACAGGACCTGAAAACTTCAGTATTTATAGCACTACCAAAAAAACCAAACTCAGTAGAATGCACAGACTTTGGAACCATCAGTTTAATGAGCCATGTGATAAAGATATTAGACTAGAACCATCAGTTTAATGAGCCATGTGATAAAGATATTAAACTAGAACCATCAGTTTAATGAGCCATGTGATAAAGATATTAGACTAGAACCATCAGTTTAATGAGTGACAAAGATACTGTGTAAAATCATTTTAGAGAGAATCAAAATAAATATGGATATCAGTGATCAGCAGTTTGGATTTAAAATAAACAATGAAACAAGAGAAGTGATATGCAATATTAGGATAATCACTGAGAAGTACAGGGTGTTTTGAAAGTCTCACTACACTTTCTCTGTAAAAATAAGAAGAAAATGACGTCATAAAACAATGTGCTGCACAGTCAATCGTGAAGAAAAATGCAGTGAATGGTTGCCAGCTGCTGGAGTAATTTTTTGCACTCAAAACAGAATGCTATTATCAATGAAAGAAGGAATTCTTTTGTTTGAACAAGTGATTTGAAATGGCAGTCGATACACACAGATGGTTGTTCAAAGATTTATAGCAAAATTTCCTGATAAACAACCTCCTCATCGCACTACGGTTAGAAATTGGTTGAATAAGTTTCATGATACAGGAACTGTGGAAGATCTGGCAGGCCTGCTGTGTCTGAAGAAAAATGTCTAGATATCCAAGACAGAATCCTGAAAAGTCCATGCAAGTCCTTAAGGAAAATGTTGCAAGAAGTGAACGTATCACTGAGCACAGTGCACAAAATTCTTAAACATCGGTTAAATTTTCATCCATACAAGATTTCTGTTGTGTCTGAACTAAAAGAGTGTAACAATCAATCCAGAGTCAACTACTCCACGTGGTTTCAAGCATTTTTAGCTGAAGAAGACGAGTCAGTTCTCGATTTAACATTCTTCTCTGATGAAGCACAGTTTCATCTATCTGGATACATTAATAGCCAAAATAATCATATTTGGAGCCGTGTTAATCCCAATGCACTTCATGAAGTGCCATTGGGGTATGGTGTGCTGTCTGTAGAAAATGTTTATTTGGACCAATTTTCTTCAACAATACTATAAATGCTGATTGGTACTGTACTGACATTCTGGAACCTTTTTTTTAGAACAGCTGAATGAACGTGAAATTGAAGAAGCGTGGTTCCAGCAAGATGGTGAAACTGCACATACAGCTAGAGCAACACACAGTTTTTTGGAAGAAATTTTCGCAAATCACATAATATCTCATGGAACTTGGCCTCCTCATTCTCCAGATTTAAATCCATTAGATTATTATCTATGGGGTTTCTTGAAAGGAAATGTTTACAAAAATAATGTACAAATAATTGAGGACCTGAAAGAAGCAATCAGAATTACCATTCAAGAAATAACAACAGACATGTTGCACAAGGTATTTGACAATATGAAGAGATGTGTACAGTCATGTCTTGAAGCCCATGATGGACATTTCCAACACCTGTTATAATGAATATTTCAGTGGTACATTCCAGCTAACCCAAAACAACTTGTATCATTGCAGTCACTATTGTAACTAACTAAACGACTTTTTTTTAGCATATTTTGTGATGATGTCATTTACTTCATTTTTCAATTTTTTTTTTTTTCATGTAGTAGACTTTAAAAACACCTTGTATATGGAAGTTAAAAAGGACATCTATGCTTGTCTCACAGATTACACAAAGGCCTTTGACAGAGTCAGACATGAACAGCTGATGGAATGTCTGAAAGAGATTAATGTTGATGGTAAAGACATCAGAATAATAAGCAAGATTTATTGGGAACAGACAGCAGTTCAACACAAACTACTCAACACCAAATGATATAAAGAGAGGGGTCAGAAAAGGATGTGTCCTTTCTCCATGTCTGTTTAACCTTTATACAGAGAAGGTATTCACAGAAACTAGTGAGATGCATGGACTAAACATTAATGGAATAGCAATCGGTAACCTAAGATATGCGGATGACGCCGTGCTGATGGCAGAGAACCAAAAAGACCTACAGAATCTAGTGATGCAAATAAATGATGAAAGTCAAAAGTATTGACTAGAAATAAATATCACAAAGACAAATGTCATGGTAATCAGCAGAAAAGCCAGCAGTAAATATAAAAATAAAAGAATTACTGGAAAAGGTGAAGAGCTTCAGAAATCTGGGGCACATGATAACAAAGAACTGAAAATGTGAAACGGAAATTAACAAAAAAATAGGTTTGGCAAAAAACACCTTAAGCAGAATAAGGATGATCCTTACATCAAAACAAATATCACATCAAATGAGATTATGCATCATCAAAGGCTACATCTATTCAATATTATGGTATAGAAGCCTGGACCTTGAATAAGATAACAGAAAAGGAAATCAAGGTCCTTGAAATATGGATACACATAGGGCATATTCCATTGACAGAAAAGAAAACAAATACGGAAGAGCTAAACCAACTAGAAGTGAAAAGAGAAACATTGAAAATCATAAAAACAAGATACTTTGGACATGTAAAGAGGCACAATACTATATAGAAGACTTCTTGAGAGCAAGATTGAAGGGAAAAGAACAACAGTGATATAGATGGGTGGACAACATCAAGAGACTGACAAGGACAAGCTTGGTAGAGTGTTCAGTGAAGACAATAAATAGAACAGGGTGGAGATGCATTGCAGCCAATCTTACGTGGGGAGACAGTACGAAATGATGATGATGATAATTTGTGTCTTGTCTAATAAGTCTTTGATGAAGGATAGAGGAGCATTAAACATACATGAAGACATATTCTAGTCATTTCATATGGGTTATCACAGATTTTTAGTCTTAGTGTTTGCTGGTCTCTTCAGTGTAAGTTGCTGTATGTAATGTTGATATTATTGATTCATCCATTTGTAACATTTTTTCTTTCAAACTTTACATGCATACAGAAAAAATACAAAAACACAAAATGAAGCATATATTTTGCAGATGTAAGAAATTATAACCTATCTTACATCTTACATCCTTCCTGTGCCATTAAACGTCACATAGGGCTCCCATGGTAGTTTGCCATGTTTTCCTGTTTTCGGCGAGCTTTTCAACTTCATCAATGGATGTTATGCCCACTAAACTGGCCTCTCTTAACTTCTTCTTCTTCTGCGTTCGAGGTTGTTGGTCACATCAGATCTTGATTCCTGTTGACATGGCAAAGCCCACAGTCCTCTCCAGATCCTGATAGGAGCCCTAAAGCTTTTGCTTCAAGTTTGTGTCTTCTGGCCATGTCTCACGCCTCAGGTCTGCTTGGTTTGGGCAATCTTGAAGGATATGTTCTTCACTGCAACATGAACACTCATCTGTGTGAGACATTTTAAGTCAATGTAGGTGACTTAGTAGTCTGCAGTGGCCTGTCCTTAGGCGGAAGATTATGGTTTGCTTATGTCTTTGTAGCTGGTGTACTGGATCTGGTTCATTGTTACATTTCAGTTGCTTTTTCCATTCAGATCTGCACTGGTTACGGATTATAGTTTTTGCTTCTTGGTAGTTTACTGGATGATATGTTTGATCTTGATTGCTGCCAGCTTTGGATAGGCTGTCAGCTATTTCATTGCCAGCTATTCCACAGTGGGATGGTACCCATTGTAGGGCTACAGTTGTTGACAGTGTATGGTGCTTCAGTTCTGTTGTGATTTCCTGTATGTTTGCCTGTGGGTTGTTTGTTGTTTTTAGAGATTCTAGAACTGCTGTGCAGTCTGTGAAGAAGGATATTTTGTGTGGGGGGTGCTGGTTTTATGCTTTAAGTGTTCTGATGGCTTCAAGGAGGGCTGTTGTTCTGCGCTGTAGTTGGAGGAAATATTTCCTGTCGCGAAGGCCTTTTTTGGTTTATCTTCCATCTGTGTATCTTATGTAGACGCTCCCACCTCCATTTTTTACTGCCTTTTCTGCAGACTCATCAGTGTACACATGTGTTCATTCAGCTGGGTTGTATTTGCTGTCAGTCAGCTCCTAGGTCAGTGTCTTCATCTGTGTACACATGTGTACATTCAGCTGGGTTGTATTTGCTGTCAATCAGCTCCTAGGTCAGTGTCTTCATCTGTGTACACATGTGTACATTCAGCTGGGTTGTATTTGCTGTCAGTCAGCTCCTAGGTCAGTGTCTTCATCTGTGTACACATGTGTACATTCAGCTGGGTTGTATTTGCTGTCAATCATCTCCTAGGTCAGTGTCTTCATCTGTGTACACATGTGTACATCCAGCTGGGTTGTATTTGCTGTCAGTCATCTCCTAGGTCAGTGTCTTCATCTGTGTACACATGTGTACATTCAGCTGGGTTGTATTTGCTGTCAATCAGCTCCTAGGTCAGTGTCTTCATCTGTGTACACATGTGTACATTCAGCTGGGTTGTATTTGCTGTCAATCAGCTCCTAGGTCATTGTCTTCATCTGTGTACACATGTGTACATTCAACTGGGTTGTATTTGCTGTCAGTCAGCTCCTGGGTCAGTGTCTTCATCTGTGTACACATGTGTCCATTCAGCTGGGTTGTATTTGCTGTCAATCAGCTCCTAGGTCAGCGTCTTCATCTGTGTACACATGTGTACATTCAGCTGGGTTGTATTTGCTGTCAATCAGCTCCTAGGTCAGCGTCTTCATCTGTGTACACATGTGTACATTCAGCTGGGTTGTATTTGCTGTCAGTCAGCTCCTGGGTCAGCGTCTTCATCTGTGTACACATGTGTACATTCAGCTGGGTTGTATTTGCTGTCAGTCAGCTCCTGGGTCAGTGTCTTCATCTGTGTACACATGTGTACATTCAGCTGGGTTGTATTTGCTGTCAATCAGCTCCTGGGTCAGTGACTTCATCTGAAGTATTGTTAGGCAGTCCTTTTTTGTGTATGCCTGGTACCTCTGTGAGGACTGTTTTCTTTTCACAGTGATTGTGCTCTTCCACAATTTGGAGTGGTTCAATTTCTTCATGAGAGGTGGGAAGGAGGTCTTTATAGTGTTGTTGCAGTTGTGTTGTCAGATGGTTGACGCTGGTTCTTTTCACTCTGTTTTTTTGTGTGAATTCCTTAATTATTTTATTCTCAGGGTGGGTTGTCAGGCGTATTAACTTTTGTTTGTGGATCATTAGTTTTTCTTTGCGCCTGACCTCAAAAGGTTGAATTTGTATGTATTTCTCCATCTCTGTGACAGGAGTGCTCTTCATTCCTTCCATGATCAGCCACAGGCCAGTGTTTTGCACTTTTGTTTGACCTCTCTTAAAAAGTCCTCTTTAGAGTTTCACATGGTCTGCCTCTTTTTCTTTGCCCTGTTGTGTTCTACTTGATAGTTTGTTTGGGGATTCTGTGACTATTTCTTCGCATCACATGACCGACATATGTCCATCTTCTTTTTTTTGATCACCTATGGGATCTCGTTTGTTCATCTGTCTTATCTCTGCACTGTTCTTGAATTCGTTTCACTTTATACCGAGTATTTTTCTTAGGCATTTGTTTTCAAAAGAGTCTAATTTCTTGCCTATTTCTTTAGTTGTTTTCCAGCTTTCGCAAGCATAAATGTGGGTGGATATTACATTTGAATTGAATAATCTTAACTTGGTTTTTGTGCTTATAACTTTTGAATGCCATATGTTCTCAAGATTCTTGAAGGTCAATGCTGCTTTTGCAATTCTAATTCTAACTTCCTTTCAAGTGTCACCATCCTGGTCTATGTAGCTGTTGAGGTATGCAAATTGGTTTACTTCTTCAGCAGCTGTTCATTCTACATATATTTTTCCTTTGTGATTAATGAGAAATTTCATTATTTTTGCTTTTTCCTTGTTAATTTCAAGTCCTATTTTGCTAGTCAGGGAAGACCAGGTATCTGTTTTTTCCTGCATCAAATTCACGTTGTCATATCATTGAATTCACAAAACCTATCTAGCAGAAAAATATTTACAGCAAGAAAACAGTGAGAGTGACTGAAATACCTGCAGTCAAAAACATATTGTGGAATGTCTGCAAAGTAATGCTCCACTGGGTAGATGACAACTGGTGCCTCTCCAGTTAACTGATTTCCCATGTTACTAGACAGGCTTGATATGTTCTGTAAACAGTAGTTAAATATGTACAAGTTTTTACATGATACATTTTAATATGTAGCAGTTTTAAATAGAAATAAACCTATAAATGGCAGTAGATAAAATGATATCACAAAAAGAAATACCCAGGTTGCACAGCTCAGTATCTGGTAAGTGGCAGGAGTAACTTGTCACGTGATATGATACAGCCATTTGTGTATTGAATACTGCTGCTGCTGCTGAGATCATTTGGACAATTCATATCTTTTAAATTTTATAGGTGTTTACTATAATTTGATTTTCTTTACCTCAGAAATTGTTAAAATGGACATGATGGAAGATTAGCTTGAAATTTTTTGTTTCAAAGTAGAAAAGACAGCGATAGAAACAGTAAAAACTTTTGAAAACAGCTTTTGGAGAAGATGTTCTTTTTAATTGTTCACTCAGACATCAACGCTAGTCTCACTCACAAATGTGGCAGTTTGTTTCTGGTTTTAAGTATCACTATACAGTTTCTCTAAAAGGTATCTGAGGTCTCACCTGGTCTTTTATCTATACAGCTGACATCTCTAAAGGAAAATGCTGTCTGTACCTCTTCACTGCCAGCACATAGGACTGTTGAGTCAATTTTCAATTTGTGATAAAGATGGCATCTCAGTCTGCAAGGGCTTGTTCTTTATAATAACTTGTTTCTTGAAAGTTTAAAGCAGGGTTCCAAAAGCAGTCAAAACATACCCCCAGTTACTTCTTATCTTATATCCTTCCCGTGCCGTTAAACGTCACATAGGGCTCGCAAAGTAGTTCGCCAGTTTTTCATGTCTTCGGCGAGTCTTTCAACCTCATCAAAGGATTTTATGCCTGTTAATTTGGCCTCTCTTAACAATGTCCTCTTCAGAGTTTCACATAGTCTGCCTCTTTTTCTTTGGCCTGTTGTGTTCCACTTGATAGCTTGTTTTGGGATTCTCTGATCATTTCTTCTCATCAAGTGACCAATATATGTCCATCTCCTTTTCCTGATCACCCATGTGACTGGTTGTTGTTCAGTCATCTGTCTTATCTCTGCATTGTTCTTGAATTCATTCCACTTGATGCCGAGTATTTTCCTTATGCATTTGTTTTCAAAAGAGTCTAATTTCTTTTCTATTTCTTTAGTTGTTTTCCAGCTTTCACATGCATAAATGAGGGTGGATATTAAATTTGAATTGAATAGTCTTAACTTGGTTTTTGTGCTTATAATTTTTGAATTCCATATGATCTCAAGATTCTTGAAGATTGATGCTGCTTTTGAAAATCTGATCCTAACTTCCTTTCTAGTGTCACCATCCTGGTCTATGTAGCTGCCAAGGTATGCAAATTGATTGACTTCTTCAATATCTGTCCCTTCTATGTATATTTATCCATTTTGATTGATGGGAATTTTCATTATTTTTGTTTTGTCCTTGTTAATTTCAAGTCCTATTTTGCTAGCCAGTGAAGACAGGTTATCTGTTTTTTCTTGCATGGAATTCACATTATTACTGATAAGAGTTATGTCATCAGCAAAATCAAGATCTTCTAGTTGGGTCCCATGTACCCAGTCGATACCTGTGTTACCTGTGCAGCATTTTTTCATTATGAAGTCTATTGTAATCCCAAAAAGTAAAGGAGACAGTATATATCCTTGTTTCACACCTGTTTCAATCTGGAAACATTCACTCATCCCTTCTTCTGTCTGTCTGGTCGAGACAGCTTCTCCCTTTTCGAAATCCTGCTTGTTCTTCTCTTATTGCAGTATCCACTATATCTTTGAGTCTATTCAAAATGACCTTGCAAAATACTTTTGACACAACTGATATAAAAGTTACTCCTCTCCAGTTGTTACAGTCACTGAGGTTACCTTTTTTTGGTATTTTAACAATAATTCCTTTTTTCCAATTAGAAGGGACCTTTTCTTCTTTCCAAATCTTGTTAAACATTCTCTGTAGTTGTCTCATGTTGTCACTATTGATAGCTTTTAGCATTTCAGCTGTTATTTCATCTTCACCTGCAGCTTTGTTGTTGGCCATTAAATTCACTGTTTTTTTCAATTTCATGCAATTTAATTTCACCTAGATTGACATTTAGTTGTGGGGCTGGTAAGTCAGTTTCAAGGTTTAACAATTCTTTTGGGTGTGGTCGATTAAGTATTTCTTGGTAGTGTTCAGCCCATCTTTGCTTTTGGTCTTTATTTGATGTTAATAGTGTTCCAGTTTTGCTAAGGATTGGTCTTTCTTTAGATGTAATAGTACCTGTTAGCCTCTTTTGTACGTTATATAAAGTTTTGCTGTCTTCTTTTTCTGCTGCTTTTTCTGCCTATTTCACCATATTGTCTATGTATTCTCTTTTATCCCTTCTAGCTGAACTGTTTACTTTCTTGTCTATTTCTTTGTATGTTGCTTTAGCCAGATCTTCCAGTTACTATGGGGTCAATAAATGGCTGGAGGATAGAAAGGGAGTCAATAAATGGCTGGAGGATAGAAAGGGGGTCAATAAATGGCTGAAGGACAGAAAGGGGGTCAATAAATGGCTGGAGGATAGAAAGGAGGTCAATAAATGGTTGAAGGATAGAAATGGAGTCAATAAATGGCTGGAGGATAGAAAGGGGGTCAATAAATGGCTGGAGGATAGAAAGGGGGTCAATAAATGGCTGGAGGATAGAAAGGGGGTCAATAAATGGCTGGAGGATAGAAAGGGTGTCAATAAATGGCTGGAGGATAGAAAGGGAGTCAATAAATGGCTGGAGGATAGAAAGGGGGTCAATAAATGGCTGGATGATAGAAAGGGTGTCAATAAATGGCTGGAGGATAGAAAGGGTGTCAATAAATGGCTGGAGGATAGAAAGGGTGTCAATAAATGGCTGGAGGATAGACAAAAAAAAAAAAGGTAAAATTCCAGTTTCCATGCCATTAAGGCATATTGGGGAATATGGTGTTAGGCCGGTATTTTCCATGACCTTCGGCACACTGTGATGTGGTCAGTATCACGCCTGGCCGCTTTACCTTCCCAGATTTCTCTGGTACCTATTTTTTTAGGCTGGGTGAACTTTGTCAGTGTGTGCCAGGAAAAAATCTCCACTGCTGGGACTTGAACCTGGTACCACCAGATTAGTCAACAAAGCAGGAGGATAGGAAGGGGGTCAATAAATGGCTGGAGGATAGAAAAGGGGTCAATAGATGGCTGGAGGATAGGAAGGGGGTCAATAAATGGCTGAGGGTTAAATGAGGATCAGTAAATGTCTGAGAGCAAGTTTTGTAATGTTACCTTTCCCTCCACTTTACCTCTAGTCTCTCTCATATCCTCTATCTCAAGATATATGTACCAGGGTTGCTTTTATAGAAAGCAGGTTATGGCGGTAGTGTGTAGTGGGTGTGTGTTAGTGAGAGAATGGGCAAAAGATAACATGTCATGTTTCCTGTTGCATCATTTTGAATAAAGATTTGTTTATTAATTACGTAAACTTCAAATGACACCAGCCAATCAGTTTTTGTCTAATTTTATTTTGCACAGGCAGCTCATATTCTGCAGGAAAAAAGAAAACAAACAACAAATTCCATCCAAAGAACAGTTGGACGAGTGTCAACCAGTTGGTCTCAGAGTTTGAAACAGCTTTGAATTTTGTGTGTGTGTAAGGATAGATAATATTTCTGTTGGAATTATATGCCACAGTTCAATATATATTAATATTTCTGTTGGAATTATATGCCACAGTTCAATATATATTAATATTTCTGTTGGAATTATATGCCACACTTCAACAGACATTAATACAAGTTTCCTAAGAAGTGACTGCTGTGCATTTACTAAAAATTCAGCATTTAACACCTACAATGGCAGCTGCTGAGATCAAGAAGAGAAGAGGCGCCTAGAATATTCACAAGAATATTTAAAATCTTCATAACTTTGTTTACCAGTGCAACAATGCATATGTGCCTATTATATGAAAAGACATGACACTTTCAATGATGAAAGAGCACCCTGAAAGGGTTCATTCTGATAAAAATATGAATACCTTGCTCACATTAAGGCACTGAAAGAACAAAATTTTAAATCTACCTAATTTAAAGACTTTTTTTCAAAGCATCTGGTAATGCTGACAAAAAAGGACTGAAAACATCATACAATATCTTCCTCAATAAAGGAAAATCACATACAGCTGGTGAGCAGACCATAACTCCAGCAACTACAGAAGTGATGAAATTGTTATGAAGAAAGACTCAACCTATCCTAAAATGTGCCAGTATAGTGCAATGCCAAACTGATGAGATGGCTGATGATGGTGAAAAAATCCTTGCAGCCAGGCTTCAGCACTTAAAAGTTTTCTCTCCAACCTGATGAACCAACTTTCAGCAGCTCAAATATCCTCATGGCCTAAGTCAGGTATTAAAGTAATAGTCAAAAGTGCATTGTTGCCAAATTTTTGTTTGTCAAGTGTCTTAAAGCTGATGGAGCAAAAGACAAGACAACGTTTCTGTGTTTTCTACTATTGGAGTACCACAATACGCCCTTTATAAATATTACTGCAGAGGACTTGCCATTTTACTAAAGGAAAAGGTACCTGATGTACTCTTCATTGTGTATTACACACACAGCATCTTGTAGCCAAGAAACTCAGTGGTGAACTGCATGATGTGTATCAGGTCATTTAATACAATCAAAGCACATACTCTCAACTTGTGATTGCAATGTTATGTGAAAATAATGATAAAACCCTGAACCAATTAGCTGTGAAACTGTGAAGTAAGGTGATAGCTTGCAACACTTATACATCATCATCATCATCATCAGGTGCCGTGCCGACTGGCGTTGGCTATTATGCTTCTCCAGAGTACCCGATCCTTCATGCAGGCCATCATTTCAGTTGGTGATCTCCTCTCACACCATCCCGTCAGACTGTCCAGTATCATTTCTCTTGGTCTTCCTCTTGATCTTCTTCCTTCTATTTTTCCTGTTGTTATAATATTTTCAATGCCCCCTCTTCTCATTGCATGTCCTATGAAAGTACATTGTCTCTCTCTTATCTTTCTGACAAGGTTTTTTGTCTCTCCAGCTCTTCTCATACATTCTTCATTAGTTATTTTTGCTGTCCAGGGGATTCGCAACATTTTTCTAATAAACCACATTTCTGCTGCTTCCAATGATTTTTGTACAGACTTGCCTATTGTCCATGATTCACTTCCATATAACAAGACAGGTTCAATATAGCATTTTAGGACTCGTTTTCTAACATTCATTGATAAAGATGTGTTAGCTAATATGTTTCTCATTCTCTGAAATGCAGTCTTTGCTTGGCCTATTCTGTTCCTAATTTCTGTTTTGCATTTCCCATCTGAAGTTATTACTGCTCCAAGGTATTTGAATTTCTGCACCTGCTTTAGAATGGTTCCATTTAATTTAATATTGCATGCTGGTGGATTCTGTTTCTTAGATATAACCATAGTCTCTGTCTTTTTGATGTTCAAAGTAAGGCCTTTCTGTTCACTTTCTTTGGTGACTTTATCCAAGAGATTTTGCAGGTCTTGTTGGTTCTCCGCTATCTGTACTGTGTCGTCAGCATACCGAAGGTTTTTAATATTGTATCCTCCAATTTTTATGCCTGGTTCTGTGATGATTGTTCTTAGAATATTCTCGCTGTACAGAGAAAAAAGGTCTGGAGATAGTACACATCCTTGTCGCACCCCTTGTTTTATAGGTTGGTATTTTCCAATTCCATTTTCAACTCGAACTGCTGCTTCTTGCTGCCAGTATAGATGTTTTACAATCCTCAAGTCTTTGCCGTCTATATTGATGTCTTCAAGCATTTTAATAATTTCACTATGTTTCACCTTGTCAAATGCCTTGGTGTAATCAATGAAGCATAAGTAGAGATCTTTCTGTACTTCTAAAGCTCTTTCTGTTAGTGTTCGTAAAGCATAAATGGCATTGTGTGTTCCCTTTCCTTCAACAAATCCAAACTGTTCATCTGCTATTTCCATTTTTATCTTTTTCCTTGTTCTTCTCATAATGATTCTCAGAAGTAGCTTCGTTATGTGACATGAGAGGCTGACAGTCCGGTGATCGTCACATTCCTTTGCACCTGGTTTCTTTGGTAGTGCTATAAACATGGATTTAATCAGGTCACTGGGAATATAACCACTGTTGTAAATATCATTCAGTAACTTGGTTATTATTTTTATTCCTGTCTCCTCTAGTGCCTCTATTTCTTCTATTGTTATATTATCAGGCCCAGTCGCTTTTCCTTTCTTCATGTGTTTGATGGCATCTATGATAACACTTATACAGCACAACTGTAAAGTTTCTAACAGATGTAAACTTGTCACTGTGAAGAATTTAAAAAGTGTAAGATTTCTCTCTTCTATCTGGCAGACATATATTTAAAATGTAATGAAGTACTCAAACACCAGCAGGGTAAAGATGTTACAATTAATCAGGCCATGAAAATGACTAGTTCAGCTTACAAGTTACAACAAAGCTTTCCTGGCATGAAGAGATTTACAGCAGCTGAAGGAAAGTGGAAACATTTCTCATGGTGGCTTGGAGATATGCACAACATACTTTAACTAATTCAGGGAAGATTCTAAAGATTGGTTTGAGGACCTGGAAAAAATACACATGCCTGATCATCATCTCATTTGAAAATACAAAATGCAAAATATTGACTCTCAGATGCAGGAAAAAACTTATAGACTGGATCTTGAAGCAAAAACACCGCTCACAAGTGAAAGCACAAGTCACTACTGTAGCAGTGTAAAAAAGAAGAAAATCATGGCTGCTGCCTCACACTGACAGTGTACCAGTTCATGCTTCTAGTGTGGTTGTTTTGTGAGAAGAGTCACTCTCCTTTCCCTGCCACTGTACTCACATAACAGGGCCATTTACCATTTGTTTCCTGAGCTAATAAGCTTTTTCAAACAACTGAAAAGTAAAATGAAAATTCTGAACCTCATCAAAGAGCAATGCTCAAAAGTATCTACAAAGAATGCTTCCCTAAGTGGAAAAGACATGATAGTGGTGTGTAGTGCTGCCACAGGGGACTATTTTGAAAGGACCATTTTTTTGCAGAATCCTTTTTTTTTTAAATTAATGAAGTTTAGTAGCACTAGTCTGAGCATATACATGGTTAATGACTTATGACATGCTCAAATTACGACAATCTGCAGTTATGTTTGTTCACTTCTTATGCCTCATTTGTATTAAAATGATATTTTATGATAACATTTTAACTGCTTGACATTTTATATTTTCTAACCTTCTGAAACAAACATGAAAAGATTTATTAAATCACTTATAATATTAACAGTGAAAATGAATAAAACACAATATCACTAGAAAAGGTATTCAATTTAGTTGGATCTGACTTACAACAGGGGTTGCTGAGAATGGAGCATCAGCATAATTCTCTCTCTCTGTCTGTCTGTGTGTGTGCATGTGTGAGAGAGAGAGAGAGAGAGTGAGTGTGAGCGCACACGCATGCATACGCTATCATAAATAATTTATTCACATTAGTAATGCAAATGTTTTTACTTCAAAATACTTTCATTCCAGTCCACTATTATGTAAAGTAATATAAAGATTAATTAATGTAAACTAGACATATATATGGGTGTCGGAGTAGTGAATTGGTTAGTGCTCTGGTCATTCATGGCAAAGGTTGTGGGTTCGAATCCGGCTGGAGGCACCCCTGTCACCCAGCTGTAGAAATGGGTACCCGAATTCTTCTGGAGTTGGGGAAGGAAAAGCGGGCATGGAGGATACTGACCATATCACCTTCTAGTGACATGTAAAGGAAAATATGAGCACTAACACATATCCCTATGTGCCTCTAAGGCATGGCAGAATTACCTTTACCTTTTTTTTTTACCTTAGACATATATATATATATATATATATATATATATATCCACAAGAAAAAACTGATATCCTGTCTTCACTAGCAAGCAAAATAGGACTTGAAATTAACAAGGACAAAACAAGAATAATGAAAAATATCAAAATAGGAAAAATACACGCAGAAGGGACAAATGTTGAAGAAGTCAATCAATTTGCATTCCTTGGCAGCTACATAGACCAGGATGGTGACACCAGAAAGGAAGTTAGAATTAGAATTGCAAAAGCAGCATTGACCTTCAAGAATCTTGAGAACATATGGCATTCAAAAGTTATAAGCACAAAAACCAAGTTAAGACTACTCAATTCAAATGTAATATCCACCCTCATTTATGCATGCAAAAGCTGGAAAAACAACTAAAGAAATAGGCAAGAAATTAGACTCTTTTGAAAACAAATGCCTAAGAAAAATACTCGGTAAAGTGGAACGAATTCAAGAACAACGCAGAGATAAAGAAAGATGACTGAACAACAACCAGTCTCATGGGTGATCAGGAAAAGGAGATGGACATATGTTAGTCACATGATGAGAAGAAGCAATCAGAGAATCTCAAAACAAGCTATCAAGTGGAACACAACAGGCCAAAGAAAAAGAGGCAGACTATGTGAAACTCTAAAGAGGACATTGTTAAGAGAGGCCAAATTAATAGGCATAAAATCCTTTGATGAGGTTGAAAAGCTCGCCGAAAACAAGAAAAACTGGTGCTACCTTGTGAGCCCTATGTGACATTTAACGGCACAGGAAGGATATAAGAAGACGTATGAAACAGCAAATCTGTGCAACATAAATGAATGAATAGCACTGAGATTTCTAGAAATTGATCAATATCTGGCCTGTAAACTGTAAAAAAAAAAGGGGGCCTAGCTCTGTTGCTGGTTCTGGAGAGTGGCTTCATTACACTCAGGGTATGCACATACATGTTTGGTCTTTGACATCAAGATTTCCTTCAGTGTTTTAAGGGAAATGACCTCAATGTTGTGTTGACTGTGTGCTGCTTGTGATCTAGCATTTAGTTGGGATTTGCAACCACTGCCTTTGGCTACATGTAACTGAGTCATATGTGATAGGTACTTTGGAGGAAGTTGCATTGCATTTACTCATCGAGATGCTGCTTGATGAATCTGTATAGGTCCGATTTGTCCATACTGATGAGGCCCTCTGGTTTGGCCCTTGCTGCTCGCGGTTGGCTTTGCTGTTTCCGTCGACTCCGGCATGGCATGGAAGTATATCCATGTGATGTTTTTGATATGGGATTTATTAAACAGAAAGAGCTTTAGAAGTACAGAAAGATCTCTACTTATGCTTCATTGATTACACCAAGGCATTTGACAAGGTGAAACATAATGAAATTATTAAAATGCTTGAAGACATCAATACAGACGGAAAAGACCTGAGGATTGCAAAACATCTATACTGGCAGCAAGAAGCAGCAGTTCGAGTTGAAAATAGAACTGGAAAATATCAACCTATAAAACAAGGGGTGCGACAAGGATGTGTACTATCTCCAGACCTTTTTTCTCTGTACAGCGAGAATATTCTAAGAACAATCATCACAGAACCAGGCATAAAAATTGGAGGAAACAATATTAACAACCTTCGGTATGCTGATGACACAGTACTGATAGCTGAGAACCAACAAGACCTGCAAAATCTCTTGGATAAAGTCACCAAAGAAAGTGAACAGAAAGGCCTTACTTTGAACATCAAAAAGACAGAGACTATGGTT
The DNA here is from genome assembly GCA_009760885.1 of Achatina immaculata. NCBI lineage: Eukaryota > Metazoa > Mollusca > Gastropoda > Stylommatophora > Achatinidae > Lissachatina > Lissachatina immaculata. The sequence goes on from CM019696.1 coordinate 608,825, forward strand.
ATATATAAGAAACATAATCCACCAGCATGCAGTATTAAATTAAACGGAACTATTCTAAAGCAAGTGCAGAAATTCAAATACCTTGGAGCAGTAATAACTTCAGATGGGAAATGCAGAACAGAAATTAGGAACAGAATAGGCCAAGCAAAGACTGCATTTCAGAGAATGAGAAACATATTAAATAACACATCTTTATCAATGAATGTTAGAAAATGAGTCCTAAAATGCTATATTGAACCTATCTTGTTATATGGAAGTGAATCATGGACAATAGGCAAGTCTGCACAAAAATCATTGGAAGCAGCAGAAATGTGGTTTATTAGAAGAATGTTGCGAATCCCCTGGACAGCAAAAATAACTAATGAAGAATGTAGGAGAAGAGCTGGAGAGACAAAAAAACCTTGTCAAAAAGATAAGAGAGAGACAAATGTACTTTCATAGGACATGCAATGAGAAGAGGGGGCATTGAAAATATTATAACAACAGGAAAAATAGAATGAAGAAGATCAAAAGGAAGACCAAGAGAAATGATACTGGACAGTCTGACAGGATGGTGTGAGAGGAGATCACCAACTGAACTGATGGCCTGCATGAAGGATCGGATACTCTGGAGAAGCATAATAGCCAACGCCAGTCGGCACGGCACATGATGACGATGATGATTTATTAATTATTTCTTGCCACTCACTTCTAATGGCTTTTTGTTCCACTTTTCTTAATATATTTTGAGAGTTGGTAATGATGATGCGGTGTGTTTTCTGTGTCACTACCCATTGCTTGTGTGAAGGCCTCTGGCCTAGTTCTGTCAAATTAATTATGCCCTACGGAACATATAACTGTAATAAAAGGGAAACACGGCGTCGCATTTGTAGAGATCGTGGAGAAGAATACCTCCTAAAAACAGACATGCAGTGAAACTTACTTAACATTAGAATAGTTTTAATTGTTTTCAGTCAGCGTTTCTTTGCTATATCACTCGTCTGCATCAGGCATAACCGGAAGTGGGGCGTGACCCGGAACTACATAACCTAGAGCTTAGCAGGAACCGTATTAGCAACCGATTCTGTCGGTTTTCCGGTAAATTGGATGTTCGGTTCTTACAAACCGATTCCGGATACAATTTTTTTCCTGATACCGAGTAGATAAGACCGATGACTGAACAACAACCAGTCTCATGGATGATCAGGAAAAGGAGATGAACATATGTTGGTCACTTGATGAGAAGAAATGATCGGAGAATTCCAAAACAGGCTATCAAGTGGAACACAGCAGGCCAAAGAGAAAGAGGCAGACCACGTGAAACTGAAGAGGACGAGACCGCCGAAGACAGGAAAAATTGGCGAACTACTTTGCGAGCCCTATGTGACGTTTAACGGCACGGGAAGGATAAAAGATAAGAGTAGTATCCACTTGGAACCGATTTATAAATTCAGTTCAATAAACAGAATATAAATCGGTTCTAAATACGAGTAATGCCGTTTTATAGAACCGTTTGCTGACGTCAGCAGAGTATTCAGGCTGGCGTGTGGTAGCGGGAGAGTCAGAAAGTGTTGGCATGAAAAGAAACCATCATCGCGCTGTCACTCAGCAGTTTGCCCCTCCTTTTTGCTCCCCTTTCTTTTACAATACAAATTGGAGCCTTTATTCTTTCAGTGTTAATTGATGAACCAACGAAACCATAGTAGCCATGTATTTCTGTACTGTGCTGTTTTTAGACGTGCTGATTTCTGTACTGTGCAGTTAGTAGATGTGGTGATTTCTGTACTGTGCAGTTATTAGATGTGGTGATTTCTGTACTGTGCAGTTAGTAGATGTGCTGATTTCTGTACTGTGCAGTTATTAGATGTGCTGATTTCTGTACTGTGCAGTTATTAAACGTGCAGATTTCTGTACTGTGCAATTAAACATGCTGGTGTTATTTGTTAACGTTGAGCACACTTGTATCCCCTGATCAATAAATTAATTAATTAAAATGTTATAAGCATGCAATGTTTTCTCTTCAGTCAGTCATTTGCATGTCTCTTGTGGAACTTTGCCTCCCTAACAGCTCTTCTGTAGGCCTCTCGGTTGTAAGCAAGATGCCCTACTGCTGGTGCATCCATTTGCAGATCGTCAATGTCTTGCAACCATCTTCGCCTTGGTCTTCCTCTCTCTCTCTTTTTTTTGCCATTATATACCCTTCCAAGACGGTCTTCTCTAAATTATCATGACGTTTAATGTGTCCAAAATATTTAAGTTTTCTCTCTTTAATCCTCTTTACTAGCCAGCCTTCTTCAATATTAAGCTCTTGTAGTATAGATATATTTGTTCTTTTTTGTGCCCATGATATTTGAAGAACTCTTCTGCAGCATTTACAGACATTTATGTGTTTCTCAGTTGTTTTTTAAGTGTTCAGGTTTTGAAGTCGTATGTTGAGATGAGAAAGATGCATGCCCTTAAAAATCTGTTCCTCTCCACAGCTTATTTGGCTGTTTTATTTTATTTTTTTTTTTGAAGAGCGATAGATGTCCTCCTTTTAATTTCTCTCATTTTATCTCCATTATTAGTTGGTAATGATCCAAGAATAACTCTCCACCTCTTCCAATTTTTCCTCACCGATACATATTTCAGCTGGCTTGTTTTGTCAGTTGTCATCAATTTAGTTTTCTTCGCATTAAGATAGAGATTTTGCTCTTCGCTATTCTTACAGACTGACATAATTAGTTTTTCCATTTCTTTTTGTGTTGTGGACAGTAATACTGTGTCATCAGCATATCTAATCTCTTGTATTTCGTAACCTCCAATCGTTATGGCATCGCAATATTCTTTGTCTACATCTTCTCTAATATTCCTCATTATATTTTCAGTATACAAGTTAAATAAGTAAGGAGACAGTATGCACCCCTGACAGACCCCTTGTTTTATGTCAAACCAAGTTCTTGTTTCACCTTGTATTCTTACTGCTGCCTGTTGGCCTAGATACAGCAGTAATATTAATTGTGTTACACGTGTTGGAAATCCCATTTTTTCCAAAGCTTCTGATGCTGTGCATAATCAAATGCTTTTGAACAATCTGTAAAAGATAAATTTACATTAAATTCCCTGCATTTCTCTATTATTATTCTTATGTTGAAAATATGATCTCTTGTTCCTCTTCCTTGTCTAAAACCAGCATGGACCATATTGATTTCTCCTTCTATTTTCTTTTGAAGTCCACCCATTAAGATTTCCAATAGAATTTTACTAGCATGACTAATCAGGGCAACGGTTCTGTAGTTTGTGCATAATTTCAGGTTACCCCTTTTTGGCAGTGGTATGAATACAGTTCTTTTCCATTATTTTGGCCAAATACCTAAATGCCACATCTTTTTTTACATAGTGCATGATATATTGTAGCACATTCCTTTCCTCCTGCCTTAATGTGTTCATCTGTTATCTCATCACATCCTGGTGATTTACCATTTTCAGACTCTTTGTTGCCTATAAAACGTCAGTTGTCAGTTTGGGTTCTTTCTCCTCTAATAACAATTCACACTGTTGATTTTCGCCTTCACAGTCAGTTGTATCATATATTCCTCTGCAATATTCCTTCCATCTTTCTAGAAATTCCTGTGTCTCTGTCAAGGTCTTCCTCATTTCATTAAAGATTTATTCTATCTCTAGTGCAGTGGTTCTCAGACCCTTTTGCTGCTATGCCCATATTTAAAAGTCAAACATTTTTGCGGCCCACTAATAAAGTGCTTTATATCTGCAGAGTATAAATCTAATTTTATAAATTTTATCCCAATCAACAAAGTTCTATTCATTTCCACAACTTTCTAGATGATTCTACAACGTTCTATTCATTTCCACAGCCTTCTAGAAGGTTCTAAAGAGGTCTGTTTAGTTCCACAATATTCTAGAAGGTTCTACAAAGTTCTATTCATTTCCACAACCTTCTACAGTCTAGATGGTTCTACTGAGTTCTATTCCTTCGACTACACGTGAGTTTAATTGTCATCAGGATTGTCACCAATCAGCATAGCGACCCCAGACACTATGGATTCGACACTAATCTCGGTCAATTTGGGCATTTTATTTTTCACCACTTCTCACCCCTCCCCTCCCCCATCCCCCTCCATGCCGATGAAGGCTGAACTTGTGAGTGTCACAATTAATGTCAGCAACCTCGAAAACTATGGATTCAACACTAATCTCAGTCAATTTGGACATTTTATTTGAATATTTTTGATGGGGGCTGAACTTGGAGTTAAACGACATCGGGAATGTCACTATTCATCTCAGTGACACCAAAAGCTATGGATTTGACACTAATATCGGTCGTTTTTGATTACTTGTACATGTCACCTATCCCACCCCCACCCCTAGGACCCCATGCCAATTGGGGCTGAGCTTGGACTTATACGACATCGGGAGTGTCACTACTGATCTCAGCGACCCCGAAAACTATGGATTCGACACTAATATCTGTCGTTTTCTATGATTTGTAAATGTCACCCCCATCCCGCCACCACCACTAGGTGGCTGATCAACCACTGTATGGGTGCTCTCTGTTATGAAATAAACACTCTGACCATTTTCTAAATGGATGCTGAGGTGAAAAACAGTAGGGTGTCTGTCATGAATCAGAAATCTGCCCCGTGGATCATGGCAACTCGTCATTGGTTTGTGTTCACTGACCTTTGTCCATCACGGCCGACAATCCAAAGCAGGCATAAATATCAAGGGAGTTACTTCCCATCATCCAGTGGGGTATGTTTCTATCAGTCGGCTGCGATCCCACACCCACCACCCAGGCCGCCCTAGGGGTCCTATAGACGATCTAACCCCCACCATACCTTGTCCAGATTGTAAGTCATAGGTGTGCCAAGTTTGGTTGAAACTGCTCCAGGCATTCCAGTGTGATGCTGGAACATATATATATACATAGATCATGTAATATTTTCTGTACATGTTTAACTGCATATTCATTGGTACACAAAAGTTCTTTTCATTTACCTTAAAGATGGCACTGTTTCCGATTGGATAGCATGTCTATTCTGGCTGGAATTTGCGACAAACACACTCAAAGATCATCCTCCACAATCATTCTTGAACAATATTTGGTTTCCATGGCAGTCAATACAGAAAATGAAACTTCACATAAATAAGTTGCTGAAAAAAAGGTAAAAGAACTTTCATCGCCAGGTGCGGCAAAAAAACTGATATTCCAGCGAAACAATGCACAAAAAAGGAAGAGATATCCACAGTGGGATTGTTAAATCTGATTTGTAATGTGTAACCGCTAATTCTTCTTATGCACGACTGGTTAATTCAGAGAATGCACACTGAAAAGGATTACGAATCCAATCATATGCTTTAATGTCTTCAGGCGTTAAGTATTTGTCAAAATATTCAGCAAGAGTTGAAATCTGTAGAGATTTCCTTACATCCATCCATCCAAGACTCCAGTAACAATATAACAATCCATTTTCACGACAGTGACATCCATTTTCATGACAGGACGATTCAAAAAGCCTTCCTCTCCATTTCACATCCAAACATAAACTAACTCGCTCAAACTTTTTTTCCCGCCTGTCACGGGTTGCTCAGCCCACGTGATGGACCTCTTCCTGCGCACTGGAGAGTTCAGAGCAAATTAACAACAATGCCCTTTCTGAAAACACAACAGTTATCTCACATATATTGTTACAGATCTCTCCCCACCCCCTCACAGCAAATCTCTCCAGATTTACGGACCTATTTACATACATTATTCTATCCTAAGAAAAATATCTAACTATTCTAATTATCTCATACATCTGACAATAATCTCACAATGTGTATACATCACAAATATCTAAGAAAAATAGATCCTGTGGCAAAACCAAAATACAGGGACAACATAAAATCTCATAAGCTCCACACAAGTCAAAATATCAATGAAAATACACTATTACATTATATGACATGAATAACAACACATCATAAAATAAAACTTCATCATCGTACAGTAAATAAATGCAATGCATACATGGTAAGCAAAATAGTAATGCCTTATAATACAGCATGAAATGAAAACATATGCACAAGGTCTCACAAAAGGACCCAAAAGCAAGGTAGACTAGTCTCTGATAATCTCTAAAGACTTAGTACCAGGAAAAAAAAAAACCCTTAGTTATACGCATCATCAAATTAATGACCAGCACATTTCCTCTTACGGATAGTGTATATCTTGTTATACACAAAGTATGAGATACAACACTGAGGTGGCAATATCTCAACAACAACAAACAAACAAAAATCTAGAGACAGGTATTAAATAACTGCCTCACAAATTACCATACATCACAAGACAAGAAAAAACGTCGCAACAATTCATCATAAGCAAAAACAAGTAAACTGACATAAAAGAAACAAATATACAAACAGATTGGCACGCATCGCAAATCACCACTCAGTTAGGCCTTAGACATTCATGTTTTAGCCTAGCCAAACAAAACTCGGGGTCTGGAGTAGCAATCATACAGACTTCAGATAGATGGGAGTTTACTAGAACAAATAGAGACAGTAGAGGAAGAATAGCCATAGCTGAGATAACGAACAACACACAAGCATACACTATAGTCAACATACATACTCCACCCAACAGCATTCACCAACCAGTATTCTATGAAGATTTAGACTCCTTACTCACTCGAATGTATAGAGGACACAACGTCATATTGGGGGAGATTTTAATTGTGTTCTATCAGACGCAGACATTATAGGAGGTCAAGTTAGAGCTCAGATTGCTAGAACATGCAGAGAAGATAAAAACCAACTAGAAACATTACAAGGCATACTAGATACACATAGCTTAGTGGACACATATAGACACACTCATCCCCAAGGCAGAGACACCACATATAAAAACAACGCCCAAAACAGATCTACTAGACTAGACAGAATTTATGCACCTTCAACACATCACATAACACGAACCAGGCATCTCATGGAAACCTTGCAGTTCACAGATCATAAAGCAGTAGTCACAACAGTAAACATGACACTCTCAAATAGACCTTTTAAACGATCGCCACACTGGAAGTTTAACAATACACTTCTCCAAAATCAACAATTTGTAGACAACATAACACAGATTATCCACGCTTTCACAGACGATTTACCCACACGCGACATTCAACAACACTGGGAAATGCTGAAGATCACAATAAGAGAAAGAGCACAGATACTCTCAACCCAGATATACAGAGAAAGACTGCAACAGGAGAAAATAATTGAAGACGCAATCAGACTAACAAAGCAGGTAGACAAAAACTCACCAAATATACTAGCACTACAAGAAGATCTAGACAAACATAGACAGCACAGATTTCAAGGCGCACTGCTGAGAACTAGGCTCAACACTATCACGCAAGAAACACCTACCAAACAGTACTTAGGGATAGAACAAAACATTCAACGCAACAGACAAATAGGCGAGATAACAGATCTAAATGGCAACAGACAAACGGATACACAAAACATAGCGCAAGCCTTCAGAGAATATTACAAAAATCTTTACACTAAGGAAAAAACAGAAACTCATACACAAGACAAATACATGCAATATACTAACAAACTCTGTGACACGGACAGACAGGCACTTGATACACCACTTACATTAGAAAATTTAACACACGCAGTGCAAGGGTTGCACAAAGACAAGTCACCAGGACCAGATGGTCTCACAGTAGAGTTCTACCAACACTTCTTTCCTATCTTAGGTCCTCTCCTCTTACTTGTTTTCGCAGAAACTTTTGAACGCAAAAAACTCCCACCCAGCCTGAACCTATCATATGTTACACTCATACCAAAAGACAACTCAGACAGGACACAACTCAAAAATTACCGACCTATATCTCTACTTAATGTAGACTACAAGATCCTTACAAAAGCACTAACCAACAAGCTAAAACCATTCATGGCCAAACTCATACACGAAGACCAACAATGTAGTGTAGAAAACAGAAATATACATCAACACACATTTCATACGAGATTTCATACACTACACGCACATAAAAGACTGCCAATCGTCAATTCTTTCTCTAGATCAAGAGAAAGCTTTTGATAGAGTGTCACATCAATACTTACACAAGACACTACTCCACTGTAACATAGGGGATTACTTTAGAGAATGGATCAACATTCTCTATTTCAAACCTGAAAGCAAGATCTTAGTAAACCATACGCTTACAGAGACTTCAGGCTAACTAGATCTGTTAAGCAGGGCTGTCCCCTCTCTCCTTTACTGTACGTACTCACTCTAGAACCACTTCTAGAGAAAATCAGACAGGACAAAACAATCCAAGGTACTTTCATACCTGGGAAGGGAGATAGGAAGTTGCTTGCGTATGCAGACGACACTATCTTCTTTCCAAAACAGACAGATCAATAGCGAACATTCTAGAGACATTCACAGAGTTTGGCAAAGCTAGTGGAGCCAAATTAAACATACAAAAATCAGTAATAATGGGGGTAGGCAAATGGCGGAATAAAAAGGATTTTCCCTTCTGCCTCACACACACAGACAACATAACACTTTACCGCATCACTTTCTCGTCGCACCCAAATAAAACACACAAACCCACATGGGACAAACTTGTCGCACAAATCACAGACATGCTGAACAGGTACAAATATAAAACCACCACGATATTCGGTAGAAGCATAGTAGTGAACACTTACATCATTCCAAAAATAATATACATAGCCACAGTACTAGACCCTCCACAATAGATAATACACGAAATCAACAAACAGATCAGACATTTCATCTTTACAAATACTATACGCAGCATTAAACATACAACTCTCATACAAGACAAATTGCACGGAGGAATCGCCCTCCAAGACATACAAACAAAGATCCAAACACTCAGGATCAGTCACGTGGGCCGCATCATCAAACATCCAAAACAGCACGCACTAGCTCACTATTATGTGGGACTCAGAATATCAAATCTACTACCACCAAACAACTCACAGCCACACCACTTCGGCACGCTGCCAGCATTCTACAAAACCTGTATTCAGGCCATCCAACGAAACGAAACACTCATACACCATAAAACAAACAGCATCTACAAACATTTAGTCAGAAATCAAGCATCTCCACTACCCCTCAGAATCAAGAGAAGTCAGAGATACGCCATTTTTGACTTCAAAGAAACATTTACGAATCTACATGTGAAGAACATCACATCGAAAGCAAGAGAAATTACATTCAGACTTATTTACAACATGACACCCACCACACAGAGAGCAGCACACAGATCCAAACAGACCGTACCATGTCAACTGTGCAACAACAACATAAAAGAAACAGAAGAGCACATATTTTACACATGCAGCACAATCACACCCAGTATAGCAACACTACAGAAAACACTAGAATGACACACAGCACGAATGATAGACATATATAAAGCAATTATGTTAAATATTATCCCTGCGACTCAGTTGGACACACACACCAAGTTACTGGCCCTGCTCACAGAGTTCAGGTACTTGGTGTGGACGTGCAGGAACAACGCTAGATGTAAGTTCGGCACGTTTAGTCCCAACATTTTCAGGGATCTGTTTCGATAAAGGGAAATGAAAATCATGACGTGCTGTAAACTGACATGAAATAAAACTTTGACAGTAGCGAGCGCATAAGAGAGAGAGAGAGAGAGAGAGAGAGAGGAAGGAGGGAGAGAGAGTGAATCGCAAATGCTCGTATGAATAATACTGATTTATATCCAAAATATTCACTGCTCCATTGTTACTGGAACAACCTTACACTCCTTGTGAGATTCTTATGTTATATTTTTACAATGTCACACCTGTTTCTTCAACAAATGTTATTAAACGGAATTAGCCTTGAAGCAACAATCTGACCAGACAATGACTGCCAGACAGGATTAACTTTTGACGCGACAAACTGACCAGCAGACATCTCTACCGTCGAGGGGGGTTTAAGATAACATGTCAGCCAAGTTTGAAGATAAACAAGACACAGCGCAGATACAGACAGCGACACGACAATAGAGATAAAAACAAGCCCACGACGCCTTTTTTATCCCCCCTACCCACGACACAAAACAAAGCCCTGACGCTAGCAAGCCTATGTGTGAGAGAGAGAGAGAGAGAGTGTGTGTGTGCGTGTGTGTGATAATATTACTGTACACCTTTGTTTTCACATTTTATGTATAAAGTATTAACTTTGTCATATTCCACACTATCACCTCATGGTTTGTAAAAGCCCACCATCTCATTATTTCACCCTACGGGCAATCACCCCCACTTCACATCAATTCAGTTGTATATGAAATTGTTGATTGTTGAACGAAAATAAAGTTATTAAAAAAAAGACATAAAATGCATGATCAACACAAAGAACATGTATAAACAAAAAAAAAACATGTCTTTAAATCACAGAGCAAAAAGGGGCATAACTGTCATACTTATATTTTTTAGTGTTGTTGCTATGACAAACTATAAATAACAACAACCATAACAATAAAATTTTCCAATCCCCCCCCCCCCATTAAATGGCAGTCAAAGTCATATACAACTCTGACACTCCTGCTAGCCAGCAGAAGTAACATTCAACATAAATGGAACTACCGTCAGACAGTCACTCCTGCACGGGAAACACCAGACATGACAGTGGACTAGACGACAGGCGGGTGCACCCGTGAACGTTCACAGACACGTAACCTCGTGGCACTATGAAGGTTACCGTGCAATGATACACACGTCTAGCACACTCAAGTTATTACTACACAGGTACTCTGGTCAGTTATGTTGGTAGCACACGCTGACCTTTAATGTCCATGTGTAATCTTGAATTTATTAGCATGGCCAGTGCTGACTAGTGAAATTGTATGACCTGTGCTTAGATGTCTGAAATATACTCAACATGTATATTAGTAAAACATCCTATTATACTGTCATATTTTAATATATATATACATATATTCATTCATCTATCTATCTGGACATGTGTCTGTATATGCTCTCTGTGTAAGGGGGCTATGCTATACTAAGGTCACGGTGCCATATGTAGGAACATTTATATTTTTGATCGGGGTAATAATTGTCTGTTGTTTATATGATGTCATATATGTATTTTTGTTCTTGGTATTTTATCTTTATAGGTAAATGAAAGGTTGAAGGTTACACATATTAACACATTCACAACTACACCAGTGGAAAAAAAAACAGTCAATAATGCTTCTTCAAATAATCATATCATTTATATTGATGTAAATCATTTGGTTAGCACAATCAAACAAAAGATCATCAATTTATATATTATTTATCGCCTATATCGTTAACAACATAATCACTAAAATGATTTCCTAAAATATTCAGATTCCTTGATTATCTTGATCGACAACTGATTCATCAATCAATTTCAACCACTTGTACATAATCACACAAAAATCTCCAATCTTCATCATTAAATGATTGAGTATCTGATGTATTCACAAAGATATGCAAGATAAAATAAACAAGTTAACCCAGAATGCAAACAACATAGGACTAAAGATCAACGTAGGAAAGACAAAGTTAATGAAGCAAAATGTGAACAACAGAAATGTACTCAGAGTAGATAACAAGTTAGTGGAGGAGGTCAACGAATTTGTATACCTTGGCAGCAGAGTAGTAGAAAATGGAGACAGCACAGAGGACATCAACAGCAGACTTACTAGAGCAAACCAGGCTTTTGCAATGCTACAGAATATATGGAAATCAAATAAACTAAGCATAAATATGAAAATCAGGATATTTAAGAGTAATGTTCTAAGTGTACTACTCTATGGAAGTGAACGCTGGAAAATCACCAAAACCATAGAAAACAAGTTGAATTCTTTCCAGACTAAATGTTTACGTAGAATTAAAAAAATATTTTGGCCAAACACCATAAGAAATAACATCTTATTGGCAGAAATGCAGATGAAACCACTGACAACAATTATTGAGGAAAGACGCTGGCGATGGTTGGGACATGTGCTCCGAATGACTGACAACTCACTACCAAAAATAGCACTAAGATGGACACCACAGGGGAGCAGAAGTAAGGGTAGACCAAAAGAGACATGGAGAAGAACAACAGAAAGGATGTTGAGCAATAGAGGGCTCACCTGGGCAAGAGCAGAAAAAAAGGCGAAAGACAGGCATTTGTGGAAAACCCTTGCGGAAGCCCCATGTGCCCTGGGCACTTAAGGTTCAGAGAGAGAGAGAGAGATCTGATGTATTATAAGGAACTAACTGTCAATAATTGGTACAACATACATATTCGTAAAATTCAGCAATACGTATTTATGTGCACACATGAGCCATCATTGCATATTACCAAAATATTTCAATCTTACATAGACAAATATGTTACACTAGAATTCTAATTATTCATGTACCCTTCAAATCTTACATAGACAAATATGTTACACTAGAATTCTAATTATTCATGTAGCCTTCAAATTTTACATAGACAAATATGTTACACTATAATTCTAATTATTCATGTATCCTTCAAATCTTACATAGACAAATATGTTACACTAGAATTCTAATTATTCATGTAGCCTTCAAATCTTACATAGACAAATATGTTACACTCATTCATTCATTTGCATGTCCCTTGCAGAACTTTGCCTCCCAAACAGCACTCCTGTAGGCCTCTCGGTTGTGAGTAAGATGCCTGCTGCTGCTGCGTCCATCTGCAGATCATCAACGATTTCTTGCAGCCATCTTCGTTTTAGTCTTCCTATTTTTCTTTTTCCCATTATGTAACCTTCCAAAATGGTCTTCTCTAAATTATCATGACGTTTAATGTGTCCAAAATATTTAAGTTTTTTCTCTTTAATCCTCTTTACTAGCCAGCCTTCTTCAATATTAAGCTCTTGTAGTATAGATATATTTGTTCTTTTTTGTGTCCACGATATTTGGAGAACTCTTCTGTGGCATTTACATTCAAAGGCATTTATGGTTCTAAGGACTGCAAACGTGCCTCAAACAGCCTCTGGCAGTCAAGTCCAGCTCCTGGCCTTCCCATGGCAGAACTGTTTAAACTGACAGAAGGGGCGAGGGCGAATATCTGGCGCCTGAAAACCAGTTACTTAGGGTAGATGAGTGGCACGTTTGGTAGCTCATCTGCCGCTGTTGGCGAGATTTTCAGCTGCCGTGCGTGGAGCGGTGCTCTTCCCCGCCAATGAAGAAATTTGCAAATGAGGTTGCCGCGCAGCATCACTGCGGAAAAGGTGGTAGAAAGGATAAAGCGAAGCAAAATGTCAAATCACGGCTCTTCTGGTCTGGAGGTCGGCCACGTCCTGAGTGCAGTCATATCGGGTGAAATACATGAACCGGCTTGTCCCAGAGGTTAAGACACTGCTGGCGAGACTCTTCAAATGCCGCGCGTGGAGTGAAGCTCCTCCCGGTCAAGGAAGAAATGCGGAAAAGAAATAAAGGTTGCTGTGCGTTGCCGATGGGAAAGGTGGTGAAAAGTGAAGTTTAACCGGTATGTCCAGTAGTATCGCTACGAGAGCTATACCACGGCACCTCTGCTCTAGAAATACACCTACACTAGTGAAATATGCCTAAACCGGCACACACCAGGGGTAGAACTTGATGGCTAGACATGTCATGCCACCTCCGCTCTAGAGGTCGGTCTCGTCCCAAACACGCCCATACTGGGATAATGCCTAAACCGGCTCAACCCAGGGGTAGAAGTCACTAGTGGCGAGGATTCGTCCTCCTGGACAAAAGCTCCATCCTGGTCACAACTAGGAAGGGTAGCGGCCACGACCGCAAAATGCTGAAGTCGGAGACACTGGACCAAGGAAGTCTAGATAGGCAACCACCTCTCACCCAGCGGGGATGTTTGCGTATCCTAATCACGCTGAGGTTTTCCGGTGAGAAAGTCCAACACTGGACTGGATGGGCAACCACCTCTCACCCGGCGGTGATACACGGGTATCTCAAAACACGTCGAGGTTTTCCGGTGAGAAAGTCCAACCCTAGACTAAACTGGTGCAATGAAAACCACGGTGTCACGCAATCCCGCTTCAGAGACCCACCAAGAATACAGGCTAAAGCCCTGTGATACTCTGAACCCCTTGTGGTCCTCTCGTGGATCTCGTGTGTTCTTTTCGGGGACCACGGGACCTAACGAGGACCACAGGCGTGAATTCAGCAGGATCACAGTGCGGTTTTGGTGGTAGAAGTGAACGAAGAAGAAGAAGAAGAAGAAGAAAGGCATTTATGTGTTTCTCAGCTGTTTTGTTAAGTGTCCAGGTCTCACAGGCATATGGTGCGATGGGAAAGATGCATGCCCTTAAAAATCTTATTTTTGTAGTTCTGTCTGCTCCTCTCCACAGATTCTTTATTTGTTTTACTTTCTGAAGAGCAACAGATGTCCTTTTAATTTCCCTCACTGTATCTCCATTATTAGTTAGTAGTGATCCAAGATATTCAAAACTCTCCACTTCTTCCAGTTTTTCCTCATTGATATATATTTCAGCTGCCTTGTTTGTTTTATCAGTTGTCATCAATTTAGTTTTCTTTGCATTAAGATAGAGGTTCTGCTCTTCACTGTTCTTACGGACTGACATAATTAGTTTTTCAATTCTTTTTGTGTTGTGGATAGTAACACTGTGTCATCATCATATCTAATCTCTGGTATTTCATAACCTCCAATTGTTATGGCACTGTAATATTCTTTGTCTACCTCTTCTCTAACATTCCTCATTATATTTTCAGTATACAAGTTAAATAAGTAGGATGACAATATGCACCCCTGACGGACCCCTTGTTTTATGTCAAACCAAGTTGTTTCACCATTTATTCTTACTGCTGCTTGTTGGTCTAAATACAGCAGTGATGTTAATTGTATCAAATGTGTTGGAAATCCCATTTTTCCCATTATTTCCCAAAGTTTCTGGTGCTGTACACAATCAAATGCCTTTGAGTAGTCTATAAAATATAAATACAGATTCTGCATTTCTCTATTATTCTTAGATTGAATATATGATCTCTTGATCCTCTTCCTTGCCTGAAACCAGCTTGGACCATATTGACTTCTTCTTCTATTTTCTTACGAAGTCTACCCATTATGATTTTTAACAGAATTTTACTGGCATGACTAATCAGGGCAACAGTTCTGTAGTTTGTGCATAATTTCAGGTTACCCATTTTTGGCAGTGGTATGAATACAGTTCTTTTCCATTCTTTTGGCCAAATACCTGAATGCCATATCTTTTTGCACAGTGTATGATAGATTGTTGCACACTCCTTTCCTCCTGCTTTAATAAATTCAGCTGTTACCTCATCACATCCTGGTGATTTACCATTTTTCAGATTCTTTATTGCCCATAAAACTTCTGTTGTCGGTTCGGGTTCTTTCTCCTCCAATAATAATTCACATTGTTGATTTCTGCTTTCACAGTTGGTTGTTTCATACATTCCTTTGCAATATTCCTTCCATCTTTCTAGAATTACCTCTGTCTCTGTCAAGGTATTCCCCATCTCATCACAAATTACATTTAGCTTAGTTGTGACATTTCTCATTAATGTCTTCACTTCTTTAAACATTTCACTATCTCTTCCACACTTCTGATGTTCTTCTATTCTTTCACAACAATCTTGTATGTATTGTTTTTTGTCTTTTCTTATGTTTCTTCGTACTTCTCTTGTTAAAGATTTATATTTCTCTTCGTTGTTGTTTTTCACTTTCCATTGCGTCCTCATTTCTCTACGTCGTTTTATCAGTTCTAGTGTACCTGATGTAATCCATCCATTCTTTTGTGTTTTCTTTACTGGAACCATGTCTTTAGCTGTTGTTATTAATATTAAGACCAGAGAAAGATGTTACACTAGAATTCTAATTATTCATGTAAATCTTACATAGACAAATATGTTACACTAGAATTCTAATTATTCATGTAGCCTTCAAATCTTACATAGACAAATATGTTACACTAGAATTCTAATTATTCATGTACCCTTCAAATCTTACATAGACAAATATGTTACACTAGAATTCTAATTATTCATGTAGCCTTCAAATCTTACATAGACAAATATGTTACACTAGAATTCTAATTATTCATGTACCCTTCAAATCTTACATAGACAAATATGTTACACTAGAATTCTAATTATTCATGTACCCTTCAAATCTTACATAGACAAATATGTTACACTAGAATTCTAATTATTCATGTACCCTTCAAATCTTACATAGACAAATATGTTACACTAGAATTCTAATTATTCATGTAGCCTTCAAATCTTACATAGACAAATATGTTACACTAGAATTCTAATTATTCATGTAGCCTTCAAATCTTACATAGACAAATATGTTACACTAGAATTCTAATTATTCATGTAACCTTCAAATCTTACATAGACAAATATGTTACACTAGAATTCTAATTATTCATGTAGCCTTCAGTTAACCTAATCATACCTAAGTGGGTCCGGATGTTGACTGGAGAAGTGGACAGCACAGCCTCGCACGCGTCCACATGACAGAAATACAAAAGCCAGTATTAACCCAACACATTTTTCCATAGACGAAATACATGCTAATATGCTCCTGAACGACAAAATGACCTCCCCTGATCCGCTCAGCGTATGAATCCCAAACTGGTGAAAATCTATCATGTTATCTTTATATATTGGGTCCATGAAATGGAGTCTCTCTGAATTGCGCCCTCCTAAGCTGCCCAGCTGCTGACCCATTATTCCTACTTTTGCCAACCAAATCAGATAACTGTTAGCTTATCTGTTCCTTACAATAGCTCCATCTTAACACTCGTGGAATCTTTTCTGATTCCCCCCCAACCCCAAATTAGATCTGAAAGATATCCTCGTCCATTGCCACCTTAATTGGAATCCTGTCTCTGTTCGAACTAGAAAGTGCAACTGTCCTGGCTTTGTCACCTGCCCTCTGGTCTGGAGAATGAAACTGATTACTTTTCCCCAAAGCTGTTCTCCACGAAGGATGCACAAGCACATCCAGCAATGTAAAATATGCCACTGTGTGCAAAAAATGTAGGATAACTGGTCTCAGATTAGGTAACCGCATGCAAAAACATCTTTATGACATCTACCATGCCACTAAACCAGAGACCTCCTGGATCTTGAGAACTTCTTCATATAGGAATATGGGGCATGGGAACCATATGGTTTCAACCCAAAATTCAGCTATACTTAACCTTTCCTTTCTCCACACTCATATTCCCTCCCTCCCAAGTTCTCATCTACTCTTAAACAGAAAACTTAAGTACTTTGGACACATTAAACGTCATATTAATTTAGAGAAGATCGCCTTGTAAGGGTACATAGTGAGAAAAAGAAAGAGAGGAAGGCCAAGGCGAAGATGTCTGCAAGACATCGTTGATATCTGCAAATGGACGTATCAGCAGCAGGCCATCTTGCTTACAGCCAAGAGGCCTACAGGAGAGCTGTTAGGGAGGCATAGTTCCGTAAGAGACATGCAAATGACTGGACGTCCAGGAAGCACTGCAGTTATAGAAATGGTCATGAAGTTTTCTCTCGATTTTCATGGCATGAATGTCAATTCCTTTTACTACATAATTGATAACTATACTGGGATTCAAGATGTTGGCACTTAAAAGCCTTATTTTTGATCGTTAATTCTTAGATGCGTGTGTTTGTGTGATGTGACATATTCTTTCCAGAATGTTATCCCTCTCACTGCCTCCCTAAATGCAATGTGGTCTTGAGGAAGTTAACCCCAGTATCTCACAATGACACATTCAGACTTTCCGTGATGTCCTGAGTCCACCTTCGTGAGGTTGCCCCTTTTCTCTTTTGCCAGGCACTATGCCTTCTGCTATCAACTTTTCCAATCAATTGTGTCTCTTGATGCGAGAGATAACAGAGATGACGACTGTGTTAAAACTGGTTCTACTAATGAAGGTAGATGGAGGTGTATGGTTCAGTTTTACAAAAAAGATACTGAACAAACTGGGCTGAGACAAGAATGGCAGAAAGTAATATGAGCACATATAAATGAAAAACATACAATCCAATATTTCAGCAAAGATCTTTCTTAAGGACCACATACAAAAACAACACAACATATAAAAGCACAAAAAACAGATGAAAAAAATCAGACTTAGCTTTTTGGTATCTTCTTTGTGCGATAGCTATACACACTTCAGCTGCTAGCACACCAAGCATTCTTGTGTAAGACATCTATACAAACTTCAGCTTCCTGCGCATCACACATTCTTGTGTGAGACATCTATACAAACTTCAGCTGCTAGCACACCACACAATGTATTAGACATCTATACAAACTAAGTTTTTTAAATAAAGCTGAATTGACTGCTAATCCCCGCTGGGTGGAGACAGGCAGTCTGGAAAATAAAGCGCAGTTCCAGTGTTTTCCGAGACCGTTCATCAGAAGAGCGGACTGCAGTTACAGAAATGTGCCATTTTCCTTGGTGGTCTCTAAGCAGAGTGCTTGGTGCTGGTGTCAGTCAGATGCTGCCGAAGCCAATTCCCTAAGCATAAGTCAGTATCCCTTATGTGCTTCATAAGTCAGTATCCCTTATATACTTCATAAGTCAATATCCCTTATGTGCTTCATAAGTCAGTATCCCTTATGTGCTTCATAAGTCAGTATCCCTTATGTGCTTCATAAGCCAGTATCCCTTATATGCTTCATAAGTCAGTATCCCTTATATGCTTCATAAGTCAGTATCCCTTATATGCTTCATAAGTCAGTATCCCTTATCTGCTTCATAAGTCAGTATCCCTTATCTGCTTCATAAGTCAGTATCCCTTATGTGCTTCATAAGTCAGTATCCCTTATGTGCTTCATAAGTCAGTATCCCTTATGTGCTTCATAAGCCAGTATCCCTTATGTGCTTCATAAGCCAGTATCCCTTATGTGCTTCATAAGCCAGTATCCCTTATATGCTTCATAAGCCAGTATCCCTTATGTGCTTCATAAGCCAGTATCCCTTATGTGCTTCATAAGCCAGTATCCCTTATGTGCTTCATAAGCCAGTATCCCTTATGTGCTTCATAAGTCAGTATCCCTTATGTGCTTCATAAGTCAGTATCCCTTATGTGCTTCATAAGTCAGTATCCCTTATGTGCTTCATAAGTCAGTATCCCTTATGTGCTTCATAAGCCAGTATCCCTTATGTGCTTCATAAGCCAGTATCCCTTATGTGCTTCATAAGCCAGTATCCCTTATGTGCTTCATAAGTCAGTATCCCTTATGTGCTTCATAAGTCAGTATCCCTTATGTGCTTCATAAGTCAGTATCCCTTATGTGCTTCATAAGTCAGTATCCCTTATGTGCTTCATAAGTCAGTATCCCTTATGTGCTTCATAAGTCAGTATCCCTTATGTGCTTCATAAGTCAGTATCCCTTATGTGCTTCATAAGTCAGTATCCCTTATGTGCTTCATAAGTCAGTATCCCTTATGTGCTTCATAAGTCAGTATCCCTTATGTGCTTCATAAGTCAGTATCCCTTATGTGGTTCATAAGGCAGTATCCCTTATGTGCTTCATAAGCCAGTATCCCTTATGTGCTTCATAAGTCAGTATCCCTTATGTGCTTCATAAGTCAGTATCCTTATGTGCTTCATAAGTCAGTATCCCTTATGTGCTTCATAAGTCAGTATCCCTTATGTGCTTCATAAGTCAGTATCCCTTATGTGCTTCATAAGTCAGTATCCCTTATGTGCTTCATAAGTCAGTATCCCTTATGTGCTTCATAAGTCAGTATCCCTTATGTGCTTCATAAGTCAGTATCCCTTATGTGCTTCATAAGTCAGTATCCCTTATGTGCTTCATAAGCCAGTATCCCTTATGTGCTTCATAAGCCAGTATCCCTTATATGCTTCATAAGCCAGTATCCCTTATATGCTTCATAAGTCAGTATCCCTTATATACTTCATGTGGTATCGCTTGCACATAATGGCATAAACGATGTGTGAAATGCAGGTAAAACCCTCCTGAACTGACAACGTGAACTTTTGGGAGGAAACCTGGTTCGCATGATATCTTACGGTGACTGCAAGGCTTGGTACTGGAGAAAGCCGTGTTTGTTGAGTCTGGGGGACTTCTAACAGGTCCTTGAGACTCTTGTACCACCTGCACACCACAAATGAGGGTTCCAAAAAGACTTGACATGTATCAGGCTGTCTGAAGGAGATGGAGATGACGAAACAGGATGTTCTTAAATGCCAAATTGGGTGTGGTACTTAAGTACCATTTTACTTTTTCCGAGCTTCAAGATGGTTTAGGAGTGAGGGCTTGTCATGTTCTGTTTATTTTTTTTTCTATTTCTTTTCAAACTGACATCTTCTTTCTTTACAGTAATTTTTTTTTAAAATATGCCATTTTAAATTTCGCTGCCTGTGACCATCTCTTTATTCATCCTTTTGTTCATTCTGTCTGTGCTTGTCTAGTTAGTTTCTACTCTTCCTCCACACACTAGTGATTCTGTACTGTCACCATGCCTTCTCTGAAACGAATCACTCTGGTAGGTCATTCACAACTATCTTTTATCACCCATCCTCTCCTGTAGTGTCATACTTCCTAACATTTGAAATGTCTCTGTGGTGTTTTTAACATTCATTCTTTGTCCCATGTCTTACTACTGTGAAATGCGACACTTGCACTGACATACCTGACCTCACGTATGTCCACACAAACATATTAAGATGGTGTCATTTTGTATTTCAAGTACGTGCACACAAACATATTAAGATAAGTTGTTGCTTTGTATCTTACTTACATGCACACAAACATATTAAAACAAGGTGTCGCTTCGTATCTCGTTTACATGCACATAAACAAATTAAGACAGGGTGTCGCTTCATGCCTACATATTGCAAGCCATAACAATACATGCAGGTTTTCATAGCATCCACAGGAAGTCCAGTTAGTTTGTTTTCTTGCACCTTGTACTGTCATGAACAGGGGCATCAACTCACTTTCATTGTACTAGCAAGATTTATGGACCTTTCCTCTGATACACAAAACTAGAGTGTTTTTTTAAATGTATTCTTCCCTTAATACAAACTTCTCTTAGCTGCTGAGAACACTGAAACAATATATGAAATAAGAGACAATACTGAAACAATATATGAAAATAATAGACAACACTGAAACAATATATGAAAATAATAGTTTATAATACCTCTGCCGTATTTTCACATCCATCTATTCCACCCACCATTGTCTCTTCCATCACTCTGTATCATTCCACTCAGACTTTCCAAAATCTTGTATCAATGTGCCATTCATTCTTCTTTCTGTATCCTTTCATTCAGTAACACACAAACAAATCTTGCAATAAACAGTCTCTCACAACTTTTTTTCTGTCACTCAGTCTCCCATCACAGGTATCCTCTCAAAATCCAGCATCATCTTAAAATTCAATGTCCTCCCACAAGTACTCTGATATCCAGATTTCTCCAAAGTCCCAACAATCATTGCCCAGGCAATCTCCTAATATTCAGAGCAGAGACAATCCAACATCTGGTGTACTGTCAGTTTCACAATATCCAGTGCTCTGGCAGCATCCAGCACATGATGTATTTAGGATTGGAAACTTCTTTTTGTTTTAATATCATCCAAAATTTGCTGGAGTTCATCATCTTCAAACCTACCATCCAAACTGAAAAAGATGAAAGAAAAATGATATTCTGGGCTATAAAAATACAAAATTTAATGTTAAATTCTTCTGTGTACAGCTATACACGGACATCTCATATGTCAGATAACATCAAATTCATTATTTTCTTTTTTGAAAGTTAAATATTCTGTAATCATTTTTCTGAATTTCAATATTGCATTATTTATTGGTGAAATTTCCCTAAGCATGAAACATTTGATGCTTAACTTTGATGTAATTTGCCTATATACACTTCAGCTACTAGCACGCCACACACTCTTGTGTGAGATATCTATACAACGTTCAGGAGCTAGCACATCACACATCCTTATGTGAGATATCTATACAAACTTCAGCTGCTAGCACATCACACATTTTTATGTGAGACATCTATACAAACTTCAGCTGGTGGCACACCACACATTCTTGTGTCAGACATCTATACAAACTTCAGCTGCTAGCACATCACACATTATTATGTGAGACATCTTTACAAATTTCAGCTGCCTGTGCATCACATATTCGCCTGTGAGACATTTATACAAACTTCAGCTGCTAGCACATCACACATTCTTGTGTAAGATATATATATAAATGTCAGCTGTTAACACATCACACATTCGTGTGTAAGACATCTATACAAACTTCAGCTGCCTGCACATCATACATTCTTGTGTGAGACATCTATACAAACTTCAGCTGCTAGCACACCACACATTCTTGTGTCAGACATCTATACAAACTTCAGCTGCTTGCACATCACACATTCTTATGTGAGATATCTAAACAAACCTCAACTGCTAGCACACCACACATTCTTGTGTGAGACATCTATACAAACTTCAGCTGCTAGCATATCACACATTTTTGTGTGAGACATCTATACAAACTTCAGCTGCTAGTACACCACACATTCTTGTTTTAGACATCTATACAAACTTCAGCTGCTAGCACATCACACATTCTTGTTTTAGACATCTATACAAACTTCAGCTGCTAGTACACCACACATTCTTGTTTTAGACATCTATACAAACTTCAGCTGCCTGCACACCACACATTCTTGTGTGAGACGTCTATACAAACTTTAGCGGGTAGCAAACCACATATTCTGGACAAAGTCTGAACTAAATATATGCACAATTTTAAAAATCTAAATAATAACAAAGTTCTCTGAAGTGCTTTGATCTCAGTCTTAGATTGCTCAGCATGGCTTATTAAATTTGTCTTGTACTAATCAATGCAACAGTTATGTAAGAAATATATGATCTGTAAAATGATAATTTATGTTACAGAAATAACCACACTGACCATTATAACATGACACATATCTGAAACATATCACTGAACAGGTTCAACTATCTCAGATCTTCAATTATGGCTACCTTCTCTTTTGATCAAAAGCACTCAAACAGGAGAGACTGTTCCCACATTTGGCAAACTAAAGAAATGGGCATGGAACAACAGAAGCTTTGATTTTTCAGACCTATGTGTTTAGGTCTCTTATATAGATCTGAAATCCAGTCAACATACTCAAGCCATGAGAAAAACACATGTTTCTATTTTTGCTGTTTTAATAATAATAATAATTATTATTATTACTATTATTATTACATCAAGTAGAAAGATAAAGTAACCAACTAGGAGGTAATGCTGTATGTTCACCTTCCATACACGTTAACATTCAGCAAAGAAAAACTGAGAAAGTTTGAGCATGCAGCAAGAATGGAGGACAACCATGTTTCTAAGCAAATTTTATATGGTAAACATGTGGAGGCAGGAGGCAACCAAATGGATCTTACCTGAGATACAAAGAAAACTGCATGCCATCAATGACAGATTTAATTCGTGAAGATGCCTGAAGAGGCAATCAGTGACCCATAGCTGATATGCCAGCATCAGGGTTAGCAAACCATAGCTGACCAAGAACATGTCCTACCTCTCCGTGGTACCCCCAGTAACAGGCCTAGCCTGGCTAATGGGGCAGGGATCGCCACAGTCCCCATGGTGGTGGAGTCTGCTAAAGAAGCATGGCACACCCCCTGCTTTTTAGCTGTACTCCGGGACAGAAAAAGTAACTGCCATAACCTGCTCCTACACTGATACGATACTGTGGCTCAATATCTCTTCAGCATCGGCTGCAAAGAACAACAGCTCGCAGTTACAGGGGGTTCATACATGTACAAGTACAATTACAAGATATGCCATAATATCTGGCAAGAACTAGTGAATCACTGAGTCACATAGACAGTGTCTGCATAAAGTTGCTGCTTCATTAGAAGGGGAAATGAGAACAACGAGCTAGGATTTTGTTTGCTGTTACTGTGGCCAATTATGCTAATCCAACACTGGCAGAGTCAACCATGAGAGGAGCTGCTGCTGCTCAGCAAATCTCACAAAGACTAACAACTACATACTTCAAATACATCTTCTAAGATGAAAAGTGCAAATGTTACAAGATGATATACAAGATAAGCTGCAAACACATACTCCAAATACTGATCTTCACCTGTAATTAATTTTCTGTCTCGTCTTGTGACTGTTCTTGTTCACTGAAACTATATGTCTGACTATATGTACAGATCACTTAATGTCTGATTATATGCACAGATCAGTTCTCACCTTGGAATCAGAGACTTTGCCTCTTCTGCAGTTTCTGGACAAAGGTTTGCTAGAGCTGCCAGTTCAAATTTGTGTAGCTTTTTCTGCATCAGGGAACTGCAAACAGATTCAAGTAGTTTATTCAGAGCATATGATCACTGCAGGCAACTATAAGCAGGTTAAAATAGTTTGATCAGAGCACATAATCAGTACAAAAAAACTATGAACAGATTCAAATAATCTATTCAGAGGATATAATCACTATAGGAAACAGATTAAAGTAGTTTGTTCAAAGCAAATAATTATAAAAGGAACTGTAAAAGATTAAAGTACTGTGTTCTGAGCTAATGTGTACTGGCACTTTTTGTCTAAGGAGACAGCTCTGAAATGGGCAGATGTGAACTGTTGTGGGTTTTTCCAAGCATCATCTTGGTCAGCAGATCCTTTCATGGCTAACTCTACAGCCGGTCCAGTTTCCTTGAGTCCAACATCTTCTAACTGAAATTTGGTCCTCATTTTCTGCTCAAATGATGCTGCACCCTTGTACAGAGTCATTCTTCCATGACCTGATCTTTTGCCAGCTCTTCCCAGACTCTGCAGCTGATAGGAAATTATGACACTGATGAATTATAAATATCTTCATATCTTCCCGCT
This sequence comes from Achatina immaculata, assembly GCA_009760885.1. NCBI lineage: Eukaryota > Metazoa > Mollusca > Gastropoda > Stylommatophora > Achatinidae > Lissachatina > Lissachatina immaculata. The sequence goes on from CM019696.1 coordinate 633,745, forward strand.
AAAAGTTCACTATACAAAACTTGGTTGTGAATATGGATATGCTATTCATTCTGATTACATGGCCCAGCATCTTAATCTTTTCCTGCCAAGTATTGTCATCACTGAAGGTACCTTAGCACATTGCAGAACCTCAGAGCTGGTTATTTTATCTTTCCGCTTGATGTTTATTACTCTGTAAAGGCAGTAAAAGATGGAAATGAATTTTTTTTCATGCCTTGTATATGATGTCCAGATTTCAGATCTACATAACAGTGCTAAGCACTCATAAATCAGAATCTTTGCCTTCAAAGTTAATCTTCTGTTGCTCCATGTCCTTTTTTTCCTTAGTTTACCAAATGTTATAGCTGTCTCTCTTTTTTCACGTGTTCATCATCATCATCATCACTCCTGTATCTTTGTGAGACAGGGAACATAGATCTGATTGCTTAAAAACTCTGACCTACTTCTGTAGCCCAGAAACTTGTAGCAATCACTAGTTGTAACTGTTATTTTTGTAAAATGTAATGTCAGGTTGGTGGGTGGATGGGGATATGGAGATCACCTGCGGGAATGAGGAAAATATGGTGTGAGACCAATGAATCCAGGACATGATAAGTCTATAGGTCTCTTCAACAATGGCTATCAGAATAAGGTAAACAAAATAGAGCCAGCAGACTATAGGTGGCAGGGAATGGATATCATTGAGGCACTCATCAGATTCCTCATCCCAAAGTCGCAGTGTCTCTGTGGAACTGTCTCAAAGCTGTCTGGCCAGCCAGTGTTGCACACTGGGTCTGAAATGGAGAAGAGGCTTAAGTACAGCCACTAGAGACTGGAAAACAAAGTTTTGGCCAGGCCAGCCTACACCACTGTCTTCATGGCAGTCCGAGCAAGACCAGTCTTTCCTAGCAAAGAAAGGTGCTGAAGTTGGAGGTACCTAGCCAGAAGGTGCATCACAAAAATCAGGGTACCATGCATTACCCCTAATGAAATGTTATGTGTACGAAGAAGAGAAAGAAGATCATCGTCATCATATGTCATCTTAGGTATGAAGATTGACAGTAATGAATCTCTAATTTCCTCACTCCCTCGCCTTGATGGTCCACTCTGCCACGTTTTGTCCTGTCCATTTTCAGATGCTGTCTTCCTATCAAAGGTACCTCTTGCTCTTTTTTTCCATCCAACTTTCCTTCCAGTTCTTCTTCTTCTTCTTCAGCATTTGAGAAAGGTTGGTCATGCAAAATATGTAGCCCTGTCACTATGATGAAGTCCGCCATCTTCTCCAGGCCCGAGTGTGAGTCCCATAGCTTTCCTTTCAGTTCCTGACCCTCAGACCAGACCTGTGCTCAGAAGTTTGAATGGCTTGGACAGGTTTGTAGGATGTGTTCTGGCATCTGAATCCCAAAGCCACAGTGATATTCATTTCTGTGTGACATTTTGAGACAACAGAGATGACTGTCCTTCCAATACGTTTACCGGCATGGGAAGGATATAAGATAAGATACATACCAATGTATATAATTATACACAAACTAATTTTTCCTAGTTTATGCATCTTTTCCTGTGTTCTATCTTGCTGAGCTCACTATCTTGTCAAAGATGTGTTAACAGAGATTTTGTCTTGGCAGTTCTTAGAACAGTTCTTTCCATATATGGAAGTGAATCATGGACAATAGGCATGTCTGCACAAAAATCATTGAAAGTAGCAGAAATGTGGTTTATTAGAAGAATGTTGCGAATCCCCTGGACAGCAAAAATAACTAATGAAGAATGTATGAGAAGAGCTGGAGAGACAAAAAACCTTGTCAAAAAGATAAGAGAGAGACAATGTACTTTCATAGGACATGCAATGAGAAGAGGGGGCACTGAAAATATTATAACAACAGGAAAAATAGAAGGAAGAAGATCAAGAGGAAGACCAAGAGAAATGATACTGGACAGTCTGACGGGATGGTATGAGAGGAGATCACCAACTGAGCTGATGGCCTGCATGAAGGATCGGATACTCTGGAGAAGCATAATAGCCAACGCCAGTCGGCACGGCACATGATGATGATGGTAGAACACAATTACCATCATTTTATGTATCATGTTTAAGGCATAATCAACATTATCTTATATCATGTACTTGGCACAATCAACATTATCTTATGTTTCACACACTGGACACAATAAACATCACCATTTGTCATGCACTGGATAAAGTCAAAATTATCTTATGTGTTATGCACTGGACAAAGTCAACATGTACTAGACAAAGTCAACATTATCTTATGTGTCTTGTCCTAGACACAATCAACATTACCTTAGGTATCATGTATTAGACAAAGTCAACATTATATGTCATGTATTAGAAACAATGCTGTCATGTACAAGACACAATCAATATTATCTTATATGTCATGTATTAGACAAAGTCAGCATCATCTTATGTGTCATGTATCAGACAAAGTTAACATAATCTTATGTGCTATATATTAGGCAAAGTCAACATCACCTTATGTACCATGTATTATACAAAGTCAACATCATGTTATTGGCATGTACTAGACAAAGTCAACATCTTATGTGCCACATAATAGATAAAGTCAATATCATCTTATGTGCTATGTATTAGACAAAGTCAACATCATCTTATGTGCCATGTAATAGATAAAGTCAATATCATCTTATGTCTTCTTCTTCGTTCGGTTCTACCACCAAAACCGCACTGTGATCTTACTGAATTTAAGCCTGTGGTCCTCGTTAGGTCCCGTGGTCTCCTGTGTAGTCCCCGAAAGGACCACACGAGATACACGAGAGGACCACAAGGGTTTCAGAGTATCGCAGGACTTTAGCCTGTATTCTTGGTGGGTCTCTGAAACGGATTGTGTGACACCGTGGTTTTCGATGCACCAGTTTAGTCTAGAGTTGGACTTTCTCACCGGAAGACCTCAACGTGTTTAGGATATCAGTGCATCCCCACTGGGTGAGAGGCGGTAGCCCACCCAGGCCAGAGTTGGACTTTCTCACCGGAAAATCTCAACGTGATTAGGATACGCAAACATCCCCGCCAGTTGAGAGGTGGTTGCCTATCTAGACTGCCCTGGTCCAGTGTCTACGACTTCAGCATTTTGCAATCGTGGCCGCTACCCTTCCTAGTTGTGACCAGGATGGAGCTTTTGTCCAGGAGGACGAATCCTCACCACTAGTGACTTCTACCCCTGGGTTGAGCCGGTTTATGCATATTATCCCAGTATGGGCGTGTTTGGGACGTGACCGACCTCTAGAGCAGAGGTACTGTGACATGCATAGCCTTCAAGATTCACCCCTGGTGTGAGCCAGTTTAGGCAAAATTCACCAGTATGGGTGTATATCAGGCGTGACCGACCTCTAGAGTGGAGGTGGCATGTCTAGCCATCAAGTTCCACCCCTGGTGTGTGCCGGTTTAGGCATATTTCACCAGTGTGGGTGTATTTCGGACGTGGCCGGCCTCTAGAGCAGAGGTGCTGTGGTATGTATAGCTCTCGCAGCGATATTACTGGACATACCGATTAGACTTCACTTTATCTTTTCCACCACCTTTTCACATCGGCGCTGCACAGCAACCTTTATTTCTTTTCCGCATTTACTTCCTTGACCAGGAGGAGCTTCACTCCACGCGCTGCATTCAAAGAGTCTCGCCAGCAGTGTCTTAACCTCTGGGACAAGCCGGTTCATGCATTTCACCCGATATGACTGCACTCAGGACGTGGCCGACCTCCAGACCAGAAGTGTCGTGATTTGACTTTTTGCTTTGCTTTATCCTTTCTACCACCTTTTCCACAGTGGTGCTGCGTGGTAACCCCATTTGCACCTATCTTCAATGGCCAGGAGGAGTGCTGCTCCACGCACGGCAGTTGAAGAATCTCGCCAACAGCGGATCATCTTATGTGATATGTATTAGACAAAGTCAACATCATCTTATGTGCCATGTACTAGACAAAGTCAACATCATCTTATGTGCCACATAATAGATAAAGTCAATATCATCTTATGTGATATGTATTAGACAAAATCAACATCATCTTATGTGTCATGTACTAGATAAAGTCAACATTATTCTATGTATCACGTGCTAGACAAACTCACTGATATCTTGCTTTGTGTCAGATAAAGCACAAACTCAACTTATCTGTTCATGTACCAAGTACTGGACATATATTTCCCTAGAGCTTCATCATGCACTTTTACTCTGAGATTTCTCTGTTGTCCTTTATACTAGATGTGCCAAGAATACATCTCCTTATGTATTATGTACATGACACAACAATATACATTAACACATCATATATATAAAGCACTACAACCTGTCCAAGAACTGCAGTATTTTCAATTCATTTACTGTCAGTGAGTCACATGCACTAGTCATAATGTTACTTGGTGATATATGATGACAGACACTGACAAAAATAAAATCCATGCTCATCACCACAAGATAGAAACTGTAGAATGCAACAAAATCTACAATACAGTTTTAAACTGGGAGTACAGAAATAGAAAATGTTCATGAACATAAAAACTCTAAGTCTTATGACTGATCAACAGTTAACGTGGAATTCTCATGTACATAATCTAACAAGCTTGACAGTACAGAAAGTTTACCAACTAGCCAAAGTTAAAAACACTTTATTGACCAAGACACAAGAAAGTCATACTACATACCACATATACAGAGTCCAGCATAAAGCATAGCTGGATTTAACTGATTAGTGCACAGAAACTGAATACGTGTGGAAAAAAAAACATGACGTCAGAGATGAAGCATAGAACAATCATTTTTAACAATGGCTTCTTGGCAAACACAACATCGCACATTCACCATTGAAACTTATTTTAAAAGTGGAGAATCGTCAGTGAAAGTTTCGTTGCCATTTGGAGTTGCATCCCAATGATAATGTTCCTGACTGGAGGTCAAAACAATTTTGAGGTGGGTCAAAAAAATCAAGGAAACTGCTAATTGCCTTAATAACAAGACTACTGGTCATCCAAGAACTCAACAGACACCTGAACGAATTCAAGAAGTCCGCAACGCATCGCTGAGTAGCCCTCAGTGATCAGGTATTAGGAACACTTTAGCACCTGGCATCCTCTTACTGTTAATAGTGATCTTTATGTGCAGATGCTAACTGAATACTTCATTCCAGACATGGCCAATAGAAATCAGAGACTAATATAGTTTCAACAAGATGGAGCAATTGCTCACGCAGCCCATCAGTCCATAGTCATGCTGCAACAAGCATTTCCCAATCATCTTACTTCCAGATTTGGGGATATTCATTGGTCAGCAAGGTTACCGGATTTATCGGCCGCAGACTTCTTTTTGTTGGGGTATCTCAAGAACACAGTGTATGCTAGTCAACCACAGTCAATTGCAGACCTAAAAGATCGAATCCGACACTACATTCAAAATATCCCTTTGAACATGTTAAATGGTGTTATGCAGGAATTTTCCAGATGCCTGGATGAATGTATCAAATGTAATGGCAGTCATCTAACTGGCGTAATTTTCAAAACCTAAATATAATTGTCAGTAATAATAAAAACACCCACTTTTCTGAGTTTCATTTCACTTTTTTTAACAAAAACATGTATAGCGCTTATTTATTTTCCATTTTTAAAATCCAGATATGCTTTATGCTGGACCCTGTATAACACACTTAGATTACTGTTCCATGATCTGAGATGGCTACTCAATTTCAAACACAAAATGGCTCCAATCATTTCACAAACAAGCAGTAAATCTGATTTGTAACAAGCACTCAGTACAGATTGTAGATAGCACAAACAATTCAGAATTCTATCCTTCAAATATCGAATCATTCTTAGCACAGTAAAGTTCTTTCATAGAATTCTGTGTTACAATGCTCCACCTTACTTGTGGACACCCTAATCATTCATTCATTTGCATGTCCCCTGCGGAACTTTGCCTCCCAAACAGCACTCCTGTAGGCCTCTCGGTGGACACCCTAAACAAAGCCAAAATTTAAAAAGAATGGATGGATTACACCAGGCACACCAGAACTAATAAAACAACGTAGAGAAATGAAGACGAAAGGGAGAAGGTAATGTGACAAACAACAACAAAGAGGAATAAAAATATTTAACAAAAGAAGTAAGAAGAAACATAGGAAAAGACAAAAAAAAAACAATACATACAAGATTATTGTGAAAGAATAGAAGGACATCAAAAGTGTGGAAGAGATGGTGAAATGTTTAAAGAAATGAAGACACTGATGAAAAATGTCACACCTAAGCTAATGTAATTTGTGACGAGATGGGGAAGACCTTGACAGAAACAGAGGACATTCTAAAAAGATGGAAGGAATATTGCAGAGGAACTTATGAAACAACTGACTGTGAAAGCTGAAATCAACAGTGTGAATTATTATTGGAGGAGAAAGAACCTGAACCGACAATTGAAGAAGTTTTATGGGAATCTGAAAAATGATAATTCACCGGGATGTGAAGAGATAACAGCTGAACTCATTAAAGCAAGAGGAAAGGAATGTGCAAAAATCTATTATGCAATATGTAAAAAAGATATGGCATTTAGGTATCTGGCCAAAAGAATGAAAATAACTATTCATACCACTGCCAAAAAAGGGTAACCTGAAATTATGCACAAACTACAGAACCACTGTCCTGATTAGTCATGCCAGTAAAATTCTGTTAAAAATCATAATGGTTATACTTCGTAAGAAAATAGAAGAAAAAGTCAATATGGTCCAAGCTGGTTTTAGACAAGAAACAGGATCAAGAGATCATATATTCAATATAAGATTATTAATAGAGAAATGCAGTGAGTTTAATGTGAATCTATATTTATCTTTTATAGACTATTCAAAGGCATTTGATTGTGCACAACACCAGAAACTTTGGGAAATAATGGAAAAAATGGGATTTCCAACACATCTGATACATTTAATATCATTGCTGTATCTAGACCAACAGGCAGCAGTGAGAATAAATGGTGAAACAAAAACCTGGTTTGACATAAAACAAGGGGTCTGTCAGGGGTGCATATTGTCGACTTACTTATTTAACTTGTATACTGAAAATATAATGAGGAATGTGAGAGAAGATGTAGACAAAGAATATTACGATGCCATGACAGTTTTTTTTTATAACAGTTGGAGGCTATGAAATAAAAGAGATTAGATATGCTGATGACACAGTATTACTGTCCACAACAGAGAAAGGAATGGAAAAACTAATTATGTCAGTCCATAAGAACAGCGAAGAGCAAAACCTCTATCTTAATGCGAAGAAAACTAAATTGATGACAACTGACAAAACAAATAAAGCAGCTGAAATATGTATCAATGAGGAAAAATTGGAAGAAGTGGAGAGTTTTTCATATCTTGAATCACTACTAACTAATAATGAAGATACAATGAGGGAAATTAAAAGGAGGATATCTAGCGCTCTTCAAAAAACAAAACAACTAAAGCTGTGGAGAGGAACAGACATAACTACAAAAATAATTTTTTAAGGGCATGCATCTTTCCCATGGCAACATATGCCTGTGAGACCTGGACACTTAACAAAACAGCTGAGAAACACATAAATGCTTTGTAATGTAAATGCTACAGAAGAGTTCTTTAAATATCATGGACACAAAAAAATAACAAATATATCCATACTAAAAGAACTTAATATTGAAGAAGAAGGCTAGCTAGTAAAGAGGATTAAACAGAGAAAATTTAAATATTCTGGACACATTAAACGTCATGATAATTTAGAGAAGACCGTCTTGGAAGGGTACATAATGGGGAAAAAAAGAGAGGAAGACCAAAGTGAAGATGGCTGCAAGACATCGTTGATAATCTGCAAATGGATGCATCAGCAGCAGAGCATCTTGCTTACAACCAAGAAGCCTACAGGAGTGCTTTTAGGGAGCCAAAGTTCCGCAAGAGACATGCAAATGACTGACTGACTGACCATTTAAAATCCATTAGCAATAGTGTATTTTTTAGCTCCACAATTTTTCAATACTTACTTCTTACAATTCTGTGCCTCCTTTAAATATCTATTCACCTCTGTTAATGCATGGACAGTAAAGTACGTCAAAGAAATTCAGTGCTACATTGAATCCATATTGTTTTACGGATACGAAACATGGACGGTAACCAAGATCACTCAAAACATTCAATACTTTAGACTTTTTTAACATAAAATTAAACACACTTTACAAGCATCAGCAGAAAGTAATGTTCCTGGAAGTTTGTTTTTTCTTATTAGTGATGAGATTTAATCTTCACAAAATGAGCCAAAGTCAAAACTGGTGGATTCTCCTCCATGCAATTTTAGAATCAACATCATCACCATACTGGCCCGATTATCCTCCAACTGATTTTGCTGGTTCTTTTTACTAAGTTTCTGACAAATAAACCGGCCAAGGTAATCGACAACAGCCAAAAGGTTTGGTTTTTATCTTTTTAAATCAGCAAAAAAAAAAAAAAAAGGTAATCCTGTCATGCCTTAAAGGCAAATAGGGATATGGTGACAGTGCCCACATTTTCCTTTTTTAAATCAATAATTTACCAATAACTGCCAGTTAACATAATCAAGTGATATGAATCTGTTTTTGAAAGAGAGACTTCTAAGATCTTTATGCCAATCTGTAGTCTGTGCTAGATGTCTAAGATCTGTAGTCTGTGCTACATGTCTAAGATCTGTAGTCTGTGCTAGATGCCTAAGATCTGTAGTCTGTGCTAGATGTCTAAGATCTGTAGTCTGTGCTACATGTCTAAGATCTGTAGTCTGTGCTACATGTCTGTCACTAACAAGATGCTCATTTTTGCAGTCAGTAAAGTCTTTTTTTGTATCTGACATTGAGCAATCATACCAGACTGGAGCAGTGTCCATGTATACATAGTGTATCTTCCTTGTGTGCTTTAGCAATAAAGGGCTGATTTTTTGCTAAGTGGCAACTTTTTTGTGCAATGAGCTTTGTTATATTTTGTACGTAAGAGTTACAAGTTAGGTGCTGGTCGACAGTGAGATCTGGAGTTTTTTTATTTCCACTAACATATTCAATATGTAATGTTCCAGCAAACAGCTGAAGTATTGTTCTTGGTGAGTTTTGCAATTCTTTATTGCAGAGAGTGCGGATTTTGTTTTGTTGGTGTTTATTTACGTGCCACTACTGTTATATTTAATTTGAGCATTTATTTCAATTTGAAGTGCTGATTCTATGTCACTGGTATAAACCATGCAATTGTTGGCTAAAAGATCACACATAGACTACGTAAAAATGAAGTTGACAATTGTTGATGTTGATCACAAAGAGAAGACGACCAAAAATAGGACCTAATAAAAGGTCCTACTGAAACACTAGGATTAACTACTGCTGAATCTGACATACAGTTTTTTAAGCAAACAACCTGCTATCTCTGTGAGAAAAGTGATTTTTTTTTTTTTTTAATCAAGGTGAAGTCTATAAATTTCCAAACCTTTTTACACATATTCCTTGATCTCTAAAAAGAAAAAATTGCTTTCTTAAAGTCAACAAGACAGTACCACATATTTTGTATCCATTTGTATTTGATAAGTAATACTCTGTTATTTTAGTAAGAGCTGTGTGGCAGGAATATTTCAGACTAAAACTATCATACAGCAAATAATTTTCTATCATACAAGGGATGTCCCAAAAGTAAATTTCCAAGGCATGTAACATCCAAAAAAGTGATGTCAGACTAATAGGCATCTGTATATGTCAATTGGCAACATCATGCCAGATGGCACTACTGTGCAGCACTAGCTAGGAGGCATCCATCAGTTAAAAATGGAGGGTCAAAGGAAGCTGTAGTTCAAACTGGAGGTTCATGCTGTGATATGATTTCTGAAACCAAAGAAGGTGCCAGCTACGGAAATTCCCTGCCAACTGGTGGAAGTCTACAGAGACAGTGTGATGAGTGTGGCAAAATGATGTGTAGAATTTCAATTAGGTAAGTGACAACTAGTGAAACAGCTTGGAGTGGCTGATACATGACATACACTAAATGTGATACTGAAGAGCAGACAAGTGACTGAATGAACTGACGCATGACTGGAGCCTGTCATATGAGCGTCCAGAATGATTGTGCAGTTAGGATTTCATAAGGTATGTGCAAGATGGGTCCTGTGACTCCTTTCAGAGGACCATTAGGCAAAGAGAATGACATATGCCCTTTCATTCCTGCAACAATATGCTATTCGCAGCCAAGGCTTGCGGAATGCACTGTCACTGGTGACAAGACATGGGTTCACCATGAAATCAAATCACCCAAGCTCCCCACAAACCTGGAAATTCAGGTTGTTCTGTCTGTTAGAAATGTGATGGCTACCATGTTTTGTGACCAGAGAGGTGTGCTGCTGGTCAATTTCCTGGAAAGGGGAGCAACAATTAATAAAGTTATGTTAGTCGATGGATCATCCTCATTGCACACTGGACAATTAGTCCATAAGTGCTCTGATCCTATCTTCAATGCTTCAACCAGCATTTGGCGCTGATAATACCAGTATGTGTTGATTAACCAGTCTTATTTGCTTCCTACTGTAGCACTCTTGTCTGGCCACTCCATGTTTGACATTAAGTTCTAGCAGTCTGTTCATGGCTGCAGATTCAGAACTGTTACTTGAATCAGCAATTCAGCTAACTTCTGAGTGCATTCAGTATATCAGCCCAGTCCACTGCCTGTCCACCCACTATTGTAGCCATGCCAGCAAGTATGTCTGCTTATTTATTACCTCTCACTCCCGCGTGACCTAGCACAAAAATGAAACAGATTTTTGTCAATTGTGATCTACTCAATGACTCCAACCAGTGCTTTCACACCCAACCTTCCTGATCATATTCAATGAGTTGCTGAGAATACATATCAGGATGAAGGCCTGTCTCCAGCCATGCCACTGCCTTGATTACTGCCATGACCTCCATAGTAAGGCTACTTGTGGTCAAAGCAAAAGCACCGCTTTCTTCCATCATCGTTCTCCCTCCCACCTGCACTGTAAAACCCCAAGCTTTTTTTTTTTGTTGTATGGTGCAACACTGAAACATTTATGAACTGCCATCAGATGTCATCATTCATGTATGGTGTAACACTGAAACATTTATGAACTGCCATCAGATGTCATCGTTCATGTATGGTGCAACACTGAAACATTTATGAGCTGCCATCAGATGTCATCATTCATGTATGGTGCAACACTGAAACATTTATGAACTGCCATCAGATGTCATCATTCATGTATGGTGCAACACTGAAACATTTATGAGCTGCCATCAGATGTCATCATTCATGTATGGTGCAACACTGACACATTTATGAGCTGCCATCAGATGTCATCATTCATGTATGGTGCAACACTGAAATTTATGAGCTGCCATCAGATGTCATTCATGTATGGTGCAACACTGAAACATTTATGAGCTGCCATCAGATGTCATCATTCATGTATGGTGCAACACTGAAACATTTATGAGCTGCCACCAGATGTCATCATTCATGTATGGTGCAACACTGAAACATTTATGAACTGCCATCAGATGTCATCATTCATGTATGGTGCAACACTGAAACATTTATGAACTGCCATCAGATGTCATCATTCATGTATGGTGCAACACTGAAACATTTATGAACTGCCATCAGATGTCATCATTCATGTATGGTGCAACACTGAAACATTTATGAGCTGCCATCAGATGTCATCATTCATGTATGGTGCAACACTGAAACATTTATGAGCTGCCATCAGATGTCATCATTCATGTATGGTGCAACACTGAAACATTTATGAGCTGCCATCAGATGTCATCATTCATGTATGGTGCAACACTGAAACATTTATGAGCTGCCATCAGATGTCATCATTCATGTATGGTGCAACACTGAAACATTTATGAGCTGCCATCAGATGTCATCATTCATGTATGGTGCAACACTGAAACATTTATGAGCTGCCATCAGATGTCATCATTCATGTATGGTGCAACACTGAATTATTTATGAGCTGCCATCAGATGTCATCATTCATGTATGGTGCAACACTGAATTATTTATAAGCTGCCATCAGATGTCATCATTCATGTATGGTGCAACACTGAATTATTTATAAGCTGCCATCAGATGTCATCATTCAGGACTGTTGACAAAAGGTCCTCCATGACAATGCTCAGCTCGAAGAAGGGAACTCTTGCAACATTTTCAGTGGGAGAATTTGGACCATTTGCCTTATAGTGCCGATTTGGCACCAAGTGATTTTCACTTCTTCCCAGCTCTCAAGGAACATCTTGGTGGCCACAGATTTCAGAGCAATAAGGATGCTGAAACAGCAGTGACACGGTGGGTCTATGTTCAGTATACCACATTTTACGAGACGGGCATGGAAAAACTTGTCCTCCACTTAGACAAATGCCTCAATCATCATGGCCACTAAGTGGAAAAATATGGTGACCACCATGGAACTCAGTCGAAGTGTTTTATGTCCACAAAAATTCTGCTCTTGAAGTAATAACCCGTGTTATTTATTATGTGTACTTTTGGGATGACCCATGTTAGGAAGATTATCTTGTGTATGAACTTTTTATACCTTTGTTATAAAAGTATCTCACAAGTAGTTTTTTTTAAATAATTGGATCCTGGATTCCTCCCTTGCTGTCAGGCATCACACAGGGTTTGCAGTGTCTCACCATAAGACTATCCTTGGTGAGATTCTCAATCATATCAAGGGATTTGATGCCAATCATCATAGCCTCTCTTGACAGTGTTCTCTTCAAGGTCTCTCTAGGTAGATCTCATTGTCTTTTTTCAGATGTTTCCCATTTCATGGCTGGCTCTGTGATTCACTTGTGATCTAGAAGCATGTAAACTTAACATCCAAACTCAGAGACTCATAGCTGTCATGGTAGCATCAGGACTGGTGAACAAGTCAACCAAGACCCTGTCCCACCTCCCTGTTGTACCCCAGTAACAGGTTCAGCCCGGCTAACAGGCCAGGGATTGCCATAGTCCCCATGGTGGTGGAGTCTGCTAAGAAGTACTGCACACCCCCCTTTAGCTTCACTCAGGGACTGAAAAAAAAAAAAATAACCACCATAACCCACTCCCAATCTGATACAATGCTGAGCCTCAACATCATCTGCAAAGAACACTCGCTCACAGTTAACTACCATAACCCACTCCCAATCTGATACAATGCTGTGCCTCAACATCATCTGCAAAGAACACCCGCTCACAGTTAACTACCATAACCCACTCCCAATTTGATACACTGCTGTGCCTCAACATCGTCTGCAAAGAACACACTCTCACAGTTAACTACCATAACCCACTCCCAATTTGATACAATGCTGTGCCTCAACATCGTCTGCAAAGAACACACTCTCACAGTTAACTACCATAACCCACTCCCAATTTGATACAATGCTGTGCCTCAACACTGTCTGCAAAGAACACCCGCTCACAGTTAACTACCATAACCCACTCCCAATTTGATACAATGCTGTGCCTCAACACTGTCTGCAAAGAACACACTCTCACAGTTAACTACCATAACCCACTCCCAATTTGATACAATGCTGTGCCTCAACATTGTCTGCAAAGAACACACTCTCACAGTTAACCACCATAACCCACTCCCAAATTGATACAATGCTGTGCCTCAACACTGTCTGCAAAGAACACCCGCTCACAGTTAACTACCATAACCCACTCCCAATTTGATACAATGCTGTGCCTCAACATCGTCTGCAAAGAACATCCGCTCACAGTTAACTACCATAACCCACTCCCAATCTGATACAATGCTGTGCCTCAACATCATCTGCAAAGAACACCCGCTCACAGTTAACTACCATAACCCACTCCCAATTTGATACAATGCTGTGCCTCAACATCGTCTGCAAAGAACACCCGCTCACAGTTCCAATAAGACAGACGAAGAAGAAAGAATCCAAACTTACCTATGATCTAGAAGCATCTGAACCTCTGATATAAGCAGAGTCTCTGCATTTTCAAACTCTGAAAAATAAAATAACAAATTATAACATAATGTTTCTCTAGTCTGTGACCAGAAGGGTGCTGACAACAGGGGTTCTAATGTGATATTTAATGGATAATTCAAAGAAACTAAAGTATGTAATATGGATATTATAAGATATGTATAAGATATGTAACATGGATAATGCAAACTGTATAACATGGATATTGTGAGGTGTGTACCATGGATTTGTAACACATGTGACATGTATACTATATGTACCATGGATATGGTGAGGTGTGTAACATGGATACAGAAAAGTACGCATCTTAATATAAAATATGCACTGGATATAGTAAGGTATGTAACATGGATATAGTAAAGTATGCATCTTAATATCCTGTACTTGTATGAACTCCCTGTAACTGCAAGCTGTTATTCCTTTCAGCCAATGCTGTAGGTGTTTAAGCACAGCATCATATCGGCGTGGGAGTGTGTTATGGCAGTTACTTTTTCAGTCCCAGAGTACAGCTAAAAAAGCAGGGGGTGTCCAATGCTTCTTTAGCAGACTGCACCACCATGGGGACTATGGCGATCCCCGCCTTGTTAGCCAAGCTAGACCTGTTACTGGGGGTACCATAGGGAGGTGGGACAGGGTCTTCGTCAGCTATGAGTCGCTAACCCTGACGCTGGCATATAAGCTATGGGTCAATGGACGTCTTCACCCCCACACCTTAATATAAAATATGCATTTGATATAGTAAGGTATGTTACATGGATATAGTAAGGTATGTAACAATGATATAGTGAAGTATGTAACATGAATATAATGAGGTATGTAGCATGGATATAGTGAGGTATGTAGCATGGATATAGTGTGAGGCATGTAACACGGATGTAGTAAAGTATGCATCTTAATATAAAATATGCACTGGATATAGTAAGGTATATAACATGGAAATAGTAAGGTATGTAACATGGATATAGTGAAGTCTGTAACATGGATATAGTGTGTTATACAATATGGATATGGTGAGTTTTGTAAAGTGAATATAGTGAGGTATGTAACATGGATATGGTGAGGTATGTAACATGGATATGGTGAGATATGTAACATGGATACAATAAGGTATGAATCATGGATATAGTGAGGTATGTAACATGGATACAGACAGGCATCCAACATGGATATAGTGAGGTATGTAGCATGGATATAGTGAGGTATGTAGCATGGATAATAGTGAATGAACAAACAGCAATATAATAGATACAACAATCAAACCATACATTAGAATGAACTAAGTTAGATTTTGACAGTACATACACCTATATTTTTCACAATGCAAATACATTCAGTTGCACACGTGTATACACACACACACACACATCTCTCTTTCTCTCTGAACCTTAAGTGCCCAGGGCACATGGGGCTTCCACAAGGGTTTTCCACAAATGCCTGTCCTTTGTCTTTTTTTTCCACTCTTACCCATGTGAGCCCTCTATTGTTCAAAATCCTCTCTTTCTTCTTCTCCATGTCTCTTTTGGTCTACCCTTACTTCTGTTCTCCTGTGGTGTCCATCTTAGTGCTATTTCTGATAGTGAGTTGTCAGTCATTCGGAGCACATGTCTCAACCATTGCCAGTGTCTTTCCTCAATAACTGCATATACCACAGATATACAAACACATCCACATATGTACAAATACACACATACATTCACATGTAAAGACACGTGCATGCACACATATGTATGTATGTATACATGTATGCACGAACACATACATGTACATATACATATTTACCAATGTGAGGTACGTAACATGGATACAGTGAAACATGGGTACAGCGAGGTACGGAACATGGATACAGTGAAGTATGCAACATGGATATGAGGTATGCAACATGGATACATTGAGGTATTAACATGGATATAGTGAGGTATGAAAATACATAAAAGTATGAAAGCATGCATGTTAATGGCTAAGGAAAAAATATTGAGAAAAAAAAATATGTATATTTCACAACACAGAGAAAGAAAATATGTATATTTTAGAATAGAGAAAAAAATGTGTATACTTTAGAACAGAGAAAACAAAAATATGTGTATTTTAGAACGGACAAAGAAATAGTGTAGTATGTTTTAGAAAAGACAGAGATGTATATATTTTAGATAGAAAGAAATGAGTATCTTCTAGAAGACTGAGAAACAAATTGCACATGTTTTGGAGTATATATGGGTTTCAGGATATGTAAAACTTCCACAGATAAATCTATACTTACATAAGAAATTTCTGACGTGCATAAAGTTTGCAGAATGTGCAAAATTAAAAATGCATGAAGATCAGGTCAGCATATGTGCAAGACAGCACACTTTCAAATCATGTACAAGACAGTACATCTTCAAGTCAACATATGTGCAAGACAGCACACTTTCAAATCATGTACAAGACAGTACATCTTCACGTCAACATATGTACAAGACAGTACATCTTCAAGTCAACATATGTACAAGACAGTACATCTTCAAGTCAACATATATGCAAGGCTGTGCACCTTCAAAAGGTGAGATACCCAGGGTGAGTTTTGTTACAGCTGAGAGATAAATACTACAAGACTGTAGTCAGTATAAAATAAAGAACATCTCATGATAGCTAACCAACTGTACAATGGTCCAGAAACTGAAACTTTCAGCTGGGAGTACTATTCATAAATTTAAAATTATCCGTTTAGGTCTGACAAGATAATAATTTTCCAGTTTCAGTGTTCTGTGAAGGATTGTGGCAACCAGGCAAGAGAAAACTAAATGTTATATCTAATGCATTAAAATATAAACACTTGCTTCGGAAAGTGAAAGGTGATGGTATCAAATATTACTGTAAATGAAAAAAACATGTTTGTTCTTTTCAATAGCATTATATGTCTGGTCTGTTTTTTATATATGTGTTTGTAATATAGCCTGTCTCCCGTGTGGTACCCGGGATCTGCAAAGAATAGAACCACTGTACCCTACCACCCATGATCGTAAAAGGCGACTAAGGATGGTTTGGCATAGGGCCAGCAACCCTATCTGGCAAAAAAACTATCAGACTGCTACAGAAACAGAAGCAAGGAAAAAAACAAATGCAGGTGGAAGGTGAAATGCTTATCAGGAAAATGAGCCCATGAAGGTTGTGGATGAAAGCCAGCCACTGGAAGTCCCCAGCCTGACTGCAGACCTCCTGGAACCTAAACACAAGATGCAAATAGGCAGCTGGAATGTAAGAACACTTAACCAGACTGGAAAACTAGCACAAACCATCAAGAAAATGCACAGATACAAACTAGACATACTAGGAATACAAGAAGCAAGATGGACAGAACAAGACAGAAGGAAATTAACAACACAGCACACAGAAGATACAATAATATGGTCAGGTAAAGAAGATCATCATGAAGGAGGAGTAGCATTGATTATAACAAAAGAAGCATCAAGAGCATTGCTGAAATGGACCCCTATAAATGAGAGATTATTTTATGCACGCTTCAACTCAAGATTCATGAAGCTGTCTATTATAGTTTGTTATGCACCAACGGAAGCAGCTGAAGAGGAGCCACAATAGAAACACAATACCCAAGCATGATATGCTACTCATCTTGGGTGACTTCAATGCAAAAGTAGGTGAGGGAAATGAAGATAGAAGAATCATGGGAAGAGAAGGAATCAGAGAAATAAATGAAAATGGAGAAAGACTGTGCAGTTTCTGTGAAGAAAACATGATGACCATTGGAGGGACAATTTTCCAACATAAAAACATCCATAAAGTGACTTGGAGGTCCCCAGATAAAACCACAGAAAACCAAATCGATCACATACTAATAAACAACGAGTGGAAACGGTCACTACAAGATGTGCGAGCAAGGAAAGGAGCAGATGTAGAAGTGATCATAACCTTCTGGTAGCAAAAATCGAACTAAAATTAAGGAAAGCCAAAATCGGAGAACACAGAAAGATACGTTTTGATACAAGAAAACTGAAAGACCAGCAAACAAGGAATGAATTCTCAATAGTACTTAAGAACCGCTTCAGTGTCCTACAAGACAAAGCAGAAATGTTCATATCAGAGTTCAATAAAACACTACAGGAAACAGCAAAAGAGGTGCTGGGATATCGGAAATGGAGAAAAGAGGAATGGATAAGCAAGACCACATCGGAAAAGATAGAGCAAAGAAAAGAAATCAAGAAAAAAATTACTGAACACCAAATCACAAAGGCTAAAAGAACAAGTTTTAAGTAATTATGCACAAAAAGACAAAGAAGTGAAGGAATCATACCGTCAAGATAAATGTGACAACTTAGCAGAAGCAGCAGAGAAAGCAGCATATGCAAATGACATGAAAACTATATACAAAATCACAAAGCAGATGACAGGTAACTTCAGCACAAGATGTGAGAGTGCAATAAGGACACATAAGGGACAAATGGTCAGCAGAGAAAGAGAAAAAAATTGAAAGATGGAGGGAACACTTTAACACCCTACTAAACAGAACACAAGCAGTACAAACAATAGACATACATGATGCAAAAATAGAACTAAACATCAACACAGGAACAACAGAGAGGATGTTGAGCAATAGTGGGCTCACCTGGGCAAGAGCAGAAAAAAAGGCAAAGGACAGGCATTTGTGGAAAACCCTTGTGGAACCTCCATGTGCCATGGGCACTTAAGGTTCAGAGAGAGAGAAGAATATAGCCTGTGCTGACAGGTGGTTATGTCCGACATTGGTTAAAAACTGACTTAACAAAAAAATGTTATGGAATATGTGAATTACTTCAGTCAGTTAGTGTCTGTATACCGGAACACGTCAAAACTCTGAGCAACCTATCTTCAATAAAGATGACAAATAGATTCTGCTCTACACAAATGTGGGCCGGCTAGCGTAGTGGTTAGAGCACTCGTCTAGCAACCAAATGGTCGAGGGTTCGAATCCCCAGCTGAGCGGGATTTTTTTTCCGACCAATACGGCCCTGAGGTCGACCCAGCCTCGTAAAATGGGTACCAGAGAAAATCTGGGAAGTAAAGGCAGCGAGGAAAGGAACTGGTCACCCTACCTCACACGCTGATGACCCAGCATAATGAGGTCTCTAACGCTTCACCCCCTACGGCATTTGAAATGCTATGGGACTATCTTTACTTTTTTCTACACAAATACTTCTTCAGCTTTCCAAGCCATTATGGTTCATTGCTGCAGATAAAGTTTGCCTACATTCCTCTCTATTCCTAATCTTCTCTCTCCAGTTGACACAAATTTCTTTTATATCCTCTTCTATGTTGTCTTTCCAACTCTGTTTTGGTCTATCCCTTGGTCTTGTTTCCCTCCTCTCTTGTGCATACATAATTTTTGTTTGTTCTCTTCCACTCTTTCTACATGGCCCAACCAGTCTAATCTGTTCAGCTTCAAGACATTTATAATTGTTACAATTCGTTGGGATTTAAATGAACTGTTCAGTTCAGTGTTCTCTCTAGCTCTTCATTCTCCACTGTTGGTATTCTTTATGGGCTCAAAGATTTGTCTTAGGATCTTGTTTTCAAAGATCTGCAATGACGGCTGGTCTATAGTTTTGTAGATTGTTATTTTGGCATTTTGGGACAGATTTTTTTATTTTATTCCTTAGCTGTACTCAAATTTCAATTTCCTTGACTGCTGTGTTACTTCTGTTGAAGGTTGTGTCTAGATATTTCTATGTGTCTGCTTTCCGAATAATCATATCTCCAATATTTATATAATCTGGATCATTTTGCCTCTGGTCTCCTGATATCTTCATATACTGTCTATCTTGGTTAATGGTCAAGTCCACTTTCAGAACTACACCAGCTGGGAGGTTTACTCCTGGCAGGTCCAACCAAGCTGGGAAGGTATATGCAGGAGATGAGACGAAACTTGCACCCTGGTCTTCAAGGTTGGGGGTCAGAGCCGGTGTTACGGAACAGATGGGGAAGCCTCTACACAAATATATGATTCAAAAATATCCTCTTTACGTGAGGGACCACACAAGAATCTGTTAAGGAACCATTAACTCACCTTTAGGAAACTGTAGTTCCGATACATCCTCTTCTTGAGTGTCATTTGTCGACGACTGTTGAGGCGCCTGTGCCGCCATTTAGATTAGCACGTTTTACAATACAATATGCTCGATTACTTAGTGGGATCGATACCAAACAAGGCGTCGACAATATGAAAGGAAGACACAGGACAGAGGTGTACAAACTGGGGGAAAGTAGGAACAGCTTTACTTGTGACGTTTGGGCGTGAGCCTTTGTCAAACAAAAACAAACAGGACGAATAATCAGAGAGAGGAGACTAAGTACAGATTTACATTAATTTGATGTTAACAAAACAGAAAAAAAAAATGGTAAATGGTAAATGACTTACCTCAGCTTCTGGAATATCTCAAACTGACACAAACATTGTGACGCCGAAACGTCACAGGTGTGTTATCGTTAAATAATAAAGCTGTTCCTATTTTTTCCCTAGTTTATACATTTTGGTATCACAGCTTTACTGCAGTGCTTTGTGTATAGTTGTATGTCTATACACTAATTATTGTGTGTTACAGGACAGTTGAACAGTTTGGATTTGTTGAAGGAAAGGGAACACACAATGCCATTTATGCTTTACGAACACTAACAGAAAGAGCTTTAGAAGTACAGAAAGATCTCTACTTATGCTCCATTAATTACACCAAGGCATTCGACAAGGTGAAACGTAAGGAAATTATTAAAATGCTTGAAGACATCAATATAGACGGCAAAGACCTGAGGATTGTAAAACATCTATACTGGCAGCAAGAAGCAGCAGTTCGAGTTGAAAATAGAACTGGAAAATATCAACCTATAAAACAAGGGGTGCGACAAGGATGTGTACTGTCTCCAGACCTTATTTCTCTGTATTGCGAGAATATTCTAAGAACAATCATCACAGAACCATGCATAAAAATTGGAGGAAACAATATTAACAACCTTCGGTATGCTGACGACACAGTACTGATAGCTGAGAACCAGCAAGACCTGCAAAATCTCTTGGATAAAGTGGCCAAAGAAAGTGAACAGAAAGGCCTTACTTTGAAGATCAAAAACTCGGGGACAGTCTAAGAAACAGAATCCACCAGCAAGCAGTATTAAATTAAACGGAACTATTCTAAAGCAGTTGCAGAAATTCAAATACCTTGGAGCAATAATAACTTCAGATGGGAAATGCAGAACAGAAATTAGGAACAGAATAGGCCAAGCAAAGGCTGCATTTCAGAGAATGAGAAACATATTAGCTAACACATCTTTATCAATGAATGTTAGAAAACGAGTCCTAAAATGCTATATTGAACCTATCTTGTTATATGGAAGTGAATCATGGACAATAGGCAGATCTGCATAAAAATCATTGGAAGCATCAGCAATGTTGTTTATTAGAAGAATGTTGCGAATCCCCTGGACAGCAAAAATAACTAATGAAGAATGTATGAGAAGAGCTGGAGAGACAAAAAAACCTTGTCAAAAAGATAAGAGAGAGACAATGTACTTTCATAGGACATGCAATGAGATGAGGGGGCATAGAAAATATTATAACAACAGGAAAAATAGAAGGAAGAAGATCAAGAGGAAGACCAAGAGAAATGATACTGGACAGTCTGACGGGATGGTGTGAGAGGAGATCACCAACTGAACTGATGGCCTGCATGAAGGATCGGGTACTCTGGAGAAACATAATAGCCAATCGGCACGGCACATGATGATGATGATGATAATACAGGACAGAGATGTATGGTTCAGTTGTAAAAGATAAATTTCCCGTTTCCTTCGGCATATGAAAGTGTGATATGGTCAGTATTACGCCTGGCCGCTTTACCTTCCCTGATTTCTCTGGTACCCATTTTTACAGGCTGGATGAACCCCGGGGCCTCTTTAGTGTGTACCAGAAAAAAAACCCACTGCTGGGATTGAACCAGTACCACTGGATTAGTAAACCGAGCGCCTAACCACTCAGGTAACCAGGCTGCATGGCTCAGTTGTACTGAAATATAAAAACAGTGAGAAAAGTAGACAGAAATAAGAGTGGCGGAAAAACAAGGTAAGTTTGTAAAAATGAAGAACAGGCAGTCATTTGCATGTCCCTTGCGGAATTTTTTCTCACTAACAGCTCTCCTATAGGCCTCTCGGTTGTGAGCAAGATGGCCTGCTGCTGATGCATCCACTTGCAGATTATCAACGATGTCTTGCACCCATCTTCGCCTTGATCTTCCCCTCTTTCTTTTTCTCATTATGTACCCTTCCAAGATGATCTTCTCTAGATTATCATAACTTTTAATGTGTCCAGAATATTTAAGTTTTCTCTGTTTAATCCTCTTTACTAGCCAGCCTCTTCAATATTAAGTTCTTATAGTATGGATATATTTGTTCTTTTCTGTGTCCATGATATTTGAAGAACTCTTCTGTAGCATTTACATTCAAAGGGACGAAGAACATACAACAACCCAATATTTCGGCAAATGCCTTTGCCAAAGACCACATAAAAAAATAACGCAGATACACGAAAAGTGAATGCAAAATTAACTTATATCTCAGACAGAATTAGGAATAAAATGCTCCTGGTTAGATGTAAAGTAGTAGAAAGTATAAACCAGTGGTTGGCTGGGATATCAAGAAAAAAAAGAAAGAAATTTAAAAACCAGTGGTCATGGTACCGGCGGACAAATAACATGACGTCATGCTTCGGATGGTAAACAACTGGATAACTGGCCACCAGGTAGTGAAGACTGTCATATCCAGAGATCAGGTGAAGGATGAGCTCTTCACTCTCATTTAAATGTCTCCAAGGCGGGTGTCTTAAATGGCGTCTGAGAGTCAAGTCCAACTCTTGGCCTTCTCATGGTGGAACTGTTTAAACCAGTGTTTCTCAGGCTTGTTCGGGCTGCCATCCCCTTTTCTCCTAGGCCGAATCCTTAGCTCACACCACCCCTTATGTACTACTTGTACAATGTCCTATATGCATCTTACATCCTTTCCGTGCCGTTAAACGTCACATATGATAGAAGGTGAGCATTGATTGCTCAGGTCCATACCCAACAACAGAGAGGGGTATGAAGTACATAGTTCATTTCATGGATGAATATTCCGACTGAGCAGAATGTTTTACGACCCCTGACATCAAGAGCCTGACTATCGCAAACCTGCTAATGGAACAGTTTATCACAAGACATGCTGTTCCACTGGCGGTTGTCACTGATAATGGGCAGGAGTTTTGTGGAAAACAATTCTAGGAAATGATAAAGAGATACCACATTCACCATATCAAGACTGCGCCCACCACCCGCAGGCAAATGGTTATAACGAGAGACAGCATAGAACCTTAGATGATCTTTTGTCGAAGTTAGTAAACAAGGATCTCACTAGCTGGGACAAACACTTATCATCAGCTGTCGCAGCTATGAATATGAATACATCAAAGCGAATGGGCTATCTTGATACATTTAGTTATATTTTGAAACATAATAAATACACGGAAGTACATGGAAATAGTGTGTTTCATTCAATTATACAACTATACCCCCGTATGCATATCAAGACCCACGCTTTTATTCCGGCACCCAAATGAACGTCCGCGTTTCTTCCTGTGGCACGAGAAGAGTTAATATATGGTAGACACCCCATACTGTCCATGGACGCCCTGTTAAAACCTCATAAATTGTACTATAGTGAAGACAATTCGATAGAACATGCACTCCTCCAGCAACATAAAGCTTTTGCATACAGTGTAAACCATATGAACAGCATGAAGGAGAAAAGAAAAACGACGAAAAGGCAAATATTGAAGAATTACAGGTCGGAGATCCGGTATTTTTCATCAACTACAAGGTACTGTCAAAGCAGGATAATAAGTGGAAACACGTTTTTTTAGTATCAGGAAGTTATCGCCCCTGACTTATTAAAAACCAGTTTACTGGAAAAGTGTACATGACTCACATAAAAGACATCAGAAAGTTAGGTACTGACTGGGCTGTTGCTACGGACTGTTTCATCACGAGAACTCGAGCTGTCACAAGAGCCAAATTTAGTGACTGAACAGTGGCTGGAATTTCCAGACGCGTCTGACAGTGAGACCATTCATGAGTTTTCAGACAATGACACTTTCAGAACCTACAGATTTAGATAAAGGTGAAAATATTGCTCAAGAAAGTAGAAGAGACAAATCGACGGACGGATTTCACGACGACGATCATGCAGACATTCGTGATCAACAGCTTACTATTCAGAAACAGGCACAGGATTCAACTAACAACGAGCCTTCCAGAGAGACTGTAACTAAGGTTTAACAAATGGATCACCGTCAGGTGAAACACCATGAGAATAATACGACACAAAACTCTCAACAACGGCAAGTGAAACTGAAACAACAGGTCAAATTCATGAGAGATACTAGTAGTCGGTCTCATAAAAACTGGAGTGAAATAACAAAAACTCAGGACAGTCTTCTTCTTCTTCTTCGTTCACTTCTACCACCAAAAAACGCACTGTGAACCTACTGAATTCACGCCTGTGGTCCTCGTTAGGTCCCGTGGTCCCCTGTGTGGTCCAAAATAGACCACACGAGATCCACGAGAGGACCACAAGGGGTTCAGAGTATCACAGTGCTTTAGCCTGTATTCTTGGTGGGTCTCGGAAGCGGGATTGCGTGACACCGTGGTTTTCATTGCACCAGTTTAGTCTAGGGTTGGACTTTCTCACCGGAAGACCTCGACGTGTTTAGGATATCAGTGCATCCCCGCTGGGAGAGAGGCGGTAGCCCACCCAGGCCAGAGTTGGACTTTCTCACCGGAAAACCTCGACTTGTTTTGAGATACCCGTGTATCACCGCCGGGTGAGAGATGGTTGCCCATCCAGTCCAGGGTTGGACTTTCTCACCGGAAAACCTCAGCGTGATTAGGATACGCAAATATCCCCGCCGGGTGAGAGGTGGTTGCCTATCTAGACTTCCCTGGTCCAGTGTCTCCGACTTCAGCATTTTGCGGTCGTGGCCGCTACCCTTCCTAGTTGTGACCAGGATGGAGCTTTTGTCCAGGAGGACGAATCCTCGCCACTAGTGACTTCTACCCCTGGGTTGAGCCGGTTTAGGCATTATCTCAGTATGGGCGTGTTTGGGACGGGACCGACCTCTAGAGCAGAGGTACTGTGACATGCATAGCCTTCAAGATTCACCCCTGGTATGAGCCGGTTTAGGCAAAATTCACCAGTATGGGTGTTTATCAGGCGTTACCGACCTCTAGAGCGGAGGTGGCATGACATGTCTAGCCATCAAGTTCCACCCCTGGTGTGTGCCGATTTAGGCATATTTCACCAGTGTAGGTGTATTTCGGACGTGGCCGGCCTCTAGAGGAGAGGTGCCGTGGTATAGCTCTCGTAGCGATACTACTGGACATACCGGTTAAACTTCACTTTCCATCACCTTTTCCCATCTGCGCCGCACAGCAACCTTTATTTCTTTTCCGCATTTACTTCCTTAACCGGGAGGAGCTTCACTCCACGCGCGGCATTTGAGGAGTCTCGCCAGCAGTGTTGGGACGCCGCGCCCCGCGAAGGGCAACGTCGATTGTTTTTGAACTAATAAAAGCGCTCTTTCCACGAGGGTCGGAGCTTGGTAAGCATATATTAGCTCTAGAATTGCCACAGTTATCCAAGTAGGATCGTGTCATCTAAGGAACCTCGACTGATTTAATGAGCCATTCGCGGTTTCACCGTGAGACAGTGTGAACTTAGACATGCGTGGCTTAATCTTTGAGACAAGCATATGACTACTGGCAGGATCAACCAGATAGCTTTCTTCACTGAACCTCTGCCGACAGACCGACGCGGGGCAAGGGAGACAGCGCTCTGCTCAGAGCGGATCCCTTTCGACCCCGGCGGCGTTTCATTTCCTTTAACCGGCGGGGGCGGCTCTCTCTGCTCTAACGAGCGGAGAAGAAAGCCTGGCCACCCACAAACAACACACGTTACATACTGCAGACCCGATACTCTTTGCGAGATATGGGCCAATTTCGAGACCATCGGTCGACAAAACCGTACTACATCGTTAGCACGAACCTGGCTGGCTAGCCGTTTACATGCTTCGCTCGACGGACAAACCGCTTGCTTCTGCATCGAAACACCTTAACTCTCGCCGTCCGGGAAGGGAGCGAAAGCCTGTCTCCCCACACACGGAACTCGAGAGCGCTTTTTCGCCAAAAGAACGGTCGGCCTGCGCAACAGCAGCAGCCCGCGCTGTGCAGCTCGGCGCAGCTCTGCGCGGCTGACTAAGTTGATGTTGTTATGTTTGTTGCATGTAGTGCTGTTGTTGATGAATTTCGTTCGTCGCTTGTAGTGCTGCTGCTTTTGATGTTGTTATGTTTGTTGCGGTCAGTGTTGTTGTTGATACTATTATGCTTGCTGCTTGTATTGCTATTGTTGCTGATGTTGTTATGCTTGTTGTGCTGTTGTTATGTTTGTTGCAGAAGTACAATGTTATTTTTAAACGTGTAACGTGGATAGAATGCTTTCTTTATTTCTTAGCATTTTAAACAAGTTTTGTCAAGTTGCACTTTATCTCCATTGAGACAAATTGTCGTGTAAAGCCACATGAGGATATCATTTAACTTTTTTAAATGGGTGGTCTGCTGACAGTTTTCCTAGCTCCACTGGCTTAGACCTGTCTGTTCTCTCCACGTGCTTGATACAAGTTGCGATTTGGTGGTGAATGAAGATCTAGAGTGACTTCCCCTACCAACACTCTCACACCTTCTTTCTTGTGTCATATCCTGTACACTTTACAATGTAGCAATTCTTCACAGGCGTGTACATGCAACTGACAGAAGACTCACAGAAACCGGGTTTGGTGATCTAACAAGACAAGACAAAATTATAACAGGATCAGCTCATATCAATGGTGTAAACCCAGATCATTCACAAGAAAAACATTTCGTAACATTCAGAGAAAGAAACGCACACATGAATGGACACAGGATTCAGAAATAATAATAGACAGAAATGAATTCAAATTAACACACAGAGGTAACTTCACTTTGCAACTCTTCATTAATGTGTAAGGTATTTTATTAATTTGAAAGGTATGTTCATACACTTTACTTTTATTTTCATCATTCATGAACTTTTTTATAATAATATGACGGTTGTCAGTGGTCTGGTAACATGCCGTGATTTGAGCTTTTAATACTGAAAGGGGAGCTAACCAAAATGTTTAAATGGGTAATAGAAGAGACGGCATTTAAATTAGGCATTTCATCTTTTTCTTGTTACATCCAGTTCAGTCGCCAGTTTCTTGTCACATTTAGCTCAGTCATCAGTTTCATGTCACATCTAACTCAGTCATATGTTTCTTGTTACATCTAGCTCAGTCATCTGTTTCTTATTACATCTAGCTCAGTCATCTGTTTCTTATTACATCTAGCTCAGTCATCAGTTTCATGTCACATCTAACTCAGTCATCTGTTTCTTGTTACATCTAGCTCAGTCATCTGTTTCTTATTACATCTAGCTCAGTCATCAATTTCTTGTCATATCTAGCCAAGTCATTTGTTTCCTATTACACCCAACCCTGTCGTCTGGTTCTTGTCACATCCAGCTCAGTCATTTGTTTCTTATCACATCTAGTTCAATCATCAGTTTCTTGTCATATCCAGCTCAGTCATCTTTTTCATGTTACATCCAACTCAGTCATCTGTTTATTTTAAGGTACAGACAATCCCAGTATCGGTTTGTTATCATGATTCTGCTATAATTAAGAGATGAATATAAGCATCAAAAGGTTGTAGTACTGCTGTTGCTGATGTTGTTGTGATGTGTAAATGACGTATAATCTAATCTTCAGACAGTACTGTGTAATATAAAATTTAATCAGAAATGTACATTAAATGTAGTAAGTAACACTGTTGCTGCACACATGGGTATGATCCCGTTGCACATCGAGTGAAGATGATTATCTTTAATCATGCATAAAATATGGGCCGTTGATTTTTACAACAAAACGTAAAATTTAATAGGATTTTTTCCAAAATCCCAACTGCGCAATCTAGATTTTGACTGTCTCAACAAATTCGAATCAGAACTGGCTAGCCAATTTTTGTTTGTTTGTTTGTTTGTTTGTTTGTTTGTTTGACACCAATATGACGCACTTAAAGAGAGAAATGAAAACTTTGTGAATCCAGAATATTTTATAGCAAGTCGGTGGAGGCTTTATATATAAATAACTGGACTTACCTTTAGATGAAAAGTAAATATGTCACATTAACGATGAAAGTCAAGAACGACAACACAAACAACAACACATATAAAAATAATAAATACAATTTAGTTTATGTACTGATGCAAGGCATGTCTGCAGAGAACAACATGTTTTTTGGTGGAAGATGATCTGCAGATAACAGTAAGTAAACTCTCTTCTAATAATGTCATCTAATATATGCCAGATACAATGTAATAGATTAGAAGCATATGATATATTAGAACAGTGCCACATATTAGAAGCACATGATATATTAGAACAGTGCCATATATTAGAAGCACATGATATATTAGAACAGTGTCATAGATTAGAAGGACATGATATATTAGAACAGTGTTATAGATTAAAAGCACATGGAATATTAGAAAAGTGTCATAGATTAGAAGTACATGATATGTTAGGATCAGCAGCATAGATTAGAAGCATATAACATATTAGGAACAACGTCATAGATTAGAAGCACATGATATATTAGAACAGTGTCATAGATTAGAAACACACGATATATTAGAAGTGTCATAGATTAAAAGCAGATGACATATAAGGAACAATGTCATAGATTAGAACCATGTGATATATTTGAAGAGTGTCATAGATTAGAAGCACATGATATATTAGACGCACTTAATAAATCAAGGACAATGTCATAGATTAGAAACAAATGATTTTTCAGTGGCAATTTGATAGATTATAAGCACATGAACGCATATAAAAACAAAACTTTTGAAATAAGACAATTTAGAAAACAAACGTTATTTGATGATATCAACCTGGCTAGTCATGTCTGCGGAGCTTAGTAATGGATATTTGCTATGGTGAAAGCAACTGTTAAATTCATTATACCACTGAATGATGCTTTTAGTAAATAAAGTCTCTTACATGAACAGAGCAAATATACGAATTTGTTCAATTTTGAAGTTGGCTTATGTTCTGTGTGATATTTTGATATTCATAATGTTGGCATATGTTCTTTGTGATATTTTGACATAATGTTGGCTTATGTTCTGAGGGATATTTTGACATTCATAATGTTGTTTCCATTTTCTGTTAGTTTCTCCGAGGTGACCAGGTATAGATGATTTGACAGTTATTCCGGGTGGTCTCCAGGCGAAGAAAGGGTGTGAGTTAACTCAATATGAACATCAGAGAGCGAAGAGGACTCTAAAGTTGAAAAGTACATCAGAAATGAAAGGCAATATTTCTAAACCAGTCAGTTACAAGAGAAAAGATTATCCCCAGACTGACTAATCCAGTTGTGATAAAAACTCTCTCCACCCCGCACCCTTCATCTTGGTCCAACTGATCCTCAGGGCAATTATCTGTTTTATTGGGCAGCGGTCGCGGTCCATTACAAAGGTAGCCTTTACAAGGTCTGTAGCAGACAACCTTGCCTCCAACCAGGTCACACGTAGAAAGGTTGTTCGTTGCTATACCGTGGAACCGCGAACTGTTCAAAGTTAAAGGAAAATATTTGCCATCATGACAGTCCCTGTGGTAGAACTCTATCTTTCCTGTCAATAATAAAAAAAAAAAACTGGCGTCAGACATCAGCGGCATGGATTCTTCTTCTGGTTTCAATGATATGAATCTGTTTTAATGTTTATCAGGTTATGTGTTGTCAACATATCACTTATCGTATAGTTTATCTCATATCACCTGTCACTTTATATTATGTCAGCATATCAGTTGTTAGTTTATTTTGTGCCATCTTATCAATTTATATTACAGCATGATATCACTTATTATATTATATCATTATGACAGTTATCACTCTAAACTGCGCCATTATTTCACTTATCACTTTATAATATGACAGCATATCACATATCACTTTATGTTATGTCATTACATCACTTATTACATCATTTATTCCATCGCATAAATTATCAGATTATCTTGTGTCATCAAATTACTCGTCCCTTTATATGATACCATCATACCACAATTCACATTATACAGCATTATCATATCATGTATCACATTATACAGCATTATCATATCATGTATCACATTATACAGCGTTATATCACATATCACATTATGCGGCGTTATCATATTACATATGACATGCAGCCTTATCATATCACATATCACATTATACAACGTTATCATATCACATATCACATTACACAGCGTTATAATATCACTCATCTCTTGTAGAGCAAGAATCTTTCTATATTCAGGTCACCAAAGCTTTCACGATATGTTACATTTTGTACCAAATGTTCAAACTCTTTAACTCAATCACACATTAATAATTGTTGTAAAAGTGAATATAAAATTATATATATATATATATATATATATTTGCAAATATACACGAAGCCACTGCAATAAAGCTGTGATAACAAAACGTTAAAACTATTTAAAACAAAAGTAGGAACAGGTTTATTAATTAATGAGCACATAGTTGTAAAGTTTTGGTTTTTTCCTTAATCATACAAAAAAAAATCAAACGGAAAGAACAAAGAGATAAGAACGGAAGAGAAAATATATATTTATATGTGTGATATACAACAAATAGGACAGAAAAAACATATAATAAATGGAGCACCTGGCTGTGACTTGTAAGAAGCCAGTTCCAGGACTGAGCGGGGTAAGGTGTTTGGATGTGTGATAGTTTTGTTATAAAGAGAAGGTGGGGAAAGCAGAAAGGGGAGAGAGAGAGAGAGAGAGAGAGAGAGAGAGAGAAAGAGAAAGAGAGAGGGAGAGAGATGGATGGATATAATGGTAATCTAGCCGAGAAAAAAGGATGGGTGGATTAGATGAATGTGGTTTTGCTGAAGAGGGTTTGTAATCTAGTACAGTGAGGGGTTTTGTAATATAAGTTACAGATGAGGTAAGAGTGGAACATAGTAGTGAAAGAATATGATTGTGCAGAAAGGGAATTTTGAATATACCAGGACTTCCAATGTGGTTCTAGCATCCCATATTCCTGAATGCAGCATTTCTCAATTGCCAGGCGGCTTCTGTGGTCAGAGTGACATCGAATTTGATGAGGGATGCACGTAAGAGTCCCGGAAAATAATAATTTATGTTGTCGTGTGCAAAAACTGTAGGACAACTTATAATGGAGAGATTAGTCCCAAAATTAAGAGACCGCATAAAGAAACATTTTTAGGAAAACACACATTACCAGTCTCTAGTCATTTCAACATCTCCGATCACAGAGACAAATTTGACTTCCTAGTTATAGCCGTTAAACAGCTGAGAAACTGATGTCACTCTGATGAAAGAAGCAGCTTGAGATATACAAACTGATACAAAAATAAGGCAAATCACACAAATTTGGTGAACCTATAATACTGCCAGCAGGGTCTTCTGTGATGTTAAATGTCATCAAGCAAAATGCCTGTGAAATTATTGAATCCATTCCTTTGAGCAACTCAACAGTATCGAAGTATATCGATGAAATGGCAGACAATGTTGAAAAGCAACTTGTTTCCTAGTTACAAGTTTAGAATTTTGATCTGCAAGTTTATGAATCATGCCTACCAGATAAGGTAAAGGTAACTGTCATGCCTCAGAGGCACATACTGATATGGCGTTAGTGCCCATATTTTTTTCCGTGACCTGTTGGCAAACCAGAGGATAACGTGTTTACCAGATAAGGTAAACTAGAGGATAATGTGTTTACCAGATAAGGTAAATTAGAGGGTGATGTGTTTACCAGATAAGGTAAACTAGAGGATAATGTGTTTACCAGATAAGGTAAACTAGAGGGTGATGTGTTTACTAGATAAGGTAAACTAGAGGGTGATGTGTTTACTAGATAAGGTAAACTAGAGGTTGATGTGTTTACCAGATAAGGTAAACTAGAGGGTGATGTGTTATAGCAGTATTTGTGTAACAATGATAGTAAGGGCATTATTATAGGTTTTTCCTTTTCAATTTTCTCCTGTTGAGATCCTTCGAGAAGGTCACGTGGGCTGCAAAACCCGTGACAGGAAATTGTAGGGTCAATGCTGAGTCCGTGGAATTTTAGTCTTGGTTTGAACGTGTAACTGTGTGCACGTGTTTTGTCGAGCTGTGTGATGTCTTCGTGGAACAGATGAACATTTTAGTTGTACGTATGAATGGACTGGCCACATGGCAGGGATAACCAGCCGGCAGTCGAATTTAATGTTATTTTCATCAGCATTATCATCCTTCCATCAATAAATGTTCCAAGTCACCGTTACCCAGGATTTACTTGAGTATCTGTACCAGTTGTCGTCAACGTGAGGTTTTGAACGAGCCTGGATGAGAAGTATGTCTGGAACAGTGTGTAACTAATCCAGCAGGTGAGAGTGAGAGCTGGAATTCTGTGTATAACTAGTCCAGTAACCTCAACTCTCGAAGAGCAAGATGGAAGTCGACCCTGATATTCACGTGCGTAACGTGAATCAGCACAACTTATGTCGACACGGCCCAGCTAACGAGTGTCATATACACAGCAAAGTCTGTGTCACCAAAAGATTACCTTGTTATTTCAAGATGCATCACGGCAAAATCCTATTATAATTGGTGCCGTCGGGGAGACCCACCTTGGCGACATAAAACTACGATCGGTGGAGGTGTCGCAGTGGGGCGACACACACACTTGGTACAGAAGGTAATGTCCTGGCCCTAAGGTACGACGAACTCCTGCTGCTCTGTGTCGTCGCTATTCTTGTTATTTTCGATTTCGTCAACAAGAACTGTGAGCGGCATGGACTGTTTTCATTCATCGTTGCT
The DNA here is from genome assembly GCA_009760885.1 of Achatina immaculata. Taxonomy (NCBI): domain Eukaryota; kingdom Metazoa; phylum Mollusca; class Gastropoda; order Stylommatophora; family Achatinidae; genus Lissachatina; species Lissachatina immaculata. Next base: position 666,729 of record CM019696.1, read on the forward strand.
TGTATGAGCCTGATTGTCGTATGCTGTCCGTACGTGAGAGGGATCTGTTCGTGTATGCTGTCACTGTGAAGGATAATCGTACTAGCCTTTCCAAGCTGTCCTGAAGGCGGATGGGGAGATGATTCGGCACTCTAGTCTGCTGTGCATACGGAGGGGGCCCACCCTGGCTCTCTACAGCTGGGAAGAATGTGCACGGACTCAACCGTAGTTATCACGACTGGAGGGGAACCAGCTACAGCCTCTCGGAGTAAGAACTTAGATCTTGTTTCGCTTTCTCTCTAGTTCCAGGAGTAGGTACTTTCTAGAACTTTTGGACTAATTTCCTTTTCTTTTGATGGAATTCATCAGGTCTTGTGGTGGATAGTAGTAACAGTTTCTGATTAGTTTGGTGAATCTTCCCTTACTTATAGGAAAATAATTAGGTTACATTAGATTATGAACTGAGTTTGCTTGCTGTGCCATTGCCATGATTGTGTCAAATCTTTTCGGTCGTTTATATGTTTTTTTTAGTGGGCGATTGTTATTATGTAGTATTTGAGCACAATGGTATGCTCGCTTTTGTATTGAGTTGAGTGACTGGAATACACTGCATTTTTTTATTCTGCAGTGTTTATGTGTGTAGGGATTTGGTGTGTTGTTTTTTCCTCCCTACGCCATCTATGTAAACAAATTTTGTGTAACTTTAGTATTGTTATGTAGCTTGGCTTTTTGTTTTGATATAGTTGGCCAAATTCATTATTGGGTTTTATTGTATTCTAAGTGTGATTCGAGTACTGGCACATTTATTTTTGCGTTGGTCTGTGTGTAGTACTCGAGACTTCATATTTTCCGTGAGTGGTTTGAAAGTATGTTTTGGCCCGTGTAGTAGCCTGTGCTTTCGTGCTTGAAATGTTTTGGGTGCACCCATGTGGTTGTATTGTGTTTCACGTGGAGGCCTGCTAGTTGATGTGTATGTGACTGTGAACAAAGTTTTCACGGTATGAGAGTGCTGGCCCCTTGGGTTGACCGTAAGAGTTGACCTATTGACCGCCTTTGTTTTTGTTTGGGCGGTACTGAGATCGTTGATGGTTTTTGTATCATATTTGTTTTTGAAAACGTGATTGCTATTTCACCATGCATTTTTTTAACAAACGTGATTGTTATTTCACTATGCATAAAAAAAATGTTTGTGTGTTGATTTGTATATAGTCTTCAGTTTATGAATAACTGTTTTCAGATCGTGTTGTGTTTTGTTTAGAGCACTATCGCACTACTGAACTGCATAACCTGCGTATAGCTAAGTTATGCAATGTTCGTGCTATATATATGCTGTTTGACAGCCGAGCTGAGATGGTTTTTTTTTTTAGGTGGCTTCTAGAGCGGTTAGCCAGAGATGAGTCACGTTTTGTCTGATTGTCTTGACCTTGTATGTTATGACAATTATTGTATTAATGATGTGTCATATATTTGATGATGTGGCATATATTTAATGATGTGTCATATATTTGATGATGTGGCATATATTTGATGATGTGTCATATATTTGATGATGTGGCATATATTTAATGATGTGTCATATATTTGATGATGTGGCATATATTTGATGATGTGTCATATATTTGATGGTTTTGACATGCTTAGTGCTATGTTATTTTGAGATAGTGTGGCATATTCTGATGTTTTGATAGTGTGTGGTTTGCAGATGTATGTCATGTATTATTTTGATCGGGTTGATGTCGTATGGTTTTGAAGAATGTCATACGGTGCATTTAGCTGAAATATTGGAGATGACTTGATGTGCTATTGTTTTTTTTTTGGAGGATGTCATCACCTGTATTTAGTTGACATGTTGGACAGCTGAGTGTCCTATTGGGATGAGATATGGGTGTATGTGCTCTTTGAGAACCGTGATGGTGTGTTTGCAAGGGAGGGGGGAGTATCTATAGCAGTATTCGTGTAACAATGATAGTAAGGGCATTATTATAGGTTTTTCCTTTTCAATTTTCTCCTGTTGAGATCCTTCGAGAAGGTCACGTGGGCTGCAAAACCCGTGACAGGAAATTGTAGGGTCAATGCTGAGTCCGTGGAATTTTAGTCTTGGTTTGAACGTGTAACTGTGTGCACGTGTTTTGTCGAGCTGTGTGATGTCTTCGTGGAACAGATGAACATTTTAGTTGTACGTATGAATGGACTGGCCACATGGCAGGGATAACCAGCCGGCAGTCGAATTTAATGTTATTTTCATCAGCATTATCATCATTCCATCAGTAAATGTTCCAAGTCACCGTTACCCAGGATTTACTTGAGTATCTGTATCAGTTGTCGTCAACGTGAGGTTTTGAACGAGCCTGGATGAGAAGTATGTCTGGAACAGTGTGTAACTAATCCAGCAGGTGAGAGTGAGAGCTGGAATTCTGTGTATAACTAGTCCAGTAACCTCAACTCTCGAAGAGCAAGATGGAAGTCGACCCTGATATTCACGTGCGTAACGTGAATCAGCACAACTTATGTCGACACGGCCCAGCTAACGAGTGTCATATACACAGCAAAGTCTGTGTCACCAAAAGATTACCCTGTTATTTCACAGATGTCCACAGCATAAAATCTCATTATAGTGTTTACTAGATAAGATAAACGAGAGGGTAATGTGTTTACCAGATAAGATAAACTAGAAGGTGGTGTGTTTAAAAGATAAGGTAAACTAGAAGGTGATTTGTTTACCAAAGTAAACCAGAAAGTGATGTGTTTACCAGGTAAAGTAAACTAGAGGGTGATGTGTTTACCAGATAGATAATCTAGAGGGTGATATGTTTGCCGGATAAAGGTAAACCACATAACACAGCAATGTTTATGGCTTATAATGAAGATAAAATCAGGGAAGAAATTCTTTTCACTCGAAAGCTTAACAAAAGCAGTGGAAGTGAAGCAATTAAAAACAAAATTAAAGACTTATTTCAATGAAAATGATACTCCTTTAGAAAACATGGCTTATGCTACTGATGGTGCTGCTTCCATGACATACAGATATGGAGGATTTATTGCATTTTTGAAATGTGCTGTCCCTGAAGTATTTTGTGTTCGCTGCGTGGATCACTGCAAGCATTTGATTGTTTAAAAATGGCAGGACGCTTGGATGTCTCTAAGTGTCTAACTAAGGCAGACAACTGCATAAAATGGAATGCACTTCAAGATCGTCTGTTTCAATAGTTTTGCGAGGACACTGACGGAAAATTTACACATTTATTACTGCTTACAGAAGTCCGGTGGTGAAGGGTAGCTGCCTTCGTCATATTTTTGCTTTGTGGGATCAGTTATGACATTTTTCGGTGGCCAACAAGTTGAAAAAGAGGTCATCTCCGCCGAATGTGACATATTTTATCTTTGAGACTTTTTTTTTAGAAACTTGTTAAATAAGCAACTGCAAGGAGGAAACTGTTGTCTTTTATCATGTAAATAGCTAATTGTGGCATTTATTGGAAAACTGAAGCTGTACACAAACAATATTGGAAGTCGGGAATTTGCCCAGTTTTGTTTTATTTGGGAGCAGTACGATCTGAAGCACCAGGCGCACTAGAACTAATAAAACTATGCAGAGAAATGAAGACGAAATGGAAAGTGACAAATAACAACAAAGAGGAATATAAATCTTTAACAAAATGAAGTAAGAAGAAACATAAGAAAAGACAAAAAAAAAAAACCCAATACATTCAAGATTGTTGTGAAAGAATAAAAGGGCATCAGAAGTGTAGAAGAGACTGTGAAATTTTAAAGAAATGAAGACATTGACGAGAATTGTGACGCTTAAGCTAAATGTAATTTGTGACGAGATGGGAAAGACTTGACAGAGACAGAGGAAATTCTAGAAAGATGGAAGGAATATTGCAGATGAATGTATGATACAACTGACTTAACCAACAGTGTGAATTATTAGTGGAGGAGAAAGAACCCAAACCGACAATTGATGAAGTTTTATGGGCAATAAAGAATCTGGAAAATGGTAAATCACCAGGATGTGATGAGATAACTGCTGAACTTATTAAGCAGGAGGAAAGGAATGTGCACTATCATGCACAATGTAAAAAGATATAGCATTCAAGTATTTGGCCATGAGATTGTAAAAGAACTATATTCATACCATTGTCACAAAAAGATAACTTGAAATTATGCAAAAACCACAAAGCCATTGCCCTGATTAGTCATGCCAGTAAAATTCTATTAAAAATCATAATGGGTAGACTTCGTAAGAAAATAGAAAAAGAAATCAATATGGTCCAAGCTGGTTTTAGACATTCATGCATTCATTTGTATGTCCTTTGCGGAGCTTTGCCTCCCTAACAGCACTCCTGTAAGCCTCTCAGTTCTAAGCAAGATGCCCTGGTGCTATTGCATCCATTTGCAGATCATCAACGATATCTCGCATCCATCTTCACCTTGGTCTTCCTCTCTTTCTTTTTCCCATTATGTACCCTTGCACGATGGTCTTCTCTGGATTATCATGACGTTATATGTGTCCACAATATTTAAGTTTTCTCTCTTTAATCCTCTTTACTAGCAGTTTTCTTCAGTATTAAGTTCTTGTAGTATGGATATATTTGTTCTTTGTCCATGATATTTGAAGAACTCTTCTGTAACATTTACATTCAAAGACATTTATGTGCTTCTCAGCTGTTTTGTTAAGTGTCCAGGTCTCACAGGCATATGTTTCGATGGGAAAGATGCATGCCCTTAAAAATCTTATGTGTGTAGTTCTGTCTGTTCCTCTGCACAGATTCTTTAGTTGTTTTACTTTCTGAAGAGCGATAGATGTCCTCCTTTTAATTTCCCTCATTGTATCTCCTATTTAGTTAGTAATGATCCAAGATATTCAAAACTCTCCGCCTCTTCCAATTTTTCGTCTTTGATATATATTCAGCTGCCTTATTTGTTTTGCTTACAAATGAGAGGCCTACAGGAGAGCTGTTAGGGAGGCAAAGTTTCACAAAGGACATGCAAGTGACTGACTGACAAGTTCTGAAGTAAAAGATGATAACTTACTCTTGTACCTGGATCATTTGAAGCAGCTAAATTATGATATGGAAGCTCGTTTCCGTGATCTGCTGGATATGGATATTCCTGAGTGGATAGTGGATTTATCTGTGGTGAATGCTGCTGATGTTGATGTAACGTTTCAAGAAGTGCTCGTAGAAATGCAGAACAATATGGAATCCCAAGCAATTTTTAAACGAGAGAAACATTATCTTTGGGTAAACATTGCAGGTTTCAAAAAGTTTCCCCAGCTTTGAGAGAAGGGAAAACTGTTTTTTTCACGGCATTTCCCATGTCATTTTTGTTAGAATCAAGTTTCAGTCCAGTGAGTTATTTTTTAACACAAATCTGTACATGCCTGGACATAGGTAACAGAGGTTATCTTGCCTATCTTTTACCACGCTGGAACCTGACATAAAAAACCCTTCCATCACCAAGCTCAAGGGTTACACTGACAAGTAACAAATAATACTTTCTCACATATTGTTGTAAAAGGTGAGTGGTGTGAGTGATATACATTCTATAGAATATTGATATTGTCCTTGTAATCTTTTGAATGGTTACATAATCTGTAGTATTGTCCATGTTATCCGTTGAATGATTACATTATTGTTATAATCTGTTGTATTGTCCTTGTTATCTGTTGAATGATTATATTATCATTATAATCTGTAGTATTGTCCCTGTTAACTGTTGGATGATTACATTACCATTATAATCTGACATATACTGATTCACTGAATAGATGATATAGTAGATTTGCTCACCACCAGACTCCACAGTTTGTATCATACATCTGTCAAACTTTGGGTTAGTGTCTGTACAATTCTTGACAAAAATGTCCCTTGTTGAAACATTGGCCATATCTGCAGTGTCAGTCACACACGGCTCATCTGGGCTACTAGCGCTACATTGAAAACATATCACAGAGTCTGTGGATAAGAAATGATAAACTTCAGAGAAACAGATGTCAGACAATGATAATGAAAAAAAATCAACCATGTAAACAGATTAGATCATACATTTGACATAAACATGTAACTAGATTAGATCATACACCTTGACATAAACATGTAACCAGATTAGGTCATACACCTTGACATAAACATGTATGCAGATTATGTTAATTACAGACAATAAATCTATGCACATATTATATAAGGTCCTAGAAAACAAACATTTACACAGATTATATAAGATCCTAGAAAACAAACATATACACAGATTATGTTACATCTTTTGACAATAAGCAGGTATTTTAATTCAGAAAACACACACACATACAGGCTGGTCAGACACTTATAGTAGCAGAAATGAATATAGAGTTTGTTATGTATCTGCCTGCATTCAAGAATTTGTTGTGTGGTTGCCTACATTCAAGAGTTTGTTGTGTGCTTGCCTACATTCAAGAGTTTGTTGTGTGCTTGCCTACATTCAAGAGTTTGTTGTGTGCTTGCCTACATTCAAGAGTTTGTTGTGTGCCTGCCTGCATTCAAGAGTTTGTTGTGTGCCTGCCTGCATTCAAGAGTTTGTTGTGTGCTTGCCTACATTCAAGATTTTGTTGTGTGCTTGCCTACATTCAAGATTTTGTTGTGTGCTTGCCTACATTCAAGAGTTTGTTGTGTGCTTGCCTACATTCAAGAGTTTGTTGTATGCTTGCCTACATTCAAGAGTTTGTTGTGTGCTTGCCTACATTCAAGAGTTTGTTGTGTCCTGCTTGCATTCAAGAGTTTGTTGTGTGCCTGCTTGCATTCAAGAGTTTGTTGTGTGCCTGCTTGCATTCAAGAGTTTGTTGTGTGCCTGCTTGCATTCAAGAGTTTGTTGTGTGCCTGCTTGCATTCAAGAGTTTGTTGTGTGCCTGCTTGCATTCAAGAGTTTGTTGTGTGCTTGCCTACATTCAAGAGTTTGTTGTGTGCCTGCTTACATTCAAGAGTTTGTTGTGTGCTTGCCTACATTCAAGAGTTTGTTGTGTGCCTGCTTGCATTCAAAAGTTTGTTGTGTGCCTGCTTGCATTTAAACACTTGCATGTAAAAGTAAAAGTAAAGATAGTCCCATAGCAAAATGCCGTAGGGGGTGAAGCGTTAGAGACCTCATTATGCTGGGTCATCAGCGTATGAGGTAGGGTGACCAGTTCCTTTCCTCGCTGCCTTTACTTCCCAGATTTTCTCTGGTACCCATTTTACGAGGCTGGGTCGACCTCGGGGCCGTATTGGTCGGAAAAAAATCCCGCTCAGCTGGGGATTCGAACCCTCGACCATTTGGTTGCTAGACGAGTGCTCTAACCACTACGCTAGCCGGCCACTTGCATGTGGATGCACAAAATACATTTTTAGAAATGTAAGAACAGTTCAGACATTCCAAGGACATGGACAGTGGAGTAAATGTTGACAGTGATGTCAGGGAAGTTGATTTTGTGGTACCTGATGTCCCAGATGATGTGCTGGGAATAGAAGTTACATTTGTAGTTTGTGATGTCCCAGATGATGTGCTGGGAATAGAAGTTACATTTGTAGTTTCTGATGTCCCAGATGATGTGCTGGAGGCAGGTGTGATGGAGGCTGTGCCTGTATCAGGAGTAAAATAAAATAAAAAAACCTTAATACAGAACTGAAATTATTGTGCGTTAATCATGACTGTGTTTTTGTTTTTGTCTTCTTTTCTGTTTTAATATACAAGATAAATGTATAATCCAGTTAATACTTGTATAGAAGAGGTAAGATAATGTAGTTAATAATCAAGATAATCTAGTTAGTACGTGTACACAACGGGTAAGATAATATAGTTAATATACAAGACAAGAATAGTCTAGTTAACATATGCCACAAGTAATCTAGTTAATGCGTGTACACAAGAAGTAAGATAATGTATTTAATATAAAGTATAATCTAGTTAGTATGTGTACATGAGGTTAAGATAATATAGTTAACATATAAGATAAGTATAATCTAGTTAGTACGTATACACAAGGGGCAAGATAATATTGCATATAATAACACAAAAGATGAAATATTTACTAATGTGCTAAAAGTCCAGATTAATTTAATAATTTTTTTTCCAGTTATAATTCTTTTTGTTTAGAGATTAAAAAAAATTTTTTGCAGGTCTTGATATTCATTATTCTGTCATAGTTGTCATGATGTTGTCAGTCACTGTTACTTCATAAAAAAATATTGCTCTTATCTTGTCACACTGCTCTTATCTTATCACACTGCCCTTATCTTGTCACAATGTTCCTTTATTGTCATACTGCTCTTATCTTTTCACACTACTCTTTTCTTGTCACACTGCTCCTATAATGTTACATATCTATTATAATGTTACACTCCTGTTATCTTGTCATACTGCTCTTCTTACTCTGCTCTTAGGTAGTCATAAAGCTTTTATCTTGTTCAAATGCTCTCAGGCAGTCACATGGCTCTTCTCATGTCAAGCTGATTTTATCTTGTCACACTATTCTTATCTTGTCATGCTGTTCTTTTCACAATGCTCTCAGGTAGTCACATAGTTCTTATCTTATCACACTGTTCTTAACCTGTCACACTGGTGTTATCTTGTCAGACTGTTATCTTGTCACACTACATTCAGTAAAATGCCACTTAACTCTTTAACATCTCTCATGTACTGAGCTATTTAGAGCTTGTGTAGAACATTTTTGTGGTAGTGTGGGAGTATTTACTGATGATAGACATTTGTCATAATTTCTTGAAATGGAACTCGGACATGATGTAAATATAAATAATTTGCTGGATTCATTGTTTTTTTCTCAGAGAGACAGTTCAAAGAATATTTTTACTGTTTTCAGTTCAAAGGTAGATATTCAAAGAAAATAAACTGCCTTTCAGCCATTTTTACCTGTCAGAAATCCAAAAAGAATAAGAAATAACATGAAGGATGAAAACATGTCTGTGATAATTTGTCGGACTTGAAGCTGAAATTAGATGAAATTGATAAACATTTTGAATAATTATAATTACTCACTTCAACTGAGACATGATAGAAGTATTTCAATCAGGAAAAGTTGCAATAATTAATCACTACAGCAGAAACATATCATCATCATCATCATCATCATCATCATCATCATCAGGTGCCATGCTGTGGCGTTGGCTATTATGCTTCTCCAGAGTACACGATCCTTCATGCAGGCCATCAGTTCAGTTGGTGATCTCCTCTCACACCATCCCGTCAGACTATCCAGTATCATTTCTCTTGGTCTTCCTCTTGATCTTCTTCCTTCTATTTTTCCTGTTGTTATAATATTTTCTATGCCCCCTCTTATCATTGAATGTCCTATGAAAGTACATTGTCTCTCTCTTATCTTTTTGACAAGATTTTTTCTCTCTCCAGCTCTTCTCATACATTCTTCATTAGTTATTTTTGCTGTCCAGGGGATTCGCATCATTCTTCTAATAAATCACATTTCTGCTGCTTCCAATGATTTTTGTACAGATCTGCCTATTGTCCATGATTCACTTCCATATAACAAGATAGGTTCAATATAGCATTTTAGGACTCAATTTCTAACATTCATTGATAAGAATGTGTTGGATAATATGTTTCTCATTCTCTGAAATGCAGTCTTTGCTTGGCCTATTCTATTCCTAATTTCTGTTCTGCATTTCCCATCTGAAGTTATTACTGCTCCAAGGTATTTGAATTTCTGCACCTGCTTTAGAATAGTTCTGTTTAATTTTATACTGCATGCTGGTGGATTCTGTTTCTTAGATATAACCATAGTCTCTGTCTTTTTGATGTTCAAAGTAAGGCCTTTCTGTTCACTTTCTTTGGCGACTTTATCCAAGAAATTATGCCGATAATATATAGACACAGTGATTTTAAAATATACAGATGCTGTCCATATGTGTGTGTGTGTGTGTGCTTGTGCGTGCGTGTGTGTGTGTATGTGCGTGCGTGTGTGTGTATGTGCTTGCGTGCGTGTGTGTGTGTGTGTGTAATACAGAAGGAAATTCACCGCTATAAGAACAGTGGACTTCTAAGTCTCATTTGAATGTAAATATATAAATTCGGTTCTAAATCCCACAAGAATGTAAATATATAAATTCGGTTCTAAATCCCACAAGAATGTAAATATATAAATTCGGTTCTAAATCCCACAAGAATGTAAATATATATATTCAGTCGATAACATCAATCACTTATTCTGATAATTTACAGTCTATTTTTTCGGGGGGGGGGGGGTAGAGTAAGAATAAAAATACTAACCCCAGGCACAGAGCTAAGGAGCACACAATAGCAGACATTTTTTATTGATACTTTCTAGCAAAATGTCATAAAAAAATCATCTACAGTTAAGAAATACATTGTAATGAAAGTCCTTTTTCTATCTGGGAGAGAACTGTGAAGGTCTACCTTTTTTTGTTTTGTCTACCCGACTTGACTACAGGGATAAAGAAAGGCCTTATTTTAGTTTTCAAACTGTGCTCCGCTGAGTCCTTTTCCGCCATTGATAACTCCGGCGTCATTATTCTTATTTCTTTTTCATACTATAGCAGAGCGTCTTACTATAAGAGAGCTTCATAGTAGAAAAGAGCGGCATACTATAAAAAAGCGTCATACTATAAAAGAGTGTCACGTTATAAAAGAGCTTCATACTATAAAAGAGCGTTATACTATAAAAGAGTGTAATAATAAAAGACCATAATAATAAAATAGTATCATAATAAAAGGGCATCATAATAAAAGAGCGTCACGCTTTAAAAGACCATCATACTATAAATGAGCTTCATAATAGAAGAGCATCATAATAAAAGACCGTCATACTATAAAAGAGCGTCACGCTATAAAAGAGCGTCGTAATAAAAGAGCATCACAAAAAGACCATCATACTATAAAGAGTGTCACGCTATAAAAAGCTTCATACTATAAAAGAGCATCAAAATAAAAGAGCGCCATAATAAAAGAGCGTAATACTATAAAGATGTGTCACACTATAAAAGAGCTTCATACTATAAAAGAGCATTATAAAAAAAGCGTAACGCTATAAAAGAGCTTCATACTATAAAGGTAAAGGTAATCCTGTCATGTCTTAGAGGCACATAGGGATATGATGTTAATGCCCATATTTTCTTTGACCTGTTAGCACACTAGAAGGTGATATGGTCAGTATCACTCCTGGCAGCCTTTCCTTCCTCAACTCCAGAAGAAGTCGGGTACCTATTTGTACAGCTGGGTGACTGGGGCGCCTCCGGCCGGATTCGAACCCCCAACCTTCGCCATGAGAGACCATTGCACTAACCACTTCGTCACTCAGACACCGTCATACTATAAAAGAGCATCATAATAAAAGAGCGTCATAATAAAAGAGCATCATTCTATAAAAGAGCGTCATTGAGATTTGCGATCTTTTCAAACCTATACTAAAGAACATTAGTCAAAATTGCAGCTAGGACAAATAAGGTTTTCTGCATAGTAAAAGTTTATCAATGAAAGCCATTATACTTGTTGATATAAGTTTTGCTAAACAATCAGTTTTTCCATAAATGTGCTTTTGTTTGCACGTTTGTAAAACAAAAAATAATTAATTGCTATTTCATGCCTTGTTGATATATTGTTGATGATATATTGTTGATATTCAGCCGCTTCTGGGGCAAAGCTGGGGTCACCATCCCCAACCCAGGGCCTCATAAGTGGCAGATGGTGAAAGTCCTCCAGATGTGGAGGATCCCTGTAAATAAGTTTTTACCCGAATACACGGGCGCAGACCAGCTAGCGGTAGTCTCAGAGAGCGAGGTTGGGTGGTATGTGGCTCTACTACTCCTATAAAGTGCCTCGTGCTCAGTGAAGACAATACCAGGCGGGTCAGAGGCGCCTTAAAACCTCTCGCTCCCGCTGCCTTGCGGGTAGGACAGGGAGTCCAAAGGCTAGCCGAGATTCCGACAGAAGGCAGCGGGAAACCACTGTTGTAGCTCCCAAGAATAGTTATGCTTGTAGAGAGTAACAGATTCATCATGGATGACATTAATGGATGTTTCTTTGGAACAGCCTCGTCCAGCAGGGCAGCTCACGAGCCACAGATGAGGCCAGATCGTTATCAAGCTACTTGTGGCAAAACTAACAAGTTCAAAATAGCAACATGGAATGTTAGAACTTTATTTCAGGTTGGAAAATTAGAAAATGTAAAAGGGGAAATGGAAAGGATGAAGATCAACATACTGGGAATGAGTGAAATTAGATGGACAGGTGCATGGAAGATACTCTGATAAACATACAATAATATATTCAGGAGGTGAGAAACATGCATGAGGAGTAGGAATAATATTTGATGAGCAAACAACAAAGATATTATTGAGGAAAGACTCTGGCGATGGTTGGGACATGTGCTCCGAATGACTGACAACTCACTACCAAAAATAGCACTAAGATGGACACCATAGGGGAACAAAATAAGGGTAGACCAAAGGAGATATGGAGAAGAACAAGAGAGAGGATGTTGAGTAATAATGGGCTCACCTGGTCAAGAGCATAAAAAAAAGACAAAGGACACGCGTTTGTGGAAAACCTTTGTGGAAGCCCCATGTGCACTGGGCACTTAAGGTTCAGAGAGAGAGAGAGAGAGAGAGAGAGAGAGAGAGAGAGAGATTGCCTGCTTGATTGATTGATTGATTGATCTTTATTTCAAAAGGGTTAAGAATTGGGCACGCAGGCCCGTCTGACATTCTGCCCTTTATCATACATCTTTCACTCTATTCCAGACATTCTACAAATATGCTGTTCATATAACAAACATAACTAACATTGAAGCTGAGAGACATAAAATAAAATATAACATTTACGTTTCGCTCTTAAACATTGACTCAATACAGAAGTAACTACATACATTATAAATGACTATCTACTAAAGAAAATTTTCGGGACTATTCAGAAAACAATTAATTGTATTCGGTGTCTGTAAGAGCAGTTTAAGATACAAAAACGGCAAGAACAGTTGTTGGATATTCGAACATCTCGGACCGAGTCCTGCTAGCCCAACTGAAAGGACGAGCAGTGAACATAAATATTATACAAGTGTACGCCCAAAAGGCTGATATTTCTAAAAAAAGATTTACAGCTATTTTATAATGACATAGAGGCAGCCCTGACACACACAATGTCACATGAAGTTACTATAGTGATGGGAGATTTTAATGCCAAAGTTGGTAAAGGAAGAACTTCAGACATCGTTGGTGACTATGGACTGGGGGAGAGGAATGACAGAGGTAGTAAATTAATTGAATGGGCAAGAATACATAGCATGCTTGTAGGAAACACCTGGTTTAAACAACATCCCCGAAGACTGGCAACGTAGTTCAGCCCAGATAAAAAGACTTTTAACCAGATAGACTACGTATTAATCAACAAACAATTCCGGAATGCATTACTGACAACAAAAACATGCTAGGTGCCGACTGCAACAGTGACCACAATCCACTCTGTGGAAAAATTAGAATAAAGCTAAAGAAAACATGTAAAAAAGTGAGAAACATCAGACTGAATACAGAACTCTTAAAAATGACCAAGAACTGCGAGAACAATATAAAGTTATTATAACAGATACAATGCAGTAGCAAAGATAGATAGTAAAGATGAACAATGGGCTTTGTTACGAGATTCTATCCATCTCCTAACTGTTAAGGAGATCATCATCATCATCATCATCATCATCATCATCATCATCAGGTGCCATGCTGTGGCGTTGTCTATTATGCTTCTCCAGAGTACACGATCCTTCATGCAGGCCATCAGCTCAGTTGGTGATCTCCTCTCACACCATCCCGCCAGACTGTCCAGTATCATTTCTCTTGGTTTTCCTCTTGATCTTCTTCTTTTTATTTTTCTTGTTGTTATAATATTTTCTATGCCCCCTCTTCTCATTGAATGTCCTATGAAAGTACAATGACTCTCTCTTATTTTTTTGACAAGATTTTTTCTCTTTCCAGCTCTTCTCATACATTCTTCATTAATTATTTTTGCTGTCCAGGGGATTCGCAACATTCTTCTAATAAACCACATTTCTGATGCTTCCAATGATTTTTGTGCAGATCTGCCTATTGTCCATGATTCACTTCCATATAACAAGATAGGTTCAATATAGCATTTTAGGACTCGTTTTCTTACATTCATTGATAAGGATGTGTTGGATAATATGTTTCTCATTCTCTGAAATGCAGTCTTTGCTTGGCCTATTCTGTTCTGCATTTCCCATCTGAAGTTATTACTGCTCCAAGGTATTTGAATGTCTGCACCTGCTTTAGAATAGTTCCGTTTAATTTAATACTGCATGCTGGTGGATTCTGTTTCTTAGATATAACCATAGTCTCTGTCTTTTTGATGTTCAAAGTAAGGCCTTTCTGTTCACTTTCTTTGGTGACTTTATCCAAGAGATTTTGCAGGTCTTGTTGGTTCTCAGCATACCGAAGGTTGTTAATATTGTATCCTCCAATTTTTATGCCTGGTTCTGTGATGATCGTTCTTAGAATATTCTCGCTGTACAGAGAAAAAAGATCTGGAGATACTATACATCCTTGTCGCACCCCTTGTTTTATTGGTTGATATTTTCCAGTTCTATTTTCAACTCCAATTGCTGCTTCTTGCTGCCAGTATAGATGTTTTACAATCCTCAGGTCTTTTCCGTCTATATTGATGTCTTCAAGCATTTTAATAATTTCATTATGTTTCACCTTGTCGAATGCCTTAGTGTAATCAATGAAGCATAAGTAGAGATCTTTCTGTACTTCTAAAGCTCTTTCTGTTAGTGTTCGTAAAGCATAAATGGCATTGTGTGTTCCCTTTCCTTCAACAAATCCAAACTGTTCATCTGCTATTTCCATTTTTATCTTTTTCCTTGTTCTTCTCATAATGATTCTCAGAAGTGGCTTGGTTATTTGACATGAGAAGCTGATAGTCCGGTGGTCATCACATTCCTTTGCACCTGGTTTCTTTGGTAGTGCTATAAACGTCGATTTAATCAGGTCACTTGGAATATAACCACTGTTTAAATGTCATTAAGGAACTTGGTTATTATTTTTATTCCTGTCGCCTCTAGTGCCTCTATTTCTTCTATTGTTATATTATCAGGCCCAGTCGCTTTTCCTTTCTTCATGAATTTGACTGCATCTACAATTTCATCTTCAAGTATTGGTGGTCCATCACAGTTTTCAGTATCTGGTGTTAATTCTGTTAATTATTAAAATTAATATTTTATTATTATTATCCTCCACATAGCTCACCGATGTACTCTGTCCACCTGTCCACAATGTCTTCTTTTCCCATTAACATTTTACCTTATTTCGATTTAAAGCATCCTATGGTATATTTTGTTGTCCTACCTGTGAGTTCACTAATTCGTTTGTGCATGTTTTTGCTGTCTTTATTATGAGAGTCCTCTATCTGTCTGCACTGTTCATTTAACCACATTTCTTTTGCTTCTCTGCATTTGCGTCTTATTTCGTTATTTATCTTGCTATATTTTTCCTAGTTATTTTTATTCCTTCTTCTCTTGTCCATCAGTCCTAAGATGTCGTCTGTCATTCATTTATTCTTGGGGGCTTCTTTTTTCGGTGGTATTATCTCCTTAACAGTTTGGTGGATCATTTATTCATTCATCATTCATTTGCATGTCCATTGCGGAACTTTGCCTCCCTAACAGCTCTCCTGTAGGCCTCTCGGTTGTGAGCAAGATCCCCTGCTGCTGATGCATCCATTTGCAGATCTTCAACGATGTCATGCAGCCATCTTCGTTTTGGTCTTTCTCTTTTTCTTTTCCCCATTATGTATCCTTCCAGTACGGTCTTCTCTAAATTATCATGATGTTTAATATGTTCAAAATATTTAAGTTTTCTCTGTTTAATCCTCTTTACTAGCCAGCCTTCTTCAATATTAAGCTCTTGTAGTATAGATATATTTGTTCTTTTTTGTGTCCATGGTAAATGAATAACTCTTCTGTAGCATTTACATTCAAAGGCATTTATGTGTTTCTCAGCTGTTTTGTTAAGTGTCCACGCCTCACAGGCATATGTTGCGATGGGAAAGATGCATGCCCTTAAAAATCTTATTTTTCTAGTTCTTTCTGTTCCTCCCCACATATTTTTTATTTGTTTTACTTTCTGAAGAGCGGTAGATGTCTTTCTTTTAATTTCCCTCATTGTATCTCCATTATTAGTTATCAGTGATCCAAGATATTCAAAACTCTCCACTTCTTCCAATTTTTCATCATTTATATATATTTCAGCTGCCTTGTTTGTTTTGTCAGTTGTCATCAATTTAGTTTTCTTTGCATTAAGATAGAGGTTCTGCTCTTCGCTGTTCTTACGGACTGACATAATTAGTTTTTCCATTCCTTTTTGTGTTGTGGACAGTAATACTGTGTCATCAGCATGTCTAATCTCTGGTATTTCATAACCTCCAATTGTTATGGCATCATAATATTTTTTGTCTACATCTTCTCTAGCATTCCTCATTATATTTTCAGTATACAAGTTAAATAAATAGGGTGACAATATGCACCCCTGACGGTCCCCTTGTTTTATGTCAAACCAAGTTGATGTTTCTCCATTTATTCTTACTGCTGCTTGTTGGTCTAAATACAGCAGTGATGTTAAGTGTATCAAATGTGTTGGAAATCCCATTTTTTCCATTATTTCCCAAAGTTTCTGGTGTTGTACGTTTGGTGGATAGAATCTCTTAACATTTCCCATTGTTCATCTATACTATTTATCTTTGCTATTGCGTTGTATCTATTTGTTATAATAACTTTGTATTGTTCTCGCAGTTCTTGGTCATTTTTAAGGAGTTCTGTATTCAGTTTGATGTTTCTCACTTTTCTGCATGCTTTCTTTAGCTTTAATCTAATTTTTCCACAGAGTGGGTCATGGTCACTATTGCAGTCAGCTCCTGGCATGATTTTTGTTGTCAGGAGATAATACCACCGAAAAAAGAAGCCCCCAAGAATAAATGGATGACAGATAACATCTTTGGACTGATAGACAAGAGAAGGAGTAAAATTAATCTGAAAAATATAGCAGGATAAATAAAGAAATAAGATGCAAATGCAGAGAAGCAAAAGAAGTGTGGTTAAATGAAAATTGGAGACAAATAGAGGACTTCCATAATAAAGACAGCAAAAACATGCACAAACGAATTAATCATCTCACAGCCAAGAAGACAAAATATACCAAAGAATGCCTGAAATCAAAAGAAGCTAAAATGTTAATGGGAAAAGAAGACATTGTGGACAGGTGGACAGAATACATCGGTGAGCTTTATGGGGGAGAAAGACCAGAATTAACACCAGATACTGAAAACTGTGATGGACCACCAATACTTGAAGATGAAATTGTAGATGCAGTCAAATTCATGAAGAAAGGAAAAGCGACTGGGCCTGATAATATAACAATAGAAGAAATAGAGGCACTAGAGGCGACAGGAATAAAAATAATAACCAAGTTCCTTAATGACATTTACAGTGACCTGATTAAATCCACGTTTACAGCACTACCAAAGAAACCAGGTGCAAAGGAATGTGATGACCACCGGACTATCAGCTTCTCATGTCAAATAACCAAGCCACTTCTGAGAATCATTATGAGAAGAACAAGGAAAAAGATAAAAATGGAAATAGCAGATGAACAGTTTGGATTTGTTGAAGGAAAGGGAACACACAATGCCATTTATGCTTTACGAACACTAACAGAAAGAGCTTTAGAAGTACAGAAAGATCTCTACTTATGCTTCATTGATTACACTAAGGCATTCGACAAGGTGAAACATAATGAAATTATTAAAATGCTTGAAGACATCAATATAGACGGAAAAGACCTGAGGATTGTAAAACATCTATACTGGCAGCAAGAAGCAGCAATTGGAGTTGAAAATAGAACTGGAAAATATCAACCAATAAAACAAGGGGTGCGACAAGAATGTATAGTATCTCCAGATCTTTTTTCTCTGTACAGCGAGAATATTCTAAGAACGATCATCACAGAATCAGGCATAAAAATTGGAGGATACAATATTAACAACCTTCGGTATGCTTACGACACAGTACTGATAGCTGAGAACCAACAAGACCTGCAAAATCTCTTGGATAAAGTGGCCAAAGAAAGTGAACAGAAAGGCCTTACTTTGAACATCAAAAAGACAGAGACTATGGTTATATCTAAGAAACAGAATCCACCAGCATGCAGTATTAAATTAAACGGAACTATTCTAAAGCAGGTGCAGACATTCAAATACCTTGGAGCAGTAATAACTTCAGATGGGAAATGCAGAACAGAAATTAAGAACAGAATAGGCCAAGCAAAGACTGCATTTCAGAGAATGAGAAACATAATATCCAACACATCCTTATCAATGAATGTAAGAAAACGAGTCCTAAAATGCTATATTGAACCTATCTTGTTATATGGAAGTGAATCATGGACAATAGGCAGATCTGCACAAAAATCATTGGAAGCATCAGAAATGTGGTTTATTAGAAGAATGTTGCGATTTCCATGGACAGCAAAAATAATTAATGGAGAATGTTTGAGAAGCGCTGGAGATACAAAAAGCCTGTAAAAAATAAGAGAGAAAGAGAGAGAAAGAGAGAGAGAATGTAATTTCATAGGACATGCAATGAGCAGAGGAGACCTTGTAAATATTATAACAACAGGAAAAATAGAAGGAAGAAGAGCCAGGGGAAGACCAGAGAAATGATGCTGGAAAGTCCGACGAGATGGTGTGAGAGGAGATCACCAACTTACCTAATTGCCTGCATGAAGGATTATGTACTCTGGAGAAGCATAATAGCCAACACCAGTCGGCACGGCACCTGATGATGATGATGATGATGATGATGACAATGATTCCACCACTTATCTAGCAAAGAAGAGCAATTAATTACCTGAGTAAGGAAATGTAAATTTCTTTTTAATTTTATATATATATATATATAATTAGTTAGAAATTTACATTTTTTTACTCAGGTAATTAATTGCTCTTCTTTGCTTATCAGTAACAATGTGAATTTCATTCAAGAAAGAAAAACAGATATCCTGTCTTCACTGGTTAGCAAAATAGGACTTGAAATTAACACATAGAGTACAAGGACAAAACAAAAATAATGAAAATTTCCATTAATCAAAATAGAAAAATACACGTAGAAAGGACAGATAATGAAGAAGTCAATCACTTTGCATACCTTGGCAGCTACATAGACCAGGATGGTGACAAAAGGAAGGAAGTTAGAATTAGAATTGCAAAAGCAGCATTGATCTTCAAGAATCTTGAGAACATATGGCATTCAAAAGTTATAAGCACAAAAACCAAGTTAAGACTATTCAATTTAAATGTAATATCCACTCTCATTTATGCATGTGAAAGCTGGAAAACAACTGAAGAAACAGACAAGAAATTAGACTCTTTTGAAAACAAATGCCTAAGGAAAATACTCGGCATCAAATTGAACGAATTCAATAACCAGAGATAAGACAGATGACTGAACAACAAGAAGTCTCATGAGCGATCAAGAAAAGGAGATGGACATATGTTGGTCACGTGATGAGAAGAAACAATCAGAGAATCCCAAAACAAGCTATAAAGTGGAACACAACAGGCCGAAGAAAAAGAGGCAGACCGCGTGAAACTCTGAAGAGAACACTGTTAAGAAAGGACAAATTAATAGGCATAAAATCCATTGATGAGGTTGAAAGGCTCGCCTAAGACAGGAAAAATTGGCAAACTACAATGCGAACCCTATGTGACGTTTAACGGCACGGAAGATATATAAGATATATATATATATATATATATATATATATATATATATATATATGCAGTAAGTTAAGATCTTTTACATACTGTATACATCATCATACAGTAAACTAAAGTTATCATTCGAATTACCAACTGGATTATAGTAAATTGTGGTATAATAATTAAGTGAAAAAGCATGGGAATAGTTCAAGTCACAGTATTAGTTCAAGTCACAGTGTCAGTTCAAGTCACAGTGTCAGTTCAAGTCACAGTGTTAGACCTAACTAAACTTGGACAAACACACTGACATTATCCCTAGATTTTTTTCTGTAGTGTATTTCTGTTGTCTCATCACGTACATAATTTTTGTTGTTGTTTTGGTTAAGTGTACTTGTAAATTTAACAGACCTTTTATAAAATTTAAACGTGTATTTGTGTTGTGTGCTAGAGTTAGAAAGAGGTGTATGATGCACTTTTATGAAAACAGGCAGACCAAGAAAGGGAGGAAGAAAAGTTAGTGATATAAGTAGGATAAATGAAATGACTACGAAAGACAACTATAACAACTCTACATTTTCACAAAATTGCCTTTATCAAGGACAACAGAAAGACAAAACAAACAGTTAAAAACACGAAAAGAAACTTATCTACGATCTGCTCTCTCTCTCTCTCTCTCTCTCTCTCTCTCTCTCTCTCTCTCTCTCTAACTTGGATTTCTGAAGAAACTGTGTTTTCATTAGGTTATGAAAATTATTCAAAATATGTGAATTTGTGGAGTTATTTCATAAAATTGCGGTAAGACATTCTTTCTCTAAGATCATAGTGGTCACCAGTTTTCATCACCATTTTTCGATAAGCCACGCGGTCTGCCCAGTGTCAGCCAGAATGTTTTGTTTGCTTAATCTGGACGCTATGTAACAATGATAGAATGCGGGACAGAAGGTTTAATCTGTGAGGTGACGAACAAGCCCAGCCGGCGGGATGGTCTCCGGTCTACCACAACAAAGAACTATAGCCTAAACAAACACAGAGCCGTGGGAACAAAGCTAAAGAAATACAGGAACCCACCGGGCTTAACAATAAAGTACACCAACGAGGGACAATGTGTCGTTGTGACATGTCACAACACCCTTCAATACGAGTCCCTGAGGCAAGCCCTTAGGAAGGTCTATCAAGCAGAAAGAGAGGAGAGGTATGACAAGTTAGGCGCTAATGTTGAGGACATCATAAAAACACCAGCCCTCTTTACCACACCAAGAACAAAGTGATGGTACAAGGTGACGCCGAGGCCATTGAATCCTGGCTAACAAAACAGTTTATGGAGCTGCAAGAAGGAGACATAAACACAATCAAGGAAGTGATGGCCAGTCAGCTCCCTCTAGAAGATAACTCAGATGAACTAAACACATCACTTACAAACATGGCCGAAAGTTTCACAAGTCCTGTAAAGAAGACTATTGACATAGTCGACGATAGAATGGAAATCATGACAGCAGAAGAGTCTGTGCCAGAAAACGCTGTTATTATCACCTTCAAAGAAACCTCCAGCAAACTTGAATTACCACCAACAGTTGCTGCAGAAGAACCAATAATCATAGATACTGCTGGAGAACAAGGAGCAACAGCTTCTACTGAGAAAGCTCCACTGTCTTCAGACACCTTTACTCATAAAGACAACCCAGCTAACAGTTCTAGCGAAAATGATGTAATAATGGAACCAAACTCCGAAAAATCTTTGGAGAGCAATGTACCAAGACTTAGTGAGACTGTTAGTTCTCATCAAGCTGTTGGTACAGGAACAAAACTACTTATTTGTTTCTGTGGCCATGACTTCACAGAAGTTATTAAAGACTTTGTGAAAATACTCATCAGTGACATGAAGTCCGAAGTTGTAAAGTCACTCAGTGAGGAGAATGATAATATCAAAAAGAGGTTGAACAGCTGAGAGAAGAAAATACCAAGCTGAAGCTGCTCATTCAATCAACAGCGAAAACCGCAGTAGTAGAAAACTACAGAAAAACAACCAGACAGAAACTGGTAGTCACACTCAGTCAGTGGCTGCTAGTCAAACTAATCTCAACATGAAACCCAAGGCTCAGCCATCGTCACCAGCCGGTGTAAACAAACTTCACAAGAAAAACAACCAACAAAAACAGAGTGAAGTCAGTGACTCTTTATCAGGTGAGCAAGACCAGCATATCACAAAATACGAGTACCCCATCGAGGTCCAGATCACCAACAGATTCGATGCTCTACAACAAAGCTCTGTACCAGATACTCAGCAGACAAACAGGACGCAACAATCATCTCAGTCAAACAACGCATCCCACCTCCTGTCACAATTTAACCAAAAACAACGTGAACGAAATACGCAGCAAATTCCCATTCACAAAATCACGGACAGCACAACACATTTAACAATTGGGGATTCTCTGCTAAAGAGCGTGTATAGCGAGCGGATGTCCATAGCAGACGAAGACACTGTCTCAGTAGTTGCAGTACCGGGAGCTGGTATTGCGAAAATAACGCAAACACTGAGAAGTTTTAATACAGACCAGGGCATGAGGAAAATCTCCGTACATGTTGGCATAAATGACAGCATGAATGGCCAGAACATCAGACGTTCCGACATGCACGCTTTGACTTCCGCCACCAAGGAAAAGTATCCGACTGCAGCAATCTTCCTATCTTCCATCATTCCACCCTGCTCCGGTCCTGGACGCCGCCTGGTAGACATCAACAACAAGGCACTTCAGTCATACTGTCGTGTTAACAACATTGTCTTTATAGACCACACTGTGTTCTTCATCTCAGCCTCTGGTGCCCCGAAGAAACGGATGTACATGGACCACATACATACATCAAAACTTGGTACCAGCATCCTTTCCAAAAATCTAAAGTTTCCAGAACGTACACTACAGAAAGACGTAGTGCAGTTGGATGTCCACAAACAACACCCACGTCCAACAAAAAACCCCCATAAAGCCAGCTCTACTCCGAGCACTAAAACCAAAGGGACCCCCAAATCTGCACCATGTGTTCCACAGCAAACCACCGACTATGACACAATGTTTCCACCCCTACCCTCACGTCAGCCTCAGACGGTCAGACGAGCTGATACGAGCGTCAGCAACGTCAGGATTCTTCCTCCGTAGCACAGCTCATTGGAAGAGCTCAACACACAAGCACGTTCCATGCAACATCCTCAAAGAAATCTGGAGCTGCAGTATTTGTTGCAATTTAGCCCTGCAGCCTTGAGTCATGCCTATATGTTATCTCTGCATAATTCACATGGAATAGTACCTTACAGACACCACATGCCTTAAACTGATGGCAGTATCATCGTGATCCATCACAAACTGAAACCTTCAACCCGCGATGTCAAAAAAGAATTATTACTCAGCAAGACATAGTGATTGATATCTTCATTCTTATGTTTATTTAGAATTTTTACATTTTATTATTGCATTTTATTTCTTGCCCCTTTTCTTTTGTATCTATTTTTCTAATTCTTGTCAACTTTCTATAGGTCGTTGCAGTTTGTGAGTTGTATCTGTGTGTGTAAGAGAACTATATATTTAATTATTCAACCTGTTAGTGAATTCACATATTTCAGCGTTTAATTATTCAGTAGTTAGACGCGTCTCTCTTTCAGCTTCCAGTTATTTCAGCTAGTGAGTTGTGTACCAATTGAAAGTTTGATATACAGAGTGTGTCTCTGTGTAGTATTTAAAAGTTTATTTACTTCAGTATTAAGTATCATAATAGGAATTATTTTCAAACCAGTAACAGGAGACAGGAAAATAAAATGACCCCACCTACCGAAAAATGGTTACATAAGGAAAGACTTCGATTAGGCCATCTGAATGTATATCACCTATTAGGTAAAATTCCTGAAGTAACACATATTAATAAAAATTTCCATATTTTTGGCTTCTCTGAAAGCCGTTTAAATAGGAACATAACCGATGAAGATATTAGAATTAACGGTTTTAACCTGATCCGGCGTGACCCAACCAGGAAACTAGAAACAGGTCTAGTAATGTATGTCTCCACAACTATCCAGTTTAGTCGTAGAGAAGACCTCGAATCATCAGAGGTAGAGTGTATTTGGGTGGAAGTTAAAATGCCAAACCAGAGTCCATTAATTATTGGACTTTTGTACCGTAATCCAAATGCATCATCTCTGTGGTACGATCACTTCGCGACTATGATGGATGAGGTTTCAACCTTTAGGTTCAAAGATATTATCATTCTTGGAGATTTCAACATAGATCTACCACAATCAAATCTAACTTGGAACAATATTATATTATCCTATAATCTTTGCCAAATTGTCACCAAACCTACCAGAGTAACAGAAGTATCATCCACATTATTAGATCATATATATGTAGCCCAACCAGAAAATATCATTGAATGTAACATCCCTCATACTTCGTTAAGTGATCATTACCCAGTCTGCTGTACGTGGACAAGAAAGGGGTATAAACTTCCTAAACACAATCACATCAGTATGAAATTTAGGAGCTTCAGAAAATTTAATCTAGAATTATTCCTTAATGATTTGCAAGAATCTTCACTTACACACGTGTACCAACTAACTGACCCTGATGAGGCTATAGAATATTGGCTAAAGATCTTCAGAGATATATTAGACAAACATGTCCCCATGAAAGAGGTGAGAGTAAAATACCAGACGAAGTCACCGTGGATAACACCTGAAATACTACAATCCATGAGAGAACGTGACCGGGCGCACAATATCAAGGACTTTATGACCTACCGTTCACTCAGAAACAAAGTTCAATACTTAATAAGACAAGAGAAAAAAATTACTTCAGGAATCTAATACAGAATAAATCAGACAGTAAATCAATTTGGAAAGCCATAAATACCCTATCAAATAAAAGAAAAGAATTTGATTCTCAAGCCATCAATCGTGCATACACTAGCCCACATATCAGTACACATTTCAGAGAAGAAATCAACGTTCTTAAATTATCAATATCAGCTCCTGTATGCGACTTACATGAACTACAAACATTCCTGGACAGCAGATGTACTAATTTTAAACAGTTACACATTCCATTCTTAACAGTCAGTGAAGTTCAGATTTAACCTAAAAAAAACAACAATACAGCTGGGCTTGATGATATTAGTAATAAGATCTTACGTTATGCTGCACCTGTCATTTCACATACACTAACATATATTTACAACCAGTGCATTGCAAAATGTCATTTCCCTGAGGCTTTTAAAACTGCTAAGGTGTATCCTCGCTTTAAATCTGGCTCATCCAACAATCTCACCAACTATAGACCAATATCCATATTATCGTCATTATCAAAACCACTCGAAAAACACATACACAAAATAACTCTACGACACATGCAAGAGAATTTACTCATAGACAGTCAGTCAGGCTTTAGACCCAATCATTCCTGCCACACAGCTCCTACCAAAATGACAGAAAACTGGTTAGTAAACATAAATGACGACAGACTATGTGGTGCCATCTTTGTCGACTTTAAAAAGGCATTTGATATGATTGACCACGATATTCTTGTAAGAAAAATAAACACTTATAGACTGCACCCTGATCTAATAAAATTAATTGCATCGTTTCTTTCAGACAGACAACAGGTAGTATTCTTCAACAATTCTCTATCAAATTCTGCTAAAGTTGACACTGGTGTTCCGCAAGGTTCTATTCTAGGCCCGTTGCTCTTTGCTATCTATATCAATGATCTTCCACTTTATTTTAAACACTCTTCTTGTGACCTTTTTGCCGACGATTGCACAGTCTACACCAGTGACTACGATTGTGTTAATCTAGAATCAACACTTCAGGTCGAGTTATACAATTTAATTGGATGGAGCAAAAATAATGCCATGATTATAAACACCGATAAAACAAAATCAATGCTCATAACAACAAGACAGAAACTACAAAACGCAACAAAAACAACACTTCGGCTCTGTACAGAAACATCACAGATAGAAAACGTTAGCGAGCACAAAACACTAGGTCTTATTATTGACCAACATCTGACCTGGAACTCTCATGTGCAATGTCTAACAAACTCATCGCACAAAAAGTATACCAATTAGCTAAAATTAAGCACTTCATAGATCAAGACACTAGGAAGACATACTACATAGCTCATATACAAACACATTTAGACTATTGCTCAACAGTTTGGGATGGTTGCTCAGTGTCAAATACAAAGAGGCTTTGCTCTCTCCAAAAGCGAGTAGTAAAGCTTATTAGTGACAAAGATCAAGCACAAACAACTAATCATCACAAACGTATCAAAATACTACCTCTTAAGAACAGGTTCCTCTTCAATAAAGCCAAGTTAGTACATCAAATTCTTTCACGGCATGCTCCGCCTTATCTATGGAACCTGTTTAAATTTAGCCCAAAGTGCAGCCAACGCTTGAACAACATATGTCTTCCAAAACCTAGACTTGATCTTTACAAGAAAAGCTTTAGTTATTCTGCTGCTCATCTTTGGAATACCCCCCCCCCCCCATCCTATATAAAAAAATATAAATTATACTCCTTCCTACAACTACAAGCTTTCCCAATATCTATTTGATGTCGACTACATGCCTCTATGAATTATAAAACTTAAAAGTTATCTTAAGCTGCTCTTACAGACACCGAATACAATTGTTTTCTGAATAGTCCCGAAAATTTTCTTTAGTAGATAGTCATTTATAATGTATGTAGTTACTTCTGTACTGAGTGAATGTTTAAGAGCGAAACGTAAATGTTATATTTTATTTTATGTCTCTCAGCTTCAATGTTAGTTATGTTTGTTATATGAACAGCATATTTGTAGAATGTCTGGAATAGAGTGAAAGATGTATGATAAAGGGCAGAATGTCAGACGGGCCTGCGTGCCCAATTCTTAACCCTTTTGAAATAAAGATCAATCAATCAGTCAATCTCTCTCTCTCTCTCTCTCCCTCTCTCTCTGGGAAAACTGTGCGGACAGTGGCTGCAGGCAGAAGAGAAAATATGAGGAGTTAGAGAGGCAGCCAAGCGTGGAATGTGGTCAGTGAAGAATTAGAGAGGCAGCCAAGCGTGGAATGTGGTCAGTGAAGAATTAGAGAGGCAGCCAAGCGTGGAATGTGGTTAGTGAAGAATTAGAGAGGCAGCCAAGCGTGGAATGTGGTCAGTGAAGAATTAGAGAGGCAGCCAAGCGTGGAATATGGTCAATGAAGAATTAGAGAGGCCGCCAAACGTGGAATATGGTCAGTGAAGAATTAGAGAGGCAGCCAAGCGTGGAATGTGGTCAGTGACGAATTAGAGAGGCAGCCAAGCTTGGAATGTGGTCAGTTATAGATCAGCAGGAAGGGGGAAACTGGTTTAAAAGTAGGGGAATACCAGTGTTGACCTTCATTATCTAACAGAACAGATGAGAAAGTCTATTAGAGAAAGTAGAAGATGACACTGGAAATAAACAAGAACAGGGGTAGGAACCAATTATAGTTGAAGCAAGGAAAGAGTTCTTTCTTATATCTTATATCCTTCCCGCGCCGTTAAACGTCACATAGGGCTCGTAAAGTAGTTCGCCAATTTTTCCTGTCTTCGGCGAGTCTTTCAACCTCATCAAAGGATTTTATGCCTGTTAATTTGGCCTCTCTTAATAATGTCCTCTTCAGAGTTTCACGCGGTCTGCCTCTTTTTCTTCGGCCTGTTGTGTTCCACTTGATAGCTGTTTTTTGATTCTCTGATCATTTCTTCTCATCAAGTGGCCAACATATGTCCATCTCCTTTTCCTGATCACCCATGAGACTGGTTGTTGTTCAGTCATCTGTCTTATCTCTGACTGTTCTTGAATTCATTCCACTTGATGCCGAGTATTTTCCTTAGGATTTGTTTTCAAAAGAGTCTAATTTCTTTTCTATTTCTTTAGTTGTTTTCCAGCTTTCGCATGCATAAATGAGGGTGGATATTACATTTGAATTGAATAGTCTTAACTTGGTTTTTGTGCTTATAACTTTTGAATTCCATATGTTCTCAAGATTCTTGAAGATTGATGCTGCTTTTGCAATTCTGATCCTAACTTCCTTTCTAGTGTCACCATCCTGGTCTATGTAGCTGCCAAGGTATGCAAATTGATTGACTTCTTCAACATCTGTCCCTTCTATGTGTATTTTTCCATTTTGATTGAGAGGAATTTTCATTATTTTTGATTTGTCCTTGTTAATTTCAAGTCCTATTTTGCTAGCCAGTGAAGACAGGCTGTTTTTTTCGTGCATGAAATTCACATTATTATTGATAAGAGTTATGTCATCAGCAAAATCAAGATCTTCTAGTTGGGTCCCATGTACCCAGTCAATACCTGTGTTACCTGTGCAGCATTTTTTCATTATGAAGTCTATTGTAATCCCAAAAAGTAAAGGAGAGAGTATACATCCTTGTTTCACGCCTGTTTCAATCTGGAACCATTCACTCATCCCTTCTTCTGTCTTGACTGCACAAACATATCCATTGTAGAAGTCCTTAATGATGTTGACAATTTTAGATGGTATTCCATATAGACATAAAATTCTCCATAATGAATCTCTGTGTATGCTATCAAATGCCTTTTTAAAATCTATGAAGTTCAGTATTAATGGTTTCTGCTTTTCAATATGTTCTTCAAGTATTATTCTGAGAGTAAAGATATAGTCGAGACAGCTTCTTCCTTTTCGAAATCCTGCTTGTTCTTCTCTCATTGCAATATCCACTATATCTTTGAGTCTATTCAAAATGACCTTGCAAAATACTTTTGACACAACTGATATTAAGGTTACTCCTCTCCAGTTGTTACAGTCACTAAGGTTGCCCTTTTTTGGTATTTTAACAATGATTCCTTTCTTCCAATTAGAAGGGACCTTTTCTTCTTTCCAAATCTTGTTAAACATTCTCTTAGTTCTTTAGTTCTTTAGACAAAGTTAAACTGGAATTCAGTAATACATAATAATTAGTGTATAAGTATAAGTATACACGGAACCACTGTAGTAAAGCTGTGATAGCAGAATGTATAAACAAGGAAAAAAGTGGGAACAGCTTTATTACTTAACGAGTACACTGTGTACAACACGTTAAATAATAAAGCTGTTCCTTCTTTTTTCCTAGTTTATACAACTGAGAATTCAGACCGGCTGGGTGTAAACATCCGACCTGGAAGATTAGTCTCTGTTCCAGAGCTTTACCAAACACGCTCATCAGAAGAAGAACTGCGGATGACAGTGACTGGAATGTCACTTTTGTCTTTGTGGTACGTTAGATTATAGTGTTGAGAAACAGGTTTCTGCGTCTTCTTGGAGATGTCACTGAGGTGTTGGCGTAAGCTGATCTCTCCAGTATACTTCACCCTGGGACACTTGCATATTATCATATATAAGATATTACGTGATAATGCAAGTGAAGTAATCGTGAATGATACTGTGTATGTGGGAAATGCATCCTGGCTAGTTTCAACAACAAAGGAAAGATGTTTGCATCCGCGGCCAAAAAGGACGTGCCAGTCAACTTGTCTTGTAGGTACTTTACGTTCTTGGCCCATCTGTATGCTACCAAAGTGGTACAGCAAAGTGTGCACATGTGTCAGGTTCGGCCTGGAGAAGAGGTAGATGACGTAACACGTTCACCATCAAACTGTGAGGACGGGAGGATATGGGAGGGAGGACTTCCTGACGGGTAAAATCTTATCTTATATCTTATAAGGCCGATGTAATTCAGCTCCATCATGTGGTTATCCGGATAACCCCACTGTCGAAAGAAACCTGTTGGTCTCATTAGAGAAGTTAAACAGTTCGCAACATAAGCGACACAGTGAGAAGGGAATTGTATCCTTGCAAGAGCAAAGTTGAGAGGAGAAGAGGAAGTAGATTTGTGCATAAGTAGGAATTTAGTGTAAAAAATCAGTTAGTGAGACCTGAAGGTTTATTGTATACTGATGTTGTAAGATCTGAAGGTTTGTAGCATACTGATCTTGTGAGACCTGAAGGTTTGTAGCATACTGATGTTGTGAGACCTGAAGGTTTGTAGCATACCTCATGTTGTGAAACCTGAAGGTTTGTAGTATACTGATGTTGTGAGACCTGAAAGTTTGTAGTATACCTCATGTTGTGAAACCTGAAGGTTTGTAGTATACTGATGTTGTGAGACCTGAAGGTTTGTTGTATATTGATTGTGTGATTTCTGAAAGACTGATAGTAATGGTAATGTCGAGAAACTTCACCAAAGTTGAAGAAATGAGGAAGTAAAAGAAATGGATGGATTAAACTTATTCATAGTCAATGATTTATGAAGATCCTCCTTCGGCATATTTGTGATATAAATATTAGTTAATGTTTATAAAAAAGGCAAGTAAATGATCTTTAAAACATTTCATAATCAAATGTTCAAAGTGGCTCATGAACAGACATGTATAGAAGGACCCATTTTGTTACCTATGATTACTATACTAATGTGGTCGAAATATCTGGAAAGAGTTGAGTTCCAACACAAATAATGTCAGGTGCAAAATTGTAGTGGCAGCGATAGTGTGCTGACACCGCTTATCATGAAGAATGAGTATGTAGAAGGAAACCGTATCCAAGGTAAAGATACGGTAAGTCCTCCTAGATAAGAATTTAGGGGTCTCGAAAGTGAAAAGGACAAGATTAGTGTATTGTCTTCAAATCTTTTGTAGGCAAAATGTACAAGGTGATGTTTGATGTTTGCTATTTGTTGTTTGCTGTTTGCAGTTCGCTGTTTGGTGTTTACTGTTTTTCTATCTGATAAATGGTATTTGGTGTTCGCTGTTTGCTGTGTGATGTTTGATGTTTGGTATTTGATATTTACTGTTTGATTTTTGCTGTTTGGTATTTGATGTTTGCTGTTGGCTATTTGATGTTTGCTTTTTGGTATTTGATGTTTACTATTCGATGTTGTCATTTGTAGTTCGCTGTTTGCTATTTCATGTTTGCTGTTTGCTATTTCATGTTTGCACTTTCCTAGTGAAATCAACTAGTCAGCTTGCAAACCCCCCTGATCCTGATAGAAGATATTCACAAACAATCTTAGATATAGAAGATATTAAAAAACAATCTTAGAGATAGAAGATATTCACAAACAATCTTAGAGATAGAAGATATTCACAAACAATCTTAGAGATAGAAGATATTCACAAACAATCTTAGAGATAGAATATATTCACAAACAGTCTCAGAGATAGAAGATATTCACAAACAATCTTAGAGATAGAATATATTCACAAACAGTCTCAGAGATAGAAGATATTCACAAACAATCTTAGTGATAGAAGATATTCACAAACTGTCTTAGAGATAGAAGATATTCACAAACAATCTTAGAGATAGAAGATATTCACAAACAATCTTAGAGACAGAAGATATTCACAAACTATCTTAGAGATAGAAGATATTCACAAATAATCTTAGAAATAGAAGATATTCACAAACTGTCTTAGAGATAGAAGATATTCACAAACAATCTTAGAGACAGAAGATATTCACAAACTATCTTAGAGCTAGAAGATATTCACAAACAATCTTAGAAATAGAAGATATTCACAAACAATCTTAGAGATAGAAGATATTCACAAACAATCTTAAAGATAGAAGATATTCACAAACAATCTTAGAAAGTTCATTCCTGGACATAACATTATTCACATACTAATATCTGTAGACCTTTTATTTACGGACATAGCAGTATTCAGATACAAACCTTTTATTTGTCAATGTAGCAACATTTTTTTTAAAAATTATGATATTTTTAGTGCTTATTTGTGGAATTTTTACTTGAAAAGATATCAGAAGTTTTTATACTCCTTCAGACTCATATAAAATGAGTCTTCTGCAACACTGTTAGTGCCTATGCACTGATACTGTCAGCCACAGACAAGTTTTACAAGTATGTACCGACACAAACAGCAACAGCTAAAAAAAGAGCAAGACAGGTTTTATGGAACATTATAAATAGTGTGCACTTCAGTCCCTAAAGCTTAGCGCATTGTTTATATTAAGTGGCGTCACTGAAGTAAATGAAAATAGCTAATTATATTAAGTGATGTCACTGAAGTAAATGAAAATAGCTAATTATATTAAGTGATGTCACTGAAGTGAATGAAAATAGTTAATTATATTAAGTGATGTCACTGAAGTAAATGAAAATAGCTAATTATATTAAGTGATGTCACTGAAGTAAATGAAAATAATTAATTATATTAAGTGATGTCACTGAAGTAAATGAAAATAGCTAATTATATTAAGTGATGTCACTGAAGTAAATGAAAATAGCTAATTATATTAAGTGATGTCACTGAAGTAAATGAAAATAGTTAATTATATTAAGTGATGTCACTGAAGTAAATGAAAATAGCTAATTATATTAAGTGATGTCACTGAAGTAAATGAAAATAGCTAATTATATTAAGTGATGTCACTGAAGTAAATGAAAATAGTTGTTTATATTAAGTAACGTCACTGAAGTAAAAGAAAGTAGAGATCCTTGCTTTATTTCACAACCACGTGTCCACAACAACACGTCATAACATGCCACCACCTCAGATCAGAACACTGGCATCAGCTAGACTCCTTACGTGGAGACAACACTTTATTACATTCAGAATATCACAAGCTGTGACACAGTCAGAATATCACAACCTGTGATACAGTCAGAATATCACAAGCTGTGACACAGTCAGAATATCACAACCTGTGACACGGTCAGAATATCACAACCTGTGACACGGTCAGAATATCACAACCTGTGACACAGTCAGAATATCACAAGCTGTGACACAGTCAGAATATCACAAGCTGTGACACAGTCAGAATATCACAACCTGTGACACAGTCAGAATATCACAACCTGTGACACAGTCAGAATATCACAAGCTGTGACACAGTCAGAATATCACAACCTGTGACACAGTCAGAATATCACAAGCTGTGACACAGTCAGAATATCACAACCTGTGACACAGTCAGAATATCACAAGCTGTGACACAGTCAGAATATCATAAGCTGTGACACAGTCAGAATATCACAAGCTGTGATACAGAATATGCTTTGTTAAAAAAAACATTTAATACTGTAGTAATTTTCTGTATATGAGGATAGTTTATTATCGTAGAACAAAATACTGAGACTTTTCTTTATAACAGAAAACATCTTTAGTTCGCAAGTTCCTTGTCTGTAAAAATGATCCCACGGACTATATAAAAGAACAGAAATAAATAAACACACTCACAAACACACACATACACACACTCTCTCTCTCTCTCACTGTATGTGCGTGTCTTCTCTCTCTCTCTCCTCTCTCGCTCTCTTTTCGTTTTCTCTCTTCCTCTTTCAGAAAAGAAGTATTCACCATTTGTGGTATGATATATTTCTGAAAAATGGTCTCTGAGAGTGATAGAAAAGACGAAGAAAGATCGAGATAGAGGTAAGAAGACAAAAAATATTACGACTTACCTGAGAAAGATGATGAACTTATTTTAACTCGAGAACTAACCTCAGCACGAACAATTGTTATTTTTACTGAATATAAAGTAAATTTGTTACTCTAAATGAAGTCACTGTTACAAAAAAATAACCTGTTACACAAATTGAGGTCACTGTTACTAGAAAATAACCTGTTACACAAACTGAGGTCACTGTTACTAGAAAATAACCTGTTACACAAACTGAGGTCACTGTTACTAGAAAATAACCTGTTACACAAACTGAGGTCACTGTTACCAGAAAATAACCTGTTACTTTAACCGAGGTCACTGCTACTAAATACGTTAACACATTCTTCCTATTAGCACACGTACACACATATAAATATATTGTTTCCAACACCAAAACGAGCTACACCAACTACCTGTCAGAAGGAGCAGACTCTTCCCTTTATTCTTGAGAATAGTTTACAACACGGATACGACTTCAACAGCTTTACGACATGAATTATTTATAAAGGTGTACAGCTACTTTACAAATATCCGGTATGCCTGTCTACACAAATACAGCTACATTCACACATATCACATAAATATATAATACATTAAGGAACATCATTCTTCCTAACGTTGTACTAAAGAGTGTTAATACACAACTTATAAGTACATATATGGCTGATTTTAATATCACTTTCTGGAGAACATCAAGACCTGACTAGGGAAAATGCTGCAACATTTAAGTTATTTGTAGTTTGAAGAAGGTCCAAGATCTAAGAGGAAAAGTTATTTATTGTTTGAAGAAGGTCCAAGATCTAAGAGGAAAAATTGTTTATTGTTTGAAGAAGGTCCAAGATCTAAGAGGAAAAATTGTTTGAAGAAAGTCCAGGATCTAACAGAAGAAGCTCCAAGATCTAAGAGGGAAAAACTATTCAAGTCTCATTTTTCATTTTTTGATCGTGTGAGAAAAAGAAAAGAGGAGAGGGAGGGAGATAACGATCTATGCTAAGAGAATGAAGTATTATCGTGTAAACATTTTTATACGTCCCAAATATTTCTGCATAATGCTCTGGCTCCCTGAAATGTAATTTTTGTTACGGACGGGAACCAAGTGTCGGTTAATTCTCTGCTCCCACGAGA
Source organism: Achatina immaculata (assembly GCA_009760885.1). Classification (NCBI taxonomy): domain Eukaryota; kingdom Metazoa; phylum Mollusca; class Gastropoda; order Stylommatophora; family Achatinidae; genus Lissachatina; species Lissachatina immaculata. The sequence goes on from CM019696.1 coordinate 701,061, forward strand.
GTTGGAGAATCTGTGACATTGTTTTATTGAGCATTTCACGCTTTGTAGAAAATTTTGAATGTTTCTTTCGCGTTTCCAGAAGTTAAGAATATTTGGTAGACATTACATACTTGTTTATGTTAATCTTTTGCTTATGTTAATTTCTTGTTTATGTTCATCTCTTGTTTATGTTCACCTCTTTCAGATCATTTATAAACCGTCCGGAATAAATTGAAAAGTAAAGTTGCTAAGTTGTCGAATTTCATTAACAATCCGGATATTTCTGATGATAGAAGTCACTAGAAAATGTCTTAAATATTTCTTACTTCTACTTTCTTCTTGCTATTTATTATCAACAAATTGCTTTCACTGACTTTAATCTCCAGTGCTAAGCTTTTTGCCATATTGCTGACTTTAATCTGCGGTGCTAAGCTTTTGGCTATGTTGCTGACTTTAATCTTCAGTGCTAGATTTTTGGTCATATTTCTGAGTTTATCTGTCTGAAATCAGTGCTCGTTCTTGGATGTCCTATCTTGGTTGTCTCATATTTCTTTGTCTATCTATATTGTTCAAGAATGTTCTGTCTTGGTTATCCTATATTGATTTGTCGATGTTGCTCTAGAATGTTCTGTCTTGGTTGTCCCATATTTCTTGGTCTGTGTATGTTGTTCTAAGATGTCCTATTTTTACTGTCATATATTTATTGGTCTGTCTTGTCCTGTCTGGGATGTCTCTTATTTTAACTCGAGAACTAACCTCAGCACGAACAATTGTTATTTTTACTGAATATAAAGTAAATTTGTTACTCTAAATGAAGTCACTGTTACAAAAAAATAACCTGTTACACAAATTGAGGTCACTGTTACTAGAAAATAACCTGTTACACAAACTGAGGTCACTGTTACTAGAAAATAACCTGTTACACAAACTGAGGTCACTGTTACTAGAAAATAACCTGTTACACAAACTGAGGTCACTGTTACCAGAAAATAACCTGTTACTTTAACCGAGGTCACTGCTACTAAATACGTTAACACATTCTTCCTATTAGCACACGTACACACATATAAATATATTGTTTCCAACACCAAAACGAGCTACACCAACTACCTGTCAGAAGGAGCAGACTCTTCCCTTTATTCTTGAGAATAGTTTACAACACGGATACGACTTCAACAGCTTTACGACATGAATTATTTATAAAGGTGTACAGCTACTTTACAAATATCCGGTATGCCTGTCTACACAAATACAGCTACATTCACACATATCACATAAATATATAATACATTAAGGAACATCATTCTTCCTAACGTTGTACTAAAGAGTGTTAATACACAACTTATAAGTACATATATGGCTGATTTTAATATCACTTTCTGGAGAACATCAAGACCTGACTAGGGAAAATGCTGCAACATTTAAGTTATTTGTAGTTTGAAGAAGGTCCAAGATCTAAGAGGAAAAGTTATTTATTGTTTGAAGAAGGTCCAAGATCTAAGAGGAAAAATTGTTTATTGTTTGAAGAAGGTCCAAGATCTAAGAGGAAAAATTGTTTGAAGAAAGTCCAGGATCTAACAGAAGAAGCTCCAAGATCTAAGAGGGAAAAACTATTCAAGTCTCATTTTTCATTTTTTGATCGTGTGAGAAAAAGAAAAGAGGAGAGGGAGGGAGATAACGATCTATGCTAAGAGAATGAAGTATTATCGTGTAAACATTTTTATACGTCCCAAATATTTCTGCATAATGCTCTGGCTCCCTGAAATGTAATTTTTGTTACGGACGGGAACCAAGTGTCGGTTAATTCTCTGCTCCCACGAGAGTTGGAGAATCTGTGACATTGTTTTATTGAGCATTTCACGCTTTGTAGAAAATTTTGAATGTTTCTTTCGCGTTTCCAGAAGTTAAGAATATTTGGTAGACATTACATACTTGTTTATGTTAATCTTTTGCTTATGTTAATTTCTTGTTTATGTTCATCTCTTGTTTATGTTCACCTCTTTCAGATCATTTATAAACAGTCCGGAATAAATTGAAAAGTAAAGTTGCTAAGTTGTCGAATTTCATTAACAATCCGGATATTTCTGATGATAGAAGTCACTAGAAAATGTCTTAAATATTTCTTACTTCTACTTTCTTCTTGCTATTTATTATCAACAAATTGCTTTCACTGACTTTAATCTCCAGTGCTTAGCTTTTTGCCATATTGCTGACTTTAATCTGCGGTGCTAAGCTTTTGGCTATGTTGCTGACTTTAATCTTCAGTGCTAGATTTTTGGTCATATTTCTGAGTTTATCTGTCTGAAATCAGTGCTCGTTCTTGGATGTCCTATCTTGGTTGTCTCATATTTCTTTGTCTATCTATATTGTTCAAGAATGTTCTGTCTTGGTTATCCTATATTGATTTGTCGATGTTGCTCTAGAATGTTCTGTCTTGGTTGTCCCATATTTCTTGGTCTGTGTATGTTGTTCTAAGATGTCCTATTTTTACTGTCATATATTTATTGGTCTGTCTTGTCCTGTCTGGGATGTCTCTTATTTCTTGACTTGTCTAATTGTCTTGTCTAGGCTGTTCTATATTTATTGGTCTGTCTATGCTATCCTGTCTAGGTTATTTAGTATTTCCTAACTTGTCTAGATCGTCATATCCTGGTTGTTCCATATTTTTTGACATATCTGAATTGTCTTACAATGCGTGTCTCATATTTGATGATCTGCCCAGGATGTCCTGAATTGTTGCATATTTCTTGATTATTCTAGGTTGTCCTGTCCTAGTTGTTTCTCATTTACTGGTCTGCCTAGGTTGTCCTGTCTTGTTTTACATTTTATTGGTCTGCTCTGCCTAGATTCCCCAGCCCTGGTTGTTCCATATTTATTGGTCTGCCTAGGTTATTCTGTCTTGTTTCACATTTATGAACTTGCCTAGGTTGTCCTGTCTTGTTTCACATTTATGAACTTGCCTAGTTGTCCTGTCTTGTTTCACATTTATTGGTCTGCCTAGGTGTCCTGTCTTGTTTCACATTTATTGGTCTGCCTAGGTGTCCTGTCTTGTTTCATATTTATGGGCCTGCCTAGGTTGTCCTGTCTTATTTCATATTTATGGCTCTGCCTAGGTATTCTGTCTTGTTTCATATTTATGGATTTGCCTAGGTTGTCCTGTCTTGTTTCACATTTATGAATCTGCCTAGGTTGTCCTGTCTTGTTTCACATTTATGAATCTGCCTAGGTTGTACTGTCTTGTTTCACATTTATGAATCTGCCTTGGTTGTCCTGTCTTGTTTCACATTTATGAATCTGCCTAGGTTGTACTGTCTTATTTCATATTTATGGCTCTGCCTAGGTGTTCTGTCTTGCTTCACATTTATGAATCTGTCTAGGTTGTGCTGTCTTGTTTCACATTTATGGGTCAGCCTAGGTTGTCCTGTCTTATTTCATATTTATGGCTCTGCCTAGGTTGTGCTGTCTTATTTCACATTTATGGCTCTGCCTAGGTTGTGCTGTCTTATTTCACATTTATGGCTCTGCCTAGGTTGTGCTGTCTTATTTCACATTTATGGCTCTGCCTAGGTTGTGCTGTCTTATTTCACATTTATGGCTCTGCCTCGGTTGTGCTGTCTTATTTCACATTTATGGCTCTGCCTCGGTTGTGCTGTCTTATTTCACATTTATGGCTCTGCCTTGGTTGTGCTGTCTTATTTCACATTTATGGCTCTGCCTAGGTTGTGCTGTCTTATTTCACATTTATGGCTCTGCCTTGGTTGTGCTGTCTTATTTCACATTTATGGCTCTGCCTAGGTTGTGCTGTCTTATTTCACATTTATGGCTCTGCCTAGGTTGTGCTGCCTGGAATGCCCGCATTAATGTCTGTTCGTGATAATACATAACTATTTATCCAGATAAATGCATATTGCCAATCTGAACATGTGAATTCATATAACATACGCTTTATCATACTGACAAAACGCATTTTTGACATATACAAATCTCACGTATTGGTTTACAGTCATGAAAACGAGCAGGAAGATTAAGGATATTATTTATTACGGTTTTAATACCAACAAAATGAACTTTCACATCCACGGTTTTTATCTACATTCTAAATTAGCAAGACTGTCAGTTCGTCTAGTGTAACTCCTGGACTCTTACATCCACGTTTTTATCTACATTCTAAATTAGCAAGATTGACAGTCCATTTACTCTACGTTGGTCACGTGTCAGTGCGCACGTTCCAAGTTCTTCCTCGATATGCCTGTGTCACATATATAACACACAACACGTCACGTCGCGACAAATTTGCAGGTAGGTATGGTAGGTGTGGTTTGAAATCTTATAGACACAAGGATATTCAGCAAACGATCAAGTGATCCTTATGGTTTAGTGTAAGACGATCCGTTTTGATTGCAAGGTATAGCCAATGTTTAATCCCCGCCCTACGCAGTAAAAAATGTTATAGGACCATTGAAACTTCAAGTCAGTGGTTTTAAAAATTTTCCTTCGTAAGCCTTTCCCCAAGTTCTTGCTGCAAGATGTCCCAGGAAATCATTTAGGATAATAAGTTAATGTCAAGCTAATTTGAAATTATTCAGTAAGTCATCATCATCATCATCAGGTGCAGTGCCGACTGGCGTTGGCTATTATGCTTCTCCAGAGTACACGATCCTTCATGCAGGCCATCAGCTCAGTTGGTGATCTCCTCTCACACCATCCCGTCAGACTGTCCTGTATCATTTCTCTTGGTCTTCCTCTTGATCTTCTTCCTTTTATTTTTCCTGTTGTTACAATATTTTCAATGCCCCATCTTCTCATTGCATGTCCTATGAAAGTACATTGTCTCTCTCTTATCTTTTTGACAAGGTTTTTTTCTCTCTCCAGCTCTTCTCATACATTCTTCATTAGTTATTTTTGCTGTTCAGGGGATTCGCAACATTCTTCTTACAAACCACATTTCTGCTGCTTCCAATGATTTTTGTGCAGACTTGCCTATTGTCCATGATTCACTTCCATATAACAAGATAGGTTCAATATAGCATTTTAGGACTCGTTTTCTAACATTCATTGATAAGAATGTGTTGGTTAATATGTTTCTCATTCTCTGAAATGCAGTCTTTGTTTGGCCTATTCTGTTCTTAATTTCTGTTCTGCATTTCCCATCTGCAGTTATTACTGCTCCAAGGTATTTGAATTTCTGCACCTGCTTTAGAATAGTTCTGTTTATATTTATACTGCATGCTGGTGGATTCTGTTTCTTAGATATAAGATATCTGATATATAGATATAAGATATTCAGTAAGTGCTGAATTAAAAGATTACGACATATTCCTGTATGTGGACCATTTGAAGCAACTAAATTATGACAGGGAATCTCGTTTCATTGATCTGCTGGATATGGATATCCCGGCATGGATATTGGATCAGTCTGTGGTGAATACAGGCGATGTTGTAACATTTCAAGAAGTGCTCATCGACTTACAGAACGAAATGAACACCGAAGCATTTTTTTAAATGGGAGAAACATTATTTTTGGGTAAATGCTGCAGTTTCCGAAAATTTCCACAGCTTTGGGAGAACGAAAATCTGTTTCTCCAGGGCATTTCCCAAGTCATATTTGGTAGAATCAGGTTTCAGTCGAGTGCGTTATTTGTTGATACATGTGTAAGGAGGAGAATGAGAGGAATGAGGGGAATTAATTAAATTCTTACAATGGTACAAACATACTGTGTTTCCGACCCTAATTTTGAAGAACAACTGACCACAGCCATCCCGGTTCCTGGATTCTTTTTAGTCAACAGTTCAACCTATAGATATTATGTCTACTCTGTTTTCTCATCATCTCTCATACCAAATATCTCAATGTGTAAAGCAACTGACAAAGAAGTTTATTATGACAATTGTCAAGACACTCATCATGCATACACACAATACCAATAACAGTTCAACCACATTACACACATGAGGACCACAGTATATATACATACGAACCCGCCTGGACATAGTGACGAGAGATGATCTGCGATTATCTCTTACCTCACTGGAACCTGCCATTAAAAAACTTGCATCACGTCACCAAGCTCACATTGACCAATATAAATTCCACTAAAAATAAATTATATATGTAACTATGTGATGTAAGCTGCATTAATAAACGCAGTTCAAATAGAAACATATAGTCAGTTTACAAGGCAAGTGTATTGCATGTGGCTATTTTTTTTCACCAGTTATGAGACCCGGGGGTGGGTGGATGTGGAGATGAGATAAAGGGGGGGGGGGCGGGGGGGGGACCGAACCCTCAGGGGAAAAAAACAAGGTCAGAAGGGGGCCGCAGATTGAAAAAGGTCGAGAAACATTGGTCTTGATCTCTGTGTTCTTAAGCTGTGAAAATGTGTTAAACATTATAATTATTCACCTGGATCTGTCCAGCTGTTGTTTAAGAGATTTTATGCCTGTTTATAAACTGATATAACCTTCTTCATAAACTGTTTAAGAGATTTTAAATCTGTTTATAGTTTGATCTAACTCTCTATATAAACTTAGATTTTAAATCTGTTTATAGGTTGATCTAACTCTCTCCATAAACTGTTTAAGAGATTCTAAATCTGTTTATAGATTGATCTGTTAGATCTCTGCATAAACTGTTCTAAAATAGACTTTATTATTATTGTTATATTACAGCTCGAGTATTGGAAATATTCAGAAATTCGTAGCTTCACTAACACAGTCTGGCATGACAGATGAAGACGCATAAAGATGAAATTATTAAAAATAAAATAAGAATGTTATACAAAACATGATGCAAATGTGATGAACCATTGAAAGACTTCAGACGTGTAATACACAGTTACATAATAACATACAACCAAATAGATAAATGTACACACAGAGACACAAGTGAAGTTAGTGTGAATTCGTTAAAAAAAGAAATAAGGTCAACAAACAGTTATTAGAAATGAGGTAAACGACACTATATGAAAGTTTAGAAAAAAAGCCCTCCAGCACGAAATGATCTCTTCACCGCTGGAGAATATAGTTCTTTGTCCATTAGCATCTTTCGATGGGTTTTTTTTCCAAGCTGGTGATCAGATACTTTCGCGATCTTATTTTGTGTACATAGAATGTTGTTCTTTATATCAATTAAAAAGGCTTTTTTTCTAAAAGTCTGAAGTATTTCCTCTCACTTATCTTCATTATACCATGTTTTCCAAACTCCGCTAAGTCCGAAAATTTCAAGTTCAGCTTGTATTAGACTGTGTTAGGTTTCTGAAAATTTATGTTTCTGTAAACTTTTGTTTCTGTAAATTTATGTTTCAGAAAATTTATATTTATCTAAAATTATTTTTATTTCATCCAAGTGATTTGCCTTACTCATTTATTTTATCACTTGCAATTAAAATAATTCTTTGGTGAAACATTTCTGCAGATTCACAGAGAATGTACAGTGGCTTATCACAGTGTCGTGACTTAGTTTTAAAAGCCTTATGTCAACCATGCTAGTCATTGATACACTCCAGTGATTTCCTCTGATGTGTAAACAGAGTTACTGATCCTAACATAACGTCTCAGTGAATTTCTTTGTATCATTTAAATCACAGAGAGCTTTCATTCACTGAAGCATGAAATTTATCACCAGCAATATTCTGTTGAGACTTGCGGATAATGTTGTTATTTATGTTATGGTTAATATAGTCTTTTATGTCAAGTCCAGTTCCTCTATCACCGATTGATACGACCTGTAGTCAGTGATGTAGTCAGTGATGTAGTCAGTGATGTAGTCAGTGATGGACACCGCAGAATATGGGGGTTTGTAGGTGTGCGGCCACCGACATTTTTTATGTACTAACCTGCTACTTCCTTGTAAACTATAATCAGTCACGTTCTACAGCAGTGCGGGGTTGGAAAGAGTCGTTCTACAGCAGTGTGGGGTTGGAAAGAGTCGTTCTACAGCAGTGTGGGGTTGGAAAGAGTCGTTCTACAGCAGTGTGGGGTTGGAAAGAGTCGTTCTACAGCAGTGTGGGGTTGGAAAGAGTCGTTATACAGCAGCGTGGGGTTGGAAAGAGTCGTTCTACAGCAGTGTGGGGGCTGGAAAGAGTCGTTCTACAGCAGTGTGGGGGCTGGAAAGAGTCGTTCTACAGCAGTGCGGGGGTTGGAAAGAGTCGTTCTACAGCAGTGCGGGGGTTGGAAAGAGTCATCATTTAAGTTCTACAGCTGTGTGGGGGTTGGAAAGAGTCATCATTTAAGTTCTACAGTAGTGCAGGGGTTGGAAAGAGTCATCACTTAAGTTCTACAGCAGTGTGGGGTTGGAAAGAGTCGTTCTACAGCAGTGTGGGGGCTGGAAAGAGTCGTTCTACAGCAGTGTGGGGGTTGGAAAGAGTCGTTCTACAGCAGTGTGGGGTTGGAAAGAGTCGTTCTACAACAGTGTGGGGTTGGAAAGATTCGTTCTACAACAGTGTGGGGTTGGAAAGAGTCGTTTTACAGCAGTGTGGGGTTGGAAAGAGTCATCAGCTGAGTTCTACAACAATGCGGGGGTTGGAAAGAGTCGTTCTACAGCAGTGTGGGGTTGGAAAGATTCGTTCTACAGCAGTGTGGGGTTGGAAAGAGTCGTTCTACAGCAGTGCGGGGGTTGGAAAGAGTCATCATTTAAGTTCTATAGTGGTGCGGGGGTTGGAAAGAGTCATCATTTAAGTTCTACAGCTGTGCGGGGGTTGGAAAGAGTCATCATTTAAGTTCTACAGCTGTGTGGGGGTTGGAAAGAGTCATCACTTAAGTTCTACAGCAGTGTGGGGGTTGGAAAGAGTCATCATTTAAATTCTACAGCAGTGTGGGGTTGGAAAGAGTCGTTCTACAGCAGTGCGGGGGTTGCAAAAAGTCATCATTTAAGTTCTACATTAGTGTGGGGGTTGGAAAGAGTCATAATTTAAGTTCTACAGCAGTGCGGGGGTTGGAAAGAGTCATCAGCTGAGTTCTACATTAGTGCGGGGGTTGGAAAGAGTCATCATTTAAGTTCTACAGTAGTGTGGGGATTGGAAAGAGTCATCATTTAAGTTCTACAGTAGTGGGGGGGATTTGGAAAGAGTCATCATTTAAGTTCTACATTAGTGCGGGGTTGGAAAGAGTCGTCAGTAGTGTGGGGGTTGGAAAGAGCCATCATTTAAGTTCTACATTAGTGCGGGGGTTGGAAAGAGTCATCATTTAAATTCCACATTAGTGCGGGGGCTTAAAAGAGTCATCATTTAAGTTCTACAGTAGTGTGGGGATTGGAAAGAATCATAATTTAAGTTCTACAGTAGTGGGGGGAGGAATTTGGAAAGAGTCATCATTTAAGTTCTACATTAGTGCGGAGTTGGAAAGAGTCGTCAGTAGTGTGGGGATTGGAAAGAGTCATCATTTAAGTTCTACAGTAGTGCGGGGGATGTAAAGAGTCATCATTTAAGTTCTACAGTAGTGTGGGGGTTGTAAAGAGTCATCATTTAAGTTCTACAGTAGTGGGGGGGGGGAGGTTGGAAAGAGTCATCATTTAAGTTCTACATTAGTGCGGGGGTTGGAAAGAGTCGTCATTTAAGTTCTACAGTAGTGTGGGGGTTGGAAAGAGTCATCATTTAAGTTCTACATTAGTGCGGGGGTTGGAAAGAGTCATCATTTAAATTCCACACTAGTGCGGGGGCTTAAAAGAGTCATCATTTATGTTCTACAGCAGTGCGGGGGTTGGAAAGAGTCATCATTTAAGTTCTACAGCAGTGCGGGGGTTGGAAAGATATAATATAATATGGTCATTGATTCATATATTAACGGCTGAAGAAGTTCGAATTCATATCGTCATTTACTTCTCCCACTTGAATCGATGTATGCTCGTCTTTGAGTATAGAAGCACACTTTGGATGTTTAAAGGTTATCAGTATCAACATAAAGCACTTTCATACAACATTGTCAGCACGTCGTTAACGTGCTGGAATTTTGACTTCTTATAGCAATTATAGCCTTATTATTTATCGTATTATACACCAATTTTCGTTAGCTATTATAGGGCATTATCGTCATACACAATCCAGATTTCTGTGGTCTAAAATAGGTTTCGCAAATGTTACAACATTTAATTGAGTAAGTCCGTCGAAAAGTTAACCGAATCCATTTAATTCTGATAAATAAGACCACAGATGTATTGTTGGCAACGTCACTTGGAATAAGACGCTATTAATAAGTCATTTGCAAGTCCCTCGAGGAACTCTGCCTCCCTTACCGCTCTCTCGTAGGTCTCTCTGTTGTAAGCAGGATGCCCTGCTGCTGATGAATTATCCATTTCCAGATTATCAACGATGTCATGTAGCCATCTACGCCTTGGTCTTTCTCTCTTTTTCCCATTATGTATCCTTCCAAGATGGTCTTCTCTAAATTATCTTGACGTTTAATGTGTTAAAATATTTAAGTTTTCTCTGTTTAATCCTCTTTACTAGCCAGGCTTCTTCAATATTAAATTCTTGTAGTATGGATCTATGTGTTCTTTTTTGTGTCCATGATATTTGAACATCTCTTCTGTAGTATTTACATTAAAAGGCATTTATGTGTTCCTCAACTGTTTTGTTAAGTATCCAGGTCTCACGGGCAAATGTTGGAATGTGAAAGATGCATTCCTTACAAAATCTTCTAAGAACAGTGCAAGCGCGTGGCGTGGCGTCATCGCCCACGTAGTAACTTTGAGTCCTGTATATAGGAAGGTTGTTGGCACGCAGTCAAAGAGAGGTTTAGAGTTTTATGGCGGGTTGAGTCGTTGGTCTGGCCATGTATCGTGAAATACTCAGTGCCTGCCAACTCACACTGTTTGATTATATCGTGTTATGAACATCATATGTGATGTGGATTATGTCTTTCATGTAGTATGAGGAAAATTCTATCAGATTCATGGTCGATAGTCACAAGTTGGGTGAGCTCATATCTAGTCCATCAAGCCCTTCGTTCGCTGGTCTGGTAGATATGTATATGTCGATATGACATTCTGGAGATACGTAGCCTGGCTGCAGCATCTTCATTCAGTGAGGCAATTAGCACATGGAAAGTGTGAAGTGGGGAGATGGAGTGATTATTTCAGTGAATTAGCACACCAGAATTTGTAGTATTATTCCAGTGAACTAGCAAGCCAAAAGATGTGTGCCATTATGTCAGTTCATTAGCACACCAGAAGATGTGTAGTATTATGTTAGTGCAGTAGTACACCAGAAGATGTGTCGTATTATTCCAGTGCATGAGCACACTAGGAGACCAGGATATATGTGTGTAGAGGGGCTTGGCAGCAGTGCTGTAATTGCAGAAGTGTAGCAGCACATCGCACTCCAGGAAGATGAGTGTCTCATAGATCAGCAGTAGGCAAGGATAGAATAACTGCGATGGCACCAATGGATAAATGTGTGTTACTTAGCTTATGTTGAGAGGGACCAAGGGATCCCAGGCCAGCATCAGGCACATACAGATTTAGTTTTATCTCTAGAGAGTTATTATGTTACATTGATTATACGTATCTTGCTGTAATATGTTACATTGATGATATATGTCTTGCTGTAAATGTTGCATTTATGTTATGATTGTTATCATGACGACATATATGGATGTCCTATGTATGTCATGTCTGTGGTGGCGCCACATGATATATGTAGAGAGTTAATAAAATGGATGTATTTTGATACTGGACTTGGTAATATGTAAGAGGGGAAGTCACTAAGTAACTCGCAAATTGAAATATTTTATCAGTGGCAGTTATCAGGTAGTATTTAAATATATCCTTAGATATTATCATCATCCAACTTTATAATAGTTGTATGTAGGGGGCGCTGGGAGTTACGTGCGCATACGCAAAGCAATAACAATATGGCTACCCAACTGTTAGTGTGTACCAAAGAAGAACAGAGAAGTGTAGTGCGATTTTTGTGGGCTAAAGGACATTCAGTTGAGGACATTCATAAGGAAATGGTTATTGTTTATACTGAAGAGTGTTTATCACGTAAAGCGGTCTATAACAGGGTAAAAAAATTTTCTCAGGGACGCACAGAAATTGTTGATAAAGTCCGATTTGGCCGTCCTGTTGAGATTGCAACAGAAACGACTGTGCAACGTGTGAATGAGATTATCAGAGCTAACAGACGAGTAACGATAGACAGTGTAGCAAGTGCATTCGGATGTCCACATGGCTTAGCCTACAGAATAATGCATGAGCAATTTCGGAAAGTTTAATCACGTTGGGTACCCAGAGATCTGAATGATGAACACAAAATGAACCGATTAGGTTTGTCATTGAGTATCTCTGTCATTACGCATATGAAGGTGAAGACATGCTCCAAAGGATTATTACTGGAGACGAGCCTTGGGTGCACTACTACCAACCCGAATCAAAACGTGCCTCAATGCAATGGAAACCGTCATCGCCATGAGCAAAATAAAAAAAAAATCAAGATTACGCCTTCTGCGGGGAAGGTTATGCTGACAGTGTTCTGGGATTATCAAGGAGTATTGTTAACCAAGTTCCAGAAGCATGGTGACAGTGTGAATTCTGTATCGTACTGTGAAGTTCTGTCGATGACACGGGATGCAATTCGAAGAAAACGTCCAGGTCTGCTGACTAGAGGTGTGCTTCTCCTTCATGACAATGCCAGACCACATACGACTCGGTTAACCCAAGATAAAATTAGCCAGTTGGGTTGAGAAGTTTTTGAACGTCCACCCTATAGTCCTGACATAGTTCCAAATGATTTTCACCTGTTTGGTTCATTGAAAAACCACCTTGGCGGGACAAGATTCTCGAGTGACGAAGAGGTGGAAACAGAAGTGAAAAAATGGTTCAGAAATCGGACTCCCGATTTCTACGCCATGGGTAATGCATCACTGATTACACGATGGGACAAATGTATCAATGTTGGTGGCGATTACGTTAAGAAATATGGGAATAATGTAGGTTCAGAAAGTAAAAGTTTTCAAATTACTGTCGTATTTAGTTTTTTTTAAAGGCATTTGCGAGTTAGTTAGTGTCTTCCCCTTGTATTTCATGTTTCTGTGAAGTATGGATGTACTTGTATGTGATTTGATGCATGACTGGCATACAGTATTCTGGGAAGGGAATCCTGGGTTGTAGAGTTGGTTTTAGGAATGGCCACCCCAGTATGGTAGTATATTTTTCATGGATCTGTGGGTTTCAGATGAATTTTGGTCCTGTCCCTCTCTTAACTGTCTCCAATATGTGGACTTAGCAACCAGCTAAGTTTACACCTGACTGGATTTCGGGATGAGTCAGCCCACTCACTTTTTTTAAAAACTATGTGCAAATTGCGTTCTAAGATTAACAAATATGCCTTACCTGTCTTTTGCGTCAGATCCGTCTGTTTAATTGCCCAGTCCACTATCTCTTTCATGTCGTAGGCTTCAGGGATTAGTTTGTTTTCTACTTTTATTGTGTTCTCGCTTCTCATTGTGTCTTGCATTTTTTTGGTATCTACTTAGTGGAGAGGAGCATACAGAACTACAAAAATAAGATTTTTAAGGGCATGCATCTTTCCCATCGCAACATATGCCTGTGAGACCTGGACATTTAACAAAACAGCTGAGAAACACATAAATGCCTTTGAATGTAAATGCTACAGAAGAGTTCTCCAAATATCGTGGACACAAAAAAGAACAAATATATCTATACTACAAGAGCTTAATATTGAAGAAGGCTGGTAGTAAAGAGAATTAAAGAGAGAGAACTTAAATATTTTGGACACATTAAACGTCATGATAATTTAGAGAAGACCGTATTGGAAGGATACATAATGGGAAAAAGAAAAAGAGGAAGACCGAAACGAAGATGGCTGCAAGACATCGTTGACGTTCTGGAGATGGATGCAGCAGCAGCAGGCCATCTTGCTCACAACCGAGAGGCCTACAGGAGTGCTGTTTGGGAGGCAAAGTTCCGCAAGGGACATGCAAAGGAATGAATGAATGACTTAGTCTGATACTCTTCTGAGCGTCATGCCATTATATTACTACTAATGCTAGTAGTTCATCTCCCTCCCATCGGTTCTCAAACTTTACATTGTTTCTGACCTACTTTCTACTTATCAGTAATAATAAATAAAATAAAACTGTTCATACTAATAATAATAACATTAATAAAATTAGTAATGATAATATCCTAATTTACAAGAGACTATGCTACTAGAGTTATACCGAAAGTCAAGAGCAACAATCTTTTAAAAATCAGAATTTATAGATTGAAAAAATGTAAATGTATCACCTTAACTGCATCCTTTACACTTCATGTAGAGGTCACATGACGTCACCATCATGTGTCACGTGACCACGCGCAGCAGAAACAAAATGGCAGGTGCTGAAGTTTCGTTTCGTCAAGAGGAATTCCCCGCTTCTGAAATTCACAAAAGAATTCACCTTGCTTATGGAGTTGTGTGATGGGTGTTAGCAGTGGTAGGAGGTGGGTGAAACATTTCAAAGATGGAAACAAGAGCATCCATGATATGCAGCACAGCCGTCGCCCTCGAACTGCCTCCACTGAACGCAACGTGGAAAGGGTTGACAGCATCATTAAAGAAAACAGACGTGTCACAGTATCTGAAATCGCTGTAAATCATAGAATAGGACAGAACTCAGTACAGAAAATGATTGAAACCCTAGGCTATAGAAAAGTGTGTGCCCACTGAGTCCAAATGTCCAGAAAGCAGTGCGACTGTGCCTTCGGTCAGCTGGAACGGAATTCTATCGGTAGTGTACTTTCAAACATGAAGAGCGATGGGGAAAATGTGTGCAGAGAAATGGCGATTATGTTGAAAAGTGAAGAAAATGATGTAAATAAGGTGATACATTTATATTTTCTCTATCTATAAATTGTGATTTTGAAAAAAAAAATTGCTCACGACTTTCTGTATGTCCTCGTACACACCACCCCTTGTTTTTAGTCATATTGTTAATTTTATGACTGTAGAAAAACTAGCAAAGTGTCTTGTAACTACCAAACTACCAAAATATGTTTGCATCTGAACAACGAAATATAAAAAAAAATCACTTTGCAGTCACACCCCCACCCCCTTGTTTTAGTCAGAATGTCAACGTTACCGAATGCTTCGTCTAAATACATAGTGATTGTAAGGAATATTGCTCATGATTAAAGAGATGTGACTCATGTAAATCTTATGAATTAAATTAAATTACTTTTTAAAATATCCCTGAATACTAATGATTATACAGTCGAGAAAATTTTGCATTAAATATGGGTGCAGGTCATGTTTTCTAGAAGGTCCAGTCCGTGGAACTGTTAGGTGCTTAAAATGATGTCAGTAGAGAGTTAGGTTTCGCTGTGTTAGGACGTAGTGAGTTTTTCCTTAGTAAAGTAACTGTAGAACTAGTGACTGCAGGTGTTGTTATAATGTTTGTGATGAAGAGTAATTTCTTATTAGGAATTGTGAGATATTTCATTTAGTATCCCGTGGGAGCTATCTTATGTGAGATGCAAGCCATCTGGATTTTCTTGTTCTTGTATGCTGATCAGTTTGACGTATAACATAACATATTTTCACTAACATGAATTCATCGGTTAATATCATCATCATGTTTTCTTAATTAAATGTTTTGTGATCAGCACTGGATGCACTTAGTCGATTGATTTAGCGTTATTGTTGAAAGAATTCTGGGTTGAAAGCTGAGCATCAGTTCAAGGAGCTATGTACGAACGGCCCACAAGTCTGAAGTACCATAGAGTAGTGAAGATTGAGTGCCTATAAATATATACGGCACATTCTACCGAAGTACAGTAGTACAGTTGGAGGTAGAGAAGAACGGAAATGACATTAATATCATTCAAGTGCATTCATAACTAAAATAGTCATCGTAATCTTAAATTAACAGCATTCTACAATTATATATATATATATATATAACCAAATAAAAAGAGAAAAAAAATGAGAAAAAATTTCCATCTACTTTACATAATCACATTGTCTCAATATTTCAAAAACTGGAGGCATGTAAGAGTACGTGGCATTTAATTCACGAGGATATGTAATGGGCAAGTTAGTAGAATGTATAAAATAGGAAAATGCTGGAAAATCACCAAAACCATAGAAAACAAGTTGAATTCTTTCCAGACTAAATGTTTACGTAGAATTAAAAAAATATTTTGACCAAACACCATAAGAAATAACATCTTATTGGCAGAAATGCAGATGAAACCACTGACAACAATTATTGAGGAAAGACGCTGGCGATGGTTGGGACATGTGCTCCGAATGACTGACAACTCACTACCAAAAATAGCACTAAGATGGACACCACAGGGGAGCAGAAGTAAGGGTAGACCAAAAGAGACATGGAGAAGAACAACAGAAAGGATGTTGAGCAATAGAGGGCTCACCTGGGCAAGAGCAGAAAAAAAAGGCGAAAGACAGGCATTTGTGGAAAACCCTTGCGGAAGCCCCATGTGCCCTGGGCACTTAAGGTTCAGAGAGAGAGAGATAAAATAGGAAAAAAGTAGGAGCAGCTTTATTACTTAACGTAATAAAGCTGCTCCTACTTTTTTCCTATTTTATACATTCTGGTATCACAGCTTTACTGCAGTGCTTCGTGTATAATTGTATACTTATACACTAATTATTGGACAAGTTAGTGTCCTTTCAGGGGTACATATTTATGTTCTTCATTCATTATCTCTCCGCTTCACATTTTCCCTCCCCCCCCCACCTTCTCTAGCGGCTATCATGTTTCTATTGCCTTTCCCCCCACCCCTTTCTATCACTTGTTTTCCTCCTCTCTCTCCACCTCTTCTTTACAGTTGGCTCTATCGGATATCCGTTGTGTGGTCCGCGTGGTCCTTCTAAGACACACACTTCTCTGCTTTTTACTTCTGGAGGAGGCCACATTAAGATAAGTTCTTCGTTTTTTTGTTGTCTCGTTGTGTATGTGATCCTCGAAAAAGGCTCACGCCGAAATATCGGATGTTGTATGTTTTTCATTTATACATTCCCATACTTTCTATTCGCTTTTTCTCACTTTACTCACTCCCTCCCTCACTTTGTAAAACTGCACCATACACCTCTATCTACCTTTTTTATTTAAACCAGTTTTACTGCAGTCGCCATCCCTTTTATGTGGTGATGAAAAAGGATGGTTCACACCGTTCTGTTAGGACTATCGTGCGTTCAGTGCAATGACACTTTCACCTAGGATTGCTACGGAATTTCTGTGTCATGACCTCGTTTCTTTTAGGGTGTCACTATCCTCGTGTCGATTGAACAGTTACTAGTCACTTCGTTTTCAAACACCTTTTTTTTTTTGGAGGTGTGAGACAGCGCAGTTCGTTAGTACGCTGTTCTCTCGTGGCTAGACGGCTGGTCGTCCTACCGGAGTCCGTGATTAGAATCTTAAGTAATTCTCTAGTGATCTTTCTTTCTCTCACGTCTCACTAAAGTGCTTTGTCTACGATTTTTTTTCGAGGTATAATCCTACAAAACTGTGTTCTCTTATTTTACCGTATGAAATTCTACATAAATAATATTCTGCAACCAACGAATGGTTATTATGTAAAGTAATGAAATATTTAAGTGCATTTGAAATACCAGTTAACAATAATCAAAATAGTTGACTGGACTAATAAACAAGATTCAAAAGTCTGAAGTGAAGTAAAACTACAGAAAGAAATCTGAAATGATGTAAAACAATACAGAAATCTGAAGTGAAGTAAAACAATACAGAAATCTGAAGTGAAGTAAAACAATACAGAAATCTGAAGTGAAGTAAAACAATACAGAAATCTGAAGTGAAGTAAAACAATACAGAAATCTGAAGTGAAGTAAAACAATACAGAAATATGACTGGATGTTAACAACTTTCTTCTGGTGTTATCTCAACTCTAATACTAAAAATTCAAATGCTGACATTTTTTTGTATCTTGAATCTTTTAAAATCTAGACTTATAAATAAAATTAACCCAGAACTTATTTCTGCTGTTTTAATGGTCAAACTCAGGATATGAAAACCAGGAAGATGGTGCTGCTTTTATTTCCCCCGAAAGTTATAAAAGATGTGAAGAAAATAGTGACTGCACGTTACAAAATCTGCAGAAGATAATGAAGCCTCTGTATCATCTTATCAACAGGCCCCTCAAATACTGATGAGAACGATAATATTCACCTACAGTATGACTTTATCAAGTATTTAATATGCTGACCAATATACATTTTGGTGCCTCAAACGGTAGAGCTGTTTCTGGGTACAGCTGAACTAGTTAGTCATTTGCATGTCCCTTGCAGAACTTTGCTCCTCTTTGTTTTCCTACATGCTTCCCTATACTCTTCTTGTACAATAATTTTACTGGCTCTTGTGCGGCTGTTATTGAGTGCTGCTGTTTTCATCTTTCTCTCCTCTATTCTCCTTATGGATTCTGCAGAGATCCACTCCTTGTGGCACAGCTTCCTGGGGCCAAGCACTTCTTGACATGATGAGGTAAATGCTTCTTTCACTCCTTGCCATCTCTTATCAATTGACTCTTCTTCTGGTAGATCTTGTAGAATCTGAAACTTATTGGCGAGTGCGATCTTAAATTCTTCCTGCTTAGTTCTATCTTTTAGAACTGTGGTGTTGTATCTCTGGCGTTGTCTACTGTTGCCTCCTATCCCAGTCCTCTTTAGTTTTAACTTCAATCTGGCCACAATTAGATGGTGGTCTGATGCAACATCGGCTCCTCTTTTGCCCCTCACATCCTGAAGAGATCTTCTGTATTTCTTCCCAATGCATATATGGTCGATCTGATTCTCTGTTACTTGATCCGGAGAAACCCATGTAACCTTGTGTATCCTTTTATGATGGAAGAAACTCCCTCCAATGACCAAATTGCTTATGGCACAAAAGTCAGCAAATCTCTCTCCGTTGTCATTCATTACACCCAGTCCTTGCTGTCCCATGATATCTTCGTATCCCCTGTTGTCACTTCCGATCTTGGCATTGAAATCACCCATGGCAATAACCATGTTCCGCTCTGGACGGTTCTGCACAATACCCAACAATCTCTCATAGAATTCCTCCTTAATACCATCGCTGCTTTCATTTGTTGGTGCATAACACTGAATGACATCCATATTTATCCTTCTCTTTTGGGTTTTGAAGGTGGCTATAATAATCCGTGGGCCATGCGCCTCCCATCAAATAAGCGCTCCCTGAGCTTTCTTTGACAGCATCAGGGCCACCCCATACGTGTGTGGTGCGGTGTCCTCCTCGTGTCCTGAGTACAACAAAAGCTCTCCCGTGCTAATCCTTGTTTGCCCAATTCCAGTCCATCTTGTTTCGCTTATTCCCAGGATGTTGATGTTATATTTCCTCATTTCCGCTGCAACCTGCATTGATTTCCCTGCTTCAAACATAGTTCTAACGTTCCATGATCCTATAATAATGGTGGTCCTGGTGGAGATGGCGGTTGTCGGTCTGACAGCTTCCTGGTTTCCCTGGCTTTCACTGTCCGGCTTCATGCTTCCTCCAGCTGGAGGCCCGTCCTCCCCAGGGCCGAAATATCTCTTGAGTCTCTTTTTTGCGTTTCTGTAGCAAAGTTCTTTTTATAGGATAAGGTTGCTGGCCTTAAGCCAACCCTCCCCCTTTTTCCTGACTTCGGACAGGCAATGATCCATAAAATGGGCCACTGGTGGGGTTAATTTCCTTCATTGCATCTCCATGATTAGTTAGTAGTGATCCAAAGTATTCAAAACTCCCCACCTTTTTCAATTTTTCCTCATTGATATATATTTTATCTGCCTTATTTGTTTTGTCAGTTGTCATCAGTTTAATTTTCTTCGCATTAAGATAGAGGTTTTGCTCTTCACTAATCTTACGGACTGACATAATTAGTTTTTCCATTCTTTTTTGTGTTGTGGACAGTACTAGTGTGTCATCAACATATCTAATCTCTGGTATTTCACAACCTCCAGTTGTTATGGCATCGTAATATTCTTTGTCTACATCATCTCTAACACTCCTGATTATATTTTCAGTATACAAGTTAAATAAGTAAGTATCTGAAATATTTAGAATATAAATATAAAATAAATATAAACATGTATATATATATATATTAATATACATTTATATATTTATATAAATATTAAATAAGTTAATATTTTACCTGCTGATTCTAAAAAATGGCACACATTTAGTGACTTTTCAAATTATAGACCTATATCAATTCTGTCATCATTTTCCAAACCTCGTGAAAAACATATACAAAAATTAACACTCCTCCACATGCAAGAAAACAATCTACAAATGGACCAAATCACTCCTGCTGCACAGAGTTAAATAAAATGACAGAAAACGGATTATCTGATATAAATGATGATACATTGTGTTTTGCTGCCTTTGTTGAGTTCAAGAAAGCCTTCGATGAGACTGATCATGAGATTCTTGCAAAACAACTGCAAGGTTATAGATTACACCATGACCTGACAAAACTTATTACATCTTTTCTCTCATGTAGAAAACAAGTAGACTGCTTCAGAAACAAAATATCTGACTCATCTACTTGTATAGCTGATATTGGTATTCATAAAGGTTCCTTTCTTGGTCCTCTTCTCTTTGCTGTCTATATTAACGATTTGCCACTACGTTTAAAGCACTCTTAGTGTGATCATTTTGCTGATGACTGTACCATTTAAAGTAGTGACTATGACCTCAATAACCTACAAGAAACATTACAAAATGATATAAACAGTTTGATTAAATGGAGTAATAATAATTGTATGTTGATAAATACCGACTAAACAAAACCCATGCTCATCACTACAAGACAGAAACTGCAGAATGCAACAGAAACTAAACTACAGCTTTGTGCTGGGACTGCAGAAATAGAAAGCGTTCACGAACATAAAACCCTAGGCCTCATCATTGATAAATATGCAACCTGGAATTCTCATGTACATAATCTAACAAACTTTATAGCAGAGAAAGTTTACCAACTAGCCAAAATTAAACACTTTATCGACCCAGACACGAGAGAGACATACTAAATATCACACATACTAACACACTTAGATTACTGTTCCACAATCTTGGGTGGATGCTCCGTCTCAAACACAAAAAGGCTCCACTCAAACGAGCATTAAATCTGATTTGTGGCAAACACCCAGTACAGACTGCAGAACAGCACAAAGAACTAGAAATTCTACGCCTCAAATATAGAATTATTTTTATTCATTCATTCATTCATTTCCATGTCCCTTGTGGAATTTTGCGTCCCAAACAGTACTCCTGTAGGCCTCTCGGTTGTGAGCAAGATCCCCTGCTGCTGATGCATCCATTTGCAGATCATCAACGATGTCTTGCAGACATCTTCGCCTTGGTCTTCCTCTCTTTCTTTTTTCCCATTATGTACCCTTCCAAGACGGTCTTCTCTAGATTATCATGTCATTTAATGTGTCCAAAATATTTAAGTTTTCTCTCTTTAATCCTCTTTACTAGCCAGCCTTCTTCAATATCAAGTTCTTGTAGTATGGATATATTTGTTCTTGTTTGTATCCATGATATTTGAAGAACTCTTCTCTGGCATTTACATTCAAAGGCATTTATGTGTTTCTCAGCTGTTTTGTTAAGTGTCCAGGTCTCACAAGCATATGTTGGGATGGGAAAGATGCATGCCCTTAAAAATCTTATTTTTGTAGTTCTTTCTGTTCCTCTCCACAGATTCTTTATTTGTTTTACTTTCTGAAGAGCGGTAGATGTCTTTCTTTTAATTTCCCTCACTGAATTATTTTTAACAAACTCATATTTGTTCATAGAATTTTGTCACACAATTTTCCGCCTTACTCGTGGCCATTGTTTACGTCCAGCATTAAACATAGCCAACGTTTAAGAAACTATTCAAACGTTTCTCAGTATTTACTGGCTTGTAACTTATGCCTATACAGAATGTCTAATAGTCTCTCATACCATGACTCGCCAGCAACCGAGTTCTGTTCTAAAAGAACAGGGTTCTAAAAGTAACTTGTTAGATCGTGTTAGAAATTATCTTAGTGACTGTGCATGTGTAGAATGTCAGAAGAACTTCATTAAAATGTATAGTGCGTGTGTGTATATATTCATGTATGCACGCTAAGATTAAGATTAGATACACTCATGTAATTCATTATCCAATATTTATGAATGTAATATTTTCATCTTTCATTCTTATATATATATATATATTATTCTTCACTTGAATCACCAAGGTTCTCTGGAAAACGATCTAAGTGACCGTGCAGATAATGTTTTTTAACATTCATGTTACAGTCAAGCCAGCTGAATTGAAAGAGCATATCCTCTACTAATTGTGTATAGTTGTCTGGCTTTTTGTTGCCAAGAAAGCTTTTCACAACAAGAAGACCAGGCCATGATTCCATTTTATTTTTCATTCATGCTAAGAAATAAAAAAGTACATCATCGAAAATTCCTTCCCTTAGTTTTTCCATGGTAAAAAATCAGTCATTCCAAGATGGCCTTGTACTCTTCTTTCACCCTGGTGGAATGACTGATTGAAATAGAACCATATTTGCTGCCGTTATTAAAAAAAACACATTTCAAACTGTTTTTAACTGTCGATGAAAAGACGCCACTCACTTGGGTTATATTCTGAAAGACCAGATTTCTTCACAAGGTTTCTGATGTCATTGCAGAATACAAAGTTGTGGTCTTCGATAAAGAATGACGCAAATCCTTTTCTCTCCTTCTATAAAATGTAGTTTTCGTTTCAGGCTAAGTACATTCTTTTCCTTTAGTCGGAGGCCAGCAGTTCAGAAGAGGCCTTGGAAAGATTTAAATCCCTGATCAGATCACTCAGTTCATTCTGATCAAAACAGTCACTGTGTGAAGTTGTTTGGAATTCACTGTCACTGCCCCCACTTTCTTTACCTTGTGCTATATCAGACACGCAAGACTCATCCTCTGAGAGCTGTGGTAGTTCAAGGAAAGGTGGAACTGGTACAAGATCCGATTGCAGGACAAGTCAGGGTAAGACTGATTGTCAAGATTATTTCGATTGATGACTATGATATTAACAATACAAAAAATAACAGTCATCGAAGTGGTTTTTCGGTTCCCTACACACCAGTGGGCCGGCTAGCGTAGTGGTTAGAGCACTCGTCTAGCAACCAAATGGTCGAGGGTTCGAATCCCCAGCTGAGCGGGATTTTTTTTCCGACAAATACGGCCCTGAGGTCGACCCAGCCTCGTAAAATGGGTACCAGAGAAAATCTGGGAAGTAAAGGCAGCGAGGAAAGGAACTGGTCACCCTACCTCATACGCTGATGACCCAGCATAATGAGGCCTCTAACGCTTCACCCCCTACGGCATTTGAAATGCTATGGGACTATCTTTACTTTTTACACACCACTGCTACTCCAAATTTCAGGCAGCTTCTCTTTCCTTTTGTCCACTAGCGCAAATGCTCCCTTCACGTTTTGCATAAAATATGAGGAGCCTGTGGCCTATCTTATCTCCAAACTTGACACCAAAATAACCTATATATACTCTTTTTTACAAACTCAGAAATAGGTTTCCTACTTGCTTTCAGTATGAACTCCCCACAAATATATCAAAATATGTCGGGATGATTCAAGCAGCTCAATCTTGAAGCAGTTATCACCTCTAAGGTGTTCCATTTGCAAAATTGAAATGATATGAATGCGATCATACATACACCTCCTATTCGATCATAAATATTATATAACGCAATTGTTTTAAACAGATCAAGCTGAGAAACACTCGAAATACAAATTTATTTCTTCTTCTTCTTCTTCCTCTTCTTCTTCATCTTTTCTTCTTCTTCTTCCTCCTCCTCCTCTTCTTCTTCTTCCTCATCCTCTTCTTCTTCTTCTTCCTCTTCCTCTTCTTCTTTTCTTCGAGCTTTTTCCAATGAGGACGAATCCTCGCCACTAGTAAGTTTCACCCCTGGGTTAAGCCGTTTTAGCCATATTGCCCTAGTATGGGTGTGTATATATAGGACGTGGCCGGCCTTTGGAGCAGAGGTGCAGTGGTATAAGTAGCCCTCACAGAGAGACTACTGGCCATACCGATTAAACTTCACTTAATCCTTTCCATCACTTTTTTCACAGCGACGCCGCGCGGCAACTATAATCGCATTTTTCTTTATTGGCCGGGAGGAATTTCACCCCACGCGCGGCAGCCGAAGAACCTCGCCAGCAGCATCTTAGTTTAACCCCCGGGTTAAGCCGGTTTAGGTATTTTGCTCCAGTATGTGTGTGTATATGACATGCCAACCTCTAGAGCAGAGGTCACGTGATACGAGTAGCTCTGACCTCGAGACTACTGGCCATACCGATTAAACTTCACTTAGTCCTTTCCATCACCTTTTCCACGGTGGCGCCGCGAGGAAAACCCTAATCGCATTTTTATTCATTGGCAGGGAGGAGTTTCACTCCACGCAAGGCATCTGAAGAATCTCGCTAGCAGCGACAATCGACATTTGATAGGACAGACATTTGAATGATGCGTCGCTGGCACAGAAGGCTATGCGATCAGCACAAAGTTATCCAAAGTCACCAGTTGGGACTTCGCGCCCCGCGAAGGGTAACGACGATTGGTTTTGAACTAATAAAAACGCTCTTTCCGCGAGTGTCGGAGATTGGAAAACATGTATTAGCTCTAGAAATGCCACAGTTATCCAAGTAGGATCGTGTCATCTAAGGAACCTTGACAGATTTAATGAGCAATTCGCGGTTTTACAGTGAGACAGTGTGAACTTAGACATGCATGGCTTAATTTTTGCAGATTATCATATAACTACAAGCATATAACTACTGGCATGATCAACCAGATAGCTTTCTTCACCGAACCTTAGTCGGATATCTGCCGTAAGACCGACGCGGGGCAAGGGATCCCTTTCGACCCCGACTGCGCTTGATTTCCTTTAACCATCTGCGGCGGCGGTGGCGGCTCTCTCTGCTCTAATGAACGAGAAGAAAGCGCGGATACGACAACCAACGCACACTACACACTGCAGACCCGATACTCTTTGCGAGAGATGGGCAATTTCGAGACCATCGGTCGACAACACCGTAGCACACCACCGATGTGTTAGCACGAACCTAGCTGGCTAGCCGTTCATAGGCTTCGCTCGACGGACAAACCACTCGTTTCTGCATCGAATTTAACTCTTGCAGTCCTGGAAGGGAGCGAAAACCTCTCTCCTCACGCACGGAACTCGAGAGCGCTTTTTCGCCAAAAGAACTACGAGAATTTAATATTGCAGAAGGCTGGCTAGTAAAGAGTATTAAACAGAGAAAACTTAAATATTTTGGACACATTAAACGTCATGAGAATTTAGAGAAGACCGTCTTAGAACGCTGCATAATGGGAAAAAGAAAGAGAGGATGACCAAGGCGAAGGTAGTTGCAAGACATCTTTGATAATCTGCAAATGGACGCATCAGTAGCAGGCAATCTTGTTTAGAATCGAGAGGCCTATAGGAGAGCTGTTAGGGAATCTCAAAGTTTTGCAAAGGACACACAAATGACTGACCGACTGACGAAATCCATGATTTACTATCTTATTTTTTTTTGCACTTAAAAGTGTAATACAACAGAACAAAAACGATTTTGTCACTTGAGCTGCACATTTGTATGCCAGTATGCTTTATAGGAGATGAAGTAGACGAATAGCTGTGAACAAAGGTCGCTATATACGCAACAAACGTTGATAAATTAAATACATAAAGTTCCCATTCAAATAAGACAGCTTGTTATGATATCAAATTCTGCAGAAGAGATTTGTTAAAGAGTGGGCTAAAATTTTATAAATTCAACCATACCTAAGAAACTAGAGCTGATGTGGTCTGTCCAATGCAATTTTCTGAATCAGTGCCCCAAATAACCCAAGGTACAGGCCTATAAACCAAGGCACAAAGAAATTTTTTTTTTTTTAGATGTTAACATTACCATACTAGCATTACTTTTAATTAAAATTACTCATTAATTTTCATTTTTAAAAAATAAATTATTTCAAAGAATAAAAAATTCCCTAGACAGTTTTTTTAGATATACGTTTTAAAAATCTAGTTGATTCTAGATATATTTTAGCAATTCTAGATATTTTTTGAAGAAAAAAAAAGATGACGACATTATTTACCTCTTCTTGGATGCTGATAGTTAAAAATTAGTTAAATCACCAGACCGCATGTTTAAATTATTCTATACCTTTTCTTCCTGTACCTAATTGAATTCGCTTGAAAACATGTATTAAAGGTTCCATGAAAACAAGTCATGTATTAATGGTTCATTGAAAACAAAACATGTATTAATGGTTCATTGAAAACAAAACATGTATTAATGGTTTATTGGAAACAAAACATGTCTTATATCCTTCCTGTGCTGTTAAACGTCACATAGGGCTCGCAAAGTAGTTCGCCAATTTTTCCTGTCTTCGGCGAGTCTTTCAACCTCATCGAAGGATTTTATGCCTGTTAATTTGGCCTCTCTTAACAATGTCCTCTTCAGAGTTTCACGCGGTCTGCTTCTTTTTCTTCGGCCTGTTGTATTCCACTTGATAGCTTGTTTTGGGATTCTCTGATCATTTCTTCTCATCAAGTGACCAACATATGTCCATCTCCTTTTCCTGATCACCCATGAGACTGGTTGTTGTTCAGTCATCTGTCTTATCTCTGCATTGTTCTTGAATTCATTCCACTTGATGCCGAGTATTTTCCTTAGGCATTTGTTTTCAAAAGAGTCTAATTTCTTTTCTATTTCCCTAGTTGTTTTCCAGCTTTTGCATGCATAAATGATAGTGGATATTACATTTGAATTGAATAGTCTTAACTTGGTTTTTGTGCTTATAACTTTTGAATTCCATATGTTCTCAAGATTCTTGAAGATTGATGCTGCTTTTGCAATTCTGATCCTAACTTCCTTTCTAGTGTCGCCATCCTGGTCTATGTAGCTACCAAGGTATGCAAACTGACTGACGTCTTCAATATCTGTCCCTTCTATTTGCATTTTAAAATTTTGATTGATGGGAATTTTCATTATCTTTGTTTTGTCCTTGTTAATTTCAAGTCCTATTTTGCTAGCCAGTGAAGACAGGCTATCTGTTTTTTCTTGCATGGAATTATTACTGATAAGAGTTATGTCGTCAGCAAAATCAAGATCTTCTAGTTTGGTTCCACGTATCTAGTCAATACCTGTGTTACCTGTGTAGCATTTTTTTCATTATGAAGTCTATTGTAATCCCAAAAAGTAAAGGAGACAGTATACATCCTTGTTTCACACCTGTTTCAGTCTGGAACCATTCACTCATCCCTTCTTCTGTCTTGACTGCACAAACATATCCATTGTATAAGTCCTTAATGATGTTGACAATTTTATGTTGACAATTTTAGATGGTATTCCATATAGACATAAAATTCTCCATAATGAATCTCTGTGTATGCTATCAAATGCCTTTTAAAAATCTATGAAGTTCAGTATTAATGGTTTCTGCTTTTCAATATGTTCTTCAAGTATTATTCTGAGAGTAAAGATCTGGTCGAGACAGCTTCTCCCTTTCCGAAATCCTGCTTGTTCTTCTCTCAGTGCAGTATCAATTATATCTTTAAGTCTATTCAAAATGACCGTGCAAAATACTTTTGACACAATTGATATTAAGTTACTCCTCTCCAGTTGTTACAGTCACTAAGGTTGCCTTTTTTGGTATTTTAACAATGATTCCTTTTTTCCAATTAGAAGAGAACTTTTCTTCTTTCCAAATCTTGTTAAACATTCTCTGTAGCTGTCTCATGTTGTCACTATTGATAGCTTTTATCATTTCGGCTGTTATTTCATCTTCACCTGCTGCTTTGTTGTTAGCCATTAAATTCACTGCTGTTTCAATTTCATACAATTTAATTTCATTTAAGTTGACATTTAGCTGTGGGGTTGATAAATTGGTTTCAAGGTTTAACAATTCTTTTGGGTATGGTCGATTAAGTATATTTCTTGGAAGTGTTCAGCCCATCTTTGCTTTTGATCTTTATTTTGATCTTAATAGGGCTCCAGTTTTCCTGAAGATTAGTCTTTCTTTAGATGTAATAGTACCTGTTAGCCTCTTTTGTATGTTATATAAAGTTTTGCTGTCTCCTGTTTTTGCTGCTTTTCTGCCTCTTTCGCAATATTTTCTATGAATTCTCTTTTATCCCTTCTAGCTGAACTTTTTACTTTCTTGTCTATTTCTTTGTATGTTGCTTTCGCCAGATCTTTTCCAAGATCTGTTTTTGCATTTAACATGTCTAATTTGACTGCTTGTCTTTCATGCATGTACTTCCATGTGTTTTCTGATCTCCATGCCTTTCTATTTGTTTTTTTTTCAGTCCAGCGCTTGCTTTTGCTGTTGTGATTATGGCTGTGCTGTACGAATTCCATAATTCATCTATACCTATCTCCTCTACTTCACTGGGTGTTTTGGAATGATTGGCAAGTTCCTGATTGAAATTAATGCTAGTATTTTTTTCTTGTAGCCTGTGGCTGTCTATCTTTCTGTGTACTGATTTCTAGTGTTGGCTTTTCAATGTTAGTTTTATTTTCCCTATGCACAGGTTGTGATCACTGTTGACATCTGCACCCCTATAAGCCCTTACATCTATGAGAGATGTTCTGTATTGCTTTCTAATACAAAAATGATCTATCTGGTTTCTAGTTCTATCATCTGGAGATATCCACGTTGTTTTATGTATCTCTTTGTGTGGAAATATTGTGCCTCCAAAGACCATGCCCTCTGTTAGACATATTTCAATTAATCTTTCTCCGTTCTGATTAATCATCTCAATTCCTTCTTTCCTCATCACTTTTTCAGCGTCGGTATTATCTTTCCCTACCTTAGCGTTGAAGTCCCCCATAACAATTAGGATGTCGTGTTTAGGAACATTGTTGATGATTTGTTGTAATTGGTGATAGAAGTCGTCTTTCACATCATCATCTGCATCATTCGTGGGTGCATAACACTGTATTATTGTCATTCTTCCGTGTCTTAGGTTATATCGTGCTCTTAATATACGACTTTTCACCGGTTCCCATTCTACAAGGCTCTTTGCTGCTACATTTGACATAATAATACCTACCCCATCTCGGATTTTACCATCATTTCTGTCTGAATGTATTATTAACTTACCGTTTTCCGCCGATCTTTTACCTGCTTCTGGCAATCGCATTTCGCTGATGCCCAGTATGTCTAGATGGTATCTCTCCATTTCTTTGATGTATTAATGGTTCACTGAAAACAAAACATGTATTAATGGTTTATTGAAAGCAAAACATGTATTAATGGTTCACTGAAAATAAAACATGTATTAATGGTTTATTGAAAACAAAAGATGTATTAATGGTTCACTGAAAACAAAACATGTATCATTTGGTTTATTGAAAACAAAACAGGTATTAATGGTTCATTGAAAACAAAGCAAGAAAAGTTATAATTTTGATCATAGTGCTTTACAAGTCTGAATTTTTTTTTCTACTATATCAAGATGCTCATTCCCGCCCTCATCCCCTGGGTTATTACGGTTATTTTTTTTAGTCTCCGAGTACAGCTAGAAAGGAAGACGTGTGCAGTGTTTCTTTAACAGACTCCAAGTCGTCGGGTCTATGGCGATCTGTGTCATGCTAGCAGGGTCTATTACTGGGAATAGTAACGGAGAGATGTGATAGGGTCTTGATCAACCATGGTTCCACAACCCTTGCCCTAGTATGTCAGCTTTGGGTTGCTGACTGCCAGATCAGTGTCTAAGTTCATTCATTTGCATATCCTTTGCGGAACTTTGCCTCCCTAACAGCACTCCTGTAGACCTCTCAGTTGTGAACAAGATGGCCTGCTGCTGATGCATCCATTTGCAGATCATCAATGATGTCTCGCAGTCATCTTTACCTTGGTCTTTCTCTCTTTCTTTTTACCATTATGTACTCTTCCAAGACTGTCTTCTCTAGATTATCATGACGTTTAATATGTAAGTATTTACTATAAAATGGTAATGTTTTAATTGAGCTGCATTTACTATACTACAAAATGATAATGTCTATGTGCCTTTAAGGCTTGACAGGGTTACCTTTACCTTATTTTTTTATTTACTATAAAATGGTAATGTTTTAACTGAGCTGTATTTACTATAAAATGGTAATGTTTTAATTGAGCTGTATTTATTATAAAATGGTTATTTTAATTGTACTGTATTTATTATAAAATGACTATGTTTTAAGTGGTCTGTATTTAATATAAAATCGTTTTATTTTAACTGAGCTGTATTAATTATAAAGTGGTTATGTTTTAACTGTGGTGTATTTATTATAAAATGGTTATGTTTTAACTGTGCTGCATTTATTATTTTTATGTTTTAACTGTGCTGCATTTATTATATTTCCACACAAAGAGATACATAAAGAAACGTGGATATCTCCATATGATAAAATTATAAACCAGATAGGTCATTTTTGTATTATAAAACAATACAGAACATCTCTGATAGATGTAAGGGCATATATGGACGCAGATGTCAATAGTGATCACAATCTGTGTATAGGGAAAATAAAAACTAAAATTGAAAAGAAAAGACAAGAAATCAATACCCAGAAAGATAAACAGCCACAGGCTACAAGAAGAAAATACTAACAGTAATTTCAATCAGGAACTTGCCAACCATTCCAAAACACCCAGTGAAGTAGAGGAGATAGGTATGGATGAGTTATGGAATTCTTACAGCACAGCCATAACCACAGCAGCAAAAGCAAGCACTGGACTGAAATACCAAATAGAAAAGCATGGATATCAGAAAACAGATGGAAGTACATACACAAAAGACGAGCAGCCAAATTAGCCATGTTGAATGTAAAGACAAATCTTGGAAAAGTTTTGACAAAAGCAACATACAAAGAACTGGACAAGAAAGTAAAAAGTTCAGCTAGAAGGGATAAAAGAGAATACATAGACAATATGGCAAAAGAGGCAGAGAAAGCAGCAAAAATAAGAGACAGCAAAACTTTATATAGCATACAAAAGAGGCTAACAGGTACTATTACATCTAAAGAAAGACTAATCTTCAGGAAAACTGGAGCCCTATTAAGATCAAAATAAAGACCAAAAGCAAAGATGGGCTGAACACTTCCAAGAAATATACTTAATCGACCATACCCAAAAGAATTGTTAAACCTTGAAACCAATTTATCAACCCCACAGCTAAATGTCAACTTAAATGAAATTAAATTGTATGAAATTGAAACAGCAGTGAATTTAATGGCTAACAACAAAGCTGCAGGTGAAGATGAATTAACACCCGCAATGTTAAAAGCTATCAATAGTGACAACATGAGACAACTACAGAGAATATTTAATAAGATTTGGAAAGAAGAAAAGGGTTCCTTCTAAATGGAAAAAAGGAATCATTATTAAAATACCAAAAGAGACAACCTTAGCGACTGCAGCAATTGGAGAGGAGTAACCATACTATCAGTTGTGTCAAAAGTATTTTGCAATGTTATTTTGAATAGACTTAAAGATATAGTGGATACTGCAATGAGAGAAGAACAAGCAGGATTTCGAAAAGGGAGAAGCTGTCTTTATGAAGATTACTGCTGGACTAGTGTGCCAACACGGCAACACTGAAGCAGTACAACTTCGTACTTCGCTAATGTGAAAACCGCTGACACAGGTAGTAACTGAATTTATTTGATGTTCCATCTCCGATGATTAGATCTCAGAAATTGTAATGTGCAAATAAGGATAGCCACATTCAACAGCTTGAAAACCACTGGCCACCCAATTTAGTAACAGCAAAAATATATGCTTATTATGGAGAGAATGGGTGGTGATAAGTGAGGATGTAGCAAAATATAGCGTATAACAGATGAGGTAGTTCGCAATATAAGGAGTGAGTGGACATCACTCACACTTAGATAGGATAACAGACATACAACATGATATAATATAGAGTCAACGTACAGTCTCAATGAAAGTTTACATGGATCCGTACATAAAAATATCACGTCACAAAACATCGGACTTACAAGTCCTACCAAATCTCAAAAGAGAACTATTTCAAATTCTTCAGTTTTGCATCTCTATTTTAGACAGTCCGTAGCAACACTAGAAACTAATACATGAATCCATGGAAAAACTACTAGTTCATATCCTAGCGACACTTCACATTATGAGAGAAATCTAGCTTTGAACCTCTTCTCCCAGTCAAAATTACTTCATAGTTCTTCATCATGCTCCAATCCTTTCTACGTAAAAGTTTAGTGCTTAGATATCTGCTACAATTTTACCTTGAACTTTCGTGAAATTGATTGTCTAACGACCTTGGGTAATAATGTGTCAAAACGTTTCCAAATTTCACTTTTATGTTACTAAATATAACTAGTCTAGACAAACAGCTCACAGGGTCTCGTGAAGCTAGTACGTCATAACTGACATTGAGTTAAAAAAAAAATCTTAAGTTTAATTTTTCTGTTATTAAATTTAGCTTAGTCTAGACAAATAAATACCCAAATATATTAATAATTCTTGTGTATTAAACATGACATAACTATTTAAGGGCTTAAAAAACTAAGTCTAAAAACTAAATGCATCTTTGATTATATCCCTTTGATAGTAACAATTTTAAAACTAAATTTTATACACATCTCGAACAGATCTTTACTCTAAGAATAATACTTGAAGAACATATTGAAAAGCAGAAACCATTAATCCTGAACTTCATAGACGTTAAAAAAGGCATTTGATAACATAAACAGATAATCACAGTGGAGTACTTTTAAGGAATACCATCTAAAACTGCCAACATCATTAGGGATCTCTATATCGAATATGTTTGTGCAGTCAACACAGAAGGAGGGATGAGCGAATGGTTCCAGATTGAAACAGGCGTGAAACAAGAATGTATATTATCTCTGCTTTTGGAATTGGAATGGACTTCATAATGAAAATATGCTGCACAGGTAACACAGGTACTGACTGGGTAAATGGGACCCAACTAGAAGATTTTGATTTTGCTGACGAAATAACTGTTATGAGTAACAATGTGAATCTTATCTTATATCTTATATCATTTCCGTGCCGTTAAACGTCACATAGGGCTCGCAAAGTAGTTCGCCAATTTTTCCTGTCTTCGGCGAGTCTTTCAACCTCATCAAAGGATTTTATGCCTGTTAATTTGGCCTCTCTTAATAATGTCCTCTTCAGAGTTTCACGCGGTCTGCATCTTTTTCTTCGACCTGTTGTGTTCCACTTGATAGCTTGTTTTGGGATTCTCTGATCATTTCTTCTCATCAAGTGACCAACATATGTCCATCTCCTTTTCCTGATCACCCATGAGACTGGTTGTTGTTCAGTCATCTGTGAATACCATGCAATAAAAAACAGATATCCTGTCTTCACTGGCTAGCAAAATAGGACTTGAAGTTAATAAGGACAAAACAAAAATAATGAAAATTCCCATCAATCGAAATGGAAAAATACATGTAAAAAGGACAGTTATTGAAGAAGTCAATCAATTTGCATAACTTGGCAGCTTCGTAGACCAGGATGGTGACAGCAGAAAGGAAGTTAAAATTAGAATTAAAAAGCAGCATCAATCTTCAAGAATCTTGAGAACATATGGAATTCAAAAGTTATAAGCACAAAAACCAAATTAAGACTATTCAATTCAAATGTAATATCCATCCCCCATTTATGCATGCAAAAGCTGGAAAACAACTAAAGAAAAAGACAAGAAATTAGACTCTTCTGAAAAAAAAATGCCCCAGGAAAGTGGAAGGAATTCAAGAACAACTCAGAAATAAAACAGATGAGCGAATAATAACCAGTCTTATGGGTGTTCAGGAAAAGGAGATGGACATACGTTAATTACGTGATGAGAATAAGCGATCAGAGAATCCCAAAACAAGCTATCAAGTGGAACACAACCGCCGAAGAAAAAGAGGCCGACCACTGGAAATTCTAAAGAGGGCATTGTTGAGAAAGGCCAAATTAATAGGCTTAAAATCCCTTTATGAGACTGAAAGACTCGCCGAAAACAGGAAAAATTGGCGAACTTTCTTGCGAGCCCTATGTGACGTTTAACGGCTCGGGAAAGATATACGATGTTCATACCGAAAGTTGTGAGCAAAACGTTTTAAAAATCAGAATTTATAGATAGAGAAAATATAAATGTATCAATTTAATGTACATCATTTTCTTCACTTTTCAACATAATCTCCATTTCTCTGCACACATTTCCTCCACCACTCTGCAAGTTTGAAAATACCATCCCGGTAGAATTCCGTTCCAGCTGACCGAAGGCATCTATGCGTTGCATTCTGGACGTTCTCTCCTGTGTCGTAGTGGTGGCCTCGCATTTGTACTTTCAATAAACCGAAAAGATGGTAATCACTGGGTTCCAGGTCGGGGCTATAGGCAGGGTGTGAAAGAATTCCCTAAACTATTTTCTGAATTTCCTCAGTTGTCCGACGAGCAGAGTTTTTCTCACAGCTTTGTGATCTTCAGTCAACAAACGTGGGACCCAGAGGGCACAAAATTTTCTATAGCCTAGGGTTTCAATCATTTCGTGTACTGCATTGTGTCATATTCCGAGATTTACAGCGATTTCAGATACTGTGACATGCCTGTCTTCTTTAATGATGTCGTCAAACCTTTACACGCTGCGTTCAGTGGAGGCTGTTCGAGGGCGACCGCTGCAAAGCAAATCTTGGATACTCGTGTTTTCATCTTTGAAATGGTTCACCTAACTCATAACACTGCTAGCACACATACACACATCACCATAAGCAAGTTGAAGTCTTTTGTGAATTTCAGCAGCGGGGATTTCCTCTTTAACGAGGAACTCAATAATAACTCGTTGACGAAACAAAACTTCAAAACCTGCTTTTTGTTTCTGCCCCATGATCACGTGGCACATGATGGTGACGTCATGTGACCTCTACATGAAGTGCAAAGGATGCATTTTAAGGTGATGCACTTGTATTTTCTCAATCTATAAACTCTGCTTTTAAAAAAACATTTTGCTCACAACTTTCGGTATGATCCTCGTAAGATATAAGATTTATTATAAAATGACAATGTTTTAACCGTGCTGTATTATAAAATGGTTATGTTTTCACTGTGCTGTATTTATGAGAGAATAGCCATAAGTGTAAGGGTTATAACCAAGTAAAGTGAGAATACCTGCAGTACTTCCCCCCCCCCCCCCCCCAGTGTCTGTTTTCATTCATTCATTCATTCATTCCTTTGCATGTCCCTTGTGGAACTTTGCCTCCCAAACAGCACTCCTGTAGGCCTCTCGGTTGTGAGCAAGATGGCCTGCTGCTGCTGCATCCATTTCCAGATCGTCAACGATGTCTTGCAGCCATCTTCGTTTCGGTCTTCCTCTTTTTCTTTTTCCCATTATGTATCCTTCCAATACGGTCTTCTCTAAATTATCATGACGTTTAATGTGTCCAAAATATTTAAGTTCTCTCTCTTTAATCCTCTTTACTAGCCAGCCTTCTTCAATATTAAGCTCTTGTAGTATAGATATATTTGTTCTTTTTTGTGTCCACGATATTTGGAGAACTCTTCTGTAGCATTTACATTCAAAGGCATGCATCTGCTTTCAGCTCTCTTGAATTTAGAAAAACAAATCTCGTGATAAATGATTTAGGAGTTTCCAGTTTTCAGTAATGTAGTTTACTAGAGAAACGTAGTGCTCAGCCAGATTCTGTACTGAAAATTGAGCAAGGTTAAAATGAGTAGTGGAAGTCATGCGATTATTTATTGCGTTGGAGAAAGTGAGCACCAAGGGATAGTTGGGGCTGTAGCAGAGTTTATAAAATGGATTTTTGGGAGTATGTGATATAGCCAGAGCATGAGTTAGAGAGAGTCAGAGTATGAGTTAGGTCAGAGTCGAGTCAGAGCAAGTCAGAGTATGAGTTAGGTCAGAGTCAAGTTAGAGCAAGTCAGAGTCAAGTTAGAGCAAGTCAGAGTATGAGTTAGGTCAGAGTCATGTTAGAGCAAGTCAGAGTATGAGATAGGTCAGAGTCGAGTCAGAGCAAGTCAGAGTATGAGTTAGGTCAGAGTCAAGTCAGAGCAAGTCAGAGTATGAGTTAGGTCAGAGTCAAGGTAGTGGTCATGTGATAGTCAGTGTTTTGAGTTACTTCAATTTTTGGGGGAGTTGCTTTGAGATGTGGTCAGGTTAAAGAAATAGTTGGAATTATTTATTTTTTCGCGTTGTTATTATGTAATTTTGGGGATTTTGTCCCTTTTTTAGGACAGACTTGCAAGTTTGTTAAGAATTCTAGATAGAATGATGAAATTGTTACAAGAGTGATGTTCACCAGTAAAGAAATTTTGATGGGGTAATTTTGGAAGTGAAGTTGTATTCATTGTGAAACTGAATTATAAGTATGTGATTTGGCATTTTTCATTATTGTCATACTCTGTTCCCACATGGCGAACTAGTTCCCGCCGGGAAGTTTTTCTTGTCATTGTATTCTATATTTCCTGGCTTGTGGCAGGGATGTTTAGTCATCCTCACAATTTCACCCTTCATTCTATCCATTACTAAAATTTGTGATGTCTGATGTAAAACCAATGATTTTGTTGGAACCCTCACTGTTGACAAGTTTATTTATGTTGGAAGACTGCCATGTTTAGTCAAGTTGTTGTGACTCAATATTCTTCTGTGGAGTTGTGTGCCTTGGAGTTCTTGTTGAATGTTCCTAGTACTTAGCAGAGGATATTAAGTTGTCTATTTAGTTCATACTTTCTGATCCATTAGCACCACCAACAGGAAGTAATTTCTATAATGAAAATTGTACTCCACGAGTGAGAGAGGACTGATGTACAGGATTCTCTCTATTGTAGAGAGCGGAACAACAACACAACTCTCTAGATCACCAGATTGTTTTGCTTAACAACTTTCAGCATTTGTTATCACTAACCTTCTGGAGAATTCGTTGATAAATATCTTATATTACAGGTACAGCCTAGCCTGTCCAGCCTCAGCCTGTCCAGCCTCAGCCTGTCCAGCCTCAGCCTGTCCAGCCGACACAAAATGCTCATGACCTCCTTGACCTCTCTCTCTCTCTCTCTCTCTCTAGCCTATGGCGTCATACTTCCCATTAGCCGCTCGCAGTCACTCGGCTCCTTCGTTCTCTCCCCTTACAACAGAATGGCTAGAGTTCACATGCAATTTTGACTGTTTCATATAATATAAGACAATGGACTTTTTCTACACTTAGACCTAAAAGGATATAAATATTTTTAATTTTTTCAAGTAATGCACACTTTTGATAACAAAAGATTTATATGATGAGACCGGAAGAAAAGAAGTGATTAGTCTGCAGTTCTTACTCCGCTGATGGCCATCAAGTCTTATTTTATATGTTAGAGAGAAGGGGTGGGGAGGGGAAATGTTGTCAGTTCCATCTCTCTTTTACTTGCATGTGTTTGCTGTAAAATAATGTTCATCGGGTTGAGTGATAACAATCACATCAGGATGATGATCACATTGGGGGTGGAGAGGGGAAACGGACGCTTTTCTGAACGAAGCGCTTGTTACCCACAACCAGTGTGTGACCAGCTTTATCAGTAGGTGCACTCTTCAGTGGCTGTTGGAACGGAAGGCGGAGTACTTATAGGAACGCTCAGAGTCCAGGAATGCCAGCCTCAGATTACAGATTACAAATATAATAGTCAGCAGAACAGTTTGCTTGTGCCATAAGTTGATAACAGGATCATATATTACCTTATGAACGATATTCCTTGTGTAACTTTCTGTACCGTATTATGCAAACATATTGTCATTCTTCATTCAATGTAAAAATGCCGACCATATTTTGAAAAAGAAAAATTAAATATTTATCAAAACGAAGTTTCATCAAATTAAAAACTATTGTTTAAAATAATGAAACAATATTTGTATTCCTGGTTATATTATAGAACTATGAAAGAGGGAAAATTCTATCTTGTTAGTTGAATGTGGATCTTTCTCCTACAATGAAAGCTGGTCTTACCCTTACAATAGACACTGAATGTAGATCTTACAACAGAAACTGAATGTAGATCTTACAACAGACACTGAATGTAGATCTTACAACAGAAACTGAATGTAAATCTTACAACAGAAACTGAATGTACATCTTACAGCAGACACTGAATGTAGATCTTACAACAGACACTGAATGTAGATCTTACAATAGACAATGAATGTAAATCGTACAGCAGACACTGAATGTAGATCTTACAACAGACACTGAATTTAGATCTTAAACAGACATTGAATGAAGGTCTTACAACAGATACTGAAAACAGAGAGTAGGGATTGAATGTAAATCTTGCTTCTACAAAAGAGGTTGAATATAAATCTCTACTGCTACAGAAGAAGCTGAAAATAGGTCTTATTGCTACAATAGAGGTTGAATGTAGGTCTTATTGCTACAGTCTAGTTGACTGTAGGTCTTAATCCTAAATTATTGCTTAAGAGACAGATGGAAATACGCGGTGCAGTTTTATATCAAATGGACAGATGCAAGAAGAAAAGAAGAGAAAAGGGTGCAGATGAGGAAAAAAAAAACCCATTAGTGATTCCGTAAACATTTTTATTAATGAATACAAAACAATGGATAAAATACACACAGAGAATTGCTTACTTTTCAGATTATTACCTCAGTGAAAGTAGGTCACCAAATAGTTGAACTACTAGGTAGCATCGGAAAGTTCTCTATTCTTGCCGTGAATGTGCCGCTCGACAAATATGCACGGGGCGCTTAAGGCATTACTCCCAAACCTGCCGAATCAGGCTACCACTTGAATTTATTTGCCTAGTCCGTGTTTAGATTTTGCGACCTTAAGACTGCTCTGTAATAGTTACTAGGGGTGACAAATTTGAACAACGTGCCTCCATCAAATTTTGCCTGAAGCTCGTAAAAATCTTCCACCGAGAAGCTCGTAAAAATCTGTTACTGAGAAGCTCGTAAAAATCTTCCACCGAGAAGCTCGTAAAAATGTTCCATCGAGAATATTGTAAAAATCTGCTACTGAGAAGCTCATAAAAATCTGCTACTGAAAAGCTCATAAAAATCTGCTACTGAAAGCTCGTAAAAATCTGCTACAGAGAAGCTCGTAAAAATCTTCCACCGAGAAGCTCGTAAAAATCTGCCACTGTGATGCTCATAAAAATCTGCTACTGAAAAGCTCATAAAAATCAGCTACAGAGAAGCTCATAAAAATCTGCTACTGAGAAGCTCATAAAAATCTGCTACACAGAAGCTCATAAAAATTTGCTGCCCAAACCCTGAAAATGCGTCTTTTGGCGAATATTCCTTAGGTCGAACACAAGTTTTTGACTGGCATGTGCGTCTGAAGGACCACTGAGTGTCTGTTCAAGATGAAAAGCAGTTAGAGCGACCAATTACGATCAAATCGCCATAAAATCTAGGGAAAATTCGTGAACTCGTGCATGAAGATCGTCGCAGAGTAATGCAACAGAGTAGTTCTCTAAGATAGTTGCAACCGGCTCTGGGGTCTTTTAGGAGATCCTTTCGGAAAACCTGACCGTGGATCGTGATGTTGGAAAGTTTGTCCCTCGGCTCTTGACACTCGACCAGAAGCTATGGCCTCCTGACGTGTGTTTTGACTTTTATGAGATGGCTAACGACGACCCAGTTTTACTTCTATAATCATTACGACCAATTAAATTTCGTTTTACGGCTATGATCTGGTGTGACAGTATTTGGTCAAAGGTAACTAACTTTTGAAACAACTGTGAACTAATTGCCTTTAAAATTATGGCCCGTGGTTGTTTACAAGTAAAATGTTCTTAGATCATGTGCCCTTGACTTCATGCTCAATCTTTTCATCGTGAAAAATGTCACGTGCACTGGTTTGTTAGAGAAAAGTGTCACGTGCACTGGTTTATGAAAGAAAAGTGTCACATGTTCTGGTTTGTCAGATAAAAGTCTTACGTTACGAACAGTTCGAGTGTGAATGTCAAGCGAGCATGTTGTTTTGTTAGTAGTGACTTATTTCGTTATGTAGAGAATTGGCAAATGCGATTAGAATGCAGTCTTATTTTTAGTGACTTATTTCGTTATGTAGAGAATTATCTAGTACGATTAGAATGTAGTCTTGTTAGTAGTGACTTATTTCGTTATGTAGAGAATTATCTAGTACGATTAGAATGTAGTCTTGTTAGTAGTGCCTTATTTCGTTGTGTAGAGAATTATCTAGTGTGATTAGAATGTAGTCTTGTTAGTAGTGCCTTATTTCGTTGTGTAGAGAATTATCTAGTGTGATTAGAATGTAGTCTTGTTAGTAGTGCCTTATTTCGTTGTGTAGAGAATTATCTAGTGTGATTAGAATGTAGTCTTTTTAGTAATGCCTTATTTCGTTGTATGGAGAATTATCTAGTGTGATTAGAATGTAGTCTTGTTAGTAGTGACTTATTTAGTTTCTTAGAGAATTATCTAGTTTGATTAGAATGTAGTCTTATTAGTGGTGACTTATTTCGTTATATAGACATGTAGTTTTGTTAGTAGTACCGTATTTCGTTATGTAGAGAATTGTCTAGTGTGATTAGAATGTGGTCTTATTGGTAGTGCCTTATTTCGTTATGTAGAGAACTGCAAACATGATTAGAATGTAGTCTTGTTTATAGTGGCTTATTTCATTATGTAGAGAATGGCAAATGTGATTAGAATGTAGTCTTGTTTATAGTGCCTTATTTCGTAATGTAGAGAATTATAAAGTATTATTTTAATGTAGTCTTGTTTGTAGTGTCTTATTTTGTTATGCAGAATGTGATTAGAATGTAGTCTTCAGTGATAGTAATTCTTATGGCGGCGACTATTAACTGGAGCCGTCAGGAATTTCATTCATTGTGTTGTTCTGAATACTTTGATGTAATACTTGCTTTATGTGCATCATAGTGACTTCGTGTTTCATTAACCATCTTGTTCCAGTTATAAATCTGTTATGTGTTAAGAATAATTTCGTCTCATGTACCTAATGTGCCACAAATAGCGTTATGTGTTTGTGGATTTTGTTGCCTGAATTGTGGATAACGGGTTAGCTGTATCAACAGTCTGCTTTGCTGTGTGTCACATGTCCACTTACACAAGTTTATGCCAAAACATTTGGCGCTATTCACATTGTACAAGAATCCATGAAATATTAGTGTCTAATTGCTGCACATTTATCAGCTATACTAGGCGAACAATTCTACAAGAATCCATGAAATATTAGTGTAT
Source organism: Achatina immaculata (assembly GCA_009760885.1). NCBI lineage: Eukaryota > Metazoa > Mollusca > Gastropoda > Stylommatophora > Achatinidae > Lissachatina > Lissachatina immaculata. The sequence goes on from CM019696.1 coordinate 742,268, forward strand.
AATTGCTGCACATTTATCAGCTATACTAGGCGACACAATCCACAAGAATCCATGAAATATTAGTGTATAATTGCTGCACATTTATCAGCTATACTAGGCGACATCATACTTTCCTAATTGATGCCTTCATTCACTGCCTTTCTGTTATACTGGAAACAAAACAGTTTTCACAGTTGAAGAGTCGCATTCACTAAAATCAAAGAAGGGCATCAGGACAGGAGTACAACAGATGGCATCAAGGACATCGTTCCTCTCGGTCAGTGTTCCTTCTAAGTTGTCCATCAGCGCTCGCCACGTCATGCCCAGGGCGAAATTTTATATGCTGTGCGAAGAGGCATAAAAATGCTACTTTCAGTTTTCAATTTCCTGATTTTTTTATTTTCGTATTTAAAAAAAAATCTGTCTATCTGTTTGCCTGTCTGCCTGCCTGTCTGTCCGTCTGTTGCCCTGCCTGGTGGCGTTGGCTATCAGGCTTTTCTACATTTACCTGGTCGGAATTTTGATTATAAGCTGTGCTGATGTTCTTTGTTTATGCCATCTAGTTAGTCCATCCAACATTTTCTCTCCCCGTCTGCCTCGATGAAACCGACTTATATCTTACATCCGTCCCGTGTCTTTAAACGTCACATAGGACTAGCATAGTAGTTTGCCAAGATTTCCTGTTTTAAGCGAGTTTTTCAACTTCATCAAGGGATTGATTCTCACTAAACTGGCCTTCTATTAACAATGTCCTCTTTAGAGTTTCACGTGGTCGACCTTTTTTTCTTCGGCTTTTCGTATTCCACTTGATAGCTTGTTTTGGGATTCTCTGGTTATTTCTTCTCATCACATGACCGACATAAGTATATCTCTTTTTTCTGATCATCCGTGAGACAGGTTGTTGTTTACTCATCTATCTTAATCTCTGCGTTGTTCTTGAACTCATTCCACTTTATACTGAGTATTTTCCAGAGCCATTTGTTTTCAAAAGAGTGTAATTTCCAGTTTATTTCTTTAGTTGTTTTCCAGCGTTCACATGCATAAATGAGGGTTAATATTACATTTGAAATTAATAATCTTAACTTGGTATTTGTGCTTATAACTTTTGAATACCATATGTCCTCAATATTTTTGAAGGTCAATGCTGATTTTGCAATTCTAATTCTAATTCATTTCTAGTGTCACTATCCTAGTCTATATAGCTAGCGAGATATGCAAATTGGTTTACTTATTCAGTAGCTGTTCCTTCTATGTATATTTTTTCTTCTTGATTAATGAGAAGTTTCATTATTTTTATTTTGTCTTTGTTAATTTCAAGACCTATTTTATTAGCCATTGAAGAGATGGTATCTGTTTTTCCTTGTATCGATTTCACAGTGTCACTGATAAGAGTTATAGCATTTGCAAAATCAAGTTTTTCCTGTTGGGTCTCAGGTACCCAATCAATGCCCATTTTACCTGTGCTGCATTTTTTCATTATGAAGTCTACGGCAATTCCAAAAATCAAGGGAGTTAATATACATCTTTGTTTCACACCTGTTTCAATCTGGAACCATTCACTCATTCCTTCTTCTGTGCGGACTGCACAAACATATCCCTTGTAGAAGTCCCTAATGATGTTGACAGTCTTAGATGGTATTCCATGTATTCTTAAAGCTGACTTATCTTATATCATTCCCGGTCCGTTAAACGTCACATAGGGCTCGCAAAGTAGTTCGCCAATTTTTCCTGTCTTCGGCGAGTCTTTCAACCTCATCAAGGGATTTTATGCCTGTTAATTTGACTTCTCTTAACAATACCTCTTCAGAGTTTCACACGGTCTGCCTCTTTTTCTTCGGCCTGTTGTGTTCCACTTGATAGCTTGTTTTGGGATTCTCTGATCATTTCTTCTCATCAAGTTACCAACATATGTCCATCTCCTCTTCCTGATCACCCATGAGACCCAGTCATCTGTCTTATCTCTGCATTATTTTTAAATTCGTTCCACTTGATGCCGAGTATTTTCCTTAGGCATTTTTTTTCAAAAGAGTCTAACTTCTTTAGTTGTTAAACAGATTTTAAATATCAAGGGAGGTTATACCTGAGTTAAAAAGACCTGCCAAGAAGAAATGGATGACAGATGAAATTCTAAACTTAATGGATCAGTGGAGACTGCACAACAATGACAAGATCAGCCGTAACAAAAGCAACACAGAAAAATATAACAAAGAAAAATATAAAGAATTAAATCAAGAAATAAAGAATAGATGCAACAAAGCAAAAGAAAAGTGGTTAAATGCAAAATCCGAAGAAATAGAATATCACTGCCATGGTAACACAAGAGAAATGTTCAAGAATTTAACATTGGAGTGCACCAAGGATGTGTGTTATTACTTGATTTATTTTCCCTATACACTGAGAATATCATGCGTCATATAGATTATCAGTGGGGGAATACAACTTAAACAACTTGAGATAAGCAGATGATGCAGTTTTAATACACGAAAGTGAAAGGGAACTACAAGAATTGCTATTTCTAGATCAACAGGCAGCAGTGAGAATAAATAGTGAAACAACAACTTGGTTTGACATAAAACAAGGGGTCCGCCAGGAGTGCATATTGTCACCTTACTTATTTAATTTGTATACTAAAAACATAATGAGGAATGTTAGAGAAGATGTAGACAAAGAATATTACGATGCCATAACAACTGGAGGTTATGAAATACCAGAGATTAGATATGCTGATGACAAACTATTACTGCCCACAACACAAAAAGCACTGGAAAAATTAATAACGTCGGTCCGTAAGAATAATAAACAACAAAACTTTTATCTTAATGCGAAGAAAACTAAATTGATGACAACTGACAAAACAAGGCAGTGAAATATATATAAATGAGGAAAAACTGGAAAGGTTGAGAGTTTTGAATATCTAAGATCATTACTAACTAATAATGGAGATATAATGAGGGAAATTAAAAGTAGGACATCTATCGTGCTTAAAAAAGTAAAACAACTAAAGAATCTGTGGTGAGGAACAGGCAGAACTACAAATATAAGATTTTTAAGGTCATGCATCTGTCCCATCGCAACATTTGCATGTGAGACGCGGACACTTAACAAAACAGCTGAGAAACACACAATTGCCTTTGAATGTAAATGCTACAGAAGAGTTCTTCAAATATCATGGACACAAAAAAGAACAAATATAACCATACTACAAGAACGTAATATTGAAGAAGGTTGGCTAGTAAAGAGGATTTAAACTTAAATATTTTGGACACATGAGAATTTAGAACTCTGCCTCCCTAACAGCTCTCATGTAGGCCTCTCGGTTGTGAGCAAGATGGCCTGCTGCTGATGCATCCATTTGCAGATCATCAACGATGTCTTGCAGACATCTTCTCCTTGGTCTTCCTCTCTTTCTTTTTCCCCACTATGCACCCTTCCAAGACAGTTTTCTCTAGATTATTATGACGTTTAATGTGTCCGAAATATTTAAGTTTTCTCTCTTTAATCCTCTTCACTAGCCAGCCTTCTTCAATATTAAGTTCTTGTTGTATGGATATATTTGTTCTTTTTTATGTCCATGATATTTGAATGACTCTTCTGTAGCATTTACATTCAAGGGAATGTTTCTCAGCTGTTTTGTTACGTGAACAGGTCTCACAGGCATATGTTGCGATGGGAAAGATGCATGCCCTTAAAAATCTTATTTTTGTAGTTCTGTCTGTTCCTCTCCACAGATTCTTTAGTTGTTTTACTTTCTGAAGAGCAATAGATGTCCTCCTTTTAATTTCCCTCAATGTATCTCCATTACTAATTAGCAGTGATCCAAGATATTCAAAACTCTCCACTTCTTCCAGTTTTTCCTCATTGATATATATTTCAGCTACCTTGTTTGTTTTGTCAGTTGTCATCAATTTAGTTTTCTTTGCTCTAAGATAGAGGTTTTGCTCTTCGCTGTTCTTATGGACTGACATAATTAGTTTTTCATTTCTTTTTGTGTTATTGACAGTGTTACTGTGTCATCAGCATATCTAATCTCTGGTATTTCATAATCTCCAATTGTTATGGAATTGTAATATTCTTTGTCTACATCTTCTCTAACATTTCTCATTATATTTTCAGTATACAAGTTAAATAAGTAATTTAAACTTTAAATTATACTTCTTATTTATTAGCGATAATGCGTGGTAGCCTGATATTTGCGATGCTCCTTGTAGCTGGATATCTCCGACGTCAGCAGCTTTCTTTGCTAGGGCAGACTGTGCTCTTGCTCGGACTTCAGCGGCTTTCCTTGCTAGGGCAGTCTGTGCTCTTGCTCGGACTTCAGCAGCTTTCCTTGCTAGGGCAGACTGTGGTCTTGCTCGGACTTCAGCAGCTTTCCTTGCTAGGGCAGACTGTGGTCTTGCTCGGACTGCCATGAAGACAGTGGTGTAGGCTGACTTCAGCAGCTTTCCTTGCTAGGGCAGACTGTGCTCTTGCTCGGACTGCCATGAAGACAGTGGTGTAGGCTGACTTCAGCAGCTTTCCTTGCTAGGGAAGACTGTGCTCTTGCTCGGACTGCCATGAAGACAGTGGTGTAGGCTGGCCTGGCAAAATGTTTAAGGCTGGTACTATTACTCTTTGTACATGTGCCCAAGTGCCCCGAGCTGTGGAATATATCCTCAAAAACTGCATCGACTACGAGACACTGACGGAGAAGTAATTATTGGCCCGGTGAAACCACCGAAGAAGATAAGCTCTACGCTTCCATACATGAATTAGAAAAAACAGTGAAATTTATCCAAGAGACAGGACTGTAGATATAGACAGACAATGCGTACGAAGAAGAAGAAGAAGAAGAAGACTTCTTATTTAAATGTTACGACGCACATGTGCACACAAATGCTGTTTCGAATTACATTTGCACATGGAGTTATTTTGCACATGAACCACAAAGCCTTAGAAAGCACCTTGCTCCTAGCAGTTGGGTTAGTTTTACCCCGACGTTCTGAGGCACTTGAGAGAAGATCTGAGATGAAAAAGATTGGAAATGTGGGGTAACTGTAATTGAGTGTTGCATCACGTCAACACGTCCGCATTCATCTCCCTGTAAACGACACGGTTTTCGACAGAAAACAGCTTGTCGGTCGTCCAAACCCTCCATACTCGCCTGACGTAGCACATTGTGATTTCATTTGTTCCTCAGAATGAAACTGAAGCTAAAGGGGCGCCGTTTCGACACCACAGAAGAAACGCACACGGAATGGCAGGCAATTCTGGGCGGCATCCAGGGAGAAGACTTCTGCAGTGCTTTTCTAGGTATTGAAAAGGCCCTGGAATCGCAGTGTACGTTGCCAGCTGGCTTTTTTTGATGGTCAAGGTGATCCTTAAATACCTTAAATAAGGTAAGCCTATATTTTTCTTTAGGACCAGTCTGGGAACTTTCCGATACCACCTTGCATATTTCTGTGAAGGAAAGATACAAGGAGAGAAACAAGGAGTGATACAAGGAGGGATACAAAGATCGATACAAGCAGAGATACAAAAAGAGATACAAAGAGAGATCTTGTATGAGAGATATAAATACAATATATCGTGAGTTTAACGTTCGGTGAAATATTTTTTTTCCATCATACAACATTTCATATCTCTCTCTCTCTCTCTCTCTCTCTCTGTCTCTCTCTCTGTCTTTCCGGTGTTTTATGTATTCAGTGCAGGTGCGACAAGTATGATCGCTTCAAGATTATGCTGGACTATGTTTCAATTTCTAAATTCAATAACATGATTCTCTGAGTGATTTCAATAGTGACTTGAGTCAATCAAAAGAGCATGGAATGATATTATGGTATAACCTATCTCAAATTTTCCCTAAACATATCAGAGTACCAGAGATGTCACCCACATTAAGAGATCACATAAAGTGTAACTAATCCAGAAAAAACATTCTTGAATGTGCAGTCCTTTACGCGTTGTTGATTTTCCTGTACCTGTACATTATCACACATACGCATTACATTCTTAAAACTTACACGCCAGCAGTAGGATTAATTTCGGTTCAGAAGTGTCCAAAATTTTAACTTTGATCTTTTTTGAATGGTTTAAAAAAACTCTCTCATTCACTCACTCACTCACTAACTCACTCACTCACTTGACAAGCCCGGCATTCCAAGCTCTTTACAATCTGTTCATACCACAAGGACAAGTATCTATAAGTATTCACGGAACCTCCCATGCTTACTCAAGTCATCGCGGAATCTCTCATGCTTACTCAAGTCATCGCGGAATCTCTCATGCTTACTCAAGTCATCGCGGAATCTCCCATGCTTACTCAAGTCATCGCGGAATCTCTCATGCTTACTCAAGTCATCGCGGAATCTCCCATGCTTACTCAAGTCATCGCGGAATCTCTCATGCTTACTCAAGTCATCACGGAATCTCTCATGCTTACTCAAGTCATCGCGGAATCTCTCATGCTTACTCAAGTCATCACGGAATCTCTCATGCTTACTCAAGTCATCGCGGAATCTCTCATGCTTACTCAAGTCATCGCGGAATCTCTCATGCTTACTCAAGTCATCGCGGAATCTCTCATGCTTACTCAAGTCATCGCGGAATCTCTCATGCTTACTCAAGTCATCGCGGAATCTCTCATGCTTACTCAAGTCATCGCGGAATCTCTCATGCTTACTCAAGAAATCACGGAACCTCCCATGCTTACTCAAGTCATCGCGGAATCTCTCATGCTTACTCAAGAAATCACGGAACCTCCCATGCTTACTCAAGTCATCGCGGAACCTCCCATGCTTACTCAAGTCATCGCGGAATCTCTCATGCTTACTCAAGAAATCACGGAACCTCCATGCTTACTCAAGTCATCGCGGAATCTCTCATGCTTACTCAAGTCATCGCGGAACCTCCCATGCTTACTCAAGTCATCGCGGAATCTCATGCTTACTCAAGTCATCACGGAACCTCCCATGCTTACTCAAGTCATCATGGAGCCTCCCATGCTTACTCAAGTCATCATGGAACCTCCCATGCTTACTCAAGTCATCGCGGAATCTCTTATGCTTACTCAAGTCATCGCGGAACCTCCCATGCTTACTCAAGTCATCACGGAACCTCCCATGCTTACTCAAGAAATCACGGAATCTCTCATGCTTACTCAAGTCATCGCGGAATCTCCCATGCTTACTCAAGTCATCGCGGAATCTCTCATGCTTACTCAAGTCATCGCGGAATCTCCCATGCTTACTCAAGTCATCGCGGAATCTCTCATGCTTACTCAAGTCATCACGGAATCTCTCATGCTTACTCAAGTCATCGCGGAATCTCTCATGCTTACTCAAGTCATCACGGAATCTCTCATGCTTACTCAAGTCATCGCGGAATCTCTCATGCTTACTCAAGTCATCGCGGAATCTCTCATGCTTACTCAAGTCATCGCGGAATCTCTCATGCTTACTCAAGTCATCGCGGAATCTCTCATGCTTACTCAAGTCATCGCGGAATCTCTCATGCTTACTCAAGTCATCGCGGAATCTCTCATGCTTACTCAAGAAATCACGGAACCTCCCATGCTTACTCAAGTCATCGCGGAATCTCTCATGCTTACTCAAGAAATCACGGAACCTCCCATGCTTACTCAAGTCATCGCGGAACCTCCCATGCTTACTCAAGTCATCGCGGAATCTCTCATGCTTACTCAAGAAATCACGGAACCTCCCATGCTTACTCAAGTCATCGCGGAATCTCTCATGCTTACTCAAGTCATCGCGGAACCTCCCATGCTTACTCAAGTCATCGCGGAATCTCTCATGCTTACTCAAGTCATCACGGAACCTCCCATGCTTACTCAAGTCATCATGGAGCCTCCCATGCTTACTCAAGTCATCATGGAACCTCCCATGCTTACTCAAGTCATCGCGGAATCTCTTATGCTTACTCAAGTCATCGCGGAACCTCCCATGCTTACTCAAGTCATCACGGAACCTCCCATGCTTACTCAAGAAATCACGGAACCTCCCATGCTTACTCAAGTCATCGCGGAACCTCCCATGCTTACTCAAGTCATCGCGGAACCTCTCATGCTTACTCAAGTCATCACGGAACCTCCCATGCTTACTCAAGTCATCGCGGAACCTCCCATGCTTACTCAAGTCATCATGGAACCTCCCATGCTTACTCAAGTCATCACGGAACCTCCCATGCTTACTCAAGTCATCGCGGAACCTCCCATGCTTACTCAAGTCATCGCGGAACCTCCCATGCTTACTCAAGTCATCTCGGAACCTCCCATGCTTACTCCATCTTTTCATTTCTTGTACAGGTTTTTCTGAGTTTTAATTTATTTTATCAATTCAGGCAAGGGAGAAACAGTAGGCGCAGTATCAAGATGGCAAGGAGTGCCTTTTTCTCTCCATCCTTTGTAACTTATAAGTTTCTGGATTTTATCCCTTGCTTGCCAGAAATATTTGACGACTTAAGACGGCCTGGATTCCTTCCATTAAAAAAATTTTTTTAATGAATTTTATTGTCAATAAAAGTACATGACCAGTTTCATACATAATTTTACATAGTAATTATGATCAAATATTGTATTGTGAAGGTTAGGGTGATTTGAGATGAGTTTTACAATGCTGTGATTGGTGTTTTGGTGGAAAAAAAAACAAAACATATATTGTTTGTAAGTGTATTTTACAAATAAATTATTAGAAAACAGGGATTGGCTGTTGCAAAGAGATATAACCCGAGGCGGTTGCAAGTCCTGGGGTGACAGGCCTGACTGGTTATTGCAAGCTAAGGTGGGATAGGTGTGACAGGTGTGGCAGGTGTGACAGGAACGAGTAATAGGATTGCGATTAGAAGAGTACTAGGGGAAGAATCATCATCATCGCCTTTCATTCCCTTGAGAGCATAGCCCACAGGCTCTCCAGTCATCCCCGTTCTTGGAATTATTCTCTGCTTCCTTCCATGTATATCCCTTGTCTCTGAGCACTGTCATAACTTCTCTTCTCCAAGTAAGTCTAGGTCTTCCTGGTTTTCTATTTAGGGGAAGATTAGACAGTAAATATTTTTCAGAGGGAGAGAGAGAGAGAGAGAAAGAGAGAGAGAGAGATTTTATGGGAAGGATGTTTACTCAGGTCTGAAAATGTCAGAAAAAGGCGAGAAGAAGAAGAATGCAACATTATGTTGTGACTGCATTGTTACGTCTGGACAAATGGACACATTCAATACACTAGATAAAGGGGATTGGGTGGCATATTCCGTTTGATGAGGCCAGGCTGACTAAAAAAATGTATACATCCTACAATTGTAGTCTTATTACACCATACAATAGCTGCCTCATTACTAACCTGACTTACTCGTCAATATTTGCTGACATATGCACAAGAAAATTTCCTCTGTAAAAAGAAAAAAAGAACCTGTTTTAAACATTGCTTTATTTCTGCATAACCAAACAAGATACCTATATTCTGTCAAGAGGATGATGGACTGTATATGTCTGTTTCTCTTCAAGGGATGGTGTTCAACATGAAAACAAAGCAGGCTACTGGAGAAGATCAAAATATGGTGCCTCCAGTTCATGCTGTTTCCAAAATTGATGTGACCAATACTCATTTACGAAGCAAGTACCAGCACAGTAGAGGCAGTCGAAAGAAGGATAAATAAATTCATAAAAAAGTGGCTTGGCGTACCACAAAGATTAACTGATGTAGCACTGTACTGCAAGAAGAGCAAACTGCAGCTACCATTCAAATTTGTGGTCGAAGAATACAAAGTAGGAAAGACAAGGCTTGCAATGATGCTACAAGAATATACAGATCCAGTGATACGAGAAGTGCAGCCAACACTTAGAACTGGACGAAAATGGAAAGTAGGTGAGGAAGTGACCGCAGCCAGGAAAACGCAGGAACTGAAAGAAGTAATAGGGTACACCCAGACCAACAGAAGGGGATTTGGTTATGGTGAAATCAAATAGTGGTCAAAGGCCTCCTGCAAGGAAAGAAGGGATATGATCATCAGCGAAGTAAGAAATTCAGAGGATGATAAGGGGGTCCAGAAGGCAGTCCAACAGGCACAGCAAGGTCAGTGGACAACATGGGAGGAGGTCCTGCAGAGATCACTAACATGGAATTACATTTGAAAAATGGCAGCCTTGAGACTTAGTTTCATCATCCGAGCTACTTATGACTTTCTGCCTACAGCCTCCAACTTATACAAATGGGATGTACCAGAAGACACAAAGTGCCTTCTCTGCAACGAAAGGCAAACATTGAAACATGTGCTGTCAGCATGTAGAGTGTCTTTAGGGCAAGGACGCTACATCTGGCGGCACAACAGAATGCTGCAGGAACTAGTAGCCATTGTAGACAGGACAAAAGATAAAGCAAATAGCAGCAAAAGAGTTAAGTCCCACTTAAATACTTCATATGCACTAGTACGACATCGAATATTGAAATCAGGGACATTCCCTTACCATCACTGCTAGATGGTGGAAATGACTGGGATGTGATAGCGGACCTACCAGGAAGAAGAGAATACCCGACTGCCATCAAGAACACAGGAATGCGACCGGACATTGTAGTGTACTCCATAGAAAAACAGAAACTAATAATGATCGAGCTTACGGTTCCGTACGAAACAAGAACAGAGGAGCAACATCTATTCAAATGTGAGAAGTACAATGATTTGGTTAAGCAACTGAGGACGGGGGCAGGAATCAGGGCAAAAGTGATAGCTGTAGAAGTGGGAGCGAGAGGATTCGTAGCAACATCAGCATATGACCTATGTAAGCAACTGGGCATAAAGGGACAAGCAAGAACAAGGGCATTGAGAAGCCTTTCAGAAACAGTAGAAATGGCCTCATGCTGACTTTGGAGTATGCGAAACAAGCATTGAGAACATAAATAATTTCGTTTGTCATAACCAATACCAGTCCTCCGTAGCTAAATCGCTAAAGACGCGCTTAAAAGTGCAGTGCCAACTGGAAGATCATAGGTTTAATCAAGGGGCGAAAAAAAAGTAACAACTCACAAGACCTCTGGGAGTCATGACCCAGAGGGGCCCACGTACCCCCACCCCCTTTAGAGTTTCAGGAGTTTAATAGGGCGGAAACACTTGTCTGAGGTGGGGGAATTTCCTCTGATGATCTGAAGGAGTTGTGTTGTTGTTCCGCTCTCTACAGTAGAGAGTTTCCTGCATGATTGTTCTATAAATATCTACTTTCTCTGTTGTTCTTCTTATTATCTTTTGAGTCCAAAGACACAATTTTTTTTTCTACATATTCTACATCTGTTAGATCTACTGGCGACCTCTTATGTGGTCGGTGTTTTATTGAACAATGGTCTGTATGTTATCTCTCGTGTCCTTGTCGTTATTTCTGTCCTGTGTAAGTTTTGAAATGTTTATGTGTAGTCAGTAATGAAGGTTTGTATCCTCTCTTTATTCTGTCTGTATTAGTGGCTTCTATTTCCTTCCCTTGCTTGGCAAAATTATTTTACGACATAAGACGACCTGGATTCCTTCCCTTGCTTGCCAGATTTACTTTACGACATACAATAATTAGTGTATTCGTTAAGTAATAAAGCTGTTCCTACTGTTTTCCCAGCTTTTACATTTTATTTTACGAAATAAGACGGCCATGATTCCTTCCCTTGCTTGCCAGACTTATTTTACGACATTAGTCGGCTGAGTTTGTCACAGAAATGTATCTGGAGTGGTAGCTCAAGAGCAGGGTAAGCAGCTGGAGTTGTTTGTCAGAAGGTCCTCCAGGAGAGATGTACGACTTCACGGGCAGAAAAAATGCTTTCAATTAGGATCGGAGAAGAGACACGAAAATGTTTTCCTGTTTCTAACTGTTTTGGATTATTCACTACTGTAGTTTTGTGTAACTGGTTGTATAAAAAATTTGCAGAATTAGTTGTACTCTTTACAAAATTTGTATAACAGTTGTATACAACGATTAGAGTTGTCAAGCTTCACTGACAGATCCAGCACCATCCTGTTTATCGTTAAATAATATTCAATCGTTTCACTCAGCGTTTGTGATTTCAGTCTGTGCTAACTGGCTTTTTTGGAAATAATGGGGAAAATGGGATTTCCAACACATGTGATACAATTAATATCACTGCTGTATCTAGACTAACAGGCAGCAGTGAGATAAATGGTGAAACAACAACCTGGTTTGACATAAAACAAGGGACGTCAGGGGTGCATATTGTCACCTTACTTATTTAACATGTATACTGAAAATATAATGAGAAATGTTAGAGAAGATGTAAACAAATAATATTACGATGCCACAACAACTGAAGGTTAAGAAATATCAGAGATTAGATATGCTGATGACACAGCATTACTGTCCACAACACAAAAAGGAATGGAAAAACTAATTATGTCAGTCCGTAATAATAGTGAAGAGCAAAACTTTTATCTTAATGCGAAGAAAACTAAATTGATGACAACTGACAAAACAAACAAGGCAGCTGAAATATTTATCAATGAGGAAAAATTAGAAAAATTTAAGTATCTTGGATCATTACTAACTAATAATGGAGATACAATGAGGGACATTAAAAGGACGTTATCTATTGCTCTTCAGAAAGTAAAACAACTAAAGAATCTGTGGAGAGGAACAGACAGAACTACAAATATAAGATTTTTAAGGGCATGCATCTTTCCCATCGCAACATATGCCTATGAGACCTGGACACTTAACAAAACAGCTGAGAAACACGCAAATGCCTTTGAATGTAAATGCTACAGAAGAGTCCTTCAAATATCATGGACACAAAAAAGAACAAATATAACCATACTACAAGAACTTAATATTGAAGAAGGCTGGCTAGTAAAGAGGATTTAAACTTAAATATTTTGGACACATGAGAATTTAGAGAAGACCGTCTTGGAAGGGTATATAGTGGAAAAAAAGAAAGAGAGGAAGACTAAGGCGAAGATGGCTGCAAGACATGTTGATAATCTGCAAATGGATGCATCACCAGCAGGGCATCTTGCTCACAACCGAGAGACCTATAGTAGAGCTGTTAGGGAGGTAAAGTTCCACAAGGGACATGTAAATGACTGACTGACTGACCAACTGTGGATCTTTCGAACCTGAAACTGTGGGAGACTATTCTGCAGTTTTTGTTCGCACAAACACGTGACCTTGTATGTGTGCTTCAGAATGTAATCAACCGTCAGGTCACAGAACTCTGTATCGAACCCTCTCACACTTTCAGAATATGTCTTAACAGAGGAGACTATCAAGAGAAATAAGCTTAGAGAACTAGGTAAAAGTAGAGAAAATGGACATACCGTGGTGTGTGTCCCCAGATTTTAGTCTTGTACCGGTACATGAAATAAAGGCGGATGATTACACCAGGTAAATGACGTACAGGTAGATGACATAAAGGCAGATGATGGTTGATGCAAGATCAGTCCAACTACAATGTAAAGTAGGTAGAGGTTTCGGGTGCAAGCCAGACGTAGACGTCTAGAGTGTAAGCCAGAGGTAGACGATTAGGATGCAAGCCAGGGGTACACGTTTAGGATGGAAACCAGGGGTACACGTTTAGGGTGCAAAGCAGAGGTAGACATTAAGGATGCCAGCCAGAGGTAGACGTTAAGGATGCAAGCCAGAGGTAGACATTTAGGGTGCAAGGCAGAGGTAGACATTTAGGGTGCAAGGCAGAGGTAGACGTTAAGGATGCAAGGAAGAGGTAGACATTTAGGGTGCAATGCAGAGGTAGACATTTAGGGTGCAAGGCAGAGGTAGACATTTAGGGTGCAAGGCAGAGGTAGACATTTAGGGTGCAAGGCAGAGGTAGACATTTAGGGTGCAAGGCAGAGGTAGACATTTAGGGTGCAAGGCAGAGGTAGACATTTAGGGTGCAAGGCAGAGGTAGACATTTAGGGTGCAAGGCAGAGGTAGACATTTAGGATGCAAGGCAAAGGTAGACGTTAAGGATGCAAGCCAGAGATAGACGTTAAGGATGCAAGCCAAAAGTAGACGTTAAGGATGGAAGCCAAAGGTAGACGTTAAGGATGCAAGCCAGAGATAGACGTTAAGGATGGAAGCCAAAGGTAGACGTTAAGGATGGAAGCCAAAGGTAGACGTTAAGGATGGAAGCCAAAGGTAGACGTTAAGGATGGAAGCCAAAGGTAGACGTTAAGGATGGAAGCCAGAGATAGACGTTAAGGATGGAAGCCAAAGGTAGACGTTAAGGATGGAAGCCAAAGGTAGACGTTAAGGATGCAAGCCAGAGATAGACGTTAAGGATGCAAGCCAAAGGTAGACGTTAAGGATGGAAGCCAAAGGTAGACGTTAAGGATGGAAGCCAAAGGTAGACGTTAAGGATGGAAGCCAAAGGTAGACGTTAAGGATGGAAGCCAAAGGTAGACGTTAAGGATGGAAGCCAAAGGTAGACGTTAAGGATGGAAGCCAAAGGTAGACGTTAAGGATGGAAGCCAGAGATAGACGTTAAGGATGCAAGCCAGAGATAGACGTTAAGGATGGAAGCCAAAGGTAGACGTTAAGGACGCAAGCCAAAGGGGCATATTTTACGGCACAATTTTTTTCTGTATTCCGCTAAAAATTTATTGTGTGTGAGGGGGGGGGGCTCAAAAACTAGTCTTGCATGGGACGCAAATATACCCGGCAAAGGTCATGGCTGTGAGATGTGAAGTAACGCTATCTAATGATATATACTGAATTTTTATAAATGATACATAATTAGAAAAAAAAGTTCTTGAATATCTAGCACAGAAAGTCTCAACTTGATCAGTAAATTAGTTTTTTTGCTCTCTGAATTTATTCAATTTTTTTTTTCTGTAGCTCCTGGAAAAACGTTTTCTTGTCAAAATTATATCGCCATTTGTAAATACACAATTTTCTTGTCTTTATCTCTCTTGTTTTCATTTTCTTACTCGCAGAAAGCTCTATTCAAGATCCATGTTCAATATTTCATGTGTTTTTATATGGTGTGAGTGAAATCAGCCACAATATTTCATGTGCTTTTATATGGTGTGAGTGAAATCAACCACAATATTTCATGTGCTTTTATATGGTGTGAGTGAAATCAGCCACAATATTTCATGTGCTTTTATATGGTGTGAGTGAAATCAGCCACAATAGTTCATGTGCTTTTATATGGTGTGAGTGAAATCAACCACAATATTTCATGTGCTTTTATATGGTGTGAGTGAAATCAGCCACAATATTTCATGTGCTTTTATATGGTGTGAGTGAAATCAACCACAATATTTCATGTGCTTTTATATGGTGTGAGTGAAATCAGCCACAATATTTCATGTGCTTTTATATGGTGTGGGTGAAGCTAGGCACAACATTTTAGTGTGGTTTTATATGATGTGGGTGAAGCTAGGCACAATAGTTAACATACACCTAAGTAAAATATAGTTATTAAAATAGTCCGTAAAAATGACATGAGAGATTTTAGCAAATAAAATGTCCAAGATTGTTGGCTGGTCACAGTTCGTGTCTGCTGTATGCTGGTTAATCCAAGAAAGTCAACACAAGACAGAGAAGCGCCGCCATGATCTGTACGTTTCTGACATTTGACTGAGTAGCCCGGCAAGGAGAATCTTCTGGTATGTTTTCTCTATCAAATTTATATTGATCACATTCGTTTTTCTGGGGACCATTACAGAAATTACTGTCACATGATCTATAGCAGACAACGGCACCACCAATCAGGTCACAGTACGACTGATTGTCAGGTGGGAGATTTGCAAAAATAGGGCTGTAGGTATCAGGAGCAAAAAACTGTCCATCATGACAATCTCGTTTGTAATAGTTGATATTTCCTGTGAAGAAAGAAAATCAATAAATCAGTCAGTCTGTCTGTCTGTCTGTTTGTCTGCTTTTTGTCTGTCTATCTGTCTGTCTATCCGTCCGTCCGTTGGTCCGTCTGTCTGTCTATCCAACACTTTTTACAATTTCTATGCAATTCGAGTAAACATTATTTCTTACCATTTATGTGGCTGTAAATAAAGTAAAAAAATACTACTGAACAACTTTTATTTTGTTGTTTAGAAGATAATAGAAAAGTTTTCTTATTTTGTTGTACAGATGATGACAGAGGTTTTCTTATTTTGTTGTACAGATAATGATAGAAGAGTTTTCTTATTTTGTTGTACAGATGATGATAGAAGTTTTCTTATTTTGTTGTACAGATGATGATAGAAGAGTTTTCTTTTTTTTTTGTACAGATGATAATAGAAGAATTTTGAAGATAAATTGCGACGGAATTTTCACTTCTTGATTTAAAACCAACCCCTATCCCTTACCTTAAAAAAGTTTATGTATTTAGTCTTTCATGTTGTCATTTAATGTTGTATTTTCCGAGGTAATGTCGTAGCTGGGAAGATAATGTTGCATTTTCCGAGATAATATTGTACTGATAGCTGAGAACCAACAAGACCTGCAAAATCTCTTGGATAAAGTTGTCAAAGAAAGTGAACAGAAAGCCTTACTTTGAACATCAAAAAGACAGAGACTATGGTTATATCTAAGAAACAGAATCCACCAGCATGCAGTATTAAATTAAACGGAACTATTCTAAAGCAGGTACAGAAATTCAAATACCTTGGAGCAGTAATAACTTCAGATGGAAAATCATAACAGAAATTAGGAACAGAATAGGCCAAACAAAGACTGCATTTCAGAGAATGAGAAACATATTAGCTAATACATCCTTATCAATGAATGTTAGAAAACGAGTACTAAAATACTAAAATGCTATATTGAACCTATCTTGTTATATGGAAGTGAATCATGCACAATAGGCAGGTCTACACAAAACGTCCTTGGAAGCAGCAGAAATGTGGTTTATTAGAAGAATGTTGCGATTTCCCTGGACAGCAAAAATAACTAATGAAGAATGTATGAGAAGAACTGGAGAGACAAAAAATTTTATCATAAAAATAAGAGAGATAATGTACTTTCATAGGACATGCAATGAGAAGAGGGGGCATTGAAAATATTCTTATATCTTATATCTTATATCCTTCCCGTGCCGTTAGACGTCACATAGGGCTCGCAAAGTAGTTCGCCAATTTTTCCTGTCTTCGGCGAGTCTTTCAACCTCATCAAAGGATGTTATGCCTGTTAACTTGGCCTCTCTTAATAATGTCCTCTTTAGAGTTTCACGCGGTCTGCCTCTTTTTCTTCGGCCTGTTGTGTTCCACTTGATAGCTTGTTTTGGGATTCTCTGATCATTTCTTCTCATCAAGTGACCAACATATGTCCATCTCCTTTTCCTGATCACCCGTGAGACTGGTTGTTGTTCAGTCATCTGTCTTATCTCTGCATTGTTCTTGAATTCATTCCACTTGATGCCGAGTATTTTCCTTAGGCATTTGTTTTCAAAAGAGTCTAATTTCTTTTCTATTTCTTTAGTTGTTTTCCAGCTTTCGCATGCATAAATGAGGGTGGATATTACATTTGAATTGAATAGTCTTAACTTGGTTTTTGTGTTTATAACTTTTGAATTCCATATGTTCTCAAGATTCTTGAAGATTGATGCTGCTTTTGCAATTCTGATCCTAACTTCCTTTCTAGTGTCACCATCCTGGTCTATGTAGCTGCCAAGGTATGCAAATTGATTGGCTTCTTCAATATCTGTCCCTTCTATGTGTATTTTTCCATTTTGATTGATGGGAATTTTCATTATCTTTGTTTTGTCCTTGTTAATTTCAAGTCCTATTTTGCTAGCCAGTGAAGATAGGCTATCTATTTTTTCTTGCATGGAATTCACATTATTACTGATAAGAGTTATGTCATCAGCAAAATCAAGATCTTCTAGTTGGGTCCCATGTACCCAGTCAATACCTGTGTTACCTGTGCAGCATTTTGTCATTATGAAGTCTATTGTAATCCCAAAAAGTAAAGGAGACAGTATACATCCTTGTTTCACGCCTGTTTCAATCTGGAACCATTCACTCATCCCTTCTTCTGTCTTGACTGCACAACCATATCCATTGTATAAGTCCTTAATGATGTTGACAATTTTAGATGGTATTCCATATAGACATAAAATTCTCCATAATGAATCTCTGTGTATGCTGTCAAATGCCTTCTTAAAATCTATGAAATTCAGTATTAATGGTTTTTGCTTTTCAATATGTTCTTCAAGTATTATTCTGAGAGTAAAGATCTGGTCGAGACAGCTTCTCCCTTTTCGAAATCCTGCTTGTTCTTCTCTCATTGCAGTATCCACTATATCTTTGAGTCTATTCAAAATGACCTTGCAAAATACTTTTGACACAACTGATATTAAGGTTACTCCTCTCCAGTTGTTACAGTCACTAAGGTTGCCCTTTTTTGGTATTTTAACAATGATTCCCTTCTTCCAATTAGAAGGGACCTTTTCTTCTTTCCAAATCTTGTTAAACATTCTCTGTAGTTGTCTCATGTTGTCACTATTGATAGCTTTTAGCATCTCGGCTGTTATTTCATCTTCACCTGCAGCTTTGTTGTTAGCCATTAAATTCACTGCTGTTTCAATTTCATGCAATTTAATTTCATCTAGATTGACATTTAGTTGTGGGGCTGGTAAGTCAGTTTCAAGGTTTAACAATTCTTTTGGGTGTGGTCGATTGAGTATTTAAAATATTGAGTATTGAAAATATTATAACAGGAAAAATAGAAGGAAGAAAATCAAGAGGAAGATCAAGAGAAATGATACTGGAGAGTCTGACGGGATGGTGTGAAAGGAGATCACAAACTGAGCTGATGGCCTGCATGACGGAACGCGTACTCTGGAGAACCATAATAGCCAACGCCAGTCGGCACGGCACATGATGATGATGAATGTCGTATTTGCCGATATAATGTTGCATTGGCCGAGATAATGTTGTATTTGCCAAGATAATGATAATGTTCTTATAAAATTTCTTTCCTTATCATTTTTTCTCGTTGCTCCTTTGAATTTTTACATTTTGCAAACCTGAAGAAGAAGAAGATATATCATCAAATCTTATTTTTTGTTGATTGTAACATTGAAAGGCTTAATGTAGAGTGTTTACACGCAGATGATGTAAAATTGTGCCAGTAAATAAAGGTTTAATATTTACTGAAACACGCAGACGACGTAAAATTTACCTAGTAAATGTATAGTCTTCTAAAACACGTGATCGATATAAAATTTAGTCAATGCAATGTACAATGTTTACTGGGACATGTTATCTACATACAATTTAGTTGATAACTGTTGTGTATGTTTACTAGTAAATATGAAAGGACATGATCGATGG
Source organism: Achatina immaculata (assembly GCA_009760885.1). Lineage (NCBI taxonomy): Eukaryota > Metazoa > Mollusca > Gastropoda > Stylommatophora > Achatinidae > Lissachatina > Lissachatina immaculata. Next base: position 761,495 of record CM019696.1, read on the forward strand.
AATATATCTGATTGATGGAACATATTTGTAGACAAAGAATATTACGATGCCATAACAATTGGAGGTTATGGAATACCAGAAATCAGATATGCTGACGACACGGTGTTACTGTCCACAACACAAAAAGGAATGGAAAAACTATTTATGTCAGTCCATAAGAACAGCGAAGAGCAGAACCTCTATCTTAATGCAAAGAAAACTAAATTGATGACAACTGACAAAACAAACAAGGCAGCGGAAATATATATCAATGAGGAAAAATTGTAAGAAGTGGAGAGTTTTGAATATCTTGGATCACTACTAACTAATAATGGAGATACAATGAGGGAAATTAAAAGGAGGACATCTATCGCTCTTCAGAAAGTAAAACAAATAAAGAATCTGTGGAAAGGAGCAGACAGAACTACAAAAATAAGATTTTTAAGGGCATGCATCTTTCCCATGGCAACATATGCCTGTGAGACCTGGACACGTAATAAAACAGCTGAGAAACACATAAATGCCTTTGAATGTAAATGCTACAGAAGAGTTCTCCAAATATCGCGGACACAAAAAAGAACAAATATATCTATACTACAAGAACTTAATATTGAAGAAGGCTGGCTAGTAAAGAGGATTAAAGAGAGAAAACTTAAATATTTTGGACACATTAAACGTCATGATAAATTAGAGAAGACCGTATTAGAAGGATACATAATGGGAAAAAGAAAAAGAGGAAGACCAAAACGAAGATGGCTGCAAGACATCATTGACGATCTGGAAATGGATGCAGCAGCAGCAGGCCATCTTGCTCACAACCGAGAGGCCTACAGGAGTGCTGTTTGGGAGGCAAAGTTCCGCAAGGGACATGCAAATGAATGATTGAATGGAACATATTTGACTGGTTGAATGTATTTTAAACAATTTCCTTTTTACGCGTTGTTACTGTTTCTTCACGTGGCATATCTTGCTATTCCATGTCTTTTATTTATGTTCTCCCGCGCATTTTATCTGACTCGTATCTACTATAGAGAGCGGAACAACAACACAACTCCTTCAGATCATCATTGTTTTTTGTCCCGAAATTGAACCCACGATCTTCCAGTTAGCATTGCGCTTTGAAGTGAGTCTTTAGCGATTTAGCTACGGAAGACTGGTATTTGTCGTGACAAACGAAATTATTTATGTTCTCAATGCTTGTTTCGCATACTCCAAAGCCAGCATGAGGCCATTTCTGCTGTTTCTGAAAGGCTTTTCAATGCCCTTGCTCTTGCTTGTCCCTTTATGCCCAGTTGCTTACATAGGTCGTTTGCTGATGTTGATACGAATCTTCTTGCTCCCACTTCTACAGCTATCACTTTTGCCCTGACTTCTGCCTCAGTTGCTTGACTAGATCATTGTACTTCTCACATTTGAATAAATGCTGCTCCTCTATTCTTGTTTCGTACGGAACCGTAAGCTCGATCATTATTAATTCCTGTTTTTCTATGGAGTACACTACAATGTCCGGTCGCATTCCTGTGTTCTTGATGGCAGTCGGGTATTCTATTCTTCCTGGTAGGTCACCTATCACATCCCAGTCATTTCCACCATCTAGCAGTGATGGTAAGGGAATGTCCCTGATTTCAATATTCGATGTCGTACTAGTGCATATGAAGTATTTAGGTGGGACTTAACTCTTTTGCTGCTATTTGCTTTATCTTTTGCCCTGTCTACAATGGCTACTAGTTCCTGCAGCATCCTGTTGTGCCGCCAGGTGTAGCGTCCTTGATCTAATGATACTCTACATGCTGCAGCACATGTTACAATGTTTGCCTTTCGTTACAGAGAGGGCACTCCACCATTTGACTTCAATATGACCAAATCCCCTTCTGTTGGTCTGGGTGTACCCTATTACTTCTTTCAGCTCCTGCGTTTCCCTGGCTGCGGTCACTTCCTCACTTACTTTCCATTTTCGTCCAGTTTTAAGTGTTGGCTGCACTTCTCGTATCACTGGATCTGTATATTCTTGTAGCATCATTGCAAACCTTGTCTTTCCTCATCACCATCATCACGTGCCGTGCCGACTGGTGTTGGCTATTATGCTTCTCCAGAGTACGCGATCCTTCATGCAGGCCATCAGCTCAGTTGGTGATCTCCTCTCACACCATCCCGTCAGACTGTCCAGTATCATTTCTCTTGGTCTTCCTCTTGATCTTCTTCCTTCTATTTTTCCTGTTGTTATAATATTTTCAATGCCCCCTCTTCTCATTGCATGTCCTATGAAAGTACATTGTCTCTCTCTTATCTTTTTGACAAGGTTTTTTGTCTCTCCAGCTCTTCTCATACATTCTTCATTAGTTATTTTTGCTGTCCAGGGGATTCGCAACATTCTTCTAATAAACCACATTTCTGCTTCTTCCAATGATTTTTGTGCAGACTTGCCTATTGTCCATGATTCACTTCCATATAACAAGATAGGTTCAATATAGCATTTTAGGACTCGTTTTCTATCATTCATTGATAAGGATGTGTTGGTCAATATGTTTCTCATTCTCTGAAATGCTGTCTTTGCTTGGCCTATTCTGTTCCTAATTTCTGTTCTGCATTTCCCATCTGAAGTTATTACTGCTCCAAGGTATTTGAATTTCTGCACCTGCTTTAGAATGGTTATGTTTAATTTAATACTGCATGCTGGTGGATTCTGTTTCTTAGATATAACCATAGTCTCTGTCTTTTTGATGTTCAAAGTAAGGCCTTTCTGTTCACTTTCTTTGGTGACTTTATCCAAGAGATTTTGCAGGTCTTGTTGGTTCTCAGCTATCAGTACTATGTCGTCAGCATACCGAAGGATTTTAATATTGTATCCTACAATTTTTATGCCTGGTTCTGTGATGATTGTTCTTAGAATATTCTCACTATACAGAGAAAAAAGGTCTGGAGATAGTACACATCCTTGTCGCACCCCTTGTTTTATAGGTTGATATTTTCAAATTCTATTTTCAACTCGAACTGCTGCTTCTTGTTGCCAGTATAGATGTTTTACAATCCTCAGGTCTGTGCCGTCTATAGTGATGTCTTCAAGCATTTTAATAATTTCATTATGTTTCACCTTGTCAAATGCCTTGGTGTAATCAATGATGCACAAGTAGAGATCTTTCTGTACTTCTAAAGCTCTTTCTGTTAGTGTTCGTAAAGCATAAATGGCATTTTGTGTTCCCTTTCCTTCAACAAATCCAAACTGTTCATCTGCTATTTCCACTTTTATCTTTTCCCTTGTTCTTCTCATAATTATTCTCAGAAGTAGCTTCGTTATGTGACATGAGAGGCTGATAGTCCGGTGATCGTCACATTCCTTTGCACCTGGTTTCTTTGGTAGTGCTATAAACGTAGATTTAATCAGGTCACTGGGAATATAACCACTGTTGTAAATGTCATTCAGTAACTTGGTTATTATTTTTATTCCTGTCTCCTCTAGTGCCTCTATTTCTTCTATTGTTATATTATCAGGCCCAGTCGCTTTTCCTTTCTTCATGTGTTTGATGGCATCTATGATTTCATCTTCAAGTATTGATAGTCCATCATAGTTTTCAGTATCTGGTGTTAATTCTGGTCTTTCTCCTCCATATAGCTCACCGATATACTCTGTCCACCCGTCCACAATGTCTTCTTTTCCCATTAACATTTTACCTTCTTTCGATTTCAGGCATCCTGTGGTATATTTTGTTTTCCTGCCTGTGAGTTCATTAATTCGTTTGTGCATGTTTTTGCTGTCTTTAATATGAGAGTCCTCTATCTGTCTGCACTGTTCATTTAACCACACTTCTTTTGCTTCTCTGCATTTGCGTCTTATTTCTTTATTTATCTTGTTATATTTTTTCTCGTTATTTTTACTCCTCCTCCTCTTGTCCATCAGTCCTAAGATGTCGTCTGTCATCCATTTATTTTTAGGGGCTTCTTTTTTTGGTGGTATTATCTCCTTAACAGTTTGGTGGATAGAATCTCATAACATTTCTCATTGTTCATCTATACTATTTATCTTTGCTATTGCATTGTATCTATTTGTTATAATAACTTTGTATTGTTCTCTCAGTTCTTGGTCATTTTTAAGAAGTTCTGTATTCAGTTTGATGTTTCTCACTTTTCTGCCTGCTTTTTTTAGTTTTATTCTAACTTTTCCACAGAGTGGATCATGGTCACTATTGCAGTCAGCTCCTGGCATGGTTTTTGTTGTCAGTAATGCATTGCGGAATCGTTTGGTGATTAATATGTAGTCTATCTGGTTAGAAGTCTTTTTGTCTGGACTGCACCACGTTGCCAGCCTTCGAGGATGGTGTTTAAACCAGGTGTTTCCTACAACCATGCTGTGTATTCTTGCCCATTCAGTTAATTTATAACCTCTGTCATTCCTCTCCCCCAGTCCATAGTCACCAACGATGTCTGAAGTTCTTCCTTTACCAACTTTGGCATTAAAATCTCCCATGACTATGGTAACTTCATGTGACTTTGTGTGTTTTAGTGCTGTCTCTATGTCATTATAAAATAGCTGTACATCTTCTTCAGAGCTTTCAGATGTTGAAGCGTACACTTGTATAATATTTATGTTTATTGGTTGTCCTTTCAGTTGGGCTAGCAGGACTCGGTCCGAGATGTTCAAATATCCTACAATTGTCCTTGCTGTTTGTTCATCAAATATTATTCCTACTCCTCGTTCATGTTTCTCACTTCCTGAATATATTATTGTACATTTATCTGAGTTTATCTTCCCTGCACCCGTCCATCTAACTTCACTCATTCCTAATATGTTGATCTTCATCCTTTCCATTTCCATTTTTCCATTTTCTAATTTTCCAGCCTGGAATAAAGTTCTAACATTCCATGTTGCTATTTTGAACTTGTTAGTTTTGCCACCAGTAGCTTGATGACGATCTGGCCTCACATGTGGCTCGTGAGCTGTCCTACCGGACGAGGCTGTTCCAGAGGAACATCCATTAACGTCGTTCATGATGAATCGATTATTCTGTTTAAGCATAATTATTCTTGGGAATTATAACAGTAGTTTCCCGTTGCCTTCTGTCGGTTTGTGTACGGACTCTCCGCTAGGCTTTGGACTCCCTGTCCTACCCGCAAGGCAGCGGGAGCGAGAGGTTTTAAGGCGCCTCTGACCCGCCTGGTATTCCCTTTACTGAGCACCTGAGGCACTTTATAGGAGTAGTAGAGCCACCTACTACCCCACCTCGCTCTCTGAGTCTACCGCCAGTTGGTCCGCGCCTGCTTATTTGGATAACTCCTTATTCACAGGGATCCTTCATATCTGAAGGACTTTCACCATCCGCCATCTGTGACGCGCTGGGTTGGGGATGGTCGCCCCAGCTTTACCCAGTCTTTCCTACATTGTATTTTTCGACCACAGATTTGAATGGTAGCTGCAGTTTGCTCTTCTTGCAGTACAGCACTGCATCAATTAATCCTGGTGGTACACCCATTCACTTTCTTATGAATTTATTTATGTTTCTTTCGACTGCCTCTACTGTGCTGGTACTTGCTTCGTAAATGAGTATTAGTCACATCACATTTGGAATCAGCATGAACTGGAGGCACCATATTTTGAACATCCCCGGTAGCTTGCTTTTGTCTATGATGCTCAGTCCATTCTGTGCAATTTCTATGACCTGCTTCACCGCGTTTGAGTCTTTCATAGTAGCGTCATATACTTTGCCAAGGCTCTTCACTGACTCTTCCCCTACAGTTGAGATTATTTGATGTGCCACTGTGTACGATCTTTCTATCACTTTCTCCTTTATGAGTGACAGGCTTCTTGACTTCTTTGGCTTGAAGCTCATGCAGCACAATATGATAAGGCTATCCAAACGCTTTAACATCTTTCGTGCTTCATTGGTTGTTATTACTGTTGTGTAATCTATGAATGCTTTTAGTGGTGGCATCTGACATCCATTTCTGAACCTTGGGCCTTCTGTTGCTTTCAGGATTACTTGCACGGCTACTATGAACAGTATAGAAGATATTGTACAGGCCACTGCAATTCCTACATGGAGCTCAATCCATCTTGTAATATATCCTGATGTTCCAAATCTCACGAGGAACCACGTGAAGTACATTCTCAGCATCTTCGTGATTTCTTTTGGCTCATGATACATGTCTACTGTTAGCTATATCATCTAGTGCGGTACTGAGCCATACGCACTGGCTAGGTCAAGCCATTTTACCTGTAGATCTTGCTTTCCAGATCTTGCCTGTTGAATAGCTTCCCAAATTATTGAAGATGCTCGATACATCCTGGAGAACCTGGAATTCCTCCTTCTGCACGGATATATCAACGTAACCATTATCTAGGAGGTATGTTCTTAGTCTCCTTGCCGTCACGGAGAAGAATATCTTTCCTTTCACATTCAGAAGTGAGATCGGTCTGTACTAGTTGATTTCAGCGGAATTCTGCTCCTTCAGGATGTATACTCTCTTAGCCTTTTCCCATTCTTTACTCATGAGTCCCTTGGTCCATGCTGTTCGTAGGAGTTTATGGAGCTTCTTTAGTATTTCTGGGCATCTTTTGTATAGTATGTAAGGGACGTCATTTGGGCCTGGCGCTGACTTGCCTTTAGCTTTTCCTACGATGCTCTCTACTTCTTGTAAGGTTGGTGGGTTGCATTTGAATTTGCTGCCTGGTGCACAGGGCCACACTAGACCTTTCATCTGCTTGAGAGGTGTATGCTGATTTTTTTATCACAGTATGTCTTGCTCAGTTGTTCCTCAAGCACCTCCTAGCCTGCTTCCAGCATACCTGATTTTGGCTGTTTAGATTTAAAATATTATTTAAAGGACGGTCTTTACTGTTTAGTTTCAGCTTTGATATGTACAACTTGCACCAAGATCCAACTATGCTCTTCTTTCTGTTAAACAACTTTTTTTTAGCTGTTAATCTGATCTAACTACAGGTCTGTCTCTGGCATGGAGACTAACTATAGGTCTTACTTAACACAGAGACTAACTATAGTTCTTACTCTAACATAGAAACTACACGAGAGCCCGACTAACATAGAGACTAACTACAGGTCTGTCTCTAATATAGAGACTAAACTGAGGGTCTGACTCTAAGACTAAACTGAGGACCTGACTCTAACATAGAGACTAATTTGATAATTCAGTGCGTAGAAGGGGGAGATATGTCTGATAATTCAGTGCGTTAGCACAAAGGTAAATATGTTGTGATATTCAGTGCATTAGCATAATGGAGATTATGTGTAGTATGAGAAGGGGAATCATGGCAGTAGTTACTGCAGTGCAGAAGTGCAGTGGCACCTGGTGATACGGGGAGATGCCAGTTTCATAAGAACAGCAGTAGCTGCAATGTTAATAAGTGCGATGGCACAGTTTATAGGAATGTATGTATATGCTTATGCGGGCAAGGAGAGCCCAGGCCAATTGGGTCCATATGATTTCAGTAGATACTTAGAGAGTTATACATTATTGATGTCATGCTTAGTACACTCATGATGATACATGTTGATGTCCTGTGTATGCAATGTCTGTTGTGACGTTAATATAATGTATGTAGTGTGGATAAATAAATGTTGATTAATTTGAACTGCTTGCCTTGGTTAGGTGTATTGCATGTCATGTAATTTTGTATGGATGTATGTAATATGCTACATAACTGCCATACAGTATCCTTGGAGGAGAAATCCTGGGTTGTCAGTCAGATGGGTTCGAGCCTGGCCACCCAGTATGGTGGTACATTACGCCATGGATTGTGGGTTTCAGCTGGTTGAGGTCATATCCCTTCCCCAATTTCATTCCCAATTGTAAATTTAGAACCCCCTAAGTCTACACTAAACTGAGGGTTTGACTCTAACACAGAGACTAAACTGAGGGTTTGACTCGAACATAGAGACTAAATACAGGTCTGACTGTAACATAGAATCTAAATGAGGGTCTAACACAGAGACTAACTAAAGGTCTGATTCTAACATACAAGTCTGACTCTTAAATAGAGATTGGGAGTCTGAAACGAACTAATTGAGGGTCTGACTAACATTAAAACCGAGAAACAAGCATAGAGACTATCTACGAGTCTTACTGTAGCATAGAAACTGAAGGTTTGCCTCTAACAGAGACGAAATGAAGGTCTGACTCTAACATAGAGACTAACTCAAGATCTGACTTTAACATACAGAGGGTTTGACTCTAATATAGGAACTAACTGAGGGTCTGACTCTAACATAAAAACTGAAGGTCTGACTCTAACATAGAAACTGAGGGTCTACCATAGAGACTAACTGAGGGTCTGACTCTAACATAGAAACTGAAGGTCTGACCCTAACATAGAAACTGAGGGTCTACCATAGAGACTAACTGAGGGTCTGACTCTAACATACAGACTAACTGAGGGTCTGATTCTAACATAGAAACTGAAGGTCTGACCCTAACATAGAAACTGAGGGTGTGATTCTATTATAGGAACTAATTGAAGGTCTGACTCTAACATAGAAACTGAAGGTCTGACCCTAACATAGAAACTGAGGGTCTACTACAGAGACTAACTGAGGGTCTGACTCTAACATACAAACTGAGGGTTTGACTCTAATATACAAAAATTATTGAGGGTCTTCTAATCATAAAATGAGGGTCTGATTTTAACACAGAAACCAACTGAGGGTCTGACACTAACACATAAAATGAAGATCTGATTTTAACATAGAAACTAACTGAGGGTCTGATTTTAATATAGAAACCAACTGAAGGTCTGATACTAACACATAAAATGAGGGTCTGATTTTAACATAGAAACCAACTGAGGGTCTGATTTTAACATAGAAACCAACTGAAGGTCTCACTCCAACACGGAAACTGAGGGTCTGACCCTAACATAGAAACTAAAGGTCACTACCACAGAGACTAACTGAGGGTTTGATTTTAACATAGAAACTAAAGGTCACTACCACAGAGACTAACTGAGGGTCTGACTAAAATGTAGAAATTATTGAAGGTTTGATATTAACATAGAAACTAACTGAGGGTCTGACACTAACACATAAAATGAGGGTCTGATTTTAACAAGAAACTAACTGAGGGTCTGATTTTAACATAGAAACCAACTGAGGGTCTGACACTAACACATAAAATAAGGGTCTGATTTTAACATAGAAACAAACTGAGGGTCTGATTTTAACATAGAAACCAAGTGAGGGTCTGACTCTAACATAGAAACTGAGGGTTTGACTCTAACATGGAAACTGAGGGTTTGAGTCTAATATAGAAACTGAGTGCTTGACTCTAACATAGAGACTAACTGAGGGTCTGACTCTAACACAGAAACTAACTGAGGGTTTGACTCTAACAAAGAAACTAACTGAGGTTTTGACTCTAACATAGAAACTGAGGGTTTGATTCTAACATAGAGAGTAACTGAGAATCTAAATCTAACATACAGACTGAGAGTTTGACTCTAACAGAAACTAACTGAGAGTCTGACTCTAACATAGAAACTAACTGAGGGTCTGACTCTAACATAGAAACTGAGGGTCTGACTCTAACATAGAAACTGAGGGTCTGACTCTAACATAGAAACTAACTGAAGCTTAGATGATTAACTCTGAGAGCACAATCATTTTCTCTTAATACGGTAATAAACGACAACTTACTATGAATTTCTGTGAATACATTCACAAGCGACAACTTACCATTAACTTCTCTGAAAATAATCATACATCTATTCATCTTGGCTGAACAGTTCTTCAAGTAGTAGTCATTTCGTCCAAGAGAAGTATTCAACATTCCAGATATGTCAGTGACACAGTCCTCATTCCCAACTGAAGCGGCACAATCATAGCACTGGAGAGCTGCTCACGAAAAAACGACCAGAATTTGTGAAAAAAATGTATTGAACTATAATTCTTACATATGCTCATAATACTACACTTGTTCGCTCGCACAGGCATGCAGACACATACAAGACTGAAGCGGAAAAAGACAGACAAATCTTTTCAAATATCTATTTAAGCTTATTCAAGAAATTCTTCATTCAGCATGAAACCCTCTTTGCTGTTTTTGCAAGCTTGTTCATACATTTACGGAACTGGTCTCCTAAACTTGTATATATTTCTATAGCTTTGATTCTCTCTGCCTGCTTTATTTGTCAACCCCACAACACTCTAGCTTCTACGTTCAAATCTGTCGCGTTAACTATTACTTCTAACTTTGTTACATGTTAATTCTTAGCTGAATTGTTGACTCCAGTGGATCGTATGGGAGTCACTTTAAAGATTCTACTTGAACTCAGAGGAAGAGTAGCTGCTCGGAATAAACTGATCACTTTTATCAGTCTAAAGACTGTCCAGCTTTAAGATCTCTCCGTATAAATATATCTTAGACAACGTATACGTACGATATCTTAGACAACATATAAGTATATCTTAGACAACATATAAGTATATCTTCTGTATCCTTCCCGTGCCGCTAAACGTCACACAGGGCTCGCATGACAGCTTGCCAAGATTTCCTGTTTTCGACGAGCTTTTCAACCTCATCAAGGGATGTTATTCCTACTAAACCGGCCTCTCTTAACAATGTTCTCTTTAGAGTTTCACGTGGTCGACTTGTTTTTCTTTGGCCTTTCGTGTTCTACTTGATAGCTTGTTTTGGGGTTCCCTGATTGTTTATTCTCATCACATGACCGACTTGTGTCCATCTTCTTTTTCTGATCACCTATGAGACTGGTTATTGTTTGCTGATCTGTCTTATCTTTGCGTTGTTCTTGAATTAGTTTCACTTTATATCGAATATTTTCCAGAGGCATTTGTTTTCAAAAGAGTCTAATTTTTAGTTTATTTCTTTAGTTGTTTTCCAGCTTTCACATACATAAATGAGGGTGGATATTATATTTGAATCGAATAAACTTAACTTGTTTTTTTGTGCTTATAACTTTTGAATTCCATATGTTCTCAAGATTCTTGAAGGTCAGTGCTGCTTTTTCACTTCGAATTCTAACTTCCTTTCTAGTGTCACCATCCTGGTCTATCTAGCTGCCGAGATATGGAAATTGGTTTACTTCTTCAACAGCTGTTCCTTCTATATATACTTTTCCTTCATGTTTAATGAGAAGTTTCATAATTTTTGTTCTTTCCTTGTTAATTTCAAGTCCTATTTTACTAGTCATTGAAGACAGGGTATCTGATATCTTAGACAACGTTGAAGTATGATATCTTAGACAGCATATAAGTACGATATCTTAGACAACGTATAAGTAAGATATCTTAGAGAACATATAAGTACGGTATTTTAGACAAAGTATGTTTCAGGAGGTCAACGAATTTGTATACCTTGGCAGCAGAGTAGTAGAAAATGGAGACAGCACAGAGGACATCAACAGCAGACTTACTAGAGCAAATCAGGCTTTTGCAATGCTGCAGAATATATGGAAATCCAAAAAACTAAGCATAAATATGAAAATCAGGATATTTAAGAGTAATGTTTTAAGTGTACTACTCTATGGAAGTGAATGCTGGAAAATCACCAAAACCATAGAAAACAAGTTGAATTCTTTCCAGACTAAATGTTTACGAAGAATTAGAAAAATATTTTGGCCAAACACCATAAGAAATAACATCTTAGTGGCAGAAATGCAGATGAAACCACTGACAACAATTATTGAGGAAAGACGCTGGCGATGGTTGGGACATGTGCTCCGAATGACTGACAACTCACTACCGAAAATAGAACTAAGATGGACACCACAGGGGAGCAGAAGTAAAGGTAGACCAAAAGAGACATGGAGAAGAACAACAGAAAGGATGTTGAGCAATAGAGGGCTCACCTGGGCAAGAGCAGAAAAAAAGGCGAAGGACAGGCATTTGTGGAAAACCCTTGCGGAAGCCCCATGTGCCCTGGGCACTTAAGGTTCAGAGAGAGAGAGAGAGATGTTTCAGTGACATCATTTTATGTTTCAGTGACATCATTTTATGTGTAATGTGGGACACATACAAGTAATTTGAATCAGTTTAGTCTTATCTCTTGGCAGATCACATGCAGGTAGTACAACATAAACCAAACAATATGATCTGGGCTATATAGCTTTACACAGTGAAATAATGAAAAAGTCAAAGCAGCGTACATTCCACTTTTTTTTACCGAAGATGAAAATGCATGAATACAGTAGTCGATGCTGGGAAACTTATCATTATTTTAATCAGATATAGCCACATCTTAGAACTTACCACCATTTTTGTCTCTTTGCAAATATATTAGAGAATTTATCACTGTTAACCCTAACTATAATCATGTCTTAGAACCTGACACCATTTTCTCTGTAATTCCATCTTTATTTAAAACATGTGTGTATGGAGTAAGAGAACAGAAATAGTAAAAAGTAAAGATAGTCCCATAGCATTTCAAATGCCGTAGGGGGTGAAGCGTTAGAGACCTCATTATGCTGGGTCATCAGCGTATGAGGTAGGGTGACCAGTTCCTTTCCTCGCTGCCTTTACTTCCCAGATTTTCTCTGGTACCCATTTTACGAGGCTGGGTCGACCTCAGGGCCGTATTGGTCGGAAAAAAAATCCCGCTCAGCTGGGGATTCGAACCCTCGACCATTTGATTGCTAGACGAGTGCTCTAACCACTACGCTAGCCGGCCCATCAGAAATAGACAAGCAGAAAAACTGTTGTCTCAAAGTTTGTGGCAGAAAACTGAGAACATGTTTGTAAATAACACTGGGAATACAAAGAGAAAACGATGTGTAAAAGTTAGAAGCATATAGGAGTATATGTTTAAAATACAATAAAAAGAGACATCAAACAAAACAAATGAATAAAAGTGACAATATATTCCACTTGAAACTACATTATATTTTAGAAACAGAATATTAAAATATTAGACAGAATTAAATTATTCACCTCAAATCCCAGCCCACCTCCACCCCCTTCAACTTTTGCCCTTCTCCATTAGCAGAAAACTAACTTCTATACAAACCTCTAAAACTATACACAAATCTAAACTTGCAGAACTTTAACTATACACAACTCTAAACTTACAGAACTTTAGTATATACAACTCTAAACATGCAGAACACAATATGCACAACCGAAAACTTGCAGAACTCTAATTATAAACAATTTTAAACTTGCAGAATTCTGTCTATGCACAACTCTAAACTTGCAGAACTCTAGCTATACAAAATTCTAAACAGACAGAACTATAACTGTATACAACTCTAAACTTGCAGAACTCTAGAATCCTATTCACATTACTCTAAATTTGCAGAAATCTCTGTCTATGGACAACTCTAAACTTGCAGAACTCTATGTACAACTCTAAACTTGCAGAATTCTGTCTACGCACAACTCTAAACATGCATAACTCTAACTATGCACAACTCTAAACATGTGGAATTCTAAGTACGCACAACTCTAAACATGCATAACTCTAACTATGCACAACTCTAAACATGCGGAATTCTAAGTATGCACAACTCTAAACCTGCAGAGCTCCATCTATGCAAAACTCTAAACTTGCAGAACTCCCTCTATGCACAACTCTAAACTTACGTAAATTTAAGTATGCACAAGTCTTAACTGGCAAAACTATATCTATACACAACTCTAAACTTGCAGAACTCTACCTATGCACAACTATAAACATGCAGAACTCTAACTATGCATAATTCTAAACATACAAAATTCTAAATATGCACAACTCTAAACATGCAGAACTCTGAACATAGCAGAACTCTGAACATAACAGAGCTCTAAGTGTGCACAACTCTAAACTTGCTGAATTCTAACTATGCATAATTCTTAACATGCAGAACTCTAACCATACACAACTCTAAACATACAGAACTCTTACTATGCACAACTTTAAACATGCAGAACTCTGAACATATCAGAACTCTGAACATATCAGAACTCTGAACATATCAGAACTCTGAACATAACTCTGAACATAACAGAACTCTAATCATGCACAACTTTAAACATGCAGATCTCTGAACATACAAAGAGAGAGAATAGAAATAAGTGTTAAAAATGCTGATTTTCTGCAATCATCTATGTGATAATGGTTAAAGTTGATTATAATTACGTTAATAAAAAAATAAAAACAATTTTGATAAGATTTTTAATGCTATAAAAATTTACATAAAATTTAAATGATATTATATCTTTTGTGGAAACACTGAAGTGCAGAAACAGCTAAATGTACCACAGAAACTGCTTAATGTACCAAAGAAACATAGCTGGCAGGAAAGATAATGGCAGAAAGTAAAATGAGTATGTATAAATGAAGAACATACAAGAATGCAGCATTTCAGCAAACACCCTTTTCAAGGTTCGCATGCAAAGGTAAAAAAAAAAAAAACCAGATAAAAACACGAAAAGTAGGTGAAAATTAAACACTTAGCTCCTTTGGTATCCTCCTTGCAAGGGCATAAAATACCCAAAAAATTGATGTAGGTAAGCACGAAGTAGAAGCAAGCGACAGACTGAGAAATGAGACTGTCTTGTCTTGGGTTGTCTTCTATCTCCCCGGAACTGCGATTTCGTGTTATTTGCAAGCTAAAGCCGTGAAAGTGTTGAGGAGGAGCAACATAGTGTAGGACGCGGAGGGATTATGGCTGCTATTTTTTTCAGTACTAAGTTGAACTAAAAATTAGAGGGTGTAAAATGCTTCTTTAGCAGACTCCACGTCATGGGGACTCTGGCGATCTGTGCCCTGTTATTCAAGCTAGGCCTGTTACAGGCAGTGCCTACGGGGATACATCCTGGTCAGCTATGGCTCGCCAACTCTGATGCTACCATGTCAGTTATGGGTGGTTGATTGCCAGATCGGACAGTCTTCATCCTCTGAGACATGAGGCAAAGAGACAATGATAAAGAGGACTAGATGGAAACAAACTGATATTATGTCCCAGATGATCCGGGATGGCCACATCTTCTCCTGTGGGATAACTATGACATAAACAAAAGTCGCCCAGATGGGGCAGATAATAAGTGTGAAAGCGAAAGGGGTGTGGATTGGAGGGGGGGAGGGGGTCCGCGACTTTGGTAAGGAAGATTTATAGTGAAATAAACAAACATGCCGTTTATGACGTTTAGATACTGAAGCTATCAAAGTCTATGACGTTTAGATACTGAAGCTATCAAAGTCTATGAGAATAGAGATAGAAAGGGTTAGAAAATAACCATAACTCGTCCGCGGCGAGAATATCAGCAAAGTGAAAGGAGCTAAACCAAGAAAGCTGGGTATCAAGAGCAAATATAGAAAGAGGTAACAAAGAGGTAGAAACATAAAGTAAGTCAAAGAAAGCTGGACTTACTGTTGCTTCCAGATGAGTGGAGACAGCTAGCATGAAAAATAAGGCTTTAATCCTAATCTTTCCGAGATCGTCCATCAGAAGAACAAGAGTGGATTGCAGTGACAGAAATGTCCCATTTTCCTTGCTGGTCTCCATGACAGAAGTGTTTAGTGATTGGTATCAGTGGCTTTTGGATATGTCTTTCAGATGCTGGCGAAATCGATCTCCTAAGAGTAGGCCAGTCTCCCTTATGTATTTCATATCACATCACTTTCATGTAATGGCATTAAAGGAAGTAAATAAAATGGGGGTAAAGCCCAAATGAATTGATAACGTGGACTCTGAGAAGAAAACCTGGCTCGATTCGACAACAAACGAACAAGTTTGCGACGACCGCCACGTTCGGTATCAGAGAAAGTCGTGTTCATGGACATTAATACGACTTCTAGCTAATAGTTCCTTGAGGTTCTTGTCCCGTCTATAGGCCACCAGTGGGAGTTCCACAAAGAGTGGTCTAGAGGATGACGAAACAAGATGTTCTTAACAGCTAAACTATGGGGTGGTAAGTAAGTGCCAGTTTTACTCTGTCAGAACTGTGGGGGGGGGGGGTAAGTAAGTGTCAGTTTTACTCTAAACATGCAGAACTCTAACTATGCACAACTTTAAACATGCAGAACTCTGAACATATCAGAACTCTGAACATATCAGAACTCTGAACATATCAGAACTCTGAACATAACTCTGAACATAACAGAACTCTAATCATGCACAACTTTAAACATGCAGATCTCTGAACATACAAAGAGAGAGATAGAAATAAGTGTTAAAAATGCTGATTTTCTGCAATCATCTATGTGATAATGGTTAAAGTTGATTATAATTACGTTAATAAAAAAATAAAAACAATTTTGATAAGATTTTAATGCTATAAAAATTTACATAAAATTTAAATGATATTATATCTTTTGTGGAAACACTGAAGTGCAGAAACAGCTAAATGTACCACAGAAACTGCTTAATGTACCAAAGAAACATAGCTGGCAGGAAAGATAATGGCAGAAAGTAAAATGAGTATGTATAAATGAAGAACATACAAGAATGCAGCATTTCAGCAAACACCCTTTTCAAGGTTCGCATGCAAAGGTAAAAAAAAAAAAAACCAGATAAAAACACGAAAAGTAGGTGAAAATTAAACACTTAGCTCCTTTGGTATCCTCCTTGCAAGGGCATAAAATACCCAAAAAATTGATGTAGGTAAGCACGAAGTAGAAGCAAGCGACAGACTGAGAAATGAGACTGTCTTGTCTTGGGTTGTCTTCTATCTCCCCGGAACTGCGATTTCGTGTTATTTGCAAGCTAAAGCCGTGAAAGTGTTGAGGAGGAGCAACATAGTGTAGGACGCGGAGGGATTATGGCTGCTATTTTTTTCAGTACTAAGTTGAACTAAAAATTAGAGGGTGTAAAATGCTTCTTTAGCAGACTCCACGTCATGGGGACTCTGGCGATCTGTGCCCTGTTATTCAAGCTAGGCCTGTTACAGGCAGTGCCTACGGGGATACATCCTGGTCAGCTATGGCTCGCCAACTCTGATGCTACCATGTCAGTTATGGGTGGTTGATTGCCAGATCGGACAGTCTTCATCCTCTGAGACATGAGGCAAAGAGACAATGATAAAGAGGACTAGATGGAAACAAACTGATATTATGTCCCAGATGATCCGGGATGGCCACATCTTCTCCTGTGGGATAACTATGACATAAACAAAAGTCGCCCAGATGGGGCAGATAATAAGTGTGAAAGCGAAAGGGGTGTGGATTGGAGGGGGGGGGAGGGGGTCCGCGACTTTGGTAAGGAAGATTTATAGTGAAATAAACAAACATGCCGTTTATGACGTTTAGATACTGAAGCTATCAAAGTCTATGACGTTTAGATACTGAAGCTATCAAAGTCTATGAGAATAGAGATAGAAAGGGTTAGAAAATAACCATAACTCGTCCGCGGCGAGAATATCAGCAAAGTGAAAGGAGCTAAACCAAGAAAGCTGGGTATCAAGAGCAAATATAGAAAGAGGTAACAAAGAGGTAGAAACATAAAGTAAGTCAAAGAAAGCTGGACTTACTGTTGCTTCCAGATGAGTGGAGACAGCTAGCATGAAAAATAAGGCTTTAATCCTAATCTTTCCGAGATCGTCCATCAGAAGAACAAGAGTGGATTGCAGTGACAGAAATGTCCCATTTTCCTTGCTGGTCTCCATGACAGAAGTGTTTAGTGATTGGTATCAGTGGCTTTTGGATATGTCTTTCAGATGCTGGCGAAATCGATCTCCTAAGAGTAGGCCAGTCTCCCTTATGTATTTCATATCACATCACTTTCATGTAATGGCATTAAAGGAAGTAAATAAAATGGGGGTAAAGCCCAAATGAATTGATAACGTGGACTCTGAGAAGAAAACCTGGCTCGATTCGACAACAAACGAACAAGTTTGCGACGACCGCCACGTTCGGTATCAGAGAAAGTCGTGTTCATGGACATTAATACGACTTCTAGCTAATAGTTCCTTGAGGTTCTTGTCCCGTCTATAGGCCACCAGTGGGAGTTCCACAAAGAGTGGTCTAGAGGATGACGAAACAAGATGTTCTTAACAGCTAAACTATGGGGTGGTAAGTAAGTGCCAGTTTTACTCTGTCAGAACTGTGGGGGGGGGGGGTAAGTAAGTGTCAGTTTTACTCTGTCAGAACTGTGGGGGTGGTAAGTAAGTATCAGTTTTACTCTGTCAGAACTGGGGGGGGGGGGTAAGTAAGTGTCAGTTTTACTCTGTCAGAACTGTGGGGGGGGGGGGTAAGTAAGTGTCAGTTTTACTCTGTCAGAACTGTGAGGGGGGGTGGGGTAAGTAAGTGTCAGTTTTACTCTGTCAGAACTGTGGGGGGGGGGGGTAAGTAAGTGTCAGTTTTACTCTGTCAGAACAGTGGGGGGGGGGGGGGTAAGTAAGTGTCAGTTTTACTCTGTCAGAACTGTGGGGGGGGGGGGGGGTAAGTAAGTGTCAGTTTTACTCTGTCAGAACTGTGGGGGGGTAAGTAAGTGTCAGTTTTACTCTGTCAGAACTGTGGGGGTGGTAAGTAAGTGTCAGTTTTACTCTGTCAGAACTGTGGGGGTAGTAAGTAAGTGCCAGTTTTACTCTGTCAGAACTGTGGGGGTGGTAAGTAAGTGTCAGTTTTACTCTGTCAGAACTGTGGGGGTGGTAAGTAAGTGTCAGTTTTACTCTGTCAGAACTGTGGGGGTGGTAAGTAAGTGTCAGTTTTACTCTGTCAGAACTGTGGGGGTGGTAAGTAAGTGCCAGTTTTACTCTGTCAGAACTGTGGGGGTGGTAAGTGCCAGTTTTACTCTGTCAGAACTGTGGGGGTGGTAAGTAAGTGTCAGTTTTACTCTGTCAGAACTGTGGGGGGTAAGTAAGTGCCAGTTTTACTCTGTCAGAACTGTGGGGGTGGTAAGTAAGTGTCAGTTTTACTCTGTCAGAACTGTGGGGGTGGTAAGTAAGTGTCAGTTTTACTCTGTCAGAACTGTGGGGGTGGTAAGTGCCAGTTTTACTCTGTCAGAACTGTGGGGGTGGTAAGTAAGTGTCAGTTTTACTCTGTCAGAACTGTGGGGGTGGTAAGTAAGTGCCAGTTTTACTCTGTCAGAACTGCAAGACGGTTTAGGAGTGAGAACTTTTTGTTGTGAGATATGGCTAATCCCGTTCCAGGAGGAAGTGAGAACATGTTACAGATAACCGCGCTGGCGAAAAAATCCAACATCCTGTAGGCTTTATCACAGAAATCGAGATCCTCAACTGAGAAACGTCCCAAACTAAGAAACTGAGAAAAAGGAATAGAGTCCTGGAATGATCTAGGGTGAGAGGAGGAGTACAGGGAATAACTATGAGAATCAGTGGATTTATAGTAGACTGAAGTGGTAAGTCCTGATTCACCGATAGTGATGCCAAAGTCGACAAAGTTTACGTTGTAGACAACTGGTAGGTGCAAGTATGATATCTTTGTTGTTTAATCAAAGGATTAAACTTATTAATGAAACTGATGAAATTGTTAAGGTCCCTCTCTGGCATGGATGTGACACCGATGCCGTCATCACTGTAGCATCTACAGAAAGCTGAAAAAATTCCTCTGTAAGATTGCATGGCTTTGTGTCTGAAACGACCCATAAACAGGCAGTGGAAAAAGCAAAAAACAAAGACGGAAAAGCTTAGTATAGCTAAACAAAAGGAAAGAAAAAACGGTTTCAAGGAAGATGAACTGAGATTCCGACTGAATGGAGACAGCTGGGCTGAAAAATAAGGCGCTAGGCCAGAGCTTTACGAAATTATCAGAAGAGCAGAGTGAATAGCGGTAACCGAAAAGTTTTGTATGTGGTTTCGATGATTAAAATGCTTAGACAAAGGTTTATATCTCTTTCTGGAGATGTTGTTCATGCGCCGGTTGAACCAATCTCCCAAGCGTAAGTCAATCTCCCCATATACGTCATACAGCAACGCTTACGTATTATCTCAGACACAACATTACGGGAGACGCTTGTGAAACTTTCGCTTGGAGGAAATATATTTGTTTAGTTTCCACAACATATGCGCAAATACTACTTCTACAGTGGACACATCATCTAGTGCCAAGGAAAGCTCTGTCATTCAGCCTAAGGCGACTTCTCGCTAGCAAGTCCTCCAGGTTCTTATCTCGTTTGTATGCTACCAGTGGAGGCTACATGCCAAATTCGCCTGTTTCTGGCTCGGATTGGAGCAGAAAGAGATGACGAAACAAGATTTTCTTAACAACCAAACTGTGATGTATCTTGTGTGGCCATATCTGCAAAAGAATATCACTTTCACCCTGTGGAAGTTGCAAAAATGTTTAAGAAAGAAGGCCTCCTGACCAGTAAAGTAGCAATTTGTTTAAGAAAGAAGGCCTCCTGACCAGTAATGTAGCACAATGTTTAGGAAAGAGGGCCTCCTGACCAGTAATATAGCACAATGTTTAGGAAAGAGGGCCTCCTGACCAGTAATATAGCACAATGTTTAGGAAAGAGGGCCTCCTGACCAGTAATATAGCACAATGTTTAGGAAAGAGGGCCTCCTGACCAGTAATATAGCACAATGTTTAGGAAAGAGGGCCTCCTGACCAGTAATATAACACAATGTTTAGGAAAGAGGGCTTCCTGTCCAGTAATATAGCACAATGTTTAGGAAAGAGGGCTTCCTGTCCAGTAATATAGCACAATGTTTAGGAAAGAGGGTCTCCTGACCAGTAATATAGCACAATGTTTAGGAAAGAGGGTCTCCTGACCAGTAATATAGCACAATGTTTAGGAAAGAGGGCTTCCTGTCCAGTAATATAGCACAATGTTTAGGAAATAGGGCTTCCTGTCCAGTAATATAGCACAATGTTTAGGAAAGAGGGTCTCCTGACCAGTAATATAGCACAATGTTTAGGAAAGAGGGCTTCCTGTCCAGTAATATAGCAAATCCGATCCCAGGACTAGATGAGAACATGTTCTGGATTGCCACGTTGGCGAAAAAAAAAACCATCAAGTATCTGTGGACCTTGTAAAAGCCGAGATCCTCGGAGCATGAACGACGTAATCTAAGAAGCTGGGAGGAGGGGATCATCTTTTCATCAGCCAGGATGAGAGGAGGTCTACAGGATGTAGCCGTTAGAATAGTTCACTGAAGTCGGAGACCTATAGGGTCAACAGTCACAGAGATGTCAAAAAGTTAATAAAGATGTACATGTGAGAGGTAAAAGAGATCGCATGTTTAAACATCATCACAAACTCGATGACACTTTCAAGGTCTTCCTGCGGCATGGCAGTGATGCCGATGTCGTCCTCAACGTACGACCAGTATAACGCGGGAAAATTACCTGTCTATGATTCCATGACTAGGTGCTCAAAGTGACCCACAGACAGACTGAGGCCCATTTTAGTGCCCATGACACTGATTTGGTCTAAATATTGGTCATTGAATTCAGGCACAAATTCTATCAAATTAAGAAATGTATAGATAACAGGACTGCGGTAGACTCAGGGAGCCAGGTGGGGTAGTAGGTTGCACGGCACCTGATGATGATGGTAACAGGACTGCAGCTTTTGTCCAAGAAGAACTCAAGAGCCAAAAGTCACTGGTCACGGGAATAGAGGTGTAAAAGAAAACAAGAAGATGCAGTGGGCATATCCAGGTTAAACAAATTAGGGCCCGGTAGGTGATGAAATCGTGATCAGTGTCAACGTGGTAGGAAGGTAAACTGATGACTAGAGACTGGGAGGAAGTCACACATCTGTCCAGTGATTCAAGGACAAGCAGAGGATATAGGTCTTCCTGCGATTTTGGATTAGAAAGTAAGTATTCCCAGGCAGCTGTCATGGATACACAGATGAGATTCAGATGGAGAGAGATCAGTATCATAGTTTAAAAAAAACACTTCCTCAGCATGTCCCTACATACATATAGGTTACATAAAACTTGTAAGTAATATACACATACACATAGGTTACATAAAACTTGTAAGTAATATACATATACAGATAGGTTACATAAAACTTGTAAGTAGTATACACATACACACAGGTTACATAAGACTTGTAAGTAATATACACATACACATAGGTTACATAAAACTTGTAAGTAATATACATATACAGATAGGTTACAAAAACTTGTAAGTAATATACACATACACATAGGTTACATAAAACTTGTAAGTAATATACATATACAGATAGGTTACATAAAACTTGTAAGTAGTATACACATACACACAGGTTACATAAGACTTGTAAGTAATATACACATACACATAGGTTACATAAAACTTGTAAGTAATATACATATACAGATAGGTTACATAAAACTTGTAAGTAGTATACACATACACACAGGTTACATAAGACTTGTAAGTAATATACATATACAGATAGGTTACATAAAACTTGTAAGTAGTATACATATACAGATAGGTTACATAAAACTTGTAAGTAATATACATATACAGATAGGTTACATAAAACTTGTAAGTAACATACATATACAGATAGGTTACATAAAACTTGTAAGTAACATACATATACAGATAGGTTACATAAAACTTGTAAGTAATATACATATACAGATAGGTTACATAAAACTTGTAAGTAGTATACATATACAGATAGGTTACATAAAACTTGTAAGTAATATACATATACAGATAGGTTACATAAAACTTGTAAGTAACATACACATACACATAGGTTACATAAAACTTGTAAGTAACATACACATACACATAGGTTACATAAGACTTGTAAGTAATATACAGATAGGTTACATAAAACTTGTAAGTAGTATAAACCAGTAAAGAATATAAAACCATTATGTAATATAAAACTAATAAGTATTACAAATTTAGAAAGTTAAAAAAACTAGTAAATAATATAAACCTAGTAAGTTATATAAAACTAATAACTAGTATAAAACTAGACACCAACAAAAAAATGCCAATACACCAACTACAAAGACATCAGCAAACCATCCTCTTTCACCTAAGGACAGGCCACTGCAGACTACTGAGCCACCTAAATCGACTCAAAATGTCTCACACAGACGAGTGTCCCTGTGGCAGTGGAGTCCAGACTCCAGAACATATCCTACAAAAGTGCTCAAACCATGCAGACATGAGGCGTGAGACATGGCCAGAGGACACAGGCTTGGAGCAAAATCTTTGGGGCTCCTACCAGAATCTGGAGAGGACTGCGGGCTTTGCCGTGTCGACAGGGATCAGGATCTGAAGTGACCAACAACCTCGAACGCAGACGAAGAGGTGCCATGCCGCGTCGCGTAGGCGATTTCTCTCCACAATTCTTTGTCTTTAGACTTGATTATGAGATCCGCCGGTGACTTTCTTCCTAGCCACACTGACAGCCCATCCAGTAACTTCTCTCTCTGTCTTCCTCTGTCTATTCTTCTCTCAATTTTTTTCAAATTACCACAGTGTGCTCCAACTTTTCTATTCTCAGGAAATGTCCTATAAATCTGGCTTGTCTGCCTCTGATCTTTGCTATAATTTGCTTTTTAACTCCAGCCTCTCTGAAGACTTCTTCATTGGTTTTCGTCTGCATATCTTAAGTTGTTAATGTTGTACCCGCCAAATGATATTCCTGGTATGTTCCCTACACTTCTCATTATGTTTTCGCTGTACAAGGAGAAGAGGTCAGGAGATAAAACACAACCTTGTCTCACTCCCAATTATATGTCTTGAAATGCTCCTATTTGGTTCTCAAACCTCACTGCTGCTGATTTCTTTGATAAGTTTCAGATCTTTCCCATCTATGTTGATGTCTTCTAGCATTCTTATAATTTCTGTGTGTCTCGCTTTATCAAATGTTTTACAGTAGTCTATGAAGCATAAGTATAGGTCTATCTTTATTTCTATTGAGCTTTCCATCAATGTTCTCATTATATATATGGCATTACTTTTACCTTTTCCTTCGATGAAGCCTCACTGTTCTTCAACGATTTCTGGTTTTATTTTGCTTCTTACTCTTCTCATAACAATACGAAGCAGGATTTTGGTAACATGGCTCTTAAGACTAATGGTTCGATGGTCTTCACATTCAACTATACTTTGTTTCTTTGGTAGGACAATGAAAATTGACTTAAGTTGTTAAGGTTGTACCCACCAATTGATATTCCTGGCAAACTCTCTATATTTCTCATTATATTTTCGCTGTACAAGGAGAAGAGGTCAGGAGATAGAACACATCCTTCTCTCACTCCCAATTTTATGTCTTGGAATGCACCTATTTTGTTCTCAACCTTCATTGCTGCTGACTGCTGCCAGTATATGTTTTTGATGAGTTTCAGATCTTTCCCATCTATGTTGATGTCTTCCAGCATTCTTATAATTTCTGTGTGTCTCATTGTATCGAATGCTTTACAGTAATCTATGAAGCATACGTATAGGTCTATCTTTACTTCTATTGATCTTTCCGTCAATGTTCTATATATATATACATACATACATACATATATATATATATGTATATATACATATATATCGATATATGGAATTACTTGTGCCTTTTCCTTCGACGAAGCCACACTGTTCTTCAGGGATTTCTGGTTTTATTTTGCCCCTGACTCTTCTCGTGACAATACGAAGCAGGATTTTGTTAACTTGGCTCAAAAGACTAATGGTTCAATGGTCTTCACATTCAACTGCACTTTGTTTCTTTGGTCGGACAATGAAAACTGAGTGCAAAAGGTCTGATAGGACAGTTACTGTTATAGATGTCATTCAGCAATCTGGTAATCATCATCATCATCATCATCATCATCATGTGCCGTGCCGACTGACGTTGGCTATTATGGTTCTCCAGGGTACACTATCATTCATGCAGGCCATCAGTTCAGTTGGTGATTTCCTTTCACACCATCCCGTCAGACTGTCCAGTATCATTTCTCTTGGTTTTCCTCTTGATCTTCTTCCTTCTATTTTTCCTGTTGTTATAATATTTTCATTGCCCCCTCTTCTCATTGCATGTCCTATGAAAGTACATTATCTGTCTCTTATCTTTTTGACAAGGTTTCTTTTGTCTCTCCAGCTCTTCTCATACATTCTTCATTAGTTATTTTTGCTGTCCAGGGGATTCGCAACATTCTTCTAATAAACCACGTTTCTGCTATTTCCATTTTTATCTTTTTCCTTGTTATTATCATAATGATTCTCAGAAGTAGCTTCGTTATGTGACATGAGAGGCTGATAGTCCGGTGGTCGTCACATTCCTTTGCACCTGGTTTCTTTGGTAGTGCTATAAACGTAGATTTAATCAGGTCACTTGGAATATAACCACTGTTGTAAATGTCATTCAGTAACTTGGTTATTATTTTTATTCCTGTCTCCTCTAGTGCCTCTATTTCTTCTATTTTTATATTATCAGGCCCAGTTGCTTTTCCTTTCTTCATGTGTTTGATGGCATATATGATTTCATCTTCTAGTACTGGTGGTCCATTACACGTGTTCAGTATCTGGTGTTAATTCTGGTCTTTCTCCTCCATATAGCTCACCAGTGTACTCTGTCCACCTGTCCACAATGTCTATTTTCCTTTTTACATTCTTTCGATTTCAGGTATCCTGTGGTATATTTTGTTTTCCTGCCTGTGAGTTCACTAATTCGTTTGTGGATGTTTTTGCTGTCTTTATTATGAGAGTCCTCTATCTATATGCACTGTTCATTTAACCACACTTCTTTTGCTTCTCTGCATTTGCGTCTTATTTATTTATTTATCTTGCTATACTTTTCTTCGCTATTTTTACTCCTCCTCCTCTTGTCCATCAGTCCTAAGATGCCGTTTGTGATCCATTTATTTTTAGAGGCTTCTTTTTTTGGTGTATAAAATCGGAAAAAAGTAGGAGCAGCTTTATTACTTAACGATTACAAAGTTGTGACGTTTCGGCGTGAGCCTTAATCATACAAAAACATACAGGACGAAGAAATAGGGAGAGGAGATAAAGTATAGATTTACATGAATACTGTTAAAAAAAATTTTTTTTAAAAGGAGTACTTAGCTGTAAATTGCAAGGTGTGGCTTGTCCGGCGGTGTGTGTCAGGAATCAAAAAATCTTCTTTTGGTGGTATTATCTCCTTTATAGTTTAGTGGATAGAATCTCATAACATTGCCCATTGTTCATCTATACTATTTATCTTTGCTATTGCATTGTATCTATTTGTTACAGTAACTTTGTATTGTTCTCGCAGTTCTTGGTCATTTTTAAGGAGTTCTGTATTCAGTCCGATGTTTCTCACTTTTCTGCATGTTTTCCTTAGCTTTATTATAATTTTTCCACAGAGTGGGTCATGGTCACTATTGCAGTCAGCTCCTGGCATGGTTTTTGTTGTCAGTAATGCATTGCGGAATCGTTTGTTGATTAATATGTAATCTATCTGGTTAAAAGTCTTTCTGTCTGGGATGCGCCACGTTGCCAGTCTTCGAGGATGTTGTTTAAACCAGGTGTTTCCTACAACCATGCTGTGTATTCTTGCCCATTCAATTAAATTACAACCTCTGTCATTCCTCTCCCCCAGTCCATAGTCACCAACGATGTCTGAAGTTCTTCCACTACTAACTTTGGCATTAAAATCTCCCATGATTATGGTAACTTCATGTGACTTTGTGTGTTTTAGTGCTGTCTCTATGTCATTATAAAATAGTTGTGCATCTTCTTCAGAACTTTCAGATGTTGGAGCGTACACTTGTATAATATTTATGGTTATTGATCGTCCTTTCAGTTAGGCTAACAGGATTCGGTCCGAAATGTTCAAATATTCTACATTTGTCCTTGCTGTTTGCTCGTCAAATATTATTCCTACTTCTCGTTCATGTTTCTCACTTCCTGAATATATTATTATATATTTATCATAGTTTATCTTCCCTGCACCCGTCCATCTAACTTCACTCATTCCTAATATGTTGATCTTCATCCTTACTATTTCCCTCTTTACATTTTCTAATTTTCCAGTCTGGAATAAAGTTCTAACATTCCATGCTGCTATTTTGAACTTGTTAGTTTTGCCACCAGTAGCTTGATGACGATCTGGCCTCACCTGTGGCTCGTGAGTTGCCCTACCGGACGAGGCTATTCCAAAGGAACATCCATTAACGTCGTTCATGACAAATCTATTACTCTGAATAAGTATAATTGCTCTTGGGAGCTACAACAGTTGTTTCCCGTTGCCTTCTGTCGGTTTGTGTACTCTCCGCTAGCCTTTGGACTCCCTGTCCTACCCACAAGGCAGCGGGAGCGAGAGGTTTTAAGGCGCGTCTTTCCCGCCTGGTATTCCCTTCATTGAGCACCTGAGGCACTTTATAGGAGTAGTAGAGCCACCTCGTGACGTGGAAGATTGCAGATGTTTTTTTTAATGCTCTCGCCGACATGAATAACTGACCGGAATTCCGCTTGATCTATTACATATCATGTACCGTGAGTTGGGCATAAGACTAACAACCTTATTCTGGGACCTATCCAGAGGCAACTCCAGATAGGAAAAAAAGATATCGTTATGAAAACTCGCAGAGAAACCAACCGAGCATCAGGGATGCCAACTCCGAGGAGCTCTTTCGTTGGCCCCAAACATGTGACAAGGATTGGATTCTGGAATGTGAGAACGATGGCAGCACCAACAAAATCTACTCAGGTCATCAAAGAAATGGAGAGATACCATCTAGACATACTGGGCATCAGCGAAATGCAATGGCCAGAAGCAGGTAAAAGATCGGCGGAAAACGGTAAGTTAATAATACATTCAGGCAGAAATGATAGTAAAATCCGGGATGGGGTAGGTATTATTATGTCAAACATAGCAGCAAAGAGCCTTTTAGAATGGGAACAGGTGAACAGTCGTATAATAAGAGCACGATACAACCTACGACACGGAAGAATGACAATAATACAGTGTTATGCACCTACGAATGATGCAGATGATGATGTGAAAGACGACTTCTATCACCAACTACAACAAATCATCAACAAAGTCCCTAAACACGACATCCTAATTACTATGGGGGATTTCAACGCTAAGGTAGGGAAAGATAATACCGACGTTGAAAAAGTGATGGGAAAAGAAGGAACTGACATGATTAATCAGAACGGAGAAAGATTAATTGAAATATGTCTTACAGAGGTCATGGTCATTGGAGGCACAATATTCCCACACAAAGAGATACATAAAACAACGTGGATATCTCCAGATGATAGAACTAGAAACCAGAGAGATCATTTTTGTATTAGAAAGCAATACAGAACATCTCTCATAGATGTAAAAGCTTATAGGGGTGCAGATGTCAACAGTGATCACAACCTGTGCATAGGGAAAATAAAACTAAAATTGAAAAGCCAACACAAGAAATAAGTACACAGAAAGATAAACAACCACAGCCTACAATAAGAAAATACTAACATTAATTTCAATCAGGAACTTGCCAATCATTCCAAAACACCCAGTGAAGTTGAGGAGATAGGTATAGATGAATTATGGAATTCTTACAGTACAGCCATAATCACAGCAGCAAAAGCAAGCGCTGGACTGAAAAAACCAAATAGAAAAGCATGGATATCAGATAAAACATGGAAGTATATACATGAAAGACGAGCAGTCAAATTAGACATGTTAAATGCAAAAATAGATCTTGGAAAAGATCTGGCGAAAGCAACATACAAAGAAATAGACAAGAAAGTAAAAAAGTTCAGTTAGAAGGGATAAAAGAGAATACATAGACAATATGGCATAAGAGGCAGAAAAAGCAGCAAAAAAAGGAGACAGCAAAACTTTATATAACATACAAAAGAGGTTAACATGTACTATTACATCTAAAGAAAGACCAGTCCTTAGCAAAACTGGAACACTATTAACATCAAATAAAGACCAAAAGCTAAAATAGGCTGAACACTTCCAAGAAATACATAATCGACCACAACCAAAATAATTGTTAAACCTTGAAACTGACTTATCAGCCCCACAACTAAATGTCAACCTAGATAAAATTAAATTGCATGAAATTGAAACAGCAGTGAATTTAATGGCTAACAACAAAGCTGCAGGTGAAGATAAAATAACAGCCGAAATGCTAAAAGCTATCAATAGTGACAACATGAGACAACTACAGAGAATGTTTAACAAGATTTGGAAAGAAGAAAAGGTCCCTTCTAATTGGAAGAAAGGAATCATTGTTAAAATACCAAAAAAAGGCAACCTTAGTGACTGTAACAACTGGAGAGAAGTAACCTTATTATCAGTTATATCAAAAGTATTTTGCAAGGTTATTTTGAATAGACTTAAAGATATAGTGGATACTGCAATGAGAGAAGAACAAGCAGGATTTCGAAAAGGGAGAAGCTGTCTCGACCAGATCTTTACTCTCAGAATAATACTTGAAGAACATATTGAAAAGCAGAAACCATTAATACTGAACCTCGTAGATTTTAAAAAGGCATTTGATAGCATACACAGAGATTCATTATGGAGAATTTTATGTCTATATGGAATACCATCTAAAATTGTTAACATCATTAAGGACTTCTACAATGGATATGTTTGTGCAGTCAAGACAGAAGAAGGGATGCGTGAATGGTTCCAGATTGAAACAGGCGTGAAACAAGGATGTATACTGTCTCCTTTACTTTTTGGAATTACAATAGACTTCATAATGACAAAATGCTGCACAGGTAAAACAGGTATTGACTGGGTACATGGGACCCAACTAGAAGATCTTGATTTTGCTGATGACATAACTCTTATCAGTAATAATGTGAATTCCATGCAAGAAAAAACAGATAGCCTGTGTTCACTGGCTAGCAAAATAGGACTTAAAATTAACAAGGACAAAACAAAAATAATGAAAATTCCTCTCCATCACAATGGAAAAATACACATAGAAGGGACAGATATTGAAGAAGTCAATCAATTTGCATACCTTGGCAGCTACATAGACCAGGATGGTGACACTAGAAAGGAAGTTAGGATCAGAATTGCAAAAGCAGCATCAATCTTCAAGAATCTTGAGAACATATGGAATTTAAAAGTTATAAGCACAAAAACCAAGTTAAGACTATTCAATTCAAATGTAATATCCACCCTCATTTATGCATGCGAAAGCTGGTAAACATTAGACTCTTTTGAAAACAAATGCCTAAGGAAAATACTCGGCATCAAGTGGAACGAATTCAAGAACAATGCAGAGATAAGACAGATGAGTGAACAACAACCAGTCTCATGGGTGATCAGGAAAAGGAGATGGACATATGTTGGTCACTTGATGAGAAGAAATGATCAGAGACTCCCAAAACAAGCTATTAAGTGGAACACAACAGGCCAAAAAAAAAAAAGGGCAGACCGCGTGAAACTCTGAAGAGGACATTGTTAAGAGAGGCCAAATTAACCGGCATAAAATCCTTTGATGAGGTTGAAAGACTCGCCGAAGACAGGAAAAATTGGCGAACTACTTTACGAGCCCTATGTGACGTTTAACGGCACGGGAAGGATATAAGATGTAAGATAAGAGCCACCTACTATCCCACCTCACTCTCTGAGTCTACCGCCTGCTTATTTGGATAACTCCTTATTAACAGGGATCCTCCATATCTGGAGGACTTTCACCATCCGCCGCCTGTGACACGCTGGGTTGGGGATGGTCGCCCCATGCCAAGCTCTCCTAATGCTTCAAATTCTTCTTTGGTGATTTTATCTGGTCCTGGTGCTTTGTTGTTCCTCATGTGTTTGATGGCTTCTTTCACTTCTGCTTTCAATATGTGAGGCCCTTCATTATTATTTCGTATATGTTTTTCGCTTCTACTGTCCTCATAGATTTCTCTAATGTATTCGCACTATCGTGCCATTATTTCATTTCTATCCATTATTGTATGCCTCTCCTTTGACTTCAGCCAACCAGTCTTGCGGTATGCCCTTTTGTTTGTTAACTCCTTTATTTATTTCTACATATCTCTTGCGTTTCCATGATGGCGTGTTTCTATTTCATTACATTTCTTATTTAGCCACTCTTCTTTACCTTTATTGCATTTGAGTCTTATTTCTTTATTTATTTTGTCATATTCATCTTTATCTTCCTTAAGACTTCTTCTCCGATCCATTAGTTGCAAAATTTCTTCTGTCATCCACCCCTGTTTAGCGTGTCGTTTATTTGGAGGTAGGATTTTGATAGATGTTTGCTGAATAGAGTCTTTGAGAGTATTCCATTGTTCATGAGTCATTTCAATATTCTCTTTAGCTTATATCTATTATATACTATGGTCCTATATTGTTCTTGTATTGCTTTATCCTTCCGTAACAGCTCTCTATCTAGTTCTTTGTTTTTAGCTGCTACTTTGACCATCTTTAGTCTGATTCTCATTTTTCCTACATCTGGGATGTGGTCGCTGTTGCAGTCTGCGCTTGGTCTTGTTTCCACGGATATTAGTGAGTTCCTGAATCTTCTGTTGATCGTAATGTAATCTATCTGGTTACGTATATTATTATTTGGGCTTTTCCATGTTCATAGTCGCCTAGGGTGTTGTTGAAACCAAGTTTTTCCTATTATCATTTTATTCTTTTCTGCCCACTCAATCAACATCTCTCTTCTTTTGTTTCTGATACCTAGTCCATTTTTGCCAGTAGCTTCATTATCTTGTTCAGTCCCTACTTTCGCGTTTAAATCACCCAGCACAAAGTTTACTTCCGATGGTTTGCACTGTTTCATTGCCATGTCTAGATTGTTGTAAAATTCTTTTATCTCATCATCAGAGTTTCTGAAGTTGGCGCATATAGTTGGATGAATTTATGTCTATTGGGTGGCCCTGTAATTTAACCATTAACACTCTGTCCGATATACACCAGAAACCTTTCACGGTTCTCGCTGTCTTCTTATCCAATATTATTCCAACTCCATTTCTACGCTGGTTTACCCCGGAATATATTATTTTGAAGTCTTTATGATCTCTGCTTCCTGCTCCAGTCCATCGTATTTCACATAAACCAAGGATGTTAATTTCCAATCTTTTCATTTCTTGTTCGATGGTTGTCCAGTTTTCCAAGTTCTGTTAATGTTCTAATGTTCCATGTTGCAATTACTATGGTGTTGCTTATGTTTTCTTTGCGTACAGCAATTGGTTGATGATCTGGTATCACCTGTCGCACGTGATAGTCCCAACCATACGAGGTGGTTCCACTGGAATCCCCATTAAAGTCGTTATGATTCAAAGAATTGTGGATTGTCATGACTGTTCTTAGGAATGTACAGTGTCGGTTTCCACTTGGCTTCCACCGGTTTGTTTATGGTTTACTGCACTAGCCTTTGACTCTGGCTAGAGCCTACCCTACAAGGCAGCAGGGGGTTTGAAATTAGAGTTTTCCTTCTCCTAGATGAGCTACCAACCAAGACTAACAAGTCACATCTACCCGAAACATCTGGTTTTCAGGCGCCAGATACTCGCCTTTCCCCACTTCTCCTGTCAGTTTAAACAGTTCCCCCACGAGAAGGCCAGGACTGTCAGAGGCTATTTGAGACGCACGCCTTGGAGACATTTAATTGGAGTGGAGAACTTATCCTCCACCCCACCTCCAGCTATTACTGTCCTTAGAACCAACATAAAACTAGTAAGTTATACAAGTCTTACATGATATATATAAAAATTAGCAAATAATATAAACCTAGTAAGTTTTATGAAACTTACTAGTTATATAAAATTATTAATAATATAAACCAGTGAATGCTGGAAAATCACCAAAACCATAGAAAACAAGTTGAATTCTTTCCAGACTAAATGTTTACGTAGAATTTAAAAAATATGTTGGCCAAACACCATAAGAAATAACATTTTATTGGCAGAAATGCAGATGAAACCACTGACAACAATTATTGAGGAAAGACGCTGGCGATGGTTGGGACATGTGCTCCGAAAAATTAGTAAATAATACAGCATAAACCTAGTAAGTTATTGCAAACTGACTTTCTTTGCAGCCAATGTGGTGGAGTTGTTGAGGCACAACATTGTGTCAGCGTAGGGACGGGTTCAGATGACTACATTTTCAGTCCTTGAGTACATCTAAAAAGCGTTGGGTGGGCAATATTTAAAAATAAAAACTCAAATCGCCACAAGGAAAAGTGGAACAGGGTCTTGACCAGCTATGGTCAGCAAAAGCTGACGCTAACATATCATCTATGGGTCGCTGATTGATAAAATAAGGCATTGTAGCCGCCACTAAGTTATATGGTAATATCATTCTGTCAGTGATGTTACAAGATGACATAAAACTTTCACACATGTCTGGGAGCTACAAAGCAATGTCAAAATCTAAGGGACATCTTTGATTAAGAAGGTAATATATAACTTGCGGGCATCTGTTTTTCATGTCACAAAACTTGTGGCGACCTAAGTTTTATGATAAAAAATTTGTTGGGATCTAAGTTTTAGGAAACAAAACTTGCAGGGAACTGTGAGTTATAATATGATACAAAACATGCTGGGATTTGTGAGTTATAGTATGATATAAAATTTGCAGGGATCTGTGAGTTATAATAAAAACTTACAGGAATCTGTGAGTTATATAAAACTTGCATGGATCTGTGAGTTATAATATGACATAAAACTTACAGAGATTTATGAGTTTGATACAAAACTGGCTGAGATCTGTGAGTTATAATATGATATAAAATGTACAGAGATTTATGAATTTGATATAAAGCTGGCAGAGATCTGTGAGTTACGTGATATAAAACTTGCAGGGATCTGTGAGTTATAATATGATATAAAACTTACAGAGATTTGTGAGTTTGATATAAAACTGGCTGAGATCTGTGAGTTACATGATATAAAACTTACGTGGATTTGCAGGACACGAGGAACTGTTAAGATCCGATGTTTCTTGTGAGGTGGCACCTGTAAAAGAAGATAATAAACAGAAATAAAGGTAGGTTTTCTCTTCCTTTCAGCTTTCTCTTACATTAATCAATCACTTAAACTTTGTTTTATATCTGCTACTCTTTTAAATCTCTTACATTAATCAATCACTTAAACTTTGTTTTACATCTGCTACTCTTTTAAATCTCTTACATTAATCAATCACTTAAACTTTGTTTTACATCTGCCACTCTTTTAAATCTCTTACATTAATCAATCATTTAAGCTTTTGTTTTACATCTGCCACTCTTTTAAATCTCTAACATCAATTATGTAAGCATTCTCTTACTTTTGTCAGACTGCTGACTTGTTCTCTCACATCTATCACTTTCATGGAAACTGTTATCAAATATATTACTTCTTTGGACTTTTTCTTATACAAAACACTCAATTCTCTGACATTAACATTTCTTAAAACCTTCTTGCACATCTATTACTTCCTTCATTAAACATTTCACTTTATCAGTCACACTATAAAAAATATTTTTCTCACGTTAAATTTTCCATTCAATGTTTTTAAATAACACATAATATAGATTTTTTTGACATATAAAAATGTTTTCTAATGTTAATTTTTCCATTCTCTCTCTCCCTCTCCACCACTCTCTTTCTCTCTCTCTCTCTCTCTCTCTCTCTCTCTCTCTCACTCACTCTGAACCTTAAGTGCCCAGGGCACATGGGGTTTCCATAAGGAAAAAACCTTTCCTTTGCGTTTATTTCGATTCTTGCCCAGGTGAGCCCTCTATTGCTTAACATCCTTTCTATTCTTATCCATGTCGCTTTTGGTCTACCTTTACTTCTTTTTCCCTGTGGAGTTCATCTTAGTGCCATTTTTGGTAGTGAGGTGTCAGTCATTCGGAGCACATGTCCCAACCATCGCCAGCGTCTTTCCTCAATAATTGCTGTCAGTGGCTTCATCTGCATTTCTGCCAACAAGATGTTATTTCCTATGGTGTTTGGCCAAAATATTCTTCTAATCCTTCGTAAACATTTAGTCTGTAAAGATTTCAGCTTGTTTCCTATGGTTTTGGTGATTTTCCAGCATTCACTTCTATAGAGTAGTACACTTAGAACATTACTATTAAATATCCTGATTTTCGTCTTCATGCTTAGTTTTTTTTTTTTTTAAATTTCCATATAGTCTACAGCACTGCAAAAGCCTGGTTTACTCTAGTAAGTCCGCTATTGATGTCCTCTGTGCTGTATCTATTTTCTACTATTCTACTGACAAGATATACAAATTCGTTGTTCTCCTCCACTAACTTGCTATCTACTCTGAGTATATTTCTTTTGTTCACATTTTGCTTCATTAACTTTGTATTTGCTACGTTGATCTTTAATCTTATGCTGTTTGTATTCTGAGTTAGCTTGTTTATTTTATCTTGAATATCTTTGTGGCTGCTTGATAGTAGACAGATGTCCGCAAAGTCAAGATCCTCCGGCACTGTGTCAAGGGCCCATTGTAATCTTTAATTTTTTTTCCATTAAACGTTTTTTTTTTACATCAATCAATCAGTCATTTGAATGTCCCTCGCAGAACTTTGCCTCCCTAACAGCTCTCCTGTATGCCTCTTGGTTGTAAGCAAGATGCCCTACTGGTTATGGTATTTGCAGATTATCAATGATGCCTTGCAGCCATCTTCGCTATGGTCTTCCTCTTTTTCTTTTTCCCATTATGTATCCTCCCAAGACTGTCTTCTCTAAATTATCATGATGTTTAATGTGTCCAAAATATTTAAGTTTTCTCTCTTTAATCCTCTTTAACAGCCAGCCGTCTTCAATATTAAGTTCTTGTAGTATGGATATATTTGTTCTTTTTTGTGTCCATGATATTTGAAGAACTATTCTGTAGCATTTACATTCAAAGGCATTTATGTGTTTTTCAGCTGTTTTGTTAAGTGTCCAGGTCTCACAGGCAGATGTTGCGATGGGGATGATGCATGCCCTTAAAAATCTTAGTTTTGTAGTTTTGTCTGCTTCTCTCAACAGATTCTTTATTTGTTTTACTTTCTGAAGAGGGATAGATGTCCTCCTTTTAATTTCCCTCATTGTATCTCCATTATTAGTTAGTAGTGATCCAAGATATTCAAAACTCTCCACTTCTTACAATTTTTCCTCATTGATACATATTTCAGCTGCCTTGTTTGTTTTGTCAATTGTCATCAATTTAGTTTTCTTTGCATTAAGATAGAGGTTCTGCTCTTCGCTGTTCTTACGGAATGACATAATTAGTTTTTCCATTTCATTTTGTGTTGTGGACAGTAACACTGTGTCATCAGCATATCTAATCTCTGGTATTTTATAACCTCCAATTGTTATGGCATCGTAATATTCTTTGTCTACATCTTCTCTAACATTCCTCATTATATGTTCAGTATACATGTTAAATAAGTAGGGTGACAATATGCACCACTGACGGACGCCTTGTTTTATGTCAAACCAAGTTGTTGTTTCACAATTTATTCTTACTGCTGCTTGTTGGTCTAGATACAGCAGTGATGTTAATTGTATGAAATGTGTTGGAAATCCCATTTTTTCCCATTATTTCCCAAAGTTTCTGGTGTTGTACACAATCAAATGCCTTTGAGTAGTCTATAAAGGATAAATATAGATTCACATTAAACTCTCTGCATTTCTCTATTATTAATCTTAGACTGAATATATGATCTCTTGATCCTCTTCCTTGCCTGAAACCAGCTTGGACCATATTGACTTCTTCTTCTATTTTCTGTCGAAGTCTACCCATTATGATTTTTAACAGAAGTTTACTGGCATGACTAATCAGGCAACAGTTCTGTAGTTTGTGCATAATTTCAGATTACCCTTTTTTGGCAGTGGTATGAATACAGTTCTTTTCCATTCTTTTGGCCAAATACCTGAATGCCATATCTTTTTGCACATTGCATGATAGATTGTTGCACACTCCTTTCCTCCTGCTTTAATAAATTCAGCTGTTATCTCATCACATCCTGGTGATTTACCATTTTTCAGATTCTTTATTGCCCATAAAACTTTTTCTGTTGTCGCTTCGGGTTCTTTCTCCTCCAATAATAATTCACATTGCTGACTTCTGTTTCCACAGTCGGTTGTTTCATACATTCCTTTGCAATATTCCTTCTATCTTTCTAGAATTTCCTCTGTCTCTGTCAAGGTATTCCCCATCTCATCACAAATTACATTTAGCTTAGGTGTGACATTTCTCGTCAATGTCCTCATTTCTTTAAATATTTCACTATCTCTTTTACACTTCTGATGTTCTTCTATTCTTTCACAACAATCTTGTATGTATTGTTTTTTGTCTTTTCTTATGTTTCTTCGTACTTCTTTTGTTAAAGTTTTACATTTCTCTTTGGTTTTGTTTGTCACTTTCCATTACATCTTCATTTCTTTACGTTGTTTTATCAGTTCTAGTGTACCTGCTGTAATCCATCCATTCTTCTGTGTTTTCTGTACTGGAACCATGTCTTTAGATGTTGTTATTAAGATATCTTTGGCCTGCGTAGCCAATTCATCTGGTGTCATCTCCTCCTGTACAGCCATCAGGATTTCGAAACGGTTCTTCACTTCTATACCATATTGTTCTGGTATATTTGTAAGATCAAAGCGGAGTAGTCTTGATCCTGTAGCTGTCTTTTTTATCTTTATCTTCATGTCTGCTATTAATAACTCATGGTCCGTGTCACAATCAGCACCTGGTAAAGTTTTTGCTGATGTTATACTTGACCTCCACCTTCTTTGCACTAAAATGTAATCTATTTGATTCCTGGTTTTACCGTCACGTGATGTCTATGTGTAAAGTCTTCTTGGATGTTGTTTAAAAAGTGTGTAGCGATCATTAGCTCATTTTCCATGCAAAACGCCATTATATTGTCACCTGCCTCATTTCTATGTCCTATGCTAAATTTCCCTACAACATCTCCTTCATCTTCTGCTCTTTCTGTACCAATTTTTGCATTAAAATCACCCATTATTAATACAATATCATTTTTTCCGTACCCGGTCTATTGTCGTTTGCTTGTGTTATAAACGTTTTCTACTTCCTCTTCTTCTGCTGCTGATGTAGGTGCATATACCTGGATGATTGTTAAGTTTCTAGGAATGCCCTTAAGTCTGATTGTTAGGATTCTATCACTTACTGGATTGTAGCCTAGTAATGCTTTTGATGTTGATTTGTCCAAATAAAAAGCCACTCCATTCTTTCCTCCTACTTCTCCACCAGAGTATATAAAGATATTATCATTCTCGCTCTTAAAGTGTCCTGATCCTTTCCATCGATGTTCGCAGATTCCCAAAATGTGTATTCCCGTTCTTTTCATCTCGTCACTTATTACTTGATACTTTCCCTCATACATACTTCTTACATTCCATGTTCCTACTCTTATTTTTCTTTTTAGTTTGATGCAGGAGTTTTCCTTGGTAACAGGGTCAGGATTTTGTCCGTCATCACAATTACTAGTACTGACCTCTGCCTCACACTCTTCCCCAGTGTTAAAATTAGATCTATCTGTCCTGGGGGACTCACCACCAGATCTTTTTCCTATCTGACCTTCCATGTTGCTCTTTGGGTTTCTTGGTATATTTTCAGAGGATAGTTTACCATTGCTTTCCTTCCGGGCAGTGACTGTACTAGTCAAGTGATCGTAGCCATTGTCCCTACATTGAGATCATCTGCCTACCATCATAGAATGGTGCCCATAACCAACATTATCTGTCAGCTGCTCTCCTATTCCATTCACCACCTGCTCCCATGGCTTCACGTCACCCTGATGGGGGGGGGGAGGGGTATACGGGTACTCCACCTTGCCCAAGGGTGTCCCGTAGACTGACGGAGGTAAGGAGGCATCTTACTTCTCTTTTGATAGGGGATACCCCTACCCTGCTAACTATTATCAACCATATAACTAAATATTTCCTTTCATCAACCATCATCATCATCATCATCATGTGCCGTGTCGACTGGCGTTGGCTATTATGCTTCTCCAGAGTACACGATCCTTTATGCAGGCCATCAGCTCAGTTGGTGATCTCCTCTCCCACCATCCCGTCAGATTGTCCAGTATCATTTCTCTTGGTCTTCTTCTTGATCTTCTTCCTTCTATTTTTCCTGTTGTTATAATATTTTCAATGCCCCCTCTTCTCATTGCATGTCCTATGAAAGTACATTGTCTCTCTCTCTTATCTTTTTAACAAGGTTTTTTGTCTCTCCAGCTCTTCTCCTACATTCTTCATTAAATGACTAAATATTTCCTTTCATCAACCACATGACTAAATATTTCCTTTCATCAACCACATGACTAAATATTTCCTTTCATCAACCACATGACTAAATATTTCCTTTCATCAACCACATGACTAAATATTTCCTTTCATCAACCACATGACTAAATACTTCCTTTCATCAACCACATGACTAAATATTTCCTGTCATCAACCATATAACTAAATATTTCCTTTCACCAACAACATGACTAAATATTTCCTTTCATCAACCACATGACTAAATACTTCCTTTCATCAACCATATGACTAAATATTTCCTTTCATCAACCACATGACTAAATACTTCCTTTCATCAACCACATGACTAATTATTTCCTTTCATCAACCATTCATTCATTCATTCATTCATTCATTCATTTGCATGTCCCTGGCGGAACTTTGCCTCCCAAACAGCACTCCTGTAGGCCTCTCGGTTGTGAGCAAGATGGCCTGCTGCTGATGCATCCATTTGCAGATCGTCAACGATGTCCTGCAGCCATCTTCGTCTTGGTCTTCCTCTTTTTCCCATTACGTATCCTTCCAATACGGTTTTCTCTAAATTATCATGATGTTTAATGTGTCCAAAATATTTAAGTTTTCTCTCTTTAATCCTCTTTACTAGCCAACCTTCTTCAATATTAAGTTCTTGTAGTATAGATATATTTGTTCTTTTTTGTGTCCACGATATTTGAAGAACTCTTCTATAGCATTTACATTCAAAGGCATTTATGTGTTTCTCAGCTGTTTTGTTAAGTGTCCAGGTCTCACAGACATATGTTGCATTGGGAAAGATGCATGCCCTTAAAAATCTTATTTTTGTAGTTCTG
This sequence comes from Achatina immaculata, assembly GCA_009760885.1. Taxonomy (NCBI): domain Eukaryota; kingdom Metazoa; phylum Mollusca; class Gastropoda; order Stylommatophora; family Achatinidae; genus Lissachatina; species Lissachatina immaculata. Next base: position 801,310 of record CM019696.1, read on the forward strand.
TCTGTTCCTCTCAACAGATTCTTTATTTGTTTTACTTTCTGAAGAGCATTAGATGTCCTCCTTTTAATTTCCCTCATTGTATCTCCATTATTAGTTAGTAGAGATCGAACATATTCAAAACTCTCCACTTCTTACAATTTTTCCTCATTGATACATATTTCAGCTGCCTTGTTTGTTTTGTCAATTGTCATCAATTTAGTTTTCTTTGCACTAAGATAGAGGTTCTGCTCTTCGCTGTTCTTACGGAATGACATAATTAGTTTTTCCATTCCTTTTTGTGTTGTGGACAGTAACACTGTGTCATCAGCATATCTAATCTCCGGTATTTCATAACCTCCAATTGTTATGGCATCGTAATATTCTTTGTCTACATCTTCTCTAACATTCCTCATTATATGTTCAGTATACAAGTTAAATAAGTAGGGTGACAATATGCACCCCTGACGGACGCCTTGTTTTATGTCAAACCAAGTTGTTGTTTCATAATTTATTCTTACTGCTGCTTGTTGGTCTAGATACAGCAGTGATGTTAATTGTATGAAATGTGTTGGAAATCCCATTTTTTCCATTATTTCAAAAAGTTTCTGGTGTTGTACACAATCAAATGCCTTTGAGTAGTCTATAAAGGATAAATAAAGATTCACATTAAACTCTATCATCATCATCATGTGCCGTGCCGACTGACGTTGGCTATTATGCTTCTCCAGATTACACGATCCTTTATGCAGGCCATCAGCTCAGTTGGTGATCTCCTCTCACACCATCCCGTCAAACTGTCCAGTATCAGGTCTCTTAGTCTTCCTCTTGATCTTCTTCCTTCTATTTTTCCTGTTGTTATAATATTTTCAATGCCCCCTCTTCTCATTGCATGTCCTATGAAAGTACATTGTCTCTCTCTTATCTTTTTAACAAGGTTTTTTGTCTCTCCAGCTCTTCTCCTACATTCTTCATTAGTTATTTTTGCTGTCCAGGGGATTCGCAACATTCTTCTAATAAACCACATTTCTGCTGCTTCCAATGATTTTTGTGCAGACTTGCCTATTGTCCATGATTCACTTCCATATAACAAGATAGGTTCAATATAGCATTTTAGGACTCGTTTTCTAACATTCATTGATAAAGATGTGTTAGCTAATATGTTTCTCATTCTCTGAAATGCAGTCTTTGATTGGCCTATTCTGTTCCTAATTTCTTTTCTGTATTTCCTATCTGAAGTTATTACTGCTCCAAGGTATTTAAATTTCTGCACTTGCTTTAGAATAGTTCCGTTTAATTTAATACTGCATGCTGGTGGATTCTGTTTCTTAGATATAACCATAGTCTCTGTCTTTTTGATGTTCAAAGTAAGGCCTTTCTGTTCACTTTCTTTGGCCACTTTATCCAAGAGATTTTGCAGGTCTTGTTGGTTCTCAGCTATCAGTACTGTGTCGTCAGCATACCGAAGGTTGTTAATATTGGTGTAATATTAAACTCTCTGCATTTCTCTATTATTAATCTTAGATTGAATATGTGATCTCTTGATCCTCTTCCTTGCCTGAAACCAGCTTGGACCATATTGACTTCTTCTTCTATTTTCTGTCGAAGTCTATCCATTATGATTTTAGCATAATTTTACTGGCATGACTAATCAGGACAACAGTTTTGTAGTTTGTGCATAATTTCCGGTTACCCTTTTTTGGCAGTGGTATGAATACAGTTCTTTTCCATTCTTTTGGCCAAATACCTGAATGCCATATCTTTTTGCACATTGCATGATAGATTGTTGCACACTCCTTTCCTCCTGCTTTAATAAATTCAGCTGTTATCTCATCACATCCTGGTGATTTACCATTTTTCAGATTCTTTATTGCCCATAAAACTTTTTCTGTTGTCGGTTCGGGTTCTTTCTCCTCTAATAATAATTCACACTGTTGATTTCTGTTTCCACAGTCGGTTGTTTCATACATTCCTTTGCAGTATTCCTTCTGTCTTTCTAGAATTTCCTCTGTCTCTGTCAAGGTATTCCCCATCTCATCACAAATTACATTTAGCTTAGGTGTGACATTTGTCGTCAATGTCTTCATTTCTTTTAACATTTCACTATCTCTTCCACACTTCTGATGTTCTTCTATTCTTTCACAACAATCTTGTATCTATTGTTTTTTGTTCTTTCTTATGTTTCTTCGTACTTCTTTTGTTAAAGTTTTATATTTCTCTTTGGTGTTGTTTGTCACTTTGCATTGCGTCTTCATTTCTCTACGTTGTTTTATCAGTTCTAGTGTACCTGCTGTAATCCATCCATTCTTTTGTTTTCTTTACTGGAACCATGTCTTTAGATGTTGTTATTAAGATATCTTTGGCCTGCGTAGCCAATTCATCTGGTGTCATCTCCTCCTGTACTGCCATCAGGATTTCGAAACGGTTTTTCACTTCTATACCATATTGTTCTGGTATATTTGTAAGATCAACCATATAACTAAATATTACCTTTCATCAAACACATGACTTAATACTTCCTTTCATCAACCATATAACTAAATATTACCTTTCATCAACCACATGACTAAATATTTGCTTTCATCATTAACTGCTCCAAATGTTCTGTTACATCTATTATTTCATTAGACTTTGTCCCTCTCCCAGTTATTCTATAAAACGTTCTCTTACATTCATCACGTTTTGGGCCGTTGCACAAATGTGTGTTACATGCAGTGTAGCAGATGCTATCTTTGCCAACGTTTGAAGGAATGACGTCACAGTGGGATTTGTTGTCTGGTTTCACATGTAAAAAGAGGGAACTATTGAAGCCGGGCGGAAAGTAAACTCCATCATGACAGTCTCTCTGGTAGTAGTCCAGCTTACCTGTTAAGACAACATAAACACTGTTATCTATGTCTGTATGTCTGTCTGTCTATCTGTCTCTACAAGCCGGGCGGGAAGTAAACTTCATCATGGCAATCGCTCAGGTAGTAATCCAGCTTACCTGTTAAAACAACATAAACACTGTCATCTATGTCTGTCTGTCTGTCTGTCTGACTCTCCAGGTCGGAGTGGAATCCAACATGGCATTCTCTCAGGTAGTAGTTCAGTTTTCCTGCTAAAACAACATAAACACTGTTATCTATGTCTGTCTGGCGGTGTGTGTCAGGAATGGATTTAGTAGAACGTGTTGATTGTTTAAATGTAGACCTGTGATTGGTGGTCGGTGGGTTATAACTGGGGGTGGTGGATGGGAAACCAGGGAAGGGAGAGAGAGAGTGATACCATGTTGACCTAGCCAAGAGAAGTTGAAATAGATGATTAGGGAAGAGGGGTTGCAATGTGATGCTGTGAGGAAGTTTGACAAGTAAGAAAGGGTGGAGCTTAGTGGAGAGGTACTATAATGATTGAAGAGAATGTAAAGTGTAGCTGAACAGCGAGTTTAACCCATATGGCTTCAGCTTCCCAAAATTTTGAATGCAGCGGTTCTGAAGCGCCAGGCGGCTTATGTCATCTGCGTGTTTGATGGCTGTTATCAGAAAATCAGATTTGCCTCTGTGGTTGGGGCCACTGAAATGATTTGGGACTGGTTTCGAAGCATGAAGTGCGATGTCGTACAGATGTTTTTGCATGCGGTCCCCTAATCTGAGGCCAGTCTTACCAATATAATACCAATATATATTACCTGCATCTTTTGCAAACGATGACATATATCACAATTATGGAACTCGCACATGAATCCCTCACGAAGAGTGAGGATAGTTTTGGGAAAGGTGATTGTTTTCCTTTCCCAGACTACCGGGCAGTTAACGCAGCGGGGGCAGTTACATTTTCTGGTGCCAACATATGTAAGACTCTGCTTCAAGTGGGTGTGGACGAGGATGTCCTTAAGGTTTGGCTCACGTTTGTATGCCAACAGGGGTGGATCAGAGAAAATGTGGCGAATGTCGGAGTCGAGTTGGATTAACGGCAGATGACGATAAAGAATTTTCTTAACCATCTGACCGTGCGGGTGGAAAGGCAGTACTAACTTAACTCTGTCAGATGGAGTAACAGGCTTTTTTCTGAATATTTCTTTGCATCTCACTAGTTGGATACGGTTGAAGGCTTCACGAAGGACATTTTCTGGGTAGTGGCGATGACGGAAAAATTCTAATAACTTGTTCGACTGATCTATAAAGTCCAAATTATCCTGACATATGCAGCGAAGACGGAGGAGTTGGGAGTATGGGATGGAGTTCTTACAGGCTTCAGGACGGGAGGAGAAGTAAAGCAAATAGGTGTGGTTGTCGATGGGCTTGTAAAATACAGAGGTGACAAGCTTGATTGTGCCAATAGAAATTTTAACGTCTAAAAAGTTTACAGATTTGTCAGAAATTTAATAAGTGAATTTTATGTTATTATTGAGTGAGTTGGTCTTCAATCATTATAGTACCTCTCCACTAAGCTCCACCCCTTTTACTTGTCAAACCTCCTCACAGCATCACTTTGCAACCCCTCTTCCCTAATCATCTATTTCAACTTCTCCTGGCTAGGTCAACATTGTATCACTCTCTCTCCCTTCCCCGGTTCCCCATCCACCACCCCCAGTTACAACCCACCAACCACATATCACAGGTCTCCATTTAAACAGTCTCCACGTTCTATTAAATCCATTCCTGACACACATCACCGGACAAGCTACACCTTACAATTTACAGCTAAGTATTCTATTTAATTCTTTAACTAATTTTTAAAAAATAGTATTCATGTGAATCTATACTTTATCACCTCTCTCTGTTTCTTCGTCCTGTATATTTTTGTTTGATTAAGGCTCACGCCGAAATATCAAAACTTTGTAGTCGTTAAGTAATAAAGCTGTTCCTACATTTTTCCTAGTTTATACATTTTGGTATCACAGCTTTACTGCAGTGCTTCGTGTATAGTTATATACTTATATACTAATTATTGTGTGTTACTATGTTTGTCTGTCTGACTGTCTGTCTGTCTGTCTGACTCTCCAAGCCCGGTGGGAAGTAAACTCCATCATGGCAGTCTCTCAGGTAGTAGTCCAGCTTACCTGTTAAAACAACATAAACACCGTCATCTATGTCTGTCTGTCTCCCTGTCTGTCTGACTGTCTGTCTGTTTGTTTGTCTGTTTGCCATACTGACTTATGATAAGATTTTTAAGGGGATGCATCTTTCCTATCGCAACATATGCCTGTGAGACCTAGACACTTCTTAACAAAACAGCTGAGAAACACATAAATGCCTTTGAATGTATATGCTACAGAAGAGTTCTTCCGATATCATGGACACAAAAAAGAACAAATATATTCAGACTAGAAGAAATTAATATTGAAGAAGGTTGGCTGGTAAAGAGGATTAAACAAAGAAAACTTAAATATTTTGGACACATTAAACGTCATGATAATCTAGAGAAGACATTCTTGGAAGGGTAGATAATGGGAATGAATGAATAATGAATGAATAATCTTTATTTTTAAAGTGTAAAGAATTGGACACGCAGGCCCGTATTACATTCTGCCCTTCATCACTCCGTCTTTCATTCTTCCCACACACTCGATTTAATACAAATATACACATTAAAAAGAAAGAGAGGAAGACCATGGCGAAGATGGCTGCAAGACATCGTTGATGATCTGCAAATGGATGCATCAGCAGCAGGCCATCTTACTTACAACCGAGAGACCTACAGGAGTGCTGTTAGAGAAGCTAAGTTTCGCAATATACATGGAAATGAATGAATGAATAGTCTTTACTTGGATATGTTATTTAGTAACCCTATAGTTACTGAATGACATTTACAACAGTGGTTATAATCCCAGTGACCTGATTAAATCCACGTTTATAGCACTACCAAAGAAACCAGGTGCAAAGGAATGTGACGACCACCGGACTATCAGCCTCTCATGTCTCATAACGAAGCTACTTCTGAGAATAATATGAGAAGAACAAGGAAAAAGATAAAAATGGAAATAGCAGATGAACAGTTTGGATTTGTTGAAGGAAAGGGAACACACAATGCCATTTATGCTTTACGAACACTAACAGAAAGAGCTTTAGAAGTACAGAAAGATCTCTACTTATGCTTCATTGATTACACCAAGGCATTTGACAAGGTGAAACATAATGAAATTATTAAAATGCTTGAAGACATCAATATAGACGGCAAAGACCTGAGGATTGTAAAACATCTATACTGGCAGCAAGAAGCAGCAGTTCGAGTTGAAAATAGAATTGGAAAATATCAACCTATAAAACAAGGGGTGCGGCAAGGATGTGTACTATCTCCAGACTTTTTTTCTCTGTATAGCGAGAATATTCTAAGAACAATCATCAATGAACCAGGCATAAAAATTGGAGGATGCAATATCAACAACCTTCGGTATGCTGACGACACAGTACTGATAGCTGAGAACCAACAAGACCTGCAAAATCTCTTGGATAAAGTGGCCAAAGAAAGTGAACAGAAAGGCCTTACTTTGAATATCAAAAAGACAGAGACTATGGTTATATCTAAGAAACAGAATCCACCAGCATGCAATATAAAATTAAACGGAACTATTCTAAAGCAGGTGCAGAAATTCAAATACCTTGGAGCAGTAATAACTTCAGATGGGAAATGCAGAACAGAAATTAGGAACAGAATAGGCCAAGCAAAGACTGCATTTCAGAGAATGAGAAACATACTAACCAACACATCCTTACCAATGAATGTTAGAAAACGAGTCCTAAAATGCTATATTGAACCTATCTTGTTATATGGAAGTGAATCATGGACAATAGGCAGGTCTGCACAAAAATCATTGGAAGCAGCAGAAATGTGGTTTATTAGAAGAATGTTGCGAATCCCCTGGACAGCAAAAATAACTAATGAAGAATGTAGGAGAAGAGCTGGAGAGACAAAAAACCTTGTCAGAAAGATAAGAGAGAGACAATGTACTTTCATAGGACATGCAATGAGAAGAGGGGGCATTGAAAATATTATAACAACAGGAAAAATAGAAGGAAGAAGATCAAGAGGAAGACCAAGAGAAATGATACTGGACAGTCTGACGGGATGGTGTGAGAGGAGATCACCAACTGAACTGATGGCCTGCATGAAGGATCGGATACTCTGGAGAAGCATAATAGCCAACGCCAGTCGGCACGGCACATGATGATGATGATGATAGTCTTTCCTCGGATATGTTATTTAGCAACCCTATAGTCTTCCATTGAATATGTTATTTAGAAACAAACGTCATATATCTTCAGACATGCCTGCACTTGTTTCTTAATAATAAATTATGACATTCGAATAGTTTTTATTTTTTCAGTCTGAGAAAAATGTCCCCAGATTTTCATTTGCAGAATTTGATAACCCTAGTCAAGTAGTGAATATATTTTTGTCTTCAGTTATTTGAGTTGTAACGAAAAACAAAAGATTTTGTAGATTAAGAAGACTTTATGCTTGACGAGGCTAGAATCTTTTCAAACCTGTTTCATTATTTACTTGCTTGTAATTATTTGCCTGCATAGAATAACAAGCACTCTCTTACCCATGACTCGCCAGCCATCAAATACTAAAATGATATAGTTCGAAAAATAATTTGTTACATATTGTTAGAAATTATTTTAATGTTTGTTATAAAACATATGTTAGAAGATCTGTACTGACAATGATTTTTGTTTATGTATATGTCTGTGTGTGCGCGTGTATGTTTGTGAGTGCTATTTTATTAGGTTAATAACTTCTTCTGTTTTATTTCGAATGTAATAGTTTAATCTTACACTCGTCTGATATGTTTTTCGTAATGTAATTTGTATACTTATATTAAATCTAGTGTGTGGGAAGAATGAAAGATGGAGTGATGAAGGGCAGAACATAAGACTGGCCTGCGTCCCATTTCTTTACCCTATAAAAATAAAGATAATTCATTCATTCATTCATTCTGACTGAAGGTTATGTAAACAGCGGTGAGCTGACCAAAGACCAGACTGGTCAGACGATGGTAGATTTTTGGAAGCAGAAAACGTGTTCAGGCAGAAAATGATTTATGCCTGTAACTAGGCAGGAATTTTTTTTTTTTTAGGTTTTTATTTTATTTTGTTTTTGTTTTTTTATTTTTTAGTTAAGAGAAAAAGACATACACGTAGAATTTACTTCTTGTCCACTTTAATAATTAGTGTATAAGTATATACCTATACACGAAGCCACTGCAATAAAGCTGTGATACAAAAATGTATAAACTAGGAAAAAGCAAGAACAGCTTTATTACTTTACGACGTTTCGGCGTGAGCCTTAATCATACAAAAACACACAGAACGAAGAAACAGAGAGAGAAGATACAGTTTAAATTCACATAAATGCTATGTAAAAAAAAACATGAATGGAAAAAAATTAACGAGCACACTTAGCTGTCACTTGTAAGAATCTGTGGCTTGTAAGAAGCTGTGGCTTGTAAGAGGCTGTGTTCGGGACTGCGCATTGTGGAATGTAGAAAATATTTAAATTGAGACTTGTGATGTTTGATAGGTGGGTCGTAAATGAGGATTGGATGGGGGAGGGGGGAACGTGGAGAGGAGAGAAAGTGATACAATGGTAATCATGGCGAGAGAAGATGGGATAGGTGATTATAGATGGGTGGAGGGGTTGTAATGTGATGCTATGAGGATGTTATGAACTATGTTTTACAAATAAGAAGGGAGTGGAAGGAGTTATTCTGGACAATGAACTGAAATTAAAACCGGCTGGGTGTAAACATCCACCTGCTCCAGACCTTCACGAACACTCTTATAGAAAGAACAAGAGCTGATGGCAGTGACTGAAATGTCACGTTTGCCCTTGTGATCTCTTTGATTAAAGTGTTGAGGAACAGGTTTAAAATATCACGGAGATGTTGGTGGAATAGATGTCCTAACCGTAAGTCCGATATCAATCACATTTCAACATTTGCATATTATTACATATATGATATTGCGAGATATGCAAGTGTATCCTTCTGAGTGGATACCGTGGATGTGTGAAATTCTACCTGGCTACTTTCAACAAGAAAGGGGTAAATGTTGCGGCTGTGGCAACAGTAGCGTCTAGTGCCGGAAAAGAACGTGTCGGCTGACTTGAGGTGGCTTCTGACTAGCAAGTCATCTAAGTTCATGTCTCCTCTGTATGGCACTAAAGGAGGTTCAGCAAAGAGTGCATGTATGTCAGGTTCAGACTTGAGGGGAGATAGATGATGTAACACGATACTATTCACCACCAAACTACGGGAATGGTATGTCAGAACCAAAATGACGAGAGGGTTTGGTGGGAGAAGACTTCCTGGAAGGTAAAGTTTGGTGGGAGAAGACTTCCTGGAAGGTAAAGTTTGGTGGGAGAAGACTTCCTGGAAGGTAAAGTTTGGTGGGAGAAGACTTCCTGGAAGGTAAAGTTTGGTGGGAGAAGACTTCCTAGAAGGTAAAGTTTGGTGGAAGAAGACTTCCTGGAAGGTAAAGTTTGGTGGGAGAAGACTTCCTAGAAGGTAAAGTTTGGTGGGAGAAGACTTCCTAGAAGGTAAAGTTTGGTGGGAGAAGACTTCCTGGAAGGTAATGTAGTTGAAGGAGTTGTGTGAAGAGAATTTTGTGAGAAGGAAATTGATTCCCTGCAAGAAAGAGAGAGAGTGTGTGTGTGTGTGTGAGAGAGAGAGTGTGTGTGTTTGTGTGTGTGAGAGAGAGAGAGTGTGTGTTTGTGTGTGTGAGAGAGAGTGTGTGTGTGAGAGAAAGAGAGTGTGTGTGTGAGAGAGAGTGTGTGTGTTTGTGTGAGAGAGAGTGTGTGTGTGTGAGAGAGAGAGAGTGTGTGTGTGTGAGAGAGAGAGAGAGAGAAGAGGAGTATAAAAAGTAGCTATATGTATCACTAGGTTTGTAGTACATCGATGTTGTGAGAACTGAATTTTGTAGTATACTTGTTTGTAAAAGAATTTCCATATTCCTTCGAGGATGGATATATATTACTAATTGTTCCAACATGGCATCAGCTATAGGCGTATGCCTCTGTGGCAGTACACAAAGAGTCAGAGATATTGACTTTTTGTGGATTTTAATTGTATTAGAAAAACTGACATGTTGTTGTTGCCTGTAAGAGTTGTTAACCCTACTTTACCTAAAAGGCAATCTTGCCACTATGGTATACCCCGAGTGACACAACAACAATGCTAGGTTCGCAAATGCCACAACAAAAACAACAGTGTCACGTAATGAAAACTTGTACAGGACTCCCACTCACTCAGCAGGACTAACAGATAAGAATTCCATGTAGGTAATGAATAGACTAACTTCCAAGATACAAATCAAACATTTATTGAATGGAGAAAATTAATGGTGGTAGATGGAGATGAGGAAGGAAAACGAACTACCAACATGGCAAATTGATTTAACAAATAATACAAGAGATTCCCGGGTGTGTAGTCGGCGCCATGAGGAAGAAAAGCCTGACAACAATAAGCAAGTAAAAACAACTACTTCCAGTATAGTGAACTTCCAACACATCTCCTGAACACACAAATCTTTCCTGACAAGGACAACACTCCTAACATCTACATATCAGTACAAGGTAAAAGAACATTGTCCTAAAGGACAATATGCTGACCTAAAATTATTGCATTACTAAAACTGACTTGGAACTACTCCACTGGGAAAAATGACCACTCACAAAACATTCTACACAAAATCCGAGCCTAACAAAAGTTGCTCAAGCTTAAATATTCCCTACAATTTTACCCTGAACTTTCTCAAAATTTATTTCACGTGACGTCTATCTACTGACCTTGGGTAATAAGTGTCAAAGTTAACCTTGAGTAAAATAAAATTCCAAAGTTTAAATATTCTGTTACTAAATATAGCTGTCTAGACAGCTCGCAATGTCTCATGAAACTAACATGTCATAACTGATCTGGAGTAAAAAAAAAATAATCCCAAGGCCTAAATTTTATGCACTCTTCTTCTTCTTCTTTTTTCGCTTCTACCACCAAAACCGCCCTGTGATCCCACTGAGTTTACGCCTATGGTCTTCGTTAAGTCCCATGGTCCCCCATGTGGTCCCCGAAAGGACCACACAAGATCCCCGAGAGGACCACAAGAGGGTCAGAGTATCGTAGGGCTTGAGCTTGTATTCTTGGTGGGTCTCAGAAGCGGGATTGTGTGACACCGTGGTTTTCGTTGCACCAGTTTAGTCTAGAGTTGGACTTTATCACCGGAAAACCTCGACGTGTTTTGGATATCATTATATCCCCGCTGAGTGAGAAGTGGTAGCCCACCAAGGCCAGAGTTGGACTCTCTCACCGGAAAACCTCGACGTGTTTTGAGATACGTGTTTTGTATCACCGCCGGGTGAGAGGTGGTTGCTTATCCAGTCCAGTGTTGGATTTTCTCACCAGAAAACCTCAGCGTGATTAGGATACGCATACATCCCCACCGGATGAGAGGTGGTTGCCTATCTAGACTGCCCTGGTCCAGTGTCTCCGACTTTAGCATTTTGTGGTCGTGGCCGCTACCCTTCCTAGTTGTTACCAGGATGGAGCTTTTGTCCAGGAGGATGAATCCTCGCCACTAGTGACTTCCACCCCTGGGTTGAGCCAGTTTAGCCATATTATCCCAGTTTTGGCGTGTTTGGGACGAGACCGACCTCTAGAGCAGAGGTACAGTGACACATGTAGCCTTCAAGTTTCACCCCTGAATGCCGGTTTAGGCATATTTCACCAGTAAGGGTGTATATAGGGCGTGACCGACCTCTAGAGCGGAAATGGCGTGACATGCCTAGCCATCAAGTTTCACACTTGGTGTATGCCGGTTTAGGCATATTTCACCAGTGTAGGTGTATTTCGGACGTGGCCGGCCTCTAGAGCAGAGGCGCCGTGGTATGTGTAGCTCTCGCAGCGTTACTACTGGACATACCGATTAAACTTCATTTTATCGTTTCCTTCACCTTTTCACATCGACGCCGCACAGCAATCCTTATTTCTTTTCCGTAGTTTCTTCCTTGACCAGGAGGAGCTTCACTCCACGCGCAGCATCGGAAGAGTCTCGCCAGCAGTGTTTTAACTTCTGGGTTAAGCTGGTTCAGGCATTTCACCCGATATGAGTGCACTTAGAACGTGGCCGACCTCTAAACCAGAGGCGCCGTCATTTGACTGTTTGCTGCGCTTTATCCTTTCTACCACCTTTTCTGCAGCGGCGCCGCGCGGCAACCCCATTTGCACCTTACTTCACTGGCCGGGAAGAGCACCGCTCCACGCACGGCAGCTGAAGAATCTCGCCAGCAGCGGTAGATGAGCTACCAAACATGCTTCTCATCTACCCTAAGTGTTTGGTTTTCAGGCGCCAGATATTCGCCTTCGCCCCTTCTCTTGTCACTTTAAATAGTTCTGTCACGAGAAGGCCAGAAGCTGGAATTGACTGCTAGAGGCTATTTGAGACGCACGCCGTTGGAACGGAGAGCGAAACTCTCCACCCCACCTCCGGCAATAACAGTCCTTAGAACCTTGGGCAATTCAGGTTCAGAGAGAGAGAGAGAGAGAGAGAGAGAGAGAGAGAGAGAGAGAGAGAGAGAGAACCTTTATGCACTAAATTTAGCCTGTCTAGACACATTAAAAATATTAATAATTCTCCTTTCGTCTGGTTATGTCGACCCAGACATTACACTTTTTGACACTTCACAACTTTTCTAACGATCAAGTGAGATCTACTTGACGTCAAGGCCAAGTGGGCTGAACAAGTGGTGAATTAAAGCGGTACATAACTCTACCAAGCGTGCTGTCATTTCGATTTACTTCCCTTGACCCCATTTAAGAGCTTTAAAAATTAAGTGTAAGAACAAAATCTATTTTTGATTATGTCCCTTTGATAGTGAAAATTTCTATACTAACAAATGCAGTATTTAAAAATACTGCCACAGATGTGAGACCTAAAGGTTTGTAATATAATGATATTGTGAGACCTGAAGGTCTGTAGTAGACTGCTGTTGTGAGACCTGAAGGTTTGTAGCAGACTGATGCTGTGAGACCTGAAGATTTGTAGTAATACTGATGCTGTGATACCTGAAGATTTGTAGTATACTGATGTTGTAAGACCTGAAGGTTTGTAGTATACTGATGTTATAAGACCTGAAGATTTGTAGTACATTGATGTTATAAGACCTGAAGGTTTGTTGTATACTGATGCTGTGAGACCTGAAGGTTTGTAGTATACTGATGCTGTGACACCTGAAGGTTTGTAGTATATTGATGATGTGTGACATAAAGGTTTGTAGTATACTGATGCTGTGAGGTCTGAAAGACTGATGGTATAGGCAATGTCAAGAAAACTGTAGGTTTGAGAGAAATAAAAGAGAAGGAATGATTAAACTTCTTCACAAAGTCAATGAAACTGTTAAAATTCTCCTCTGCCATGTTTGTGATACCAATGTCATCGTGTATACAGCGTCTATAGAAGCGAGGGAAAGCACCTTTAAAAGATTTCATAATAAAATGTTCATATTGACCCATGACATGTATAACTGGGGCCCAACATGGTACTTATGATGGATGAAATGCGCTCAAGTCATGTGAATTGCACATTTGTAGCGGTAGAGATAGTGTGCTCTGATGAATATAGTCGTGCCAAGCGCACATTTGTAGCGGTAGAGATAATGTGCGCTGATGCCTCTAGTCGTGTCAAGCGCACATTTGTAGCGGTAGAGATAGTGTGCTCTGATGAATATAGTCGTGCCAAGCGCACATTTGTAGCGGTAGAGATAGTGTGCGCTGATGCCTCTAGTCGTGTCAAGCGCACATTTGTAGCGGTGAAGATGGTGTGCTGATGCCTCCAGTCGTATCAAATTTGTAGCTGTGGAGATAGTGTGGCGATGCCTCTAGTTTAAAATGACTTTGATAGCCTGAAGTCCCAGCTCATGAGGAACGGATGTGTACAAGGAAATCATATCCAAGGTAAAGACGCGGTAAGTGCTCGCAGATAAGAATTTGGTGAAATGGAAAGGGCATGACTAGTTAAGCAAGAATTCTGTTTATGGGCCAGCTACAGATGCATGAGCAATATTTAACCTGAGTTCAAGTACTGCTCATAAATTTAGTAGTAGCAGTTATTAGAACACACAGGGAAATCCACATCAGAAATCGGAAGAAGAAGAGAAGTGAAACAATAAATCAAAGCAAATCAGGAAAGAGAATGTGAAAGGATATAAGAAGAAAGAGCAAGAATTGTTCAGAAATTTACCCATAGAAACAAAATCAGTGAAGAGTAATTAGTCTTGCTCAAAACCAGCATTGTGTAAGCTGCAAAGAAAAGGTGGAACCACGAAGAAAAGAAGCAGAGGAATTAAAATAACAAGATGGTGAATTGATGAGGTGTAGACGCCGTGGAATTAATGAGAAGTAAGCAGGAATAAGACAACGCTGGATACCGAACTGCAAGGGAGTAATAAAAGACGTAAAGATAAAATCATGACAGGAATACAGTGAAGCTCTGAGCAACAATCATAAGGAAGCCATGAACATCTTTTTATAAAAAGGTCAGTGCAATGAGAAATAGAGCAGACCACGGCGACCCAACGGAGACTGTGAACAACAATAATAGTGAAAAATAGCATACCAGAACTTGTATGTGAGAGGCGGGGACCATGGTTTCACAAGCTACTCATTGTACCATGCAAGACATGTCAACATCGAGTTAATAACATGAATGTCTACAAACAGCATCAAGTTAATAACATAAATGTCTCCAGAGAACTCGCTCATTATACCGTGCAAGACATGTCTGCATCGAGTTAATGATATGAGTGTCTCCAAAGAACCCGATCTAGATATACTACAATAATAAAAATTAGAGAAACCATTAAAAAGACCCCAGTGAACAAAGTTCCTGGATGTGATGAAATTAACTCAAAGAGTTAATCAAATGGGCGAATGAGACTGGAGTAGTTTGGTTTTACACACTCTGTAGTCTGGTATTTTCTTCTTCTTCTTCTTCTTTTCTTCTTCTTCTTCTCTCTCCACGGAACTGCGAGATAGAGTTCGTGGAAGCTGATGTGGTAAGAATGTTGTGACATAGCATCGTGTCGGCTTCCTAGCGGGTTACGGCGCCCTTACTTTCAGTCCCAAAGTGGAGCTTAAAATCCAGCTGGGAGGCAATGTTTCTTTGGCAGACTCCACCGCCCTGGAGACTGACTATGGTGATCCCTGCCCCATTAGTTAGGGTAGGTCTGTAACTGGAGGTACCAACTGAGAGGTGGGACAGGGTTATGGTCGGCTATGGTTCGCTAACTCTGACACTAGTATGTTGGCTATGGTTCGCTAACTCTGACACTAGCATGTTGGCTATGGTTCGCTAACTCTGACACTAGCATGTTGGCTATGGTTCGCTAACTCTGACACTAGCATGTTGGCTATGGTTCGCTAACTCTGACACTAGCATGTTGGCTATGGTTCGCTAACTCTGACACTAGCATGTTGGCTATGGTTCGCTAACTCTGACACTAGCATGTTGGCTATGGTTCGCTAACTCTGACACTAGTATGTTGGCTATGGTTCGCTAACTCTGACACTAGCATGTTGGCTATGGGTCGTTAATTGCTAAATTAGACATCGTCTTTGCCCCGCGGAAATCCATAAACTTGTATAGTGAAAAAAAGAAAGAAGAAACTATTGCAGGACTGGAGAAAAGCTATAATTACCCAAATCTGAAAGAAATAAAGGCAGTAAGAGGCCCTGCAGATATTATAGATGCATCTCACTATTAAGCCATACTGGTGAAATAAATATCCAGCAAGATCAAAGCTAAGAGATTACATCCGATGTTTGAGATAAGGTTGAGTGAAGCTTGGATAAAAGATTACAGTCAATGCTTGAATCAAGGTTGATTGAAAATGAGATGGGATTTAGGAAAAATAGAAGCTGTGTAGATACCACCTTCTCCATTCGATACCTAACGGAAAAATCAGTTGAAGACAAGTAGATATTGCACATAGCCTAGTCAGAACAATAAAAAGCATTTGATAGAATAGATAAATAAAAATTGTGGGAGATATTAAATTATCTGATCAACCTATGTAATAGCCTATATAAAACTAGACAATATATATAAAGTCAGAACAAATAGAGGTCACTCCGAAACATTCACCATAAAATCTGAAGTCAAGCAATACTGTGTAGATCCAATTTAATATTCATAACACACACCTGGCATATACCAAGAAGCCAACTTGCATATTAAGAAAACTATCATTAGGCCCACTGATAGCTCAATTCCAGAACTAACGTTATTAGACTCAGAACACTTTTCCGAAAACAGACCCAATAAGTGAAACATAAATGAAGTCCTTTCTGCTGGCGACAAAGCACTTATAGCCACATCAGAGAAACACCAACAGCAGAACATGGAGAACTTATAAAGGACATATACAAACATCATCATGAAAATCAGTGCTAAAAACAGGGGGATAATGACCAATTCCAAATCTCAACAAAGATCTTCAATGACAATCAGCCTGAAACAAATGAAATACTTCAGATATCTAGATAGTGTAACCTCATTCTCCTATAAAACCAGTACCGAAAGTTAGACCTTATACAAAAAAGCAAACCATGTCCATGGACAAATATTAAATTTCAGAAAAAACAAATACATCACAAATAGAGCACTGTATACACACACACATACACACGCACACACACACAACAGAGGTTCTGTCAACTCTGTGCTAAAAATGCCAGACATGGATGCTAGCAGCTAAAAACAAAAGGTAAATCATCAAGACAGAAATGAGATGTTTTATGAGAATACTAAATGTAGCAAGAAGAGACCAAATCATAAATAACACTATTAGAGCATTGATCTGAGTAACAACAGTATTACATTATATCCAGTGACAAGTTAAATGGTTTGGCCATCGCTGGACAGTTTATCATAGGAATAATTCATGTTAGGAACTGTAGGAAACAGGTAATGGCTGGAGCTGGATGGAGGAGATCATGTTACAGTGTCATAGCCTTTGACTCCTAATAAGACTGTTCAACCCACGTGACTGGTCATTCACTCATTCATTCATTTATTTGCATGTCCCTTGCGGAACTTTGACTCCCTAACAGCACTCTTGTTGGCCTCTTGATTGTGAGCAAGATGGCCTGCTGCTAATGCATCCATTTGCAGATCCTCAACGATGTCTTGCAGCCATCTTCGCCTTGGTCTTCCTCTCTTTCTTTTTCCCATTATGTACCCTTCCAATACGGTCTTCTCTAAATTATCATGATGTTTAACGTGTCCAAAATATTTAAGTTTTCTCTCCTTAATCCTCTTTGCTAGGTAGTCTTCTTCAGTATTAAATTCTTGTAGTATGGATATATTTGTTCTTTTTTGTGTCCATGGTAAATGAAGAACTTTTCTGCAGCATTTACATTCAAAGCCATTTATGTGTTTCTCAGCTGTTTTGTTAAGTGTCTAGGTCTCATAGGAATATGTTGGAATAGGAAAGATGCATGCCCTTAAAAATCTTATTTTTGTGGTTCTATCTGCTCCTTTCCACAGATTCTTTAGTTGTTTTACTTTCTAAAGAGCGATAGATGTCCTCCTTTTAATTTCCCTCATTGTATCTCCATTATTAGTTAATAATGATCTAAGATATTCAAAACTCTCCACTTCTTCCAGTTTTTCTTCACTGATACATATTTCAGCTGCCTTGTTTGTTTTGTCAGTTGTCATCAATTTAGTTTTCTTTGCATTAAGATAGAGGTTTTGCTCTTCACTGTTCTTACGGACTGACATAATTAGTTTTTCCATTCCTGTTTGTGTTGTTGAAAGTAATACTATGTCATCAGCATATCTAATCTCTGATATTTCATAACCTCTAATTGTTATGGCATCGTAATATTCTTTGTCTACTTCTTCTCTAACATTCCTCATTATATTTTCAGTATACAAGTTAAATAAGTAAGACGACAATATGCACCCCTGACGGACCCCTTGTTTTATGTCAAACCAAGTTGTTGTTTCACAATTTATTCTTACTGCTACCTGTTGGTCTAGATACAGCAGTGATGTTAATTGTATGAAATGTGTTGGAAATCCCATTTTTTTCATTATTTCCCAAAGTTTCTGGTGTTGTACACAATCAAATGCCTTTGAGTAGTCTATAAAGGATATTATATAGATTCATATTAACTCTCTGCATTTCTCTATTATTAATCTTAGATTGAATATATGATCTTCTGATCCTCTTCCTTGCCTGAAACCAGCTTGGACCATATTGGCTTCTTCTTTTATTTTCTTACGAAGTCTACCCATTATGATTTTTAACAGAATTTTACTGGTATGACTAATCAAGGCAACAGTTCTGTAGTTTGTGCATAATTTCAGATTACCCTTTTTTGGCAGTGATTTGTTCACGAAAAAAGTTAGTCTTTATTTTTTAAAATCATGAGCCCCGCAAGAAAAGTAAGGAGTAGGTAAGAGAAGAAACCAAGATGGCTACTAGACAAATGACGTCTTCTCTTTGTTAAAATTGGTCGGTAGATTCTACGTGTGTGCTGAATTAAAATTAAATAAGGTCAGTTCTAGGATTTATGCTGTGTATGGTTGATTCTGCATTTCGAGAATGAGAAACATATTCCGCAACACATCCTTATCAATGAATGTTAGAAAACGAGTCCTAAAATGCTATATTGAACCTATCTTGTTATATGGAAGTGAATCATGGACAATAGGCAGGTCTGCATAAAAATCATTGGAAGCACCAGAAATATGGTTTATTAGAAGAATGTTGCGAATCCCCTGGACAGCAAAAATAACTAATGAAGAATGTATGAGAAGAGCTGGAGAAACAAAAAACAGTCTGACGAGATGGTGTGAGAGGAGATCACCAACTGAACTGATGGCCTGCATGAAGGATCGGGTACTCTGGAGAAGGATAATAGCCAACGCCAGTCGGCACGACACCTGATGATGATGATGATGATGATGGTTGATTCATTCCTTAAGATGGTAAGTTACAATATAACTGTGAACCATTAAATTGTGTCTCTCTGAGACATCTGAGTATTGATTGCTTGTTTCATCACGAGCCTGATTGTTAACCAAAGGTGTCATAAGACAGTCTAGACCACTCTATATCACATCACAAGACAGTCTAGATCAGGTCACATGACTGTCTAAATCATGTCACAAGCCTGATTGCTAAGCAAAGCCATCACGAGACAGTCTAGATTACATCACGAGCCTGATTGCTAAGCAAAGCCATCACGAGACAGTCTAGATCAAATCACGAGCCTGATTGCTAAGCAAAGACGTCAAGAGACAGTCTAGATCACATCACGAGCCTGATTGTTAAGCAAAAGCGCCACAAGACAGTCCACATTAGCGGTTCTGAAGCTTTTTGTGGCGTAGAGCCTGCAGGAGACGTTTTCATTCGAAGTTGGCGACAAAGATTTCGATGGCACCTTTCTCAACGTCTTACCTCTTTGTAATTTGTTGTATGTAATAAATAAGAAAATGCAGAATTACAGGGCAGGCTGTGGCTATGCGTACAACTCCAACTTGTAAAATCAAGCACAAGGACAAGCACCTGTTTATATCGCCACAGTAGAGCAGACAAGACTGCGACTCAATGCTTTGACTGAGGGCACTCAAAAACTAGTTTCATACTTCAGTACAATCAAACGTGAAGCTTCACTTCCACTGCCCCAGGCAGACGATACTGAAAGGAAGCGAGACCCGGTAGAGAGGCCCCAGAACTGGAGATTCTCCTTATATTGGTTGTCACACGTGTTTTCAATGATTTCACTGACAGTTGTAGTCATACAGCTAATACGAATCATAGAAGGTCGATGACGGGAAAATCTTCACACACAATCCAGTTCGTAAGGTAGTTCGCCATTTTTTTCTGTCTTCGTCGAGCCTTTCAACCTCATCAAGGGATTTTATGCCTATTAATTTGGATTCTCTTATCTATGTCCTCTTCAGAGTTTCAAGCGGTCTGCCTCTTTTTCTTTGGGCTGTTGTGTTCCACTTTATAGCTTATTTTGGGATTCTCTGAGTGTTTCTTCTCATCACGTGACCAACATATGTCCATCTCCTTTTCCTGTTCACCCATGAGACTGGTTGTTGTTCAGTCATCCTGTCTTATCTCTGCATTGTTCTTGAATTTGTTCCACTTCATGCTGAGTATTTTCCTTAGGCATTTGTTTTCAAAAGAGTCTAATTTCTTTTCTATTTCTTTAGTTGTTTTCCAACTTTCGCGTGCATAAATGAAGGTGGATATTACATTTGAATTGAATAGTCTTAACTTGGTTTTTGTGCTTATAACTTTTGAATGCCACATGATCTCAAGATTCTTGAGGATCGATGCTGCTTTTTCAGTTTACTAAGCGGATAATAAAATCTTGTTGAAATTCCGTGGACCCTTAAGGGATATCCTGCGTTCCACGGTTTGAGAAATCCTGGTCTTGATCATACAATGAGCCTGACTGTTCAGCAAAGGCGTCACGAGACAGTCTAAGTTACGTCACGAGACAGACTGTTAAGAAAAACATACATCTCCTAGTACTAGCACAAGCAAATCTATTGCACGAGACAGTCTAGATCACGTCACAAGACAGTAAAATATACATCTCCTCTTATGAACAAAAGCAACTCTGCTGCACGAGACAGTTCGACCGAGTTCTTCAATATAAGATACAGTTTAAATGAAACAAATCGCCAAGCTCATTCATTAAGTATATTTGTCCCCTCAATGCTGAAACGTATATGAGGAAAGAGACAAGGTAGGACATTAAAACACACGAGGAATTACAACAGTAGACTATAATGCATCCCTCTCTCTCTCTCCCTCCCTTCCTCCCTCTCTCCTCTCTCTCTCTCTCTCTGAACCATAAGGCCCCATCCACAAGGGTTTTCCACAAATACTGTTCCTTTGCGTTTATTTCGGCTCTTGCCCATATGAGCCCTCTATTGCTCAACATCTTTTCTGTTGTTCTTCTCCATGTCTCTTTTGGTCTACCTTTACTTCTTTTCCCCTGTGGTGTCCATCTTAGTGCTATTTTTGGTAGTGAGTTGTCAGTCATTCGAAGCACATGTCCCAACCATCGCCAGCGTCTTTCCTCAATAATTGCTGTCAGTGGCTTCATCTGAATTGCTGCTAACAAGATGTTATTTCTTATAGTGACTGGCCAAAATATTTTTCTAATTCTTCGTAAACATTTAGTCTGGAAAGAATTAAACTTTTTTTCTATGGTTTTGGTGATTTTCCAGTATTCACCTTTATAGAGTAGAACACTTAGAACATTACTATTAAATGTCCTGATTTTCGTATTTTTGCTTAGTTTTTTTTTAGATTTCCATATAGTCTGCAGCATTGCAAAAGCCTGGTTTGGTCTAGTAAGTCTGCTGTTGATGTCCCCTGTGCTGTCTCCATTTTCTACCACTCTACTTCCAAGATATACAAATTCGTTTACCTCCTCCACTAACTTGCTATCTACTCTGAGTACATTTCTGTTGTTCACATTTTGCTTCATTAACTTTGCCTTTCCTATGTTGATCTTTAGTCCTATGTTGTTTGTATTCTGAGTTAGCTTGTTTATTTTATCTTGCATATCTTTGTGCCTGCTTGATAGTAGACAGATGTCGTCCGCAAAGTCAAGGTCCTCCAGCAACGTGTCAAGGGTCCATTGTAATCCTCTGCGTTTGTCTGATGTTGCCTCCTTCATTAACCAGTCTACTGCCAAGATAAATAGTGTTGGTGATAGTACACATCCCTACTTCACTCCTGTTTGTATCCTAAAGCTGCTGGAGGTATGTTCTCAAAAGATCACTTTGCACTGAAAACCCTCATATAGGGCTTTGATTACATTCACTATCTTATGGGGGAGGCCATGCCATCTTAGGATTTTCCACAGTGCATCTCTGTTGACACTGTCAAAGGCTTTCTCAAAATGTATAAACAATGCACATGTGCTATGCCACTCATTTGCCTGCTCTAATATTTGTCTAAGTACAAATATGTGGTCTATGCATGATCTTCCTTTCCTAAATCCTGCCTGCTCTTTCCGAAGTTTTCCCTCAAGTGCTGGTATAATTCTGTTGATAATTATTCTGCAAAATACTTTACTGGTGAGTGGCAGTAGGGTAATGCCTCTCCAGTTCCCGCAATCTCTGAGGTCACCCTTTTTTGGTAGTTTTACTATAAGGCCAGTTTTCTACTCCTCTGGAGCTTTTCTTAGATCCAACATTTGTTGTAGTATCTGACAAAGTTGTTTTGGTGTTTCTGTTTCTTCTGCTTTCAACATCTCAGCAGTCACTTCATCTTCACCTGGTGCCCTATCTAATTTTAGCTTCTTTATTCCCTCCATTACTTCACTTATTGTTATTGGTCCTGTATTGATGTTTAGTTCCGTTTTTGCTTCAGGTATGCCTATTGTTTGTACTGCTTGTGTTCTGTTTAGTAGGGTGTTAAAGTGCTCCCTCCATCTTCCAATTTTTTTCTCTTTTTCCACTGATCAATTGTCACTTATGTGTCCTTATTGCACGTTCATATCTTGTACTGAAGTTACCTGTCATCTGCTTTGTGATATTGTATATGATTTTCATGTCATTTGCATATGCTGCTTTCTCTGCTGCTTCTGCTAAGTTGTCATAGTATCGCTGTTTGTCTTGACGGCATGATTCCTTCACTTCTTTGTCTTTTTATGCATAATTACTTAAAACGTGTTCTTTTAACCTTTGTGATGTGATGTTCAGTAATTTTTTCGTGATTTCTTTTCTTTGCTCTATCTTTTCCCATGTGGTCTTGCTTATCCATTATTCTTTTCTCCGTTTCCGATATCCCATCACCTCTTTTGCTGTTTCCTGTAGTGTTTTATTGAACTCTAGTATGGACATTTCTGCTTCGTCTTGTAGGACACTGAAGGGGTTCTTAAGTACTACTGAGAATGCATTCCTTGTTTGCTGGTCTTTCAGTTTTGCTGTATCAAAACGTGCCTTTCTGTGTTCTCAGAGTTTGGGTTTCCTTAATTTTAGTTTGATTTTTGCTACTAGAAAGTTGTGATCAATTTCTAAATCTGCTCCTTTCCTTGCTCTCACATCTTGTAGTGAATGTTTCCACTTGTTGTTTATTAGTATGTGATCGATTTGGGTTTTTGTGGTTTTATCTGGTGACCTCCAAGTCACCTTATGGATGTTTTTATGTTGGAAAATTGTTCCTTCGATGGTCATCATGTTTTCTTCACAGAAATTGCACAGTCTTTCTCCATTTTCATTTATTTCTTCCATTCCTTCTCTTCCCATGATTCTTCTTCTATCTTCATTTACATCACCTACTTTTGCTTTGAAGTCGCTCAAGATGAGTAGCATATCATGCTTGGTATTGTTTCTACTGTGGCTTGGAGGATGTTATACAAGTCTTCTTTTAATTCCTCTTCAGCTTCTTCTGTTGGTGCATAACAAAGTATAATAGATAGCTTCGTGAATCTTGAGTTGAAGCGTGCATATAATAATCTCTCATCTATATGGGTCCATTTTAGCAATGCTCTCGATGCATCTTTTGTTATAATCCATGCTACTCCTCCTTCATGAAGATCTTCTTTACCTGACCATATTATTGTATCTTCTGTGTGCTGTGTTGTTAATTTCCTTCTGCCTTGTCCTGTCCATCTTCCTTCTTGTATTCCTAGTATGTCTAGTTTGTATCTGTGCATTTCCTTGATGATTTGTGCTAGTTTTCCAGTCTGATTAAGTGTTCTTACATTCTAGCTGTCTATTTGCATCTTGTGTTTAGGTTCCATGAGGTCTGCAGTCGGGCTGGGGACTTCCAGTAGCTGGCTTTCATCCACAACCTTCATGGGCTCAGTTTCCTGATAAGCATTTCTCCTTCCACCTGCATTTGGTTTTTCCCTTGCTTCTGTTTCTGTAGCAGTCTGATGGGTTTTTTAAAAACCAGATAGGGTTGCTGGCCCTATGCCGAACCCTCCTTAGTCGCCGTTTACGATCATGCGTGGTAGGGTACAGTGGTCTGGTCCTATTCTTTGCAGATCCCTGGTACCACACGGGGGCTTTATTGCATACAAGAGTTCAAATATCACAGACGTATACTGGCACAAGATGGAAAACTTAACGGAGAGGAGGTAGACTTCAGAATCCGCCAATTCAAAACAACAAAAACTCTGAACAAGCAGTATGACAACTCTGAGAAAAAAAAAGTAAAACAAGCAGTATGATAACTCTGAGAAAAAAAAGTAAAACAAGCAGTATGACAACTCTGAGAAAAAAAAGGTAAAACAAGCAGTATGACAACTCTGAGAAAAAAAAAGTAAAACAAGCAGTATGACAACTCTGAAAAAAGTAACATGAAACCCTCTTTCGCCCTTCAATCACTACAGCACTTTTTCCCATGTCTTCTTTCTTGTATGCTTATTCATGTGGACAGCTTAATCCTCGGTTGTCAACCACAAGATCACCAAATCAATTTCGTTGAAAGATCATTCCATGTTCTTTATTTCGCCAGAAGGCAAAAGAGTTATCAGTGGAACAGTTTTTAAAATTCAGACAATACAAATAAGCATTACAGCTACTCAAAGTTTTACACACTTTCAGTGCCCCAGAAAATTACTGGTGTGTCAACTGCCATGAATCAGTGCCCCCAGAAGATTACTGCTGTGCCAAGTGCCATGACTCAGTGCCCCAGAAGATTACTGCGATGCCAACTGCCATGACTCAGTGTTCCAGAAGATTACTGGTGTGCCAACTGCCATGACTCAGTGCCCCAGAAGATTACTGGTGTGCCGACTGCCATGACTCAGTGCCCCAGAAGATTACTGGTGTGCCAACTGCCATGACTCAGTGCCCCAGAAGATTACTGGTGTGCCAACTGCCATGACTCAGTGCCCCAGAAGATTACTGGTGTGCCAACTGCCATGACTCAGTGCCCCAGAAGATTACTGTGTGCCAACTGCCATGACTCAGTGCCCCAGAAGATTACTGGTGTGCCAACTGCCATGACTCAGTGCCCCAGAAGATTACTGGTGTGCCAACTGCCATGACTCAGTGCCCCAGAAGATTACTGCTGTGCCAACTGCCATGACTCAGTGCCCCAGAAGATTACTGCTGTGCCAACTGCCATGACTCAGTGCCCCAGAAGATTACTGGTGTGCCAACTGCCATGACTCAGTGCCCCAGAAGATTACTGGTGTGCCAACTGCCATGACTCAGTGCCCCAGAAGATTACTGGTGTGCCAACTGCCATGACTCAGTGCCCCAGAAGATTACTGGTGTGCCAACTGCCATGACTCAGTGCCCCAGAAGATTACTGGTGTGCCAGCTGCCATGACTCAGTGCCCCAGAAGATTACTGGTGTGCCAACTGCCATGACTCAGTGCCCCAGAAGATTACTGGTGTGCCAACTGCCATGACTCAGTGCCCCAGACGATTACTGGTGTGCCAACTGCCATAACACTGACCACGCCATGGTAACTTTTTCGGATTTCTCTTCTACATTATCGTCCCCTCATTATCTCTAGCTGTTTTTTCTTGCATATTTTTTACTTTTTCCATTTTATCCCTCAAATCAGCATTGATATTATAGGTCTTCCCACACCCACCCACACAAAAAAGCAGTAACAAAGAAGCAGTCAACAAGAATGTAAGAGACTGGATAAGAAGTTAAATAATCTGAAATACAGTAGATACCATTAAATAAGAGTAATAAATCGGATACTAGGCTGTAAACAAGATACCACTAAATAAGATAGATAAATCAGATATTGGGTTGTCAACAAAATACTACTAAATAAGAAAGATAAATAAGATACTTCGGAAAGCATTCAACTGTATCTAGAAAGTAACCCGCATAGAGGAGTTCAGAAAAAAAGCACATGCGACTTCATCTGACAGAGTTAAATTAATGCTTCCTTTTCATCCACATGGCCAGATAATTAAGAAAATTCTCTATCCCCAACTGCCACAACTACAGCTCGACCTTGACACTGGCGACATCTCCCTCTGATCTCTCTGAACTGAACAAACGTGAACCAGATCTGAAGGACATCCTCGTCCATGGCCACCTTAAGTGGAATTCTACATTTGTCGGTACTAGAAAATGTAACGCCCTAGTTATGTCACCTGTAGTATGGCAAAGAAATAGATTTCTCTTTCCAAAACTGTCCTCACAATCCATGAGGGATTCACATGTGAGTCCCGCAACGTACCACATGCCACTGTGTGCAAAGAGTGTAGGATAACTTATATTGGAGAGACTTGTTTCATATTAGGTGACCGCATGCAAATACATCTTTCTGACATATCCCATGATGCTTCTAAACCAGTCTCTAATCATTTCAACGGCCCCAACTACAGAGGCAAATCTGATTTGTAGCAACAGGTATTACACAATGTCACTCTGATGATAGAAACCGCCTGGCACTTGAAAACCGCTACATTCAGGAATATTGGTCACTGGAACCATATGGGTTGAATTCGAAGATTAGCTACGCTTAACATTTCCTTTCTTCACAATCATATTCCCTCTTTCCTCACCTGACATTACAGAACTCCCTTACTGCACAAGATTACAAACCGTCTAACCCAAGAACATTCATCTATTCCACCCACCTTTTTCTCGGCTAGATTACCATTGTATCCCCCCCCCCCCCTTTTCCGCCTACCCCACCCCTCTTTATTTACAAACCTGTTACACATACCAAGTCTTCATTTAGATATTCACAATACCCTACCTCACCACCAGTACACTACCGCTTCTTACAAGTCACAGCTAAGTGCTCCCTCCCTTTTTTCCACTATTATTCACAATACCCTACCTCCCCCAATCCTGGACGCAGGTCCTTACAAGCCATAGGTCCCTTCCTTTTTTCATTATTTTTTTTTCATTTTTATTTGTTGTATATCTTTCATGTGAATTATATTTTTTCTCCTTTCTATATCTTTATGTTTTGTGATGATTAAGGTGTAAATCGAAACGTCACATCTGTGTTCTTGTTAATTAATAAAACTGTCCCTACTTATGGTTTAAATAGTTTTAACATTTTGTTCTCAGAGCTTTATTGTACTGGCTTTGTGTATGTTTATATGTTTAGTTTTATATATACTTTTACCCAGACTATTCACGTGTCACTAACAACATGTCAGAATGTTTAATTTCGTCTGCCGTATAATGTAAGGTCTTACAGCTACATTATATCATTGAAAGTGTTGCTCCTATAAAGCTTTCAGAGTGAAGGGGCGAGTTCATCTACTTTATTTTCAATGTCTGGAAGAACTCTACATAAACATAAAGGAATATCTCGTAGATACTGCGGGGTAAGTTCCAGAGCACTGCAATAAAGGGAATGTCGTAATAAACCTAATCAATCATTTTTGTCTTCTCAGTACATACAAACGCCTAGATTTATGTTCACGAAATAGTCTATTACATACGCAATAGACCAGGTCTAAAAATGTACCATAAAATTAAAACAATTTTTTTATATAAATAAGAAACAACGAGGTTTTCGTACGATAAATTAAGAGAACACAATTTTTAAAGATTAGACTTCGAAAAAAATCGTAGACAAGGCATTTTAGCGAGACGTGAGAGAAATAAAAATCACAAGAGAATTGCCTGGGATTCGAACCACGGGTTTCAGTAGGATGAGCAGCCGTCTAGCCAAGAGAGAACAGCTTATTAACGAACTGCACTATCTCGCACCTAAAAAAAAAAAGAAAGTTTGAAAGGGAAGGCATTAGTAACTGTTCGGTCGACACGAAGATCGTGACACCCGAAAATAAACGAGATCATGAAACAGAAATTCCATATCTTAGATTTATTCTATTTATCAGACACAACTTTAGACAAACGTACTCACAGTTTCCTGCTATGCCTGGTGCATACTTCAAAAACAACAACAAACGAACGAATGCTTTTTGTATAAAATTCAAGAAGAGTTTCAGGAACAATTTTTTCTAAATAGGAATCAACGAGGCTTTCGTGTGGTAAAGTAAGAGAACACAGATTTGTGGGATTCTTCTTACTTCCGTCCTAAGCCGTTAAACATCACACAAGGTTCACATGGCATTTTGCCAAGTTTCCTGTTTTCATCGAGTTTTCAAATCCATTATGCCCACTAAACTGGCCTCTCTTAATAATATCCTCTTAAGAATCTCACGTGGTCGATCTCTTTTTCTTCGGCCTGTTATGTTCCACGTGATAGGTTGTTTTGGGATTCTCTGACTGTTTCTTCTCATCACGTGACCGACATATGTCATTCTTCTTTTTCTGATCACCCATGAGATAGCTGCATCTGCTTTATCTCTGCATTGTTATTGAATTTGTTCCACTTTATACCAAGTATTTTCCTTGGGCATTTGTTTTCACAAGAGTCTAATTTCTTGTCCATTTCTTTAGTTGTTTTCCAGCTTTCCCATGCGTAAATGAGGGTGGATATTTATTACATTTGAATTAAATAATTTTTAACTTGGCTTTTGTGCTTATAACTTTTGAATGCCATATGTTCTCAAGATTCTTGAAGGTCAATGCTGCTTTTACAATTCTAATTCTAACTTCATTTCTGGTGTCACCATCCTTGTCTGTGTAGCTGCCAAGGTATTCAGAATGGTTTATTTCTTCAACACTTGTGCCTTCTGCGTATACTTTTCCTTTATGATTAATGAGAAGTTTCTTTCCTTATTAATTTCAAGTCCTATTTTAATAGTCAATGAAGACAGGGTATCTGTTTTTTCTTCTATCGAATTTACATTGTCACTGATAAGAGTTATCTGCAAAATCAACACCTTCTAGCTGGGTCCCATGTACCCAGTCAATGCCCGTTTTACCTATGCAGCACTTTGTTTTCATTATGAAATCTATGGCAATTCCAAACAGCAAGGGAAACAGTATACATCATTGTTTCATGCCTGTTCAATCTGGAACAACTCGCTCATTCCTTCTTCTGTGTTGACTGCGCAAACATATTAGTTGTAGAGATCCTTAATGATGTTGACAGTTTTAGATGGTATTCCACATATTCTTAAAATTCTCCACAATGAATCTCTGTGTATGCTATTAAATGCCTTTTTAAAGTATATGAAGTTCAGGATTAATGCTTTTTGCTTTTCAATATGTTCTTCAAGTATTATTCTTTGAGTAAAGATCTGATCGAGACAGCTTTTCTCTTTTCAAAATCCTGCTTGTACTTCTCTCATTACAGTATCCACGATATATTTAAATCTATTCATAAGGACTTTGCAAAATACTTTTGTCACAACTGATAGTAAGATTACTCCTGTCCAGTTATTGCAGTCGCTAAGGTTACCATTTTTGGTATTTTAACAATGATTCCTTTTTTTCCACTTAGAATAGATTTCTTCTCCTTTCCAAATTTTATTAAACATTCTATGTAGGATTAGACCTTAAAAAAAATCTTAGACAAAGCACTTTAGTGAGACGCGAGAGAAAGAAAAATTACAACAGTAATACCTGGGATTCGAACCACGGACTCTGGTAGGACGAGCAGCGGTCTAGCCACTGGTTATCATATTGTGCAGCCGTCTAGCCAGGTAATTCTCTTGTGATTTTTCTTTCTCTCACGACTCACTAAAGTGCTTTGTCTAAGATTTTTTCGAGGTATAATCCTACAAAAATGTGTGGTCTTACTTTACCGTACGAAAGCCGCATTGTTTCCTATTTATCCACACAAAAAAATGTTCTTGAAACTAACTTCATGTAAAAGGTATTTACTCG
This sequence comes from Achatina immaculata, assembly GCA_009760885.1. Taxonomy (NCBI): domain Eukaryota; kingdom Metazoa; phylum Mollusca; class Gastropoda; order Stylommatophora; family Achatinidae; genus Lissachatina; species Lissachatina immaculata. Next base: position 830,995 of record CM019696.1, read on the forward strand.
TTCGTTATTGGTGTTCAAGCATGCAGACATGCCAGGAGACGATATGTATGTAGCTTTGGAATTTCTGTGTCATGACCTCGTTTATTTCCAGATGTCACTATCTTCGTGTCGACTGAACAGTTACTAATGACTTCGCTTTCGAATCTTGTTTTTGGAAGTTCGTTAGTATACTGTTCTCTCGTGGCTTGACGGCTCCTCGCCCTACCGGAGTCCATGGTTCGAATCTCAGGTAATTCTCTTGTGAGTTTTATTTCTCTCAAATTGCTTTGTCTACTTTTTTTCGAGGCATACTCCTACAAAACTGTGTAAAATTAAAAATACTTTATTGCTGAAAATGCTTCTTATCACTCTCGTCTTTAATTTCCTTCTGGAATTTCCTTTGTTGCGTTAACAACTTGGTAAGCTGTTGTGTTAACAACTTGGTAAACTGGTGCTTGAAGTTCGCTTTCTTCTTTTCTCGGCGTTCAACATATTTCACTAAGCCGAATCATTTCTAGCTTTTGATTTAAAGTGCGTGATTTTTCCTGTCATTTACACACTTAGAGGGATCATAGTATCTACTGATATTACTAGGCCGAATTTCGATGTGATAAAAATGAAAAAAGTCTGAAATATTATAAGAATTACAAGAATGTGATGCAGAGACAGGAAGTGTGCAAAAATGTGGTAAGCAACATCGCTTTGATCAACTAGCCCGATGTGATGTTACTGCCAAAAACCACTGGAAAAAAGAAGATATATTCTGAAAATTATCTTATCTTATCTTATCTTATATCTTATATCCTTCCCGTGCCGTTAAACGTCACATAGGGCTCGCAAAGTAGTTCGCCAATTTTTCAGAAAATTATAAACATGAATAATTGAAAATGGCGTAATAATGCGAAGCACAATAAAGCGATGTTTTCCTGTATACGATTTTCAAGCGATTTCTTGATCAGTGATTGACTAAATATGTACAGAATACATAACAGATAATGCAGATAAATAGATATATATCTCTATATATAAATGGATGTGTATATATGTATATGGACGTTCCAGCTTAACTGTGGAACGCCTGGAGTAATTTAAACCAAACTTGGTACACTTATGACTTACAATCTGGAGAAACGTACTGTGGGAGCAACACATCCCTAGCACTCTTAGGAAGGGGCTGGGGGTCAGGGTGGGATGGGGGTGACATGTACAAATAATCGAAAACGACATATATTAGTGTCGAATCCATAGTTTTCTAGGTCGCTGAGATGAGTAGTGATACTCCTCATGCCATTTACGTCCACGTTCAACCCCCATCGGCATGAGGAGGGGGGTGAGAAACAGGTGGGCATGGGATGTGGGTAACATGTAAAAGTAATCGAAAGCGACCGATACTAGTGTCGAGTCAATATTTAACGGGGTCGCTGAGATGCATAGTGACACTCTCGATGCCCATTAAGTCCAAAGTCAGCCCCCATTGGCATGGTGGCCTAGGGGTGTTGGTAGGATGAGGGTGACGTATAAATAATCGAAAACGACCGATATTAGTATCGAATCTATAGTTTTCGGAGTCGCTAACATGAATAATGACACTCCCGATGTCCCATCGGCATGGGGGCCTAGGATTGGGTGTGGACGAGTCGCGTGCTCAGAAATAAAGTCCATCTGCGCGCGTCTCGCCACGCGACGAATGTGAAGACCTGGTATATAGGGAAAGTTTTAACACACGGAGAGCGGGGGAAACACAGAGACAATGGCGGCTGAGTGCATTTTAGTACTTGGCCTGCCGCCTCGTACATATGTGTTGTGAAAATCATCATGTGCCATGGAGTATGTCCTTATCGTATTATTGCTGAGATGCATAGTGACACTCCCGATGCCGTTTACGTCCAAGTTCAGCCCCCATCCGCATGAAGGGTGAGAGGGGGTGAAAATTAGGATGGAGTCTCCAATTATTTTACTACGGAACCTCGACCCGCAAAAACTTTGCAACGGCAAAAGGTTGTCTGTAAAGAGGATGCTGGGCAGTGTAGTTGAAGTGACTACCTTAACAGGACAGAGAGAGGGTGAAGCAGTTTTTATCCCAAGGATACAACTCATTCCGACGGATCTCCCTTTTAAGTTTAAGTGATTGTAATTTCCGGTGAGACTTGCGTTCTTGATCACGATCAACAAGTCACAGGGCAGTCTACGCATTATAAAGTCTTTTACAAATTCACCATAATGTTAATTTAACTCAAAACTTCATTATATACAACATTTTAGTTTCGCCTCCAGTAGCAATAATAATTTCTTGAGTAAAACCCCCCGCCAACTTGAGCAAGCAACATAATGGTGTCGTGGGAGAAAGATGGCATTCTCAAATCCACTCCGCAGTATTAATAATTAATAAATTCCCGAGCAACGCCGGGTGATCAGCTAGTAAGGGATAAAGTAAAGAATCTTATATCTTATATCTTATATCCTTCCCGTGCCGTTAGACGTCACATAGGGCTCGCAAAGTAGTTCGCCAATTTTTCCTGTCTTCAGCGAGTCTTTCAACCTCATCAAAGGATTTTATGCCTGTTAACTTGGCCTCTCTTAATCATGTCCTCTTCAGAGTTTCACGCGGTCTGCCTCTTTTTCTTCGGCCTGTTGTGTTCCACTTGATAGCTTGTTTTGGGATTCTCTGATCATTTCTTCTCATCAAGTGACCAACATATGTCCATCTCCTTTTCCTGATCACCCATGAGACTGGTTGTTGTTCAGTCATCTGTCTTATCTCTGCATTGTTCTTGAATTCATTCCACTTGATGCCGAGTATTTTCCTTAGGCATTTGTTTTCAAAAGAGTCTAATTTCTTTTCTATTTCTTTAGTTGTTTTCCAGCTTTCGCATGCATAAATGAGGGTGGATATTACATTTGAATTGAATAGTCTTAACTTGGTTTTTGTGCTTATAACTTTTGAATTCCATATATTCTCAAGATTCTTGAAGATTGATGCTGCTTTTGCAATTCTGATCCTAACTTCCTTTCTAGTGTCACCATCCTGGTCTATGTAGCTGCCAAGGTATGCAAATTGATTGACTTCTTCAATATCTGTCCCTTCTATGTGTATTTTTCCATTTTGATTGATGGGAATTTTCATTATTTTTGTTTTGTCCTTGTTAATTTCAAGTCCTATTTTGCTAGCCAGTGAAGATAGGCTATCTGTTTTTTCTTGCATGGAATTCACATTATTACTGATAAGAGTTATGTCATCAGCAAAATCAAGATCTTCTAGTTGGGTCCCATGTACCCAGTCAATACCTGTGTTACCTGTGCAGCATTTTGTCATTATGAAGTCTATTGTAATCCCAAAAAGTAAAGGAGACAGTATACATCCTTGTTTCACGCCTGTTTCAATCTGGAACCATTCACTCATCCCTTCTTCTGTCTTGACTGCACAACCATATCCATTGTATAAGTCCTTAATGATGTTGACAATTTTAGATGGTATTCCATATAGACATAAAATTCTCCATAATGAATCTCTGTGTATGCTATCAAATGCCTTCTTAAAATCTATGAAATTCAGTATTAATGGTTTTTGCTTTTCAATATGTTCTTCAAGTATTATTCTGAGAGTAAAGATCTGGTCGAGACAGCTTCTCCCTTTTCGAAATCCTGCTTGTTCTTCTCTCATTGCAGTATCCACTATATCTTTGAGTCTATTCAAAATGACCTTGCAAAATACTTTTGACACAACTGATATTAAGGTTACTCCTCTCCAGTTGTTACAGTCACTAAGGTTGCCCTTTTTTGGTATTTTAACAATGATTCCCTTCTTCCAATTAGAAGGGACCTTTTCTTCTTTCCAAATCTTGTTAAACATTCTCTGTAGTTGTCTCATGTTGTCACTATTGATAGCTTTTAGCATCTCGGCTGTTATTTCATCTTCACCTGCAGCTTTGTTGTTAGCCATTAAATTCACTGCTGCTTCAATTTCATGCAATTTAATTTCATCTAGATTGACATTTAGTTGTGGGGCTGATAAGTCAGTTTCAAGGTTTAACAATTCTTTTGGGTGTGGTCAATTGAGTATTTCTTGGAAGTGTTCAGCCCATCTTTGCTTTTGGTCTTTATTTGATGTTAATAGTGTTCCAGTTTTGCTAAGGATTGGTCTTTCTTTAGATGTAATAGTACCTGTTAGCCTCTTTTGTATGTTATATAAAGTTTTGCTGTCTCCTGTTTTTGCTGCTTTTTCTGCCTCTTTCGCCATATTGTCTATGTATTCTCTTTTATCCCTTCTAGCTGAACTTTTTACTTTCTTGTCTATGTCTTTGTATTTTGCTTTTGACAAATCTCTTTCATGATCTGCTTTTGCATTCAACATGTTTAATTTGGCTGCTCGTCTTTCATGTATATACTTCCATGTTTTATCTGATATCCATGCTTTTCTATTTGGTTTTTCCAATCCAGCGCTTACTTTTGCTGCTGTGATTATGGCTGTGCTGTAAGAATTCCATAACTCATCTATACCTATCTCCACAACTTCACTGGGTGTTTTGGAATGATTGGCAAGTTCCTGATTGAAATTAATGTTAGTATTTTCTTCTTGTAGGCTGTGGATGTTTATCTTTCTGTGTACTGATTTCTTGTGTTGACTTTTCAATTTTAGTTTTATTTTCCCTATGCACAGGTTGTGATCACTGTTGACATCTGCACCCCTATAAGCCCTTACATCCATGAGAGATGTTCTGTATTGCTTTCTAATACAAAAATGGTCTATCTGGTTTCTAGTTCTATCATCTGGAGATATCCATGTTGTTTTATGTATCTCTTTGTGTGGGAATATTGTGCCTCCAATGACCATGCCCTCTGTTAGACACATTTCAATTAATCTTTCTCCATTCTGATTAACCATGTCAATTCCTTCTTTCCCCATCACTTTTTCAACGTCGGTATTATCCTTCCCTACCTTAGCATTGAAGTCCCCCATAGCAATTAGGATGTCGTGTTTAGGGACTTTGTTGATGATTTGTTGTAGTTGGTGATAGAAGTCGTCTTTCACATCATCATCTGCATCATTCGTGGGTGCATAACACTGTATTATTGTCATTCTTCCGTGTCGTAGGTTGTATCGTGCTCTTATTATACGACTGTTCACTGGTTCCCATTCTACAAGGCTCTTTGCAGCTACATTTGACATAATAATGCCCACTCCGTCTCGGAATTTATTGTCATTTAGTAAAGAATGCTTAGATGTATATTAAAAGGATTAAAGCAATGATTTTGAATATACAGTGGATAAATTAAAGGAATGACGGATATATATATATATATATATATATATATATATATATATGTATTGGATAAAATGAAGGATAAATTAATTTACATAACTTACTGATAAATAAATTATTAAATGATTGATGGATTCAGTTACAGATAATTGATTAGTAGACAAATTATTTGATAGTATAAACAATATAAGGATATAAGACTTCATCTCGTGTTACCTCCAACTTTTGATAATAGAGTCATACACTGAGTTTCCTCTGAGGAACAGTTCTTTACGTATTGATCTCTCGTATAAATGTTGGCCATGGTCGCTCTGTCCTTCCAACAGGGATCATCCTCACTGGTCGCGGCACACGAAAAGCAAGACAGTGGTGCTGTAGAAGATGTATTGAGTTATGTGTGGAGTTTATGAAACTCATAACTGGAATATTTTAAATCTGGTTTTCTGGTATCATGTGGACTAAAAACATATGAGGTGTGTTAAAAAAAAGAGCGAACTTTCTCAAAAGAGCGCCAAAAGGGCCAGAGAGCGAAGTGGGTTTACTGAAGGCACCTAGCAGCAACCAGACTGCTATATGCTTCGTTCCGCTAGAACATTAGTGGTCGAGCTATTTCCGCTGAAGTGAGCACATGCACGAGAGTTGTTCGGATCAGTGACAAAGTAGCAGTGAAGGAGTTTGGAGAACAAGGTGTATGCGTATGAAATTTTGCTGCAAATTTGGTAAAATGTTACAGAGACAAGCATACGGGGAGGAGTTGTGGCCCGAATGCAATTCTGTAAGTGCTTTAAGCAGAGGACAGAACGTCGGTAGGTGAAGACACCAGGCCTGGAGAGGCGACGACCATGGCGAGAAAGTTCGTGCTGTCATTCATGGAAATCGTCTGTTAACTGTCTAAGAAGCTGCTGGCGAAGTAGGCATCAGCATAAGATCTTGCAATCAAATTTTCACTGAAAAACTTCAGATCCGTCTGCGCAAAAATAGTGTCACATTTGTTGACTGACGATCAGAAACCGAACTGTATTGAAATCAGTCAGGAACTTCTTGCCATAAAAACTTTCATAAGAAGAAGTTTATGGCTGTGATGTTGAAACCAAGATTCTACCTTGACAATGGGTGGGGAAAGGGTCTCCTAGACCTAATAAAGCGTGGATGAATCGGTCAAAGGTCAAGGTGTTGTTGTTGTGTTTTATTATTCAAAAGGCATTGTCCACTATAAATTTGTAAAACTTGGTTTGATAGTAAAACAACAGTTGTACCAGGAAGTTTTAGCGCGTTTGAATGATGCTGTGCACAGGAAGAGGCCTGAATTGTCAGAAAACCAGACATGGATGTTGCTACTTATGTTCTACTTGTTCTGAGTCTTTCACTGAAGTCCCTCATTATTATACTTTCCTCGTTGTTTAGTGTGCCTCAAAGGTTGTCTAAAGGCTCTTCACATTCTTCATCCATGTCTGGTGCATTGCAAGAAGCATGTGTCTGGACACAAACTGTTGTCTCTTCATTTTCTTTTATTTGAAAATTATCATTCTTTCTGAAATGTATTTTGTTTCAATGATTTTAATAATAGTAGTTGGTTCTATGATCATTTCTGATTCCCTGCTTTGCTTTCTTGTTAACTCACTCTAGAGTGTAGGAATATATGATTTTGATGTAACTGTTGCAGGCTTTACTTCTTATTTAAATAATATCTGATTATTAAAATTATAAATATGATAAATTTCACACAACATTTCACACCACAATAAATTCTAGATGAAATAAACAAAAAGCCAAACAAGACTCTAAGTGAACAGAATTATGTTATGTGTTTCTACAATGTTGAATTAGAGTTGAGTAAGAGAAGCCAAAAACTAGAGAAGGATTAGAGAAACCATAAAATAGAGTAAAATAAGAGAAATCTTAAAACAGAGTAGGATAGGAGAAACCATAAACTAGAGTAAGATAAGAGGAACCATAAACTGGAGTAAGATAAGAGAAACCATAAACTAGAGTAAGATAAGACATACCACAAACTAGAGTAAGATAAGAGGAACCACAAACTTCAGTGAAAGAAGAGAAAAGAAATTATTTAAGATAAGACTAAATATCAACTTGGATCTGCAGAGAACAAATCTCTAACAGCTTTAAGGTACAAACAGGAATGAAGTAGGGATGTGCACTATCACCAACATTATTCATCTTAGCAGCGGTCTAGTTAATGAAAGAGGCAACATCAGATAAATGCAGAGGATTACAGTAGATCCTCAACACTGTACTGGAGGACCTTGACTTTGCCAACAACATTTGTCTACTGTCAAGCAGCCACAAAGATATGCAAGATAAAATAAAAAAGCTAACCCAAAATGATAGCAAAATAGTTTTGAAAATCAATGTAGGAAAGGCAACAAAATGTGAACAGCAACAATGTACTGAGAGTAGATAACAAGTTAGTAAAGGTGATCAATGAATTTGTATATCTTGGTAGTAGAGTAGTAGAAGGTGGAGATAGCACAGAGGATGTCAACAGCAGACTTACTAGAGCAAACCAGGCTTTTGCAGTGCTGCAGATTATATGGAAATCTAACAAATTAAGCACAAAGATGAAAATCAGGATATTTAAAAGTAATGTTCTAAATGTTCTACTCTATGAAAGTGAATGTTGGAAAATCACCAAAACTATAGACCAGTGGTTCTCAGACCCTTTTGCTACATGGCCCACATTTAAAAGTCAAACATTTTTGCGGGCCACTAATAAAGTGCTTTATATTTGCAAGGTATAAATCTAATTTTATAAAGTATTATATAATATTCTATATAAATGTTTAACTGGATATTCATTGCTTACACAAACGTTCTTTTTATCTACTAATAAAGAGACCTACAATTCTGCGGCTTGCATCCATGCAGTGTGTCCCTACGCATTGCATGAAAAGTGTATGCAGAATAATTTTTTATTGTATCTACGTTTTACTCTCTCTTTTTTGCTGCTTTGAGACCAGCGCAGCCCACAGTAATCACTGTCATGGTCCATCTTTGAGCTGCAAAGCATGGGTTGATGAGAACTACTGCTATAGACAACAAGCTGAATTCTTTCCAGACGAAATGTTTATGAAGAATTAGAAGAATATTTTGGCAAAACACCATAAGAAACAACATCTTGCTGACAGACATACAGATGAAGTCAGTCAGTCAGTCATTTGCTGCAGAGCTTTGCTCCCCTAACAGCTCTCCTGTTGGCCTCTCGGTTGTAACCAAGATGCCCTGCTGCTGATGAATCCATTCACAGATCATCAACAATGAAGCCACAGACAACAGTTATTGAGGAAAAATGCTGTCGATGATTGGGACATGTGCTCCGGATGACTGACGACACACTACCAAAATTACCAATAAGATGGACATCACAGGGGTATAGAAGTAATGGTGAACCACAGGAGACATGGAGGAGAACAACAGAGAGGATGTTGAGAAACATGGTACACCTGGACAAGATTAGAAAAAAAGGCACAAGAAGCTTGTGGAAAACCTTGCAGAAGCCCCATGTGCCTTGGGCACTTAAGGTTAAGAGAGAGAGAGAGAGAGAGAGAGAGAGAGAGAGAATCATAAACTTGAGTAAAGAAAGAGAAACTATAAATATAAGTAAGATTTAAAAAACTACAGACTTGAGTAGAAAAAAAAACAAGTTAATGAAGATAAACTATAAAACTGAATGAGAAAAGACAAGCTGTGAAGAAGAGTGGTATGACTTTAATTATAAACTACAGTAAAGTGAGACAAACAAATAAATCTGAGTGAAATGAGACAAACTATAAAGATGAGTAAGATGAAATAAAAGATAATCATGATTCGTCATCATTGACTACGCTTCTTCATAGCTCGCAGCCCTTGATTTTTTTCTATCAGTTCAGTTGGCATCATTTCATTGTGCCATCATGTTACACTATCCATGACTTTTTTTTTCTTTTGGATTTCTTTTGCTATTCTTCCCATTTATCCTTCCTGCTGTTATAACATTTTCAAACTCTTCCCTTTCTCATTATGTGTCAGGTGAATGATGATTTTCATTTTCTTATGATTTAATTAGATTTCTTTCTTATTTGCTTTTGTTAAACATTCCCTCATTTCCTGTTCTCTCATTAGTTATTTTTGCTGTCCAGAGAATTCCAAACATTCTTCTAATAAACCACATTTCTGCTGCTTACAATGACTTTTGTGCAGACACGCCTATTGTCTATGATTCACTTCCATATAACAAGATAGGTTCAATATAGCATTTTAGGACTCATTTTCTAACATTCATTGATAAGGATGTGTTGGATAATATGTTTCTCATTTTCTGAAGTGCAGTCTTTGCTTGAACTATTATATTCTTAATTTCTGTTCTGCATTTCCCATCTGAAGTTATTACTGCTCCAAGGTATTTGAATTTCTGCACCTGCTTTAGAATAGTTACATTTAATTTTATATTGCACTTTAGTGGATTCTGTTTCTTAGATATAACCATAGTCTCTGTCTTCTTTATGTTCAAAGTAAGGCCTTTCTGTTCAATTTCTTTAGAGACTTTACCCAAGAGATTTTGCAGGTCTTGTTAGTTCTCAGCTATCAGTACTGTGTTGTCAGCATACCGAAGGTTGTTAATATTGTATTCTCCAACTTGCTTTAGACACAATCCCACACAAAGAGAGAATGATGGTCTGTGGTGATTTTAACAGCCATTCCCAGAGCTAGGGCTATGACCACATAGACAAGAGAGGAGAGGAAGTTGAGAGCTGGCAGGATGATAATGGACTTCTCCTGATCAACCAGCCAATGGATCCCCCAACATTTTACTCAAGGGCTTGGCATACAAAATCAACACCAGATCTAGCATTCCACTCTCCAGATCTGAAGTGGAACATTACACGTGAAGTTGGAAAACAACTTGGAGGTAGCGACCATCGACCAGTCTTCCTGACAATAGAAAATGAACTTCTTAACACCAGTAGCCCTCTCCCCAGATGGAACTATAAAAAAGCAAACTGGACAATGTACAGACATCGTACAGGTATCCTGGTGAGACAGCTGTCCATAGAAGGTAAGGATATTAACAGCATAGTGAAGGAATTCAATGCTTGTATCCTTCAAGCCGCTCGTGAAACCATTCCCAGAGGAGCTCGCAGGGACTATAAACCATACTGGTCTAGTGAGCTGGGAAAACTCCATGATGACATGGAAGCAGCTCGAAAGCAAGCAGAAAATAGACCATGCCAAGAACACCACAATAATTACCAACATTCTAAGGCCAAATTTCAGAGAGCCAAGCTGCAAGCCAGACGGGAAAGTTGGAGAGAGAAAACAGAGTCCCTAAACTTTGAAAAGGATGGAAGGAAACTTTGGAAACTAATCAAACAGTTAAATGATGAGAGCACTGGAAGAAGTACAAAGATTACACTAATAGAGGATGGGAAAACTCTTACAGGTAAGCAGGTAGCAGATCACTTTGCTCGCATGTTTGCGCAGGACTGCAACATTGATATCCATCCAGAGAAAGAGCGTGCAGTGCGCATTGACCCACAGAAAGAAGAGGAACAAGTCAGAAAAATGGAGGTCATGGATGCACCAATCACACGCAGTGAGTTAGACCTAGCAGTCAGTAAACTGAAACCAAGGAAATCACCAGGACCAGATGGAGTGTCCAATGAAATGATCAAGAACCTGGGAATGGCAGCAATGGGAAAGCTGTTGGATATTTTCAATATGTGCTGGAGCACAGGTAAGTTACCTCAAATCTGGAAGGAAGCAAGCATGGTACCACTGCTAAAACCAGGGAAAAACAGTGATACTGCCTCCAGCTACAGGCCAACCAATCTCACTAGCTGCCTATGCAAAACGATGGAACGCATCATTCATCTCAGGCTAAAATGGTACATAAAAAGTGAAAACCTTCTCGTTCCACAACAAGCAGGATTTAGGCAGTACTACAGTACGGAAGATCAAGTGACCTATCTCTCTCAAGAGATTGAGGATGCATTTCAAGAGAAAAACCTTGTACTAGCAGCGTGGATAGACCTGAAGAAAGCCTTTGATAAAGTATGGAAAAAAGGTCTGCTGTGGAAACTAAGAAACTGCGATGTGAATGGAAGACTGTACAACTGGATAAAGTCCTATTTACACAATAGAAGAGCTAGAGTAGTAATAGATGGACACAACAGCCAGAAAGTACTTCTGTGACACGGTGTACCACAAGGAGGAGTCCTTTCGCCTACACTATTCCTGGTATTCATTAATGACCTTGTCAAGGAACTTCCCTATGGAATCAAAGCAGCACTGTATGCAGATGATCTGGTCATGTGGTGTACAGATGAATATGCGACAGTTGCTACACAGAGACTCCAAAGAGCAGCAGACATCTTGACATCATGGACAAACAAATGGTGTGTAAGTATAAATACAGAGAAATCAAGTACCACCCTGTTCACCCTCTCATCTAAACAGAAAGCAGGTAAGATCTTTGTAAATGAAATACCCTTAAGGATAGACAACCAACCCACTTACTTAGGAGTGACTCTTGACTCAAAACTGACTTGGAAGCAACACATCAACAGTGCAGAAGCAAAAGCCAAAAGAAAACTAGCCATATTAAGAAAATTAAGTGGAACCACATGGGGAGCTAGTGAAAGAATCCTCAAGAATGTATATCAGCAAAGTATTCTACCACATTTAGAATATGGCTCAACATCTTGGTGCACAGCATCAAACACTACGCTGCATAATCTAGACAAGGTTCAAAATCAGTCACTACGGATTATCACAGGTGCCATGAGGTCCACACCAATAGTAGAAATGCAGAAAATAATTGGTGTTCAAGCACTAAAGGAACGTAGAGACACAAAGGTCATGACCATGGGAGAAAAATTCCTTAGCTCTGTAAGCCATCCCCTGAAAGAGAGATTCAATAACTTGGCACTAAGTTGGCTTAAAAGAAGCAGCTTCATTCATCAGGCCAAGCGTATGCGTAAGCTGATACCTGAACTTCCAACTGTAGTCGCTCCATTATCATCTGTACCAGAGCATACACCATGGAAAGAAGCACATTATGCACAAATAACTATTCAGACTGAAGTGAAAGGTGTGCAGAATGGTGAGATGCAGAGCAGTCTTGTAAGATCAACAGCCACACTTAGTGTTCTAGATGACAAATATCCATGTGACACCTGGATACGTGTGTATACAGATGGATCTGCACATAATGCCATAAAGAATGGAGGGGCAGGAGCATATATTGAATATCCAAACAACACCATTGACAAGATTTCCATACCCACTGGAAAATACTGCAACAACTTTGATGCAGAAGTTAGGGCAATTATTGCTGCAGTTGAAAAACTAAAAAACTATCAGACTCCAGAGGATGCCTTGTCAAAAATTGGCTTACAACACAGAGTCACCTTGCAGCGGATTCCCTCCCACTGTGGGATACCAGGCAATGAGAAAGCTGACCGTCTGGCCAAAGAAGGCACTGAAATGGAGCAACCAGACATACCAATCACCTATAATCAGAAGAAAAGCATGATAAAAACCTACAGGAAGCCACAAACACCACCACATGATGACTATCACATGCTAAACAGAAAGGAACAAGTCACCATCTTCCGTCTCCGAACAGGACACAGCCGACTCCGAAGTCATATGTATACAAAGTTTAAGGTTGGTACTACTAATCTATGTACATGTGCCCAGGTGCCCCAAACTGTGGAACATATCCTCTAGAACTGCACCAACTATGAGACACTGAGAAATAATTACTGGCCCAGTGAAATCACTAAAGAAGATAAGCTCTACGGTTCCATACATGAATTACAAAAAACAGTGAAATTTATCCAAGAGACAGGACTGCAGATATAGATAGACAATGTGAACAAAGAAGAAGAAGAAGAGAAGAAGTATTCTCCAATTTTTATGCCTGGTTCTGTGATGATTGTTCTTAGAATATTCTCACTGTACTGAGAAAAAAGGTCCGGAGATAGTACACATCTTTGTCGCACCCCTGGTTTTATAGGTTGATATTTTCCAATTCTATTTTCAACTCGAACTGCTGCTTCTTGCTGCCAGTATAGATGTTTTACAATCCTTAGGTCTTTGCCATCTATACTGATGTCTTCAAGCATTTTAATAATTTCATTGTGTTTCACCTTGTCAAATGCCTTGGTGTAATCAATGAAGCACAAGTAGAGATCTTTCTGTACTTCTAAAGCTCTTTCTGTTAGTGTTTGTAAAGCATAAATAGCATTGTGTGTTCCCTTTCCTTCAACAAATCCAAACTGTTCATCTGCTATTTCCACTTTTATGTTTTTCCTTGTTCTTCTCATAATTATTCTCAGAAGTAGCTTCGTTATGTGGCATGAGAGGCTGATAGTCCGGTGGTTGTCACATTCCTTTGCATCTGGTTTCTTTGGTAATGCTATAAACATGGATTTAATCAGGTCACTGGGAATATAACCACTGTTGTAAATATCATTCAGTAACTTGGTTATTATTTTTATTCCTGTCTCCTCTAGTGCCTCTATTTCTTCTATTGTTATATTATCAGGCCCAGTCGCTTTTCCTTTCTTCATGTGTTTGATGGCATCTATGATTTCATCTTCAAGTATTGGCGCTCCATCACAGTTTTCAGTATCTGGTGTTAATTCTAGTCTTTCTCCTCCATATAGCTCACCGATATACTCTGTCCACCTGTCCACAATGTCTTCTTTTCCCATTAACATTTTACCTTCTTTCGATTTCAGGCATCCTGTGGTATATTTTGTTTTCCTGCCTGAGAGTTCATTAATTCATTTGTGCAGGTTTTTGCTGTCTTTCTTATGAGAGTCCTCTATCTGTCTGCACTGTTCATTTAATTGCACTTCTTTTGCTTCTCTGCATTTGCGTCTTATTTCTTTATTTATCTTGCTATATTTTTCCTCGTTATTTTTACTCCTCCTTCTCTTGTCCATCAGTCCTAAGATGTCGTCTGTCATCCATTTATTTTTAGAGGCTTCTTTTTTTGGTGGTATTATCTCCTTAACAGTTTGGTGGATAGAATCTCTAAACATTTCCCATTGTTCATGTATACTATTTATCTTTGCTATTGCATTGTATTATCAATGAATGTTAGAAAACGAGTCCTAAAATGCTATATTGAACCTATCTTGTTATATGGAAGTGAATCATGGTCAATAGGCAAGTCTGCACAAAAATCATTGGAAGCAGCAGAAATGTGGTTTATTAGAAGAATGTTGCGAATCCCCTGGACAGCAAAAAATAACTAATGAAGAATGTATGAGAAGAGCTGGAGAGACAAAAAACCTTGTCAAAAAGATAAGAGAGAGACAATGTAATTTCATAGGACATGCAATGAGAAGAGGGGACATTGAAAATATTATAACAACAGGAAAAATAGAAGGAAGAAGATCAAAAGGAAGACCAAGAGAAATGATACTGGACAGTCTGACGGGATGGTGTGAGAGGAGATCACCAACTGAACTGATGGCCTGCATGAAGGATCGGGTACTCTGGAGAAGCATAATAGCCAACGCCAGTCAGCACGGCACCTGATGATGATTGCATTGTATCTGTTTGTTATAATAACTTTGTATTGTTCTCGCAGTTCTTGGTCATTTTTAAGAAGTTCTGTATTCAGTTTGATGTTTCTCACTTTTCTGCTTGCTTTCTTTATCTTTATTCTAATTTTTCCACAGAGTGGGTCATAGTCACTATTGCAGTCAGCTCCTGGCAATGGTTTTTGTTGTCAGTAATGCATTGCGGAATCGTTTGTTGATTAATATGTAGTCTATCTGGTTAAAAGTCTTTTTGTACCGGGCTGCACCACGTTTCCAGTCTTCGAGGATGTTAAACCAGGTGTTTCCTACAACCATGCTGTGTATTCTTGCCCATTCAATTAATTTATAACCTCTGTCACTCCTCTCCCCCAGTTCATAGTCACTAACGATGTCTGAAGTTCTTCCTTTACTAGTTTTGGCATTAAAATCTCCCATGACTATGGTAACTTCACGTGACTTTGTGTGGTTTAGTGCTGTCTCTACGTCATTATAAAATATCTGTACATCTTCTTCAGAACTTTCAGATGTTGGAGCGTACACTTGTATAATATTTATGTTTATTGGTTGTCCTTTCACTTGGGCTAGCAGGACTCGGTCCGAGATGTTCAAATATCCTACAATTGTCCTTGCCGTTTGTTCATCAAATATAATTCCTACTCCTCGTTCATGTTTCTCACTTCCTGAATATATTATTGTATATTTATCTGAGTTTATCTTCCCTGCACCTGTCCATCTAACTTCACTCATTCCTAATATGTTGATCTTCATGCTTTCCATTTCCATCTTTACATTTTCTAATTTTCCAGCCTGGAATAAAGTTCTAACATTCCATGTTGCTATTTTGAACTTGTTAGTTTTGCCACCAGTAGCTTGATGACGATCTGGCCTCACCTGTGGCTCGTGAGCTGCCCTACCGGACGAGGCTGTTCCAGAGGAACATCCATTAACGTCGTTCATGATGAATCGATTATTCTGTTCAAGCATAACTATTCTTGGGAACTACAACAGTGGTTTCCCGTTGCTTTCTGTCGGTTTGTGTATGGATTCTCCGCTAGCCTTTGGACTCCCTGTCCTACCCGCAAAGCAGCGGGAGCGAGAGGTTTTACAGCGCCTCTGACCCACCTGGTATTCCCTTCAATGAGCACCTGAGGCACTTTATAGGAGTAGTAGAGCCGCCTACTACCTCACCTCGCTCTCTGAGTCTACCGCCAGTTGGTCCGCGCCTGCTTATTTGGACAACTCCTTATTCACAGGGATCCTCCATATCTGAAGGACTTTCACCATCCACCATTTGTGATGCGCTGGGTTGGTGATGGTCGCCCCAGCTTTACCCAGATCATTACAGATCCATGTATAAAAATAGGAGGATACAATATTAACAACCTTCAATATGCTGATGACACAGTACTGATAGCTGAGAACTAACAAGACCTGCAAAATCTCTTGGATAAAGTCACTAAAGAAATTGAACAGAAAGGCCTTACTTTGAACATAAAAAAGACAGAGACTATGGTTATATCTAAGAAACAGAATCCACTAAAGTGCAGTATTAAATTAAATGTAACTATTCTAAAGCAGGTGCAGAAATTCAGATACCTTGGAGCAGTAATAACTTCAGATGGGAAATGCAGAACAGAAATTAGGAACAGGATAGTTCAAGCAAAGACTGCATTTCAGAGCATGAGAAATATATTATCCAACACATCCTTATCAATGAATGTTAGAAAACGAGTCCTAAAATGCTATATTGCACCTATCTTGTTATATGGAAGTGAATCATGGACAATAGGCATGTCTGCACAAAAATCATTGTAAGCAGCAGAAATGTGGTTTATTAGAAGAATGTTGCGAATCCCCTGGACAGCAAAAATAACTAATGAAGAATGTATGAGAAGAGCTGGAGAGACAAAAAATCTTGCCAAAAAGATAAGAGAGAGACAATGTTCTTTCATAGGACATACAATGAGAAGAGGGGACATTGAAAATATTATAAGAACAGGAAAAATAGAGGGAAGAAGAGCTAGGGGAAGATCAAGAGAAATGATACTGGGCAGTCTGACGAGATGGTCTGAGCTTATGGTCTGCATGAAGGATCATGTACTCTAGAGAAGCATAATACCAAAGGCCAGTCAGCACAGCATCTGATAGTGATGATGGAGACAAACTATAAATGTAAGTGAGACAAAGCAAACTGTAAATTTGAGTAAGATAAAACAAACTATAAACTTAAAGTCAGATCAGACAGTTTTTGTGTTGCTTTCTCCCAGAGTTAAAACTATAAATCTGACTGCTGTGACTCTCCGTTTCAGCTGAGATAAACCTCAAACCATGAATTACCTTTTGTTGTAGAGGGAATAGGAAGTGGGGATGTGGCTACATATGTTGTTGTGTCTACAGTTGTCACGGTTACATCAGTTGTGCTGGCTGTGTCTACAGTTGTCACGGTTACATCAGTTGTGCTGGCTGTGCCTGTGGAGGATGCAGTGGTTGTATCTGAAAGATAGTCATGAAAAAATTATGTGAGTACAGATGTTGGCAGATCATTATAAAAAAATGTTGTATATATGATTATGTTTTCACATAAATCAGAAATCACAAAGCCAACACAAGAAATCAATAATCAGAAAGATAAACAGCCATAGCCTATAGGAAGAAAATACTAACAGTAATTTCAATCTGGAACTTACCAATCATTTCATAACAATCATTGAGGTAGAGGAGATAGATATGGATGAATTATGGAATTCTTATAGCACAGCCATAATCACAGCAGCAAAAGCAAGTGCTGGACTGGAAACAATAAGTAGAAAAGCATGGATATCAGATAACGCACAGAAATACAAACATGAAAGACAAGCAGCCAAATTAGGCAATTTGAATGTAAAGATAGATCTTGGAAGAGATTTGGCAAAAGTAAAATACAAAGAACTAGACAATAAAGTAAAAAGTTCATCTAAAAGGGATAAAAAGAGAATAAATAGACAATGTGGTGAAAGAAGCAGAGAAGGTAGCAAAAACAGGGGACATTAAAACCCTATATATCATACAAAAAAGGTTAATGGGTACTATTACAACCAAATAAAGACCAATCTTTGGCAAAACTGGCACCCTATTAACACTAAGTAAAGACCAAAAGCAAACATGGGCTGAACACTTCCAAGAAATACTTAATCGACCACACCCAAGAGAATTGATAAACCTTGAAACCGCCTTACAAATCCTACAACTAAATGTCAACCTAGATGAAATTACATTGAATTAAACTGAAGCAGCAATGAATCTAATGACTAACAACAAAGCTGCAGGTGAAGATAAAATAACAGCAGAAATGTTAAAAGCTATTAGTAGTGACAACATGAGCCAACTACAGAGTGTTTAATAACATTTGGAAAGAAGAAAAGGTAAAAGTAAAAGGTAAAAGTAATCCTGTCATGTCTTAGAGGCACATAGGGATATGGTGTTAGTGCCCATATTTTCCTTGACTTGTCAGCACACTAGAGGGTGATATGATCAGTATCATGCCCGGCTGCCTTTCTTTCCCCAACTCCAGAAGAAGTCGGTACCCATTTCTACAGCTGGGTAACTGGGGTGCTTTTGCCAGATTCAAACACCTGACCTTCGCCATGAGAAACCAGTGCACTAACCACTTTGCCACTGAGACACCCAGAAAGAAGAAAAGTACCTTCTAAATGGAAAAAAGGAATCATTGTTAAAATACCAAGAAAAGGGCAACCTTACCAGCAATCTTACAAACTGTAATAATTGGAGAAGAGTAACCTTACTATCAGTTGTGTCAAAAGTATTTTGCAAAATCATTCTGAATAGATTTAAAGATATAGTGGATACTGTAATGAGAGAAGAACAAGCAGGATTTTGAAAAGGGAGAAGCTGTCTCGACCAGATCTTTACTCTAAGAATAATACTTGAAGAACATATTGAAAAGCAGAAACCATTAATCCTGAACTTCATAGTCTTTAAAAAGGCATTTGATAGCATACACAGGGATTCATTGTGGAGAATTTTAAGACTATAGGGAATACCATCTAAAATTGTCAACATCATTAAGGATCTCTACAACGGACATGTTTGTGCAGTCAACACAAAAGAAGGAATTAGCAAATGGTTTCAGAATAAAACAGGAGTGAACAAGGATGTATATTATTTCTCTTGCTTTTTGGAATTGCCATAGACTCTATAATGAAAAATGCTGCATAGGTAAAACGGACATTGATTTCGTACGGACCCATCTAGAAGATCTTGATTTTGCATATGACATATCTCTTATCAGTGACAATGTGAAATCACTGCAAGAAAAAACAAATACCCTGTCTTCACTGGCCATTAAAATAGGACTTGAAGTTAACAAGGATAAAACAAAAATAATGAAGCTTCTCATTAATCATGAATGGAAAAATATACATAGAAGAAACAGCTGGTGAGGAATTAAACCATTTTGCATTACCTTGGTAGCTACATAGGCAAAGATGGTGACACCAGAAAGGAAGTTAGATTTAGAATTGCAAAAGCCGTACTGACCTTCAAGAATCTTGAGAACATATGGCATTTAAAAGTTATAAGCACAAAAATCAAGTTAAGATTTTTCAATTCAAGTGTAATATCCACCTTCATTTATGCATGCGAAAGCTGGAAAACAACTAAAGAAATAGACAAGAAATTAGACTCTTTTGAAAACAAATGCCTAAGGAAAATACTTGGTATAAAGTGGAACAAATTCAAGAACAAGGCAGAGATAAGGCAGATGAGTGAAGAGCAACCTGTTTCATGTGTTTCATGGACATATGTTGGTCATGTGATGAGAAGAAACAGTCAGATAATCCCAAAACAAGCTATAAAGTGGAACACAACAGACCAAAGAAAAAAAGGTCAACTACGTGAGAGTCTAAAGAGGACATTGTTAAGAGAGGCCAAATTAGTAGGCATAAAATCTCTTGATGAGGTTGAAAAGTTTGCCGAAAGTAGGAAAACTTGGCAAACTACCATGTGAGCCCTATATGACATTTAATGGCATAGGAAGGATGTAAGATCTAAGAGAATCTGAAAACAATGAAAAAATAAATATGTTTATAGATTATTAATAAAATTATGTACACAGACCTGTGAGGAGATAATCATTTGAAAATTGATGTGTGAAGACCATCATTTCTAAGATGATCATAAAGACAGTTTTATATACAAAAGTGTGAGAAGATATTTATCAAAACTTTTTTACACAGATATGGTTGAACATGACTGCATTTCATCCTATTCTTCCTTAGAATAATTCCATACTGGAAAAGAATCCAAGTCTAGAGCTAGATGCTGTCTACATAAGAGAACTCAAAACTAGAAACAGTCTATACATCTAATCTAAAGGAAAGTTATATCTGTGCATAGCAGACTATAAATAAATCCTGTCTATATAAACCAGTCCAGACTACATCTTGTCTATAGATGATAGACTAAAGCCACATCCTGTCTATAGATGATATACTAAAGCTACATCCTGCCTATAGATGATATACTAAAGTTACATTCTATCTATGGATGTTATACTAAAGTTACATTCTGTCTATAGATGATATACTAAAGCTACATCTTGTCTATAGATGATAGATTAAAGCTACATCCTGTCTATGTGTGACAGATTAAAGCTACATCCTGTCTATGTGTGACAGATTAAAGCTACATCCTTTCTACAGATGACAGACTAAAGCTACATTCTATCTATAGATGACAGACTAAAGCTACATCCTGTCTATAGATGTTAGATTAAAGCTACATCCTGTCCATAAATGACAGACTAAAGCTATATTCTGTCTATAGATGACAGACTAAAGCTACATTCTGTCTATAGATGACAGACTAAAGCTACATCCTGTCTTTAGATGTTAGACTAAAGCTACATTCTGTCTATAGATGACAGACTAAAGCTATATCCTGTCTTTAGATGACAGACTAAAGCTACATTCTGTCTATAGATGACAGACTAAAGCTACATTCTGTCTTTAGATGACAGATTAAAGCTACATCCTTTCTACAGATGACAGACTAAAGCTACATTCTATCTATAGATGACAGACTAAAGCTACATCCTGTCTATAGATGTTAGATTAAAGCTACATCCTGTCCATAAATGACAGACTAAAGCTATATTCTGTCTATAGATGACAGACTAAAGCTACATTCTGTCTATAGATGACAGACTAAAGCTACATCCTGTCTTTAGATGTTAGACTAAAGCTACATTCTGTCTATAGATGACAGACTAAAGCTATATCCTGTCTTTAGATGACAGACTAAAGCTACATTCTGTCTATAGATGACAGACTAAAGCTACATTCTGTCTTTAGATGACAGACTAAAGCTACATCCTTTCTAAAGATGTTAGACTAAAGCTACATTCTGTTTATAGATGACAGACTAAAGCTATATTCTGTCTTTAGATGACAGACTAAAACTACATCCTTTCTATAAATGTTAGATTAAAGCTACATTCTGTCTTTAGATGACAGACTAAAGCTACATCCTGTCTTTAAATGTTAGACTAAAGCTACATCTTGTCAAGTGATGAAGAAGGTTTGTACTGTAATAATAAGCTCTCACCTGTCACAGAAACAGAAATGAGGATCAGCAATGTCAAGGATGCAGATGTCTTGGTGTTAAGAGCTGTCATCTTCTTATTTCTGACGTGCCAGAGTCCAGCTGTCTTCTATTTGTTATTTAATGATCACAGGTATCTGTATACATTTCATGCCAGAGAGATAACATTTCTGAATTTGTTTACTAAAATCAACTCTATAAATAAATGCTAAGCAAAAAATGTTTAAAAAAAATAAAGATGTAAAAGTTAAAAATGGTGAACTGAAACTAACATAGATTTACCTAAACTAATCACAAAAATGTCACTAGAGGCATCTTGTGTGAAAAGTGGCCTGTCTATGTAGTCTGTGGCAGTAGGAAAGATACTGTAATGATGTGTGCATGTGTATGAGTGACTGTTTGTTTTTGTGTTTGTATGCACTTGTGTGAATATGAAAGGTGAGAGAGGGAGAGAGAGAGAAAGAAACAAAGAGAGAGAAAGGAAACAGAGAGAAT
The DNA here is from genome assembly GCA_009760885.1 of Achatina immaculata. Lineage (NCBI taxonomy): Eukaryota > Metazoa > Mollusca > Gastropoda > Stylommatophora > Achatinidae > Lissachatina > Lissachatina immaculata. The sequence continues at coordinate 852,887 of CM019696.1, forward strand.
GAAAGAGAGCGAGGAGGTAGAGAAAGAAAGTTGAAAGAACTGGAGAAAAAGAGAAAGCCACAAAAGTTCACACATCATTTTGTATACCCCTTATAATTTATGCATAAAAACTGTTCTGCTATGCATCAGGTTACTTTATTGTCTGTGTTAGTTTATTCTAGACCACGTTGTTTCTTGTCCAAGTTACTTTAATGTTGCCTGTGTTAGATTGCTCCAGTCAACTTTAGTTTTTTTCTGGTCAACATTTTTTTTTAAAATTTTGTTTAAGTATTTTACACTTGTGTTAAGTTTTTATTTTATTATTTTTTTTAATCATGGTTCACTTTTGTGTAAGTTATTCTGCTGTGGCTTGTGTTAAGTATCTTAGTTTTAAACATCAGTAAGTTATTCTGCTGTGATTTGTATTAAGTACCTTAGTTTTAAACATCAGTAAGTTATTCTGCTGTGATTTGTATTAAGTACCTTAGTTTTAAACATCAGTAAGTTATTCTGCTGTGATTTGTATTAAGTACCTTAGTTTTAAACATCAGTAAGTTATTCTGCTGTGATTTGTATTAAGTACCTTAGTTTTAAACATCAGTAAGTTATTCTGCTGTGATTTGTATTAAGTACCTTAGTTTTAAACATCAGTGTGTGAAGAGTGTAGATGTAGTTTCAAGTCTACTGAAAAGATTTTGTCACTGATAAAATTCTGCACAGATCAGATATTGAAGTCAAGTGCTGGCTGGTGATCAGAATGAAATGAGACATAAAACAGAAATAGAACAACAAGACACACAGTGACACAGTAGCATTATAAGTTAGTCTAACAAGAAAAATAAAAATAAATAAAATCATGTGCTCTCTTTGATACGAAGTTTGACAGTAATGAAACTCCTCTTTCCTTCCCCCGCTTCTTGATTGTGCATTCTGCCAGGCTGAATCTTGTCCATTCTCTTATATTATGTTTCCATCTACATTTCTTCTATCTCTCCCTCTTTTTTTGTCCACCTTTCCTTCTAGTATTGTCTTCAGCATATTATTTATCTTTTGATGTGGCCAAAGTATTTTGTTTCCTTGATATTTATTTCCTTAAGAAGTTTGTTTTGCACTTCTAGTTATTCTAATACTTGTGCATTTGTTCTTTTCATTTTCCATGGTATATGATCTGCTTCCCTGTATATCCACATTTCTGCTGCATTTATAATTATCTCCAACTTTTTTTGCTCAGAACCAGATTTCTGTTCCATACAGAATAGATATCTTATCTTATATCTTATATCCTTCCCGTACCGTTAAACGTCACATAGGGCTTGCAAAGATATAGCATTTTAGAAATAAATTTTTGTTTTTATGGTGGCCTGGTTTGTTGAGTGGTTAGGTGCTCAGTCTGTTAATCCAGTGATACTGGGCTCAAATCCAAGCAAGTGGGATATTTTCTGGTACCTCCACACTAAAAAGACCTTGGGGTCCACCCATCCTCTAAAAATAATGGGTACCAGAGAAATCTAAGAAGGTAAAAGCAAGTGTGATACAGACCACATCATACTTTCATGTGCCAAAGGTCTTGGAAATACAGGTCTAACACCATATCCTCAGTATGCCTTAAGGGGCTTGGAAATGGGAATTTACCTTTTTACCTTAATTTTTGTTTTTATGGACAGATTCCTGGTTAATAACACTGTCTTAATAATGTTGAATGTATATCTTCCAATTATGTTTCTTTTTTTCATCTTTGTCTAACTTTGTCTAACGATCTGGAAATGGATGCAGCAGCAGCAGGCCATCTTGCTCACAACCGAGAGGCCTACAGGAGTGCTGTTTGGGAGGCAAAGTTCCGCAAGGGACATGCAAAGGAATGAATGTCTAACTCCTACTCATTCTCAGTATATGCCCCAGGCAGCTGTAGTCTGTCACGTTCTCCTTCCACTGGGAACAACTGTGCACTTATCTTAACATAGTCTTGTGAGACAGGGAACACAGATCTTAAAAACTCTGACCTACTTCTGTAGCCCAGAAACCTGTAGCAATCAACACTAATTGTAATTGTTATTTTGTAAAATGTAATGTCAGATTGGTGGATGGATGGGGACATGGAGACTGCCGGCAGGGATAAGGAAAATCTGGTGTGAAACCAATGAATCCAGGACGTGACAAGCCTATGGGTCTTTACAACAATGGCTATTAGAATAATGACTTCTTCTGGAGTTGGGGAAGGAAAATGCAGCCAGGCGTGATCCTGACCATATCACCCTCTAGCGTGCTGACAGGTCAAGGAAAAATATGGGCACTAACACCATATCCCTATGTGCCTCTAAGGCATTATAGGGTTACCTTTACTTTACTTTATTAGAATAATGTAAACAAAACAGCCAGCAGACTATATGTGACGTGGAATGGATATTGTTGAGGCTCTCATCAGATTCCTCATTCCAAAGTCGGAGTGTCTCTGTGGAACTGTCTCAAAACCATTTAGCCAGTCAGCATTGTATGCTGGATCTGACGTAGAGAAGGAGGTTAAGTACAGCCACTAGATGCTGGAAAACAAAGTTTTGGCTGGGCCAGCCTACACCACTGTCTTCATGGCAGTCCAAGCAAGACCACAGTCTGCCCTAGCAAGGAAATGTGCTGAAGTCGGAGGTACCCAGCTAAAAGGCGCATCGCAAAAATCAGGGTAACATGCATTATCGCTAATGAAATGTCTCTATCTGCAGTATTCAAACATGGTGCTCGCCCTGCAGTGCCGGGTCCTCTGCCTCGAAAGGGTCCACCCAATGCTACTGGAGGTCCTCTCAGTTCGTCTTGTGGAGCCAGGAGACATGAGAGTAGAGCTACTGGCCAAAAAAATACAACAGCAGAAAACTGCCAAAAAGCAAGAACTTAAAATAATGCAGTGGAATGCTGAGTGTCAGCAGTGTTAGAGATGGCTATAGCAAAAAGGTGCAACTAGAGAACATACTCTTTGCAGAGCAGGTAAGTATATGCTGCATACAGGAGACACACCTAACCAAAGATGCCACCTTTAAAAACAGAGGCTACCAATGTTTCAGATCAGACTGACAGGACAGAAAAAAATGAGGAGTACTCATACTTGTTAAGAATAACATCAGCCCATGTCAGGAGGGAGTGTACATCTTATCTTATATCTTATATCCTTCCCGTGCCGTTAGACGTCACATAGGGCTCGCAAAGTAGTTCGCCAATTTTTCCTGTCTTCGGCGAGTCTTTCAACCTCATCAAAGGATTTTATGCCTGTTAACTTGGCCTCTCTTAATAATGTTCTCTTCAGAGTGTACATGGAAGGAGCCAAATACCAGATGATCCATGTAAAGACTAGTAATACAGATTTCCACCTCCTTAAATATTACTGTCTTAATGACAGCCCACTTGCTTTAGAAACAATCCCACACAAAGAGAGAATGATGGTCTGTGGCGATTTTAACAGCCATTCCCAGAGCTGGGGCTATGACCACATAGACAAGAGAGGAGAGGAAGTTGAGAGCTGGCAGGATGATAATGGACTTCTCCTGATCAACCAGCCAATGGATCCCCCAACATTTCACTCAAGGGCTTGGCATACAACCTCAACACCAGATCTGGCATTCCACTCTCCAGACCTGAAGTGGAACATTACACGTGAAGTTGGAAAACAACTTGGAGGTAGTGACCATCGACCAGTCTTCCTGACAATAGAAAATGAACTTCTTAACACCAGTAGCCCTCTCCCCAGATGGAACTATAAAAAAGCAAACTGGACAATGTACAGACATTGTACAGGTATCCTGGTAAGACAGCTGTCCATAGAAGGTAAGGATATTAATAGCATAATGAAGGAATTCAATGCTTGTATCCTTCAGGCCGCCCGTGAAACAATTCCCAGAGGAGCTCGTAGGGACTATAAACCATACTGGTCTAGTGAGCTGGGAAAATTCCATGATGACGTGGAAACAGCTCGAAAGCAAGCAGAAAATAGACCGTGCCAAGAACACCACAATAATTACCAACATTCTAAGGCCAAATTTCAGAGAGCCAAGCTGCAAGCCAGACGGGAAAGTTGGAGAGAGAAAACAGAGTCCCTAAACTTTGAAAAAGATGGAAGGAAACTTTGGAAACTAATCAAACAGTTAAATGATAAGAGCACTGGAAGAAGTACAAAGATTACACTAACTGAGGATGGGAAAACTCTTACAGGTAAGCAGGTAGCAGATCACTTTGCTCACATGTTTGCACAAGACTGCAACATTGATATTCATTAAGAGAAAGAGTGTACAGTGTGCAATGACCCACAGAAAGAAGAGGAACAAGGCAGAAAAGTGGAGGTCATGGATGCACCAATCACACGCAGCGAGTTAGACCTAGCAGTCAGTAAACTGAAACCAAGGAAATCACCAGGACCAGATGGAGTGTCCAATGAAATGATCAAGAACCTGGGAATGGCAGCAATGGGAAAGCTGTTGGATATTTTCAATATGTGCTGGAGCACAGGTAAGTTACCTCAAAAATGGAAGGAAACAAGCATGGTACCACTGCTAAAACCAGGGAAAAACAGTGATACTGCCTCCAGCTACAGGCCAATCAGTCTCACTAGCTGCCTATGCAAAATGATGAAACGCATCATTCATCTCAGGCTAAAATGGTACATAAAAAGTGAAAACCTTCTCATTCCACAACAAGCAGGATTTAGGCAGTACTACAGTACAGAAGATCAAGTGACCTATCTCTCTCAAGAGATTGAGAACACATTCTAAGACAAAAACCTTGTACTAGCAGTGTGGATAGACCTGAATATAGCCTTTGATAAAGTATGGAAAAAAGGTCTGCTGTGGAAACTAAGAAACTGCAATGTGAATGGAAGACTGTACAACAGGATAAAGTCCTATTTACACAATAGAAGAGCTAGAGTAGTAATGGATGGACACAGAAGCCAGAAAGTACTGCTGCAACATGGTGTATCACAAGGAGGAGTCCTTTCGCCTACACTATTCTTGGTATTCATTAATGACCTGGTCAAGGAACTTCCCTATGGAATCATAGTGACGCTGTATGCAGATGATCTGGTCATGCGGTTTACAGATGAATACACAACAGTTGCTACATAGAGACTCCAAAGAGCAGCAGACATCTTGACATCATGGACAAACAAATGGTGTGTAAGTATCAACACAGAGAAATCAAGTACCACTCTGTTCACTCTCTCATCTAAACAGAAAGCAGGTAAGATCTTTGTAAATGAAATATCCTTAAGGATGGACAACCAACCCACTTACTTAGGAGTAACTCTTGACTCAAAACTGACCTGGAAGCAAAACATCAACAGTGCAGAAGCAAAAGCCAGAAGAAAACTAGCCATATTAAGAAAACTGAGTGGAACGACATGGAGCGCTAGTGAAAGAATCCTCAAGAATGTATATCAGTAAAGTATTCTACCACATTTAGAATATGGCTCAACATCTTGGTGCACAGCATCAAACACTATGCTGCATAATCTAGACAAGGTACAAAATCAATCACTACGGATTATCACAGGTGCCATGAGGTCCACACCAGTAGTAAAAATGCAGAAAATGGTGTTCAAGCACTAAAAGAATGTAGAGACACAAAGTTCACGACCTTGGGAGAGAAATTCTTCAGCTCTGTAAGCCATCACCTGAAGGGTACTAAGATGGCTTAAAAGAAGCAGCTTCATTTATCAAGCGAAATATTAAAAAAACATTTATATACTTTCAAGCGCATGCATAAGCTGATACCTGACCTTCCAACTGTAGTTGCACCATTATCATCTGTACCAGAGCATACACCATGGAAAGAAGCAGATTATACACAATAACTATTCAAACTGAAAGGTGTGCAGAATGGTGAGATGCAAAGCAGTCTTGTAAGATCAACGGCCACACTTAGTGTGCAAGATGACAAATATTCATGTGACACCTGGGTACATGTGTATACATATGGATCTGCACACAATGCCATAAAGAATGGAGGGGCAGGAGTACATATTGAATATCCAGACAACACCACTGACAAGATTTCCATACCCACTGGAAAATACTGCAACAACTCTGATGCAGAAGTTAGGCCAACTATTGCAGCAGTTGAAAAACTATCAGACTCCACAACTGATACATACACCATAGTTATTCTCATAGATGCAAGATCAGTACTGGAAGCTCTTCAGTGCAACAAACTACCAGATCTTAAGGATGCCTTGTCAAAAACTGGCTTACAACATGCAGTCACCCTGCAGTGGATTCCCTCCCACAGTGGGATACCAGGCAATGAGAAATCCGACCATCTGGTCAAAGGGGGCACTGAAATGGAGCACCCAGATATACCAATCACCTAGCATTTAAATTCAAAGTCATTTATGTGTTTCTCAGCTGTTTTGTTAAGTGTCCATGTCTCACATGCATACGTTGCGATGGGAAAGATGCATGCCCTTAAAAATTTTATTTTTGTAGTTCTGTCTGTTCCTATCCATGGATTCTTTAGTTGTTTCACTTTCTGAAGAGCAATAGATGTCCTTCTTTTAGTTTCCCTCATTGTATCTCCATTATTACTTAGTAGTGATCCAAGATATTCAAAACTCTCCACTTCTTCCAATTTTTCCTCATTAATACAAATTTCAGCTGCCTTATTTGTTTTGTCAGTTGTCATCAGTTTAGTTTTCTTTGCATTAATATAGAGGTTTTGCTCTTCACTGTTCTTACGGACTGACATTATTAGTTTTTCTATTCCTTTTTGTGTTGTGGACAGTAATACTGTGTCATCAGCATATCTAATCTCTGGTATTTCATAACCTTCAATTTTTATGCCACTGTAATATTCTTTGTTGGATACAATTGGAGGATACAACATTAACAACCTTCGGTATGCTGACGACACAGTACTGATAGCTGAGAACCAACAAGACCTGCAAAATCTCTTGGATAAAATGGCCAAAGAAAGTGAACAGAAAGGCCTTACTTTGAACATCAAAAACACAGAGACTATGGTTATATCTAAGAAACAGAATTCCCCAGCATGCAGCATTAAATTAAATGGAACTATTCTAAAGCAGGTGCAGAAATTCAAATACCTTGGAGCAGTAATAACTTCAGATGGAAATGCAGAACAGAAATTAAGAACAGAATAGGCCAAGCAAAGACTGCATTTCAGAGAATGAGAAACATATTAGCTAACTCATCTTTATCAATGAATGTTAGAAAATGAGTCCTAAAATGCTATATTGAACCTATCTTGTTATATGGAAGTGAATCATGGACAATAGGCAAGTCTGCACAAAAATCATTGGAAGCAGCAGAAATGTGGTTTATTAGAAGAATGTTGCGAATCCCTTGGACAGCAAAAATAACTAATGAAGAATGTATGAGAATAGCTGGAGAGACAAAAAACCTTGTCAAAAAGATAAGAGAGAGACAATGTACTTTCATAGGACATGCAATGAGAAGAGGGGGCATAGAAAATATTATAACAACAGGAAAAATAGAAGGAAGAAGATCAAAAGGAAGACCGAGAGAAATGATACTGGACAGTCTGACGGGATGGTGTGAGAGGAGATCACCAACTGAACTGATGGCCCGAATGAAGGATCGGGTAATCAGGAGAAGCATAATAGTCAGCGCCAGTCGGCACGGCACCTGATGATGATGATGATGAATATTCTTTGTCTACATCTTCTCTAACACTCTTCATTATATTTTCAGTACACAAGTTAAATAAGCAAATATGCACCCCTGACGGACCTCTTGTTTTATGTCAAACCAAGTTGTTGTTTCACCATTTATTCTTACTGCTGCCTGTTGGTCTAGATACAGCAGTAATGTTAATTGTATGAAATGTATTGGAAATCCCATTTTTTCCATTATTTCTCAAAGTTTCTGGTATTGTACACAATCAAATGCCTTTGAATAGTCTATAAAAGATAAATATAAATTCACTTTAAACTCTCTGCATTTTTCTATTATTAATCTTATATTGAATATATGATCTCTTGATCCTCTTCCTTCCCTGAAACCAGTTTGGACCATATTGGCTTCTTCTTGTATTTTCTTATGAAGTCTACATTTTTAAAAGAATTTTGCTGGCATGACTAATCAAGGCAACAGTTCTGTAGTTTGTGCATAACTTCAGGTTACCCTTTTTTTTTTGGCAGTGGTATGAACACAGTTCTTTTCCATTTTTTTGGCCTAATACCTGAATGCCATATCTTTTACAATGTACATGATAGATTGTTGCACATTCCTTTCCTCATGCTTTAATAAACTCAGCTGTTATCTCATCACATCCTGGTGATTTACCATTTTTCAGATTCTTTATTGCCCATAAAACTTCTTCTATTGTCAATTCGGGTTCTTTCTCCTCCAATAATAATTCACACTGTTGATTTTTGCTTTCACAGTCAGTTGTTTCATACATTCCTCTGCAATATTCCACCCATCTTTCTAGAATTTCCTCTGTCTCTGTCAAGGCATTCCCCATCTTGTCACAAATTACATTTAGCTTAGGTGTGACATTTGTTGTCAATGTCTTCATTTCTCTAAACATTTCACTATCTCTTCCACACTTCTGATGTCCTTCTATTCTTTCACAACAATATTGTATGTATTGTTTTTTGTCTTTTCTTATGTTTCTTCGTACTTCTTTTGTTAAAGATTTATATTTCTCTTTGTTGTTGTTTGTCACTTTCCATTGCATCTTCATTTCTCTACATTGGTTTATCAGTTCTAATGTGCATGCTGTAATCCATCCATGCTCTGTATTATTTGTTATTTATCTTCTGTCTGTACTGCTGGTTATTTATCTTCTGTCTGTACTGCTAGTTATTTATCTTCTGTCTGTACTACTAGTTATTTATCTTCTGTCTGTACTGCTAGTTATTTATCTTCTGTCTGTACTGCTAGTTATTTATCTTCTGTCTGTACTGCTAGTTATTTATCTTCTGTCTGTACTGCTAGTTATTTATCTCCTGTCTGTACTGCTAGTTATTTATGTCGTGTCTGTAACTGTTGCTGGTCCTGGGGAGTGGCTTCATTACACTGAGGGCATGCCCAAACATGTTTGACTTTTGACATCAGGATTTCCTTCAGTGTTTTTAGGAAGATAATTCCAATGTTGTGTTGACTGTGTGTTGGTCGCGATATAGCATTTAGCTGGAAATTACAACCACTCCCTTTGGCTACATGTAATGCATTGAGTTGTATGTGATAGGTACTTTGGAGGAAGTTGCTTTGCATTTGTTTGATGAGGTGTTGTTTGATGGATTTGTATCAGTCTGATTTGTCCATTTTGATGACGCCCTCTAGTTTGGCCCTTGCTGCTCACTTGTCAGCTTTGTTGTTTCCGTCGACTCCGGCATGGCCTGAACAGTATATCCATGTGATGTTTTTGATGTGGGATTTATTAATTATTTCTTGCCATTCATTTCTAATGACTTTTTGTTCCAGTTTCCTTAATAGATTTTGAGAGTCGGTAATGATAGTGATGCAGTGCATTTTCTGTGTCACTGTCCATTTTAATGCTTATGCGATGGACTATGTTTCCATACACATACTTTAGCAGGTATTTGTTTTTGAGTTTTTACGTCCTTGGTAAGTTGCAAAACCCCAACCATTTCTAGTTCCCCTGCTACACTGATCTGTCAGTATAAATGATTATGTCCTCAGGAGCTGTATGTTTGTTAATGAGTTTGTTTATTTTCTTAACCCATTTTTGACATTTTCTTGTGTGCTTTAGTGAGATTTTGGTGGGCTTATTAATGCTTATAATGCTTATTTAATTCTTCCACTTCAGCCATCCAGGATGTGCATCTTTTTATTCTTGATCCTTTGAGCATGTGAAGGTTATTATGGTGTGGGTGTGTTTTATTGTTGCTGATTTTGAGGTATTCATTTACTTGCACACATTTGTGGCTGGTTTGTAGGTCAGGAATTTTCAATATGTATCTCATTACCACCGTGGGAGTGTCTTTGGTGCAGTCCAAAAATGAATCTCATTGCTCATTTGTACTATTTGTTATTTATCTAATCTGTGTACTATTTGTTATTTATTTGATGTCTGTATTGCTTGTTATTTATCTAATGTCTGTATTTATCTGATGTTATTAGATAACATTAGCACTACAACCAAGTTGAGATTATTCAATTCAAATGTAATATCCACCTTCATTTATGCATGTGAAATCTGGAAAACAACTAAAGAAATACTTGTAGACAAATTGGACTCTTTTGAAAACAAATGCCTAAAGAAAATACTTGGTATAAAGTGAGACGACTTCAAGAACAACACAGAGATAAGACAGGTGAGCAAACAACAACCCGTTTCATGGGTGATCAGAAAAAGAAGTGGACATATGTCGGTCATGTGCTGAGAAGAAACAATCAGAGAATCCCAAAATAAGCTATCAAGCGGAATGCAAAAGGCCGAAGAAAAAGAGATCAAACATGTGAAACTAAAGAGGACATTGTTAAGAGAGGCCGATTTAGTAGAAATAACATTTCTTGATGAGGTTGAAAAGCTCGCTGAAAACAGGAAATCCTGGCAAGCTACCATGCGAGCCCCATGTGACGTTTAGAGGCACATGAAGGATGTAAGATATGAGATTAGATAACATAATTTATCTAATATTATTAGTCTGACGTCTCTACTGCTTGTTATTTATTTAATGTCTGTAAATTTGATATTTATTTAAAGTCTGTACTAATTTATTCTGTGGAGAGGAACAGACAAAACTACAAAAATAAGATTTTTAAGGACATGCATCTTTCCCATCACAACATATGCCTGTGAGACCTGGACACTTAAAAAACAGCTGAGAAACACATAAATGCCTTTGAATGTAAATGCTACAGAAGAGTTCTTCAAATATCATGGACACAAAAAAGAACAAATATATCTATACTACAAGAGCTTAATATTAAAGAAGGCTGGCTAGTAAAGAGGATTAAAGAGAGAAAACTTAAATACTTTGGACACATTAAACATCATGATAATCTAGAGAAAACTGTCTTGGAAGAGTACATAATGGGAAAAAGAAAGAGAGGAAAACCAAAGTGAAGATGGCTGCAAGACATCATTGATGATCTGCAAATGAATGCATCAGCATCAGGCCATCTTGCTCACAACCAAGAAGCCTACAGGAGTGCTGTTAGGGAGACAAAGTTCCGCAAGGGACATGCAAATGAATGAATGAATGAATGAATGAATTTATTTATTTATTTATTATATATCTAATGCTTATAATACTTGTGATTTATCTGATGTCTGTACAGCTTTTTATTTATCTAATATCTGTACTGTATATTACTGAGTTAATGACTACTGTTTTAGTTCATCTCTTTGACCTGTGTTAGGTCTGTTCAGATGAATCTTGTTTTATAGTTACACAAGTTACAACAGTCATATCTACTTGTCTTATGTTATAATTTAACAAGTTGTTAAAACATGACTATTTATGTTATGGTTTATTATGTTACAGTAATAAGACCTACCTGTTTTATGTTAAGATCTCAAAAATGACTTAAACATGGTCTATTTATTTTATGCTATGGTTTGATAATTTTTTTTACAATACCCACCTATCATATGTTATGACTTCACAAAATACTTAAAGATGATTTACTTGATATATTATATGTTATTATTTCAAAAGTTGCAATAAACAGATCATTTTACTCTATGTTGAAGATTAACAAGTTATCAGTCAAATCTGTCTGTCTTGTTTGTATTATGTCATGTTTCAAACACTATCTAACAGGATTACTTGTCTTCTGTTATGGTTTCACAAGCTGATGGGTCATGCCTGTTGTCTGTTATGGCTTCACATGTTTCAATAACCAGATCTACTAGGCTTCTGTTATGATTTCATGATTTTTAATAACCAATTATGTCTGTTGTAAGTTACAATTTCAGAAGGTGATTAAACACTATCTACCTGTGATATGTTATAACTTAACATGACACTTAAACATTACCTACCTTTCGTATTTTATAAGTATAACTTAATACTTGTTGTATGTTATGGTTTCACAAGTTGCAACAATCATATGACTTTATCTTATGCTGAAGCTTCACAAGTTCAAATCTGTCTGTCTTGTTTGCTTTCCATCACGGTTTCAAAGATATTATATAAGCTACTTTTTCTGATGTTACTGTTCCAGAAGCTATTTAACACAATCTAATTGTTCTTTCAATATTTATGATTTCACAATTTAACTAGATCTGCTTGTCTTATGTCACAGTATCACATTTACAATAAATCAACCTATCTCTCTTATGTTACCGTTTCACAAGTTACTCTAAGAAAGAGCTAACTGGTTTATACTATAGTTTCATAATGTAACCAGATCTACCTGTTTTGTATTAAACAAATATCTAACAGGAAGTGACCTTTGATTTTGATAAATTCAGCAAGTGAACATAAATCTCTTATCTATCTGAACCTGAAAAAGTGCCACTGAGATTATTTTCTTCTCTCTTGGTTAAGAATGATTGTAGATAGAGAACTGTCAGTAGGAATAACTGCACTAGTAGGACTATTAATTACAGTAACTGTATCAGCAGAAATGTGGACAGGAATGTTGTATTGCTATAACTGCCAGTGATTATAAGTATATGGTTGAAATGTAATACCAGCAAGATTGTCTGTATTTCTAGATCTGACTAATGTGGAGGCTGACAGTAAGATTTACTCTAGTGAAGGCAGGGTCATTGAGTCTGTAGTGTCTTGCCAGTGAAATAAACTATAAAAAGGACAATAGTGACAGAATTTCTTGTAACGTTCATCTTATCGTTAGCAAGAAGTCCATATAACTTTCATTTATCTATAATCAGAAATCCTTGTAACTTTCTTCTTATCTTTTTAGCAAGAAGTCCATGTAACTTTCTTTTATCTTTAGTCAGACGTCTATGTAACTTTCACTTATCTTTATGTCTGTTAGTAGTGGCAAAACTGTCACCTCTGTGATAATATGTTTGTAGTGGTAAAACTGTCACCTCTGTGATAATATGTTTGTAGTGGTAAAACTGTCACCTCTGTGATAATATGTTTGTAGTGGTAAAACTGTCACCTCTGTGATAATATGTTTGTAGTGGTAAAACTGTCACCTCTGTGATAATATGTTTGTAGTGGTAAAACTGTCACCTCTGTGATAATATGTTTGTAGTGGTAAAACTGTCACCTCTGTGATAATATGTTTGTAGTGGTAAAACTGTCAAATCTGTGGCAATATGCTTGCAAACACTGTTCCCTCTAAGTTGCGCGGGTGCACACAGAAAAAAAAATCATGCTGTGCACAAAATTTTTGGAGCTCCGCAAAAATGAAACTGCTACATTTATTTTGGGAGTATCTATCCGCACTTGACTCATGAAGAGTTCTTCAAATATCATGGTCACACACACACACACACAAACAAACAAATATGCCCATGCTGCAAGAACTTAATATTGTAGTATTAATATTGCTAGTAAAGAGGATTAAACAGAGAAAATTTAAATTTTTTGGACACATTAAACGGCATAATAATCTAGAGAAGACCGTCTTGGAAAGATACATAATGGGAAAAAAAGAAAGATAGGAAGGCCAAGGTGAAGATGGTTGCAAGACGTCGTTGATGATCTGAAAATGGATGCCTCAGCATCAAAGCATCTTGCTTACATCCGAGAGGCTTACAGGAGTGCTGTTTAGGGAGGCAAAGTTCCGCAAAGGACATGCGAATGAATGAATGAATGAGCAATTTTGCATGTCCACTGACCTGTTGTCCGGGCGGAGTAAACGTTCCACCCCGAATTCGGTTAGGACCCTGGCTCGACTCTCTGTCCTGGAAGGAGTAAACGTCACACCCCGTCCTGGCTCGACTCTATGTCCTAGAAGGAGTAAACGTCACACCCCGTCCTGGCTCGACTCTCTGTCCTGGAAGTAGTAAACGTCACACCTCGTCCTGGCTCGACTCTCTGTCCTAGAAGGAGAAAACGTCACACCCCGTCCTGGAAGGAGTAAACGTCACACCCCGTCCTGGAAGGAGTAAACGTCACACCCCGTCCTGGAAGTAGTAAACGTCACACCCTGTCCTGGCTCGACTCTCTGTCCTAGAAGGAGTAAACGTCACACCCCGTCCTGGCTTGACTCTCTGTCCTAGAAGGAGTAAACGTCACACCCCGTCCTGGAAGGAGTAAACGTCACACCCTGTCCTGGCTCGACTCTCTGTCCTGGAAGGAGTAAACATCACACCCTGTCCTTGCTCGACTCTCTGTCCTGGAAGGAGTAAATGTCATACTCTGTCCTGGCTCGACTCTCTGTCCTGGAAGGAGTTAACGTCACACCCTGTCCTGCCTCGACTCTCTGTCCTGGAAGAGTAAACGTCACACTCTGTCCTGGAAGGAGTAAACGTCACACTCTGTCCTGGAAGGAGTAAACGTCACACCCTGTCCTGGAAGGAGTAAACGTCACACCCTGTCCTGGAAGTAGTAAACGTCACACCCTGTCCTGGAAGGAGTAAACGTAACACCCTGTCCTGGAAGTAGTAAACGTCACACCCTGTCCTGGAAGGAGTAAACGTCACACCCTGTCCTGGAAGGAGTAAACGTCAAACCCTGTCCTGGAAGGAGTAAACGTAACACCCTGTCCTGGAAGTAGTAAACGTCACACCCTGTCCTGGAAGTAGTAAACGTCACACCCTGTCCTGGAAGTAGTAAACGTCACACCCTGTCCTGGAAGTAGTTAACGTCACACCCTGCCCTGGCTCGACTCTCTATCCTGGAAGTAGTAAACATCACACCCCGTCCTGGAAGTAGTAAACGTCACACCCCGTCCTGGAAGTAGTAAACGTCACACCCTGTCCTGGAAGTAGTAAACGTCACACCCTGCCCTTGCTCGACTATCTGTCCTTGTAGTGGTAAAACTGTCACCTCTGTGATAATATGTTTGTAGTGGTAAAACTGTCACCTCTGTGATAATATGTTTGTAGTGGTAAAACTGTCACCTCTGTGATAATATGTTTGTAGTGGTAAAACTGTCACCTCTGTGATAATATGTTTGTAGTGGTAAAACTGTCACCTCTGTGATAATATGTTTGTAGTGGTAAAACTGTCAAATCTGTGGCAATATGCTTGCAAACACTGTTCCCTCTAAGTTGCGCGGGTGCACACAGAAAAAAAAATCATGCTGTGCACAAAATTTTTGGAGCTCCGCAAAAATGAAACTGCTACATTTATTTTGGGAGTATCTATCCGCACTTGACTCATGAAGAGTTCTTCAAATATCATGGTCACACACACACACACAAACAAACAAATATGCCCATGCTGCAAGAACTTAATATTGTAGTATTAATATTGCTAGTAAAGAGGATTAAACAGAGAAAATTTAAATTTTTTGGACACATTAAACGGCATAATAATCTAGAGAAGACCGTCTTGGAAAGATACATAATGGGAAAAAAAGAAAGATAGGAAGGCCAAGGTGAAGATGGTTGCAAGACGTCGTTGATGATCTGAAAATGGATGCCTCAGCATCAAAGCATCTTGCTTACATCCGAGAGGCTTACAGGAGTGCTGTTTAGGGAGGCAAAGTTCCGCAAAGGACATGCGAATGAATGAATGAATGAGCAATTTTGCATGTCCACTGACCTGTTGTCCGGGCGGAGTAAACGTTCCACCCCGAATTCGGTTAGGACCCTGGCTCGACTCTCTGTCCTGGAAGGAGTAAACGTCACACCCCGTCCTGGCTCGACTCTATGTCCTAGAAGGAGTAAACGTCACACCCCGTCCTGGCTCGACTCTCTGTCCTGGAAGTAGTAAACGTCACACCTCGTCCTGGCTCGACTCTCTGTCCTAGAAGGAGAAAACGTCACACCCCGTCCTGGAAGGAGTAAACGTCACACCCCGTCCTGGAAGGAGTAAACGTCACACCCCGTCCTGGAAGTAGTAAACGTCACACCCTGTCCTGGCTCGACTCTCTGTCCTAGAAGGAGTAAACGTCACACCCCGTCCTGGCTTGACTCTCTGTCCTAGAAGGAGTAAACGTCACACCCCGTCCTGGAAGGAGTAAACGTCACACCCTGTCCTGGCTCGACTCTCTGTCCTGGAAGGAGTAAACATCACACCCTGTCCTTGCTCGACTCTCTGTCCTGGAAGGAGTAAATGTCATACTCTGTCCTGGCTCGACTCTCTGTCCTGGAAGGAGTAAACATCACACCCCGTCCTGGAAGTAGTAAACGTCACACCCCGTCCTGGAAGTAGTAAACGTCACACCCTGTCCTGGAAGTAGTAAACGTCACACCCTGCCCTTGCTCGACTATCTGTCCTGGAAGTAGTAAACGTCACACCCTGCCCTGGCTCGACTCTCTATCCTGGAAGTAGTAAACATCACACCCCGTCCTGGAAGTAGTAAACGTCACACCCTGTCCTGGAAGTAGTAAACGTCACACCCAGTCCTGGAAGTAGTAAACGTCACACCCTGTCCTGGAAGTAGTAAACGTCACACCCTGTCCTGGAAGTAGTAAACGTCACACCCCGTCCTGGAAGTAGTAAACGTCACACCCTGCCCTGGCTCGACTCTCTATCCTGGAAGTAGTAAACATCACACCCCGTCCTGGAAGTAGTAAACGTCACACCCCGTCCTGGAAGGAGTAAACGTCACACCCTGTCCTGGAAGTAGTAAACGTCACACCCTGTCCTGGAAGGAGTAAACGTCACACCCTGTCCTGGAAGTAGTAAACGTCACACCTTGTCCTGGAAGTAGTAAACGTCACACCCTGTCCTGGAAGTAGTAAACGTCACACCCTGTCCTGGAAGTAGTAAACGTCACACCCTGTCCTGGAAGTAGTAAACATCACACCCTGTCCTGGAAGTAGTAAACATCACACCCCGTCCTGGAAGTAGTAAACGTCACACCCTGTCCTGGAAGTAGTAAACGTCACACCCTGCCCTGGCTCGACTATCTGTCCTGGAAGTAGTAAACGTCACACCCTGTCCTGGAAGTAGTAAACGTCACACCCTGCCCTGGCTCGACTCTCTATCCTGGAAGTAGTAAACATCACACCCCGTCCTGGAAGTAGTAAACGTCACACCCCGTCCTGGAAGTAGTAAACGTCACACCCCGTCCTGGAAGTAGTAAACGTCACACCCTGTCCTGGAAGTAGTAAACGTCACACCCTGCCCTGGATCGACTATCTGTCCTGGAAGTAGTAAACGTCACACCCTGCGCTGGCTCGACTATCTGTCCTGGAAGCAGTAAACGTCACACCCTGTCCTGGAAGTAGTAAACGTCACACCCTGTCCTGGAAGTAGTAAACGTCACACCCTGTCCTGGAAGTAGTAAACGTCACACCCTTCCCTGGCTCGACTATCTGTCCTGGAAGTAGTAAACGTCACACCCTGTCCTGGAAGTAGTAAACGTCACACCCTGTCCTGGAAGTAGTAAACGTCACACCCTGCCCTGGCTCGACTATCTGTCCTGGAAGTAGTAAACATCACACCCCGTCCTGGCTCGACTCTCTGTCCTGGAAGTAGTAAACGTCACACTCCGTCCTGGAAGTAGTAAACGTCACACCCCGTCCTGGAAATAGTAAACGTCACACCCCGTCCTGGATGTAGTAAACATCACACCCCGTCCTGGAAGTAGTAAACATCACACCCCGTCCTGGCTCGACTCAGGTGCAGGGATTAGGGAAAAAGAGCTAAATAAATTCGCTTGAAATACTTTCCCCACAAATCCAATGTTATTGGCATGGGTCAAGGGCCGCGGGACATGCGCAGTTTCAATGTTGGTCACAGACTGGAGTGTGAATAGACTCAGCCATTTATTTTTACGTTTCCAGATGTTACTCCTTGGTATAATTTCAATCAAGGAAAATGCAATGATGGTACATGTTTTTCCGTTACTGTTTTTTTTTTATTGTTGAGAAGTGATTTTCGGATTGTATGTTTGAACCGGTCTTTTATGGCGTATTTTCGGTAGTACTGCAGCAGAATCGTGACGAGGCAAGTGGCATACAGAGAATAGAGAGTAATTAAAATAAACAGGCAGATGAATTTCCACTGCGTCGTGGAAAAGGAGAATCTCCATTGAGCTTTTCGGGTATGCAAATTGATCTTAGTAACTAACACCAGACGCCGTTACCACCAACATTAGAGCCGTCCTGTCTTTTTAATAGCAGTAGATTTACTATCGCTGTGGTATAATAATTAGTGTATAAGTATATAACTATACACGAAGCACTGCAGTAAAGCTGTGGTACTAGAATGTATAAAACAGGAAAAAGTAGGAGCAGCTTTACTACTTAACGATTACAGAGTTGTGACGTTTCGGCGTGAGCCTTAATCATACAAAAACATACAGGACGAAGAAGTAAAGAGAGGAGATAAAGTATGGATTTACATGAATGCTATTTAAAATTAAAAAAAAATAATAATAAAAAATAATTAAAAAAAAATAATAATAATAAAAAAAATTTTTTCTAAAGAGTACTTAGCTGTAAATTGTAAGGTGTGGCTTGTCCGGCAGTGTGTGCCAGGAATGGATTTAATAGAACGTGGAGACTTTAAATAGAGACCTGTGACATGTGGTTGGTGGGTTGTAACTGGGGGTGGTGGGTGGGGAACCAGGGAAGGGAGAGAGAGTGTGTGATGCAATATTGACCTAGCTAGGAGAAGTTGAAACAGATGATTGGGGAAGAATGGTTGCAGAGTGATGCTGTGAGGAAGTTTGAAAAGTAAGAAGGGATGGACTTTGTGGAGAGGTACTGTAATGATTGAAGAGAATGTTACGTGTAACTAAACAGCGAGTTTAACCCATGTGGTTCCAGCGTCCCATAATTTTGAATGCAGCGGTTCTCAAGTGCCAGGCGGCTTGTGTCATCTGCGTGACATTGTTTGATGGCTGTAACCAGAAAGTCAGATTTGCCTCTGTGGTTGGGGCCATTGAAATGATTTGGGACTGGCTTCGAAGCATGCTGGGTGATGTCGTACAGATGTTTTTGCATGCGGTCCCCTAATCTGAGGCCAGTCTCACCAATATATGTTATCCTGCATCTTTTGTAAACGATGACATATATCACATTACGGGACTAGCATGTGAATCCCTCACGAAGAGTGAGGATAGTTTTGGGAAAGGTGATTGTTTTCGTTTCCCAGACTACAGGGCAGGTAACGCAGCGGGGGCATTTTCTGGTGCCAAACCTTAAGGACATCCTCGTCCACAGCCACCTGAAGCAGAGCCTTACATATGTTGTAAGGAAGGAGTAAACGTCACACCCTGTCCTGGAAGGAGTAAACGTCACACCCTGTCCTGGAAGGAGTAAACGTCACACCCTGTCCTGGAAGGAGTAAACGTCACACCCTGTCCTGGCTCGACTCTCTGTCCTGGAAGGAGTAAACGTCACACCCCGTCCTGGTGGTGATTATTCCATTGCATACTATTTGTACTGTTGGAACCATACTGTTCCATTGAATTCTAACAGACAATTGGAATACTAAATTATATTCGTAAGTCTGTTGGGATACTGAACTATACTCTATAAATATGTCGAAGCGTAATTTAAAAGAAAGCAGGAACGATCAGTGTCCAAGAAAGTAAGCTACGTATTTAAGGAAGAATGGCTGCAAGAATTTATAGAAACTAACATGCCATCCGTTCCTGGTAAGTTGCATGCTGTTTTAAGAGACATTTACATGTATAACAATGAAAGCGGTGAAGCAGTTTGCACAATTTGCAAACAAGCTAAAGCTGGTAACGAATGGGCTACACGGAAAATTTGGGATGAATGGAAATTAGACTATTTGAAACTGCATCTATCTTAAAATGGTCACATTTCTGCCGTCCAGGTGTTACGAAACCAGCAGAATGGCACCTTAAAGACATTTTTGAAAGGAACACATGATGACAGAGAAAATAAACCTGAAATGTCTAAAATAAATGGAGCAAATTCGGATGAAATAAAACTTTTAATCTACAATGTTCTATTGGCAATTAAACTAAATACATCTATGCTATCATTGCAGGAGACTCATAATCATGTTTCCAGATCTTTGGAGAAGTAAGAATTAGGCATTCAAATTTGTTCAGTGCATAAATTATGTTATAAAAGAAGAAAATGTTAAATGACTGGAGTAATTCAATGTTTCACACACTCACTGTTGATGAGACTACTGACATCTCTGTCCGAAAATTATTTATTTTTGCGAAGTACAGAAAACGTGATAAATTATCATACGATAAGATGTTTGGAGGAATTATAAAACTAACACCATGTGATAGTTCACAGCTTTACGCAGAAAACACTATAGATCTGCAGAAAATGGTGATGTTACCATTGATGGTGCTTCAATTATGTTAGGAAAGCGGTATGGTGTGGCATCCATTTTGCGCAGATATATACCACATTTATTGGAACGACACTGTGTAACATAGAGAAGACTTAGGCATGTCTGATGCTTGGAAAAATGTATCATTAATGAAAGATATCGAAACACTTGTCACAACAGTTTATGCAATTTTCGATAGGTCATTTGTGAGGAAAGACAAATCTGAAGAGGTCTGTACGGCTGGAAATGTGAAGCTGTTTCGTCCCGTCCTTTAAATGAAGTCAGATGTCTTTCAAGACATTTTGCTGTTAGAGTTTTGATACAGTACTGCAAAGATCAGCTTGAACAAAGAATGACCCAGTTCATAAATACTGTCTGGATAAATTGACCAATCTTGAGTATCATGTTGATATTGCTATTTTAAATGATATGTTACAAGAACTGGCAGAGTTGTGCCGACTTCTTCAACGCAGTACACTAACTACAACAGAGGCGTACCAACTTACAAAAGCAAAGATTAGATAACTGCGAACACAGTATCTCGGTTCAACTGCGGAGTTTCTCAGCAGAAATTCAAGATCTCATAACATAATGCCAAATTCCTTTTGACAAAACTGTGGTAGTTCACTTTATTGAAGGAATATGTGATCATTTTGACAGCCATTTTCCAGAGGACGAGCTTAAAGAATGGTATACATTTGATAAAGATTCATTTTCATCCATTCATAATTTAGAGGAGTTCACTTTTGGTAGACAGCAATTGGAAACCTTGGCCGTACGTTACAGTTCTGTACTTAATAAGGCACAAGACATCTTCGTAAAAAAAAAAAAACTGCGAAATCAGTATGCAGAATTCAAATCAACTGTCAGTGAGAAAATAATGACCTGATTAAATCCACGTTTATAGCACTACCAAAAAAACCAGGAGCAAAGGAATGTAATGACCACCGGACTATCAGCTTCTCATGTCAGATAACGATGCTACTTTTGATAATCATTATGAGAAGAACAAGGAAAAAGATACAAATGGAAATAGCAGATGAACAGTTTGGATTTGTTGAAGGAAAGAGAACACACAATGCCATTTATGCTTTACGAACACTAAAAGAAAGAGCTTTAGAAGTACAGAAAGATCTATACTTATGCTTCTTTGACTACACCAAGGCATTCGACAAGGTGAAACATAATGAAATTATCAAAATGCTTGAAGACATCAATATAGACGGTTCTAAGGACTGCTATTGCCGGAGGTGGGGTGGAGAATTCGATCTCCACTCCAACGGCGCGCGTCTCAAACAGCCTCTGGCAGTCAAGTCCAGCTCCTGGCCTTCCCGTGGCAGAACTGTTTAAACTGACAGGAGAAGGGGCGAAGGGTAGATGAGTGACACGTTTGGTAGCTCATCTACCTCTGCTGGCGAGATTCTTCAGCTGCCGTGCGTGGAGCGGTGCTCCGCCCGGCCAATGAATAAATGTGAAAAAGGGGTTGCCGCGCTGCACCACTGCGGAAAAAGTGGTAGAAAGGATAAGGCAAAGCAAACGGTCAAATCAAGGCACCTCTGGTCTGGAGGTCTGCCACGACCTGAGTGCAGTCATATCGGGTGGAATGCATGAACCAGCTTAACCCAGAGGTTAAGACACTGCTGGCGAGACTCTTCGAATGCTGCGCGTGAAGTGAAGCTCCTCCCGGTCGAGGAATAAAATGCGGAAAAGGAATAAAGGTTGCTTTGTGGTACTGATGTGAAAAGGTGAAGGAAAAGATAATGTGAAATTTAATCGGTATGTCCAGTAGTATCGCTGCGAGAGCTACACATACCACGGCGCCTCTGCTCTAGAGGCCGGCCACGTCCGAAATACACATACACTGGTGAAATTTGCCTAAACCGGCACACACCAGGGGTGGAACTTGATGGCTAGACATGTCATGCCACCTCCGCTCTAGAGGTCGGTAACGCCTGATAGACACCCATACTGGTGAATTATGCCTAAACCGGCTCACACCAGGGGTGAATCTTGAAGGCTACACATGTCACAGTACCTCTGCTCTAGAGGTCGGTCACGTCCCAAACACGCCTATACTGGGTTAATATGCCTAAACCGGCTCAACCCAGGGGTGGAAGTCACTAGTGGCGAGGATTCGTCCTCCTGGACAAAAGCTCCATCCTGGTCACAACTAGGAAGGGTAGCGGCCACGACCGCAAAATGCTGAAGTCGGAGACACTGGACCAGGGAAGTCTAGATAGGCAACCACCTCTCACCCGGCGGGGATGTTTGCGTATCCTAATCACGCTGAGGTTTTCCGATGAGAAAGTCCAACCCTGGACTAGATGGGCAACCATCTCTCACCTGGCGGTGATACACGGGTATCTCAAAACACGTCGAGGTTTTCCGGTGAGAAGGTCCAACTCTGGCCTAGGTGGGATACCACCTCTCACCCGGCGGGGATGCACTGATATCCTAAACAAGTCGAAGTCTTCCGGTGAGAAAGTCCAACTGGTGCAACGAAAACCACGGTGTCACGCAATCCGCTTCAGAGACCCACCAAGAATACAGGCTAAAGCCCTGCGATACTCTGAACCCCTTGTGATCCTTTCGGGGATCTCGTGTGGTCCTTTTGGGGACTACACAGGAGACCACA
Organism: Achatina immaculata; assembly: GCA_009760885.1. Lineage (NCBI taxonomy): Eukaryota > Metazoa > Mollusca > Gastropoda > Stylommatophora > Achatinidae > Lissachatina > Lissachatina immaculata. The sequence goes on from CM019696.1 coordinate 875,800, forward strand.
GGACCTAACGAGTGAAACAGAATCACTGCGCCACTGAAGCAGGATTCCCCTTACAAGGAGACTACTGGATTGTATGACTACTCTTGTGGAGTACAGTTTCAACTTATAAGTTTCTTCTTGTTGCTGGTGTTCTAACCATCACCTAATTTTCTGTATTATACACTAAGAAAATACAACAAGACACCCAGGCTTTCAACTCCACAAAAGATAGTACAAATACAACAACTTGAACATAACTTGGCAGTCTTCCGACCAAAACAAACTGGTCAACAATGAGAATTTCCACAAAGCCAATTGGTGTAGTTTATCATCAGACAACACACATTTATTACAGAAATTCACAGCAACAAATGCCCGGCGTGAAAATGTCTACGCCACATGGGCAAGGAAAACCTTACAATGATTTATTCATACCAAAAACCATACTTACAGGCTTACCAAGGACTGCAGCCACACAGAAAAAACAAACTAAACTAATTCTGACAACAAGACTCGCTCTACCCCATTCTCGTTCGCCCAAACACGTCCTTCCCCTTCAACGTTCACTCAAAGACTGCCTAACGACCGGCTTTTTCACACGGACCTTTCTAACGACTTTTTGCACACGGGCCTTCCTAATGACGTAGTCTACGCAACACAATTTATTAGCGCTACACAATTAATCTCTGAACAGAATTGCTATTCTGTTACAGAATATCTCCCCACCCCCTAAAGGTAGATATTTGGCCATCAAATATCTCCAACAAAAATTACTAACTTTTACAGAAAACTCTCCAAAAAAATTAATCAAACTAATCACTATCCAACACAACCCTAATTCTACCCACAAGGTGTACCAAGGTGTACAATATTCAAATAACTACCTACTCTTATGTGTATATTCAACGCTATGAGTAGTAACGTATAACATATGCAATCTCCATAACAACCTATCCTATATCTGGCGCATGAGACTGTCCGCAACATGGACATAACAGGAAAATGAGTAAAAGGCAATCCACTTACAATAAGTCCTATACACATGAAATCATACTCACAACATTCCACCTAAAACCTCAGCGATCAAGAAACCTAATTCCTCCACTACCAACAAATTTCCACTGCTAGAAACTCTTCCTAAACGAGATTCCATCTACATCAAAATGACAAAAATTCTTCCTACAACAAAACAAGTAAGGCTCTTGCTACACAAAACAAGTAAGGCTCTTGCCTTTAGACTAATCGTGAGTGGTATTTATACTATTCCTACCCACTCAGTTTTCGCCATGCTGCAAGCTTTTCCCAAGACCCCTGCTCAATGGTCTCAACCAACCTACCTCTCAAACAAGGGTACTCACTCTAGTAATTATTTCCTAAATACCAATCCTGGGTATAACCCCTAGCCTATGCTGCTATAATATTCCCCCATCCCAAAAAGTAGAGTTTTGCCTGTCAAAACTTGCAAAAAACCAATGTACCTATCCAAATTATAACTCCAGGCTAATTCAAAGATAATAATCGACTCTCAACATAGAACTTCATACTCTGACCATACCCATAAACTGTTCGTGTGACATTCGGCTATACTCAGCCCATGTCCACTTCATATACAATCATCTATTTCTATTATGTGTGATTCCTCAATACACATACATAGAATAGGTAAACTCTGGTACCATATATAATCTGCTATTACTGACAAATGCAGCTATATGCTGTACATACGCAGAATAGGTTCATCTGGGTTACAATTATTAATCATCCATTCTTAAACATATGTAAATATCCATTAAACATATGCCGAACAGGCAAAACTTTGGTATCATATATAATCATCCATTCTTAACATATGTAATCATCCATTAAACATATGCAGAATAGGCAAATCTTTAGGTATCATATATAATCATCCATTCTTAACATATGTAATCATCCATTAAACATATGCAGAATAGGCAAATCTTTAGGTATCATATATAATCATCCATTCTTAACATATGTAATCATCCATTAAACATATGCAGAATAGGCAAATCTTTAGTATCATATATAATCATCCATTCTTAACATATGTAATTATCCATTAACATATGCAGAACAGGCAAAACCTTGGTATCAGGCTAATCCACCTTTTATTTATCCCCAAAGGGACTGTGCCACGTACCATATGTACGCGCAACAAAACAATGTAATATCTAGGTCCTTAAAAGAAAAAAGACCCCCTCTGGTAATTTCACCTCAGGCTCGTCACATGGAATCTGCATGTTCCGGCCTAGGTACCCAATCAGAGAACCACACCTGCTTGTGTAATCTCCTCATAACATCACATCCGTGGTAATAATGTCATATCCAAGGCAATGCTGTCACATCAAAGATAAATAACCAATTTGAACATAGTAAATGCCATAACAATTGGCTATTAATAAGTCATCATCAGTAATGTCACCTTATTCAAGGCTACATGATTTATCATCCATCCTAATTAACTACTAATAAATCCGTTATACAAAAAATAAACAGAGGAAAAAAAAATACATTCACTAATTGCTGCACAAGAACTATATAATCTATAAAACATTATGCTTAAGAGAATCTCCACTGCAGCCTTAATCTCCCAGGGCTTCTGGTACATTTCCAATGCACTGCATGACAAAGCCTAACCTCTTCCATAGTAACATGACTCTTTCTGGAAAAACTCAGACATGGAACCAATAATCTATAATAAAACAAAAAAAAACAATATTACCATTATCCAATCCACTCAAAATAATCCAACCATACTGGCACCTAATACAGTCCAGAATAAGTACTGTACTTTTTAGTTAAATAAGTTATAACAGCAAATGGCAATCTTCCAGAAAAATTTTAACTAAGAATCCTCAGTTTTCTAGCACCTATCAGAGTAAAAAACTGAAATTAATGACACATACACTAATGTCAAATATCAATATCATCCTTGCTAATGCAAAATCACAACAAAATGGTAAACTAAATGCTAATTAATTGCAATCCAGCAAAATTCCACATCAGAACAAATTAACTGACCCTAATGTATAAACACAATAATGTTCCTGAAATTTCTAGATAATCTATCCAGAAGAAGCATATCAGGCAACTTCCAATCAACAGAATGTTCATTTCCAAAAACAAATTTTTTCCACAGGTGAAGGTAGTCCATAAAGTTACTATATCCCTTCGTATGAATGTCTGGCGACTGGATGAATCAGAACTACTCAATTGTCCAACAAACTTCCAAAGAGAATGACAGTAAATAAATCCAACATTCACTATTTGCTATAATTATAATGTTCAGTCTGCATGATCTGGCTTGACTTCTTGCTGAAATTTCAGAGGTCACAGTTAAGTTACAAATTGTTACCTGTCCCTTCCTACATAGTACCAGCGAAATGTACCGTACAAGCTGCACTGGTCCCTGACAGGATACTGGTTCAGGATCAGCTTCACTGGACTGGATACAAGCTACTAGTATGGCTTCATCCACTATGCTGCCTAGGGGCCAGGAGCTAGAGGTGCCCCCCCAGGATTCTGAGCAAGCTGGACATCGTCGCCGCCTTGAGTAGACGCCACCAAGTCTCGCCAACACACCCCTGACGCCAATTCGAAGGAAGAAAAAGGACGCCAATGCAACTCAACTCTTTTCCTAATCTAGACTCCTTTTCTTCTCCGGCAGAAGATGTCGGGAAGCCAATGCTGACAGAACTACCAACCGAAATTCGAACGCTAACTAGCTAACCAACTCCAATCTTGACTCCTTAACTAACTACAAACCTATCAACTCCTAATCTATTCTACAGTCAGCTTCCAACACCTAAGCTAGCTATCCTTACTCTACAACATATTTGCTGATGACCAAAACAGAGTCTGCCATCTTTGATAGACGAAAACGAGGCAGGTCATCGATCGATAATCGTAATCTAGGGCATGGTAACAATAGACAACTGGAGACAAAATACTACAACCTGGAGACTTGCCATGACCTCACAATTAGAAGTATGAGCCGTGCATGAAACCAGCAGCCCACGAGCAACAACAAAACACTTTGTGACAGACCGTGAAAGAAAGCGCTGGTCACGGCACCATTGAAACAGGTATCACTGCGCCACTGAAGCAGGATTCCCCTTACAAGGAGACTACTGGATTGTATGACTACTCTTGTGGAGTACAGTTTCAACTTATAAGTTTCTTCTTGTTGCTGGTGTTCTAACCATCACCTAATTTTCTGTATTATACACTAAGAAAATACAACAAGACACCCAGGCTTTCAACTCCACAAAAGATAGTACAAATACAACAACTTGAACATAACTTGGCAGTCTTCCGACCAAAACAAACTGGTCAACAATGAGAATTTCCACAAAGCCAATTGGTGTAGTTTATCATCAGACAACACACATTTATTACAGAAATTCACAGCAACAAATGCCCGGCGTGAAAATGTCTACGCCACATGGGCAAGGAAAACCTTACAATGATTTATTCATACCAAAAACCATACTTACAGGCTTACCAAGGACTGCAGCCACACAGAAAAAACAAACTAAACTAATTCTGACAACAAGACTCGCTCTACCCCATTCTCGTTCGCCCAAACACGTCCTTCCCCTTCAACGTTCACTCAAAGACTGCCTAACGACCGGCTTTTTCACACGGACCTTTCTAACGACTTTTTGCACACGGGCCTTCCTAATGACGTAGTCTACGCAACACAATTTATTAGCGCTACACAATTAATCTCTGAACAGAATTGCTATTCTGTTACACGAGGACCACAGGCGTAAATTCAGTAGGATCACAGTGCGGTCTTCGTGGTAGAAGCGAACGAAGAAGAAGAAGAAGAAGAAGATCAGTATAGACGGCAAAGACCTGAGTATTGTAAAACATCTATACTGGCAGCAAGAAGCAGCAATTCGAGTTGAAAATAGAACTGGAAAATATCAACCTATAAAACAAGGGGTGCGACGGGGATGTGTACTGTCTCCAGACTTTTTTCTCTGTACAGCGAGAATATTCTAAGAACGATCATCACAGAACCAGGCATAACAATTGGAGGATACAATATTAACAACCTTCGGTATGCTGATGACACAGTACTGATAGCTGAGAACCAGCAGAACCTGCAAAATCTCTTGGATAAAGTGGCCAAAGAAAGTGAACAGAAAGGACTTACTTTGAACATCAAAGACAGAGACTATGGTTATATATAAGAAACAGAATCCACCAGCATGCACTATACAATTAAACGGAACTATTCCAAGGCAGTTTCAGAAATTTAAATACCATGAAGCAGTAATAACTTCAGATGGGAAATGCAGAACAGAAATTAGGAACAGAATAGGCGAAGCAAAGACTGCATTTCAGAGAATGAGAAACATATTAGCTAACACATCCTTATCAATGAATGTTAGAAAACGAGTCCTAAAATGCTATATTGAACCTATCTTGTTATATGGAAGTGAATCATGGACAATAGGCAAGTCTGCACAAAAATCATTGAAAGCAGCAGAAATGTGGTTTATTAGAAGAATGTTGCGAATCCCTTGGACAGCAAAAATAACTATTGAAGAATGTATGAGAAGAGCTGGAGAGACAAAAAACCTTGTCAAAAGTTAGAGAGAGACAACGTACTTTCATAGAACATGCAATGAGAAGAGGGGGCATAGAAAATATTATAATAACAGGAAAAATAGAAGGAAGAAGATCAAGAGGAAGACCAAGAGAAATGATACTGGACAGTCTGATGGGATGGTGTGAGAGGAGATCACCAACTGAGCTGATGGCCTGCATGAAAGATCGTGTACTCTGGAGAAGCATAATAGCCAACGCCAGTCGGCACGACACCTGATGATGTTGATGATGATGATGATGATTATGATGAAGATGATGATTATGATGATGATAATGAGAAAATAAAGACAGGTACATTGTAAACTTTCGGAGATATTATTTCCTATACATTTCAACAGACGCAATTCGGAGAATTATCTCTCCTTCTATATATTTATGGAACATTTCAGGCTTCTAGTGCAGATTGTGAAAGATGCTGTAGTCTGAATAATCAGATCAAAACTAAAGCCATGAACCGTTTGGAAACTGATAATTTGGACAACATTATGAGAATCAAACTCTACTTAGTTTCAGGCAACTTAGCTAACTTGGACATTGTTTACATAGTTGAAACACTAATAATGACTGCATTCCCATTTCTGAACTCTGACGAACAGAATAAATGCGTGAAAGTGAAAAGATATTTTCTGATACGTTTTTGCTTTAACAGTCTTCTTCTTCGTTCGCTTCTACCATCAAAACCGCACTGTGATCCTACTGAATTTACTCCTGTGGTCCTCGATAGTTCCTGTGGTCCCTATGTGGTCCCCAAAAAGACCACACGAAATCCCCGAGAGGACTACAAGAGGTTCAAAGTATCGCAGGGCTTGAGCCTGTATTCTTGGTGGGTCTCAGAAGCGGGATTGCGTGACAACGTGGTTTTCGTTGCACCAGTTTAGTCTAGAGTTGGACTTTCTCAACGGAAAACCTCGACGCGTTTTGGATATCAGTATATCCCAGCTGGGTGAGAGGCGGTTGACCATCCAGCCTAGAGTTTATCTTTCTCATCGGAAAACCTCAATGTGTTTTGGGATACCCGTGCATCCCCGCTGGGTGAGAGGTGGTTGCCCATCCAGTCCAGCGTTGGACTTTCGCACCGGAAAACCTCAGCGTGATTACGATACACATACGTTCCCGTCGGGTGAGAGGTGGTTGCCTATCTAGACTGTACTGGTCCAGTGTCTCCGACTTCAGCAGTCTGTGGTCGTGGCCGCTACCCTTCCTAGTTGTGACCAGGACGGAGACCTTGTCTAGAAGGACGAATCCTCGCCACTATTAAGTTTCACCCCTGGGTCAAGCTCCACGCACAGCAGCCGAAGAATCTCACTAAGAATCTCTTAGTTTAAGCCCTGTGCTAAGCCGGTTTAGGCAATCTGCCCCAGTATGGGTGTGTATAGGACGTGGCCGGCCTCTAGAGGAGAGGTGCCTTGATTTGAGTAGTCCTGACCTCGAGGCCACTAGTCACTTCACTTAATCCTTCACCCTTTCCACGACGGCGCTGTGCAGCAACCCCATACGCACCTTTCCTCATAGGCCGGGAAGGGCCCCACCCCACGCACGGCAGCTGAAGAATCTCGCAGCAGCGGTAGATGAACTACCAAACATGACTCCCATCTACCCGAAACGTCTGGTTTTCAGGCGCCAGATATTCGCCTTCACCTCTTCTCCTGCCAGTTTGAACAGTTCTGCCACGGGGTGGCCAGGAGCTGGACGACTGTCAGAGTCTATTTGAGACGCACGCCTTGGAGACATTTAATTGGAGTGGAGAGTGTATCCCCCATCCTACCTCCGGCTATAACATTCCTTAGAACCGCTTTTACAGTCTATATTTGAGACTGCTTTAATTTGAATACAAGCTGTGATCACGAACACATTGAAGAGAGAACAACTAATGTCACTGCTACTTGTAGCCTCTTCGTCAGCATCATCTTCATGCAATTAATTTTAATCTTTTGCTTCACAACATTCTTCAGAATCAGAGAGTAACATTAATGGTGAGTAATTGTACAATATATCACAACTTGTACTGTACCAATATCATTCTGACGTAATCCAATATCATTCTGACGTAATCAAGTCAATATATTCTAAAACATTTTTTGTAAAGACATGTACATTTATTGATAGGATAAACCTGTACTCATTTACTTGCTTCCCGACATACGGCGGGATTATGTTTCAATGACCCCATTCAGTCAGTCGTTTGCATGTCCCTTACGTAACTTTGCCTCCCTAACAGCTCTCCTGCAGGCCTCTCGGTTGTAAACATGATGCTCTGCTGTGGATGCATCCATTTTCAGATTATCAACGATTTCTTGCAGCCATCTTCGCCTTGGTCTTCCTCTCTTTCTTTTTCCAATTATGTATTCTTCCAATACGATTTTCTCTAAATTATCATGACGTTTGAAGTGTCAAAAATGTTAGAGTTTTCTCTGTTTAATCTTCTTTAAAATCTTTAGTCCTTTTTACAATCAACCCATAGTAAGTCATTGGAGGCACAATATTTCCACACAAAGAGATACATACAACAACGTGGATATCTCCAGATGATAGAACTAGAAACCAGATAGATCATTTTTGTATTAGAAAGCAAAACAGAAAATCTCTCATAGATGTGATCACAACCTGTGCATAGGGAAAATAAAACTTAAACTGAAAAGCCAACACAAGAAATAAGTACACAGAAAGATAAACAGCCACAGCCTACAAGAAGAAAATACTAACATTAATTTCAATCAGGAACTTGCCAATCATTCCAAAACACCCAGTGAAGTTGAGGAGATAGGTATAGATGAGTTATGGAATTCTTACAGCACAGCCATAATCACAGCAACAAAAGCAAGCGCTGGACTGAAAAAACCAAATAGAAAAGCATGGATATCAGAAAAAACATGGAAGTATATACATGAAAGACGAGCAGTCAAATTAGACACGTTGAATGCAAAAACAGATCTTGGAAAAGATCTGGAGAAAGCAACATACAAAGAAATAGACAAGAAAGTAAAAAGTTCAGCTAGAAGGGATAAAAGAGAATACATAGACAATATAGCGAAAGAGGCAGAAAAAAACAGCAAAAACAGGAGACAGCAAAACTTTATATAACATACAAAAGAGGCTAACAGGTACTATTACATCTAAAGAAAGACCAATCTTTAGCAAAACTGGAACACTATTAACATCAAATAAAGACCAAAAGCAAAGATGGGCTGAACACTTCCAAGAAATACTTAATCGACCACACCCAAAAGAATTGTTAAACTCGAAACTGACTTACCAGCCCCACAACTAAATGTCAACCTAGATGAAATTAAATTGCATGAAATTGAAACAGCAGTGAATTTAATGGCTAACAACAAAGCTGCAGGTAAAGATGAAATAACAGCTGAAATGCTAAAAGCTATCAATAGTGATACTGCAATGAGAGAAGAACAAGCAAGATTTCGAAAAGGGAGAAACTGTCTCGACCAGATCTTTACTCTCAGAATAATACTTGAAGAACATATTGAAAAGCAGAAACCATTAATACTGAACTTTATAGACTTTAAAAAGGCATTTGATAGCATACACAGAGATTATGTCTATATGGAATACCATCTAAAATTGTCAACATCATTAAGGACTTATACAATGGATATGTTTGTACAGTCAAGACAGAAGAAGGGATGAGTGAATGGTTCCAGATTGAAACAGGTGTGAAACAAGGATGTAAACTGTCTCCTTTACTTTTTGAGATTACAATAGACTTCATAATGAAAAAATGCTGCACAGGTAACACAGGTATTGACTGGGTACATGGGGCCCAACTAGAAGATCTTGATTTTGCTGATGACATAACTCTTATCAGTAATAATGTGAATTTCATGGAAGAAAAAACAGATAGCCTGTCTTCACTGGCTAGCAAAATAGGACCTGAAATTAACAAGGACAAAACAAAAATAATGAAAATTCCCATTAATCAAAATGGAAAAATATACATAGAAGGGACAGATATTGAAGAAGTCAATCAATTTCATATCTTGGCAGCTACATAGACCAGGATGGTGACACTAGAAAGGAAGTTAGGATCAGAATTGCAAAAGCAGCATCAATCTTCAAGAATCTTGAGATCATATGGAATTCAAATGTTATAAGCACAAAAACCAAGCTAAGACTATTCAATTCAAATGTAATATCCACCTTCATTTATGGATGCGAAAGCTGGAAAACAACTAAAGAAATAGACAAGAAATTAGACTCTTTTGAAAGCAAATGCCTAAGGAAAATAGTCAGCATCAAGTGGAACGAATTCAAGAACAATGCAGAGATAAGACAGATGACTGAACAGCAACCAGTCTCATGGGTGATCAGGAAAAGGAGATGGACATATGTTGGTCACTTGATGAGAAGAAATGATCAGAGAATCCCAAAACAAGCTATCAAGTGGAACACAACAGGCCGAAGAAAAAGATGCAGACCGCGTGAAACTCTGAAGAGGACACTGTTAAGAGAGGCCAAATTAATAGGCCTAAAATCCTTTGATGAGGTTGAAAGACTCGCCGAAGATAGGAAAAATTGGCGAACTACTTTGCGAGCCCTATGTGACGTTTAACGGCACGGGAAGGATATAAGATAAGATAGTAAGTCGAAAGATAAGAGAGAGACAATGTACTTTCATGGGACATGCAATGAGAAGATGGGGCATAGAAAATATTATAACAACAGGAAAAATAGAAGGAAGAAGATCAAGAGGAAGACCAAGAGAAATGATACTGGACAGTCTGACGGGATGGTGTGAGAGGAGATCACCAACTGAGCTGATGGCCTGCATGAAGGATCGGATACTCTGGAGAAGCATAATAGCCATCGCAAGTCGGCACGGCACATGATGATGATGATGAGTAAGTCGAAGATGATAGGATAAACAGCTATGTAAATAAATAACTACTGTCAGTGAAAAAGTAAACAAAGAAATCATCATTGCAATTAACTAAATCCAGTAACAGAAAAGTACAGCAGGTTATTCTGTTTTTAAATGTCTAACAGAATCGGACATAGATAATGGTATGGATAAGAAAATAAGAGTAGTTTCCCCTATAGAGTTTTATTTTTGGAAACTTAAACGCTTGCACTGCAAATGAACGAGAGAAGTAAAGTTCGCACGTATTGGTTCACATTGTTAATGGATTGGGAAAAGGCGCAGAGAGCAGCAAACGTGAGGAAGAGACCGGCAAGGAAGGAGAACTGTTAAGACCTTCAAGGAAGGAGAACTGTTAAGACCGGCAAGGAAGAAGAACTGTTAAGACCTTCAAGGAAGGAGAACTATTAAGACCGTCAAGGAAGGAGAATTGTTAAGACCGTCAAGGAAGGAGTAATGTTAAGACCGGCAAGGAAGGAGAACTGTTAAGACCTTCAAGGAAGGAGAACTATTAAGACCGGCAAGGAAGGAGTAATGTTAAGACCGGCAAGGAAGGAGAACTGTTAAGACCTTCAAGGAAGGAGAACTATTAAGACCGTCAAGGAAGGAGTAATGTTAAGACCGGCAAGGAAGGAGAACTGTTAAGACCTTCAAGGAAGGAGAACTATTAAGACCGGCAAGGAAGGAGTAATGTTAAGACCGCCAAGGAAGGAGTAATGTTAAGATCGTCAAGGAAAGAGAACTGTTAAGACCGTCAAGGAAGGAGAACTGTTAAGACCGTCAAGGAAGGAGAACTGTTAAGACCGTCAAGGAAGGAGAACTGTTAAGATCGTCAAGGAAGGAGAACTGTTAAGACCGTCAAGGAAGGAGAACTGTTAAGACCGTCAAGGAAGGAGAACGGTTAAGACCGTCAAGGAAGGAGAACTGTTAAGACCGTCAAGGAAGGAGTAATGTTAAGACCGCCAAGGAAGGAGAACTGTTAAGATCGTCAAGGAAGGAGTAATGTTAAGACCGCCAAGGAAGGAGAACTGTTAAGACCGTCAAGGAAGGAGAACTGGTTAAGACCGTCAAGGAAGGAGTAATGTTAAGACCGCCAAGGAAGGAGAACTGTTAAGACCGTCAAGGAAGGAGAACGGTTAAGACCGTCAAGGAAGGAGAACGGTTAAGACCGTCAAGGAAGGAGAACTATTAAGACCTTCAAGGAAGGAGTAATGTTAAGATCGTCAAGGAAGGAGAACTATTAAGACCGTCAAGGAAGGAGTAATGTTAAGATCGTCAAGGAAGGAGAACTGTTAAGATCGTCAAGGAAGGAGTAATGTTAAGACCGTCAAGGAAGGAGAACTGTTAAGACCGTCAAGGCAGGAGAACTGTTAAGACCGTCAAGGAAGGAGAACTGTTAAGATCGTCAAGGAAGGAGAACTGTTAAGACCTTCAAGGAAGGAGAACGTGTTAAGACCGTCAAGGAAGGAGTAATGTTAAGACCGCCAAGGAAGGAGTAATGTTAAGATCGTCAAGGAAAGAGAACTGTTAAGACCGGCAAGGAGAGAGAACTGTTAAGACCGTCAAGGAAGGAGAACTGTTAAGACCGTCAAGGCAGGAGAACTGTTAAGACCGTCAAGGAAGGAGAACTGTTAAGATCGTCAAGGAAGGAGAACTATTAAGACCTTCAAGGAAGGAGAACGTGTTAAGACCGTCAAGGAAGGAGTAATGTTAAGACCGCCAAGGAAGGAGTAATGTTAAGATCGTCAAGGAAAGAGAACTGTTAAGACCGGCAAGGAGAGAGAACTGTTAAGACCGTCCAGGAATGACACTGTAGCATGTACTCCAGGAATGACACTGTAGCATGTACTCCAGGAATGACACTGTAGCATGTACTCCAGGAATGACACTGTAGCATGTACTCCAGGAATGACACTGTAGCATGTACTCCAGGAATGACACTGTAGCATGTACTCCAGGAATGACACTGTAGCATGTACTCCAGGAATGACACTGTAGCATGTACTCCAGGAATGACACTGTAGCATGTACTCCAGGAATGACACTGTAGCATGTACTCCAGGAATGACACTGTAGCATGTACTCCAGGAATGACACTGTAGCATGTACTCCAGGAATGACACTGTAGCATGTACTCCAGGAATGACACTGTAGCATGTACTCCAGGAATGACACTGTAGCATGTACTCCAGGAATGACACTGTAGCATGTACTCCAGGAATGACACTGTAGCATGTACTCCAGGAATGACACTGTAGCATGTACTCCAGGAATGACACTGTAGCATGTACTCCAGGAATGACACTGTAGCATGTACTCCAGGAATGACACTGTAGCATGTACTCCAGGAATGACACTGTAGCATGTACTCCAGGAATGACACTGTAGCATGTACTCCAGGAATGACACTGTAGCATGTACTCCAGGAATGACACTGTAGCATGTACTCCAGGAATGACACTGTAGCATGTACTCCAGGAATGACACTGTAGCATGTACTCCAGGAATGACACTGTAGCATGTACTCCAGGAATGACACTGTAGCATGTACTCCAGGAATGACACTGTAGCATGTACTCCAGGAATGACACTGTAGCATGTACTCCAGGAATGACACTGTAGCATGTACTCCAGGAATGACACTGTAGCATGTACTCCAGGAATGACACTGTAGCATGTACTCCAGGAATGACACTGTAGCATGTACTCCAGGAATGACACTGTAGCATGTACTCCAGGAATGACACTGTAGCATGTACTCCAGGAATGACACTGTAGCATGTACTCCAGGAATGACACTGTAGCATGTACTCCAGGAATGACACTGTAGCATGTACTCCAGGAATGACACTGTAGCATGTACTCCAGGAATGACACTGTAGCATGTACTCCAGGAATGACACTGTAGCATGTACTCCAGGAATGACACTGTAGCATGTACTCCAGGAATGACACTGTAGCATGTACTCCAGGAATGACACTGTAGCATGTACTCCAGGAATGACACTGTAGCATGTACTCCAGGAATGACACTGTAGCATGTACTCCAGGAATGACACTGTAGCATGTACTCCAGGAATGACACTGTAGCATGTACTCCAGGAATGACACTGTAGCATGTACTCCAGGAATGACACTGTAGCATGTACTCCAGGAATGACACTGTAGCATGTACTCCAGGAATGACACTGTAGCATGTACTCCAGGAATGACACTGTAGCATGTACTCCAGGAATGACACTGTAGCATGTACTCCAGGAATGACACTGTAGCATGTACTCCAGGAATGACACTGTAGCATGTACTCCAGGAATGACACTGTAGCATGTACTCCAGGAATGACACTGTAGCATGTACTCCAGGAATGACACTGTAGCATGTACTCCAGGAATGACACTGTAGCATGTACTCCAGGAATGACACTGTAGCATGTACTCCAGGAATGACACTGTAGCATGTACTCCAGGAATGACACTGTAGCATGTACTCCAGGAATGACACTGTAGCATGTACTCCAGGAATGACACTGTAGCATGTACTCCAGGAATGACACTGTAGCATGTACTCCAGGAATGACACTGTAGCATGTACTCCAGGAATGACACTGTAGCATGTACTCCAGGAATGACACTGTAGCATGTACTCCAGGAATGACACTGTAGCATGTACTCCAGGAATGACACTGTAGCATGTACTCCAGGAATGACACTGTAGCATGTACTCCAGGAATGACACTGTAGCATGTACTCCAGGAATGACACTGTAGCATGTACTCCAGGAATGACACTGTAGCATGTACTCCAGGAATGACACTGTAGCATGTACTCCAGGAATGACACTGTAGCATGTACTCCAGGAATGACACTGTAGCATGTACTCCAGGAATGACACTGTAGCATGTACTCCAGGAATGACACTGTAGCATGTACTCCAGGAATGACACTGTAGCATGTACTCCAGGAATGACACTGTAGCATGTACTCCAGGAATGACACTGTAGCATGTACTCCAGGAATGACACTGTAGCATGTACTCCAGGAATGACACTGTAGCATGTACTCCAGGAATGACACTGTAGCATGTACTCCAGGAATGACACTGTAGCATGTACTCCAGGAATGACACTGTAGCATGTACTCCAGGAATGACACTGTAGCATGTACTCCAGGAATGACACTGTAGCATGTACTCCAGGAATGACACTGTAGCATGTACTCCAGGAATGACACTGTAGCATGTACTCCAGGAATGTGATCACGAACAAGAATTGTGTCAGGATTGTGTCAGTCATAAAATTTCATGCAAAAAATCAAACTTTTGTCTGTCAGGAGATGTCCACACGAATAGTCAGTTTATAGGTACGATGGTCATAGGGAAAATGTTAGAGCTGATTAATTTGTCCTTTTAAGGACAGTTCTCTTCTAGTTTTTCTTTAGGTAGAGTTGAGGGTAGATTGTCCCTCTGGACTAAGCTGTGAATTCAGATTGAGAAAGTAGGTTGTGTATGTTTTTCAGTTGTAATAAGTTAGCAGTGGCCTTCAACATTTTGCTGAGAGAGAGAGTTCGTCCCATGGCGATGTCAATCGCCCGGACGTTTAATTCATATTCATTGTAATTTGCATTAGCCTCTTCATTCAACTTTCATTGGGCAACACACACCTACAAATGGGGTTTCACCAATAAACGTGTTCTCTTGTGACTGCTGGAATTATGTGATATTTGATCTATGTTGTGTCGCAACTGTGCAGTTGGAAGGAGCAGTTAATTGTGTTTGTATTGTTATGTTCGTGTATGTATATAGTGCTTTATTGGTCCTGGGTTATTGTGGTTACATAGTGAATATCAGTGTAACGAAGCGGAGATGTAAGGAAACGGAGATGAAACGCTAGTGAAATGGCTTGCATGCAGAATGATTATTGCCGGCATGTATGATGCAGACGTTGGTTCCTCAGTGTGCTACACGCCATGTACGTGTGTGCATGCAAGATGGTTCACACTTCTTCAAATGCACACGCTTTACAGTCCTTTGTGTGTTACTACGCACATTTGCAAGCATAATATTTTTTTGCACATGAGCTAAATATTTTGCACACAGACCGTAAACCTTAGAGGGAACATTGGTTGTGATGTGATCAGTTGCTACATCTCAGATATGAGAGACACACTGTTTCTTGTAGCTAATAAACGAATGTATAGAAAAGTCCTCTAAGAGCAAATAAAATGTGAATATATTAAGTAAAATATGCTAATGTTAAACATAATGTGAAGTGTGCTAATGTTAAACATAATGTAAATATGTTAAACATAAATGTTTTTTGATAAAGATAAAATATATTCTAAAAAAATATTAATAATCAGTTTAAGTGAGCCAGTGTTAACCATCTGAATGACACTGTAGCATGTACTCCAGGAATGACACTGTAGCATGTACTCCAGGAATGACACTGTAGCATGTACTCCAGGAATGACACTGTAGCATGTACTCCAGGAATGACACTGTAGCATGTACTCCAGGAATGACACTGTAGCATGTACTCCAGGAATGACACTGTAGCATGTACTCCAGGAATGACACTGTAGCATGTACTCCAGGAATGTGATCACGAACAAGAATTGTGTCAGGATTGTGTCAGTCATAAAATTTCATGCAAAAAATCAAACTTTTGTCTGTCAGGAGATGTCCACACGAATAGTCAGTTTATAGGTACGATGGTCATACGGAAAGTCGTGAGCAAAAATGTTTTAAAAATCAGAGTTTATAGATATAGAAAATATAAATGTATCACCTAAACCTGCATCCTTTTCTTCACTTTTCAACATAATCTCTATTTCTCTGCACTCATTTTCTCCATAGCTCTACAAGTTTGAAAATACCCTCCCGGTAGAATTCCTTTCCACCGACGGCACAGACGCACTGTTTTCTGGACGTTCTCTCCTGTGTCGTAGTGATGGCCTTGCATTTGTTATTTCACAAAACCGAAAAGATGGTAACCATTGTGTTCCAGGTCGGGGCTATAGGCAGGGTGTGGAAGCATTTTCCAAACTATTTTCTGAATTTCCTCAGTTGTCCGGCGAGCAGAGTTTTTCTCACAGCTCTGTGATATTCAGTCAACAAACGTGGGACCCAGCAGGCACAAACTTTTCTACAGCCTAGGGTTTCAATCATTTCCTGTACAACATTGTGTCCTATTCCAAGATTTACAGCGATTTCAGATACTGTGGCACGCCTGTCTTCTTTAATAATGTCGTCAAACCTTTCCACGCTGCTTTCAGTGGAGGCAGTTCGAGGGCGACAGCTGCGAGGCATATCTTGGATACTCGTGTTTCCATCTTTGAAATGTTTCACCTAACTCATGACACTGCTAGCACCCATACACATATCTCCATAAGCAAGTTGAAGTCTTTGGTGAATTTCAGCAGCTGGGATTTCCGCTTTAACGAGGAACTCAATAACAGCACGTTGACGAAACTAAACTTCAGCACTCGCCATTTTGTTTCTGCTTCGCGTAGTCACGTGACACATGATGGTGACGTCATGTAACCTCTGCATGAAGTGCAAAGGATGCAAATAAGATGATACATTTATGTTTTATCAATCTATAAATTCTGATTTTAAAAATATTTTTGCTCACGACTTTCGGCATGACCTCGTATACATAAGTAAGTGTATAACTATACATGAAGCCACTGCAGTAAAGCTGTGATAACAAAATGTATAAACTATGAAAACATTAGGAAAATCTTTATTAATTAACCAGCATACATTTGTGGCGTTTCAGTGTGAACCTTAATTATACAAAAACACACAAGACGAAGAAATAGAGAAAGAAAATAATATATGAATTTACATTAATGCTATGTTAAAAGTAGGAATGTAAAAAAATAGAATAAAAAATATAAATGGAGCGCTTAGCTGTGACTTGTAAGAGGCTGTGTCCAGAAATGCGCATGGTGGAGTGTAGAGAATGTTTAAATGGAGACTTGTACTGTGTGATAGATGGGTCGTAAAGGGGGCTGAGAGGGGGACCGCAGATAGAGGAGAGAATGATATAATGGTAATCTAGCCAGCAGAAGATGGAATAGGTGATTGAAGCTGGGGTAGAGGGGTTGTAATCTGATGCCATGGTGAGGTTTTGAAATATGTGTAGCAAGAGAAAAGGGAGTGGAAATTGGTGCAGAGGGAATATGTTTATGGGAGACTAATTAGGGCAACAGTTCTGTAGTTTTTGCATAATTTCAGGTTACCCTTTTTTGGCAGTGGTATGAGTAGAGTTCTTTTCCATTCTTTTGGCCAAATACCTGAACGTCATATCTTTTTACATAGTGCGTGATAGATTGTTGCACATTCCTTTCCTCATGCTTTAATAAATTCAGCTGTTATCTCATCACATCCTGGTGAGTTACCATTTTTCAGATTCTTTATTGCCCATAAAACTTCTTCTATTGTCGGTTCGGGTTCTTTCACCTTCAATAATAATTCACACTGCTGATGTCTGCTTTCACAGTCGGTTGTTTCATACATTCCTCTGCAATATTCCACCCATCTTTCTAGAATTTCCTCTGTCTCTGTTGAGGTATTCCCCATCTCATCACAAATTACATTTAGCTTAGGTGTGATATTTCTCGTCATTGTCTTCATTTCTTTAAACATTTCACTGTCTCTTCCACACTTTTGATTTCCTTATGTTTTTTCACAACAATCTTGTATGTATTGTGTTTTTTTTTTTTTGTCTTTTCTTATGTTTCTTCGTACTTCTTTTGTTAAAGATTTATATTTCTCTTTGTTGTTGTTTGTCACTTTCCATTGCGTCTTCATTTCTCTACGTTGTTTTATCAGTTCTAGTGTGCCTGCTGTAATCCATCCATTCTTTTGTGTTTTCTTTACTGGAACCATGTCTTTAGCTGTTGTTATTAAGATATCTCTGGCCTGTGTAGCCAAATCATCTGGTGTCATCTCCTCCTGTATAGCCATCAGGATTTCGAAATGGTTCTTCACCTCTATACCGTATTGTTCTGTTATTTTTGTAAGATCAAAGCGGAGTGGTCTTGTCTGCTATTAATAGCTCATGGTCCGTGTCACAGTCAGCACCTGGTAAAGTTATTGCTGATGTTATACTTGATCTCCACCTTCTTTGCACTAAAATTTAATCTACTTGATTCCAGGTTTTCCCATCAGGTGATGTCCGTGTGTAAAGTCTTCTTGGATGTTGTTTAAAAAGTGTGTTAGCAATCATTAGCTCATATTCCATGCAGTAAGCCATTAGATTATCACCTGCCTCATTTCTATGTCCTATGCTAAATTTCCCTACAACATGTCCATCTTCTGCTCTTTCTGTACCAATCTTTTCATTAAAATTTCCGTACCTGGTCTATCGTCGTTTGCAGTGTGTTATAAAAGTCTTCTACTTCCTCTTCTTCTGCTGCTGATGTAGGTGCATATATCTGGATGATTGTTACATTTCTAGGAGTGCCCTTAAGTTTGATTGTGAGGATTCTATCATTTACTGGATTGTAGCCTATTAATGCTTTTGATGTTGATTTGTCCAACTAAAAAGCCAATCCATTCTTTCCTCCTAATTCTCCACCAGAGTATATAAGGGTATTATCATTCTCGCTCTTGAAGTGTCCTGATCGTTTCCATCGATGTTCGCAGATTCCCAAAACGTGTATTATCGTTCTTTTCATCTCGTCACTTATTATTTGATACTTCCCGTCATACATACTTCTTACATTCCATACTCTTTTTTTCTTTTTTAGTTTGATGCAGGGATTTTCCTTAGTAACACCGTCAGGATTTTTGTCCGTCATCACAATTACTACTACTGACCTCTGTCTCACACTCTTCCCCAGTGTTAAAATTAGATCTATCTGGCCTGGGGGACTCGCCACCAGATCTTTTTCCTATTTGACTTTCCATGTTGCTGTTTGGGTTTCTTGGTACATTTTCAGAAGATAGTTTATCATTGCTTTCCTTCGGGCAGTGACTGTACTAGTCAAGTGATCGTAGCCATTGTCCCTACATTAAGATCATCTGCCTACCATCATAGAATGGTGACCATAACCAACACTATCTGTCGGCTTCTCTCCCATTCCATCCACCACCTGCTCATGGCTTCACGTCACCCTGATCGGGGGCCTATACGGGTACTCCACCTTGCCCAAGGGTGTCCCGTAGACTGACGGAGGTCAGATGACCGTAGAAAAGCTTTGATTGTTCACTGTAACTCTCTGATCCCCGACGAAGAAATCTTGTCTTGGCAGTCTTTTGTTAACACTGGAAGTCTTCTACTAACATTGGCAGTTTTCTGTTAACATTGGAAGTCTTCTGTTAACACTGGAAGTCGCTTTGTGAGAAGTTAGGTTGTTGAAGTCTGAGTAATGAGAAGTTTAGCAATGAATACTGGTTTTAGTAAGAAATGAGACTTTACAGTTGTAGTAAAGACTGTACAACCTTCACTTGTGAATCAATATATACTAGTTATAAACGAGACTTTTATTATTGTAATAAAAACTTGGTCGTCCATGAAATGAGTACATCATTTTGTATTATCTCAAATTCTGTGATTGATTTTCACATCAGTTTGGGGTGAAGTAAAATCTGGCATATGTATTTTCTGTCATATGCAGAACGTTTTGTAAATCGTGCATTTTTTCCATGTATTCCATCACCTCACAATTCATTCTAGGCCAATAGTACTTTTATTTTATAACTAAGGTCACTTTTCCAGTACCAAATGACCACCCATGTCATGATATTGCTCTAATATGAAGTGTATCCATTTTTTCGGAGGTATATTGCTTCCATTAGCTCTTTATCTGGTATCTTTCTTACTAATATGTTGTTTCTGATTACTAACGTTCCCATTTTTAATATATTTGGTTTCTGCTCCCTCAGTTTTTCTTTCAATCTCAGTATTTCAGGTTCATTATCTTGTCATTGCTCCACAATGAATTATTTGTCAGATATTGTTTCCTCTTGTTAAGTGTTTTCTTGGAGGTCTTGTTCATTGGAAAACCGGTTATATACTGGAAAGTCTTCAGGAGACAATGATGAATAGTTCACAACATTTATCTGGAATATGCTGTCTTTTGTTTCAAGTTGTTCCACGTCTTCATCAGTGTGACTTGGATTTATTTTTGTATTTGGTCTAGATAATGTGTCTGCAAGGTTTTGTGAAGGTGGGATGTGTTGTATCTCTGATACATACCAGTCGATGAGCTAGGTCCAGGTTTGGATCTTACGATTTCTATGATTTGCACTTAGCAGGTTCATGAATCCCTTGCTGTGTGTTCTTACTTAGCAGGTTCATGAATCCCTTGCTGTGTGTTCTTACTTAGCAGGTTCATGAATCCCTTGCTGTGTGTTCTTAGTGTCAGTTCTGTGAGCAGGACGTAATTGTGCAGCTTTTGTAATGCCTGCACTGTGTGCAAAATATTCTTTTTCGCTTATGTGCCATCTTTCTTGCGACCGACTGAGCCTATGTGACACAACATATATTTTGTATTTTGTTCGGTTTTCACCTTATTCTATTAGCACTGCGCCAGTTGTGTTTATGAGTCATCAAAATACAGCACTATTGGTTTTGAAACATTCTAGTCAGCTAAAACAGTCCGTTTTTTTTGTAATGTGCCCTTTAATGTTTGAAATGCCATTTAGCACCTAAAAAGTTACGTGTTTTCTTGTCAGAGCCACAGAGAGCTCTGCCTTTTGTGAATTATTTTTCACAAATCTTCTATAATAGAGTTCCACTGAAACTTCTTACTTGCCTGATTGTTTTGGGAGGTTGGATGTCTGAATAACTGTATCTTTTTTGAGTCTTGTGATATGCCTTGTTTATTGATTTTATATCACAAATAATTAATCTCTGATCTTGCAAAATTAGTTAGACATTTGCATGTACTTTGCGTAACTTTGGCTCCCTAACACCGTTCCTGTAGGCCTCTCGGTTGTAAGCAAGATGCCCTGCTGTTGATACGTCCATTCGCAGATCATCAACGATATCTTGCAGCCATCTTCGTCTTGGTCTTCCTCTCTTTCTTTTTCCCATTATGTACCCTTCCAAGACTGTCTACTCTAAAATATCATGACGTTTAATATGTCCATAATATTAAAATGTTCTGTATTTAATTTCCATATTAGCCAACCTTCTTCAATATTAAGTTTTTGTTTTGTTGTATGGAAATACTTCTTATTTTTGTGTCCATGGTATCTGAAGAACTCTTCTGTAGCATTCACATTCAAAGGCATTTTTGTATTCCTCAGCAAATTTACATCAGGAAATTTTAATTTCACGTCTTTTCATGTGGATGGTCTCTTTCCGTTGTCCATATTCCGCCACGCCTGTCTGCTTGTACCAGAGAATCTACTAGTACAACGAATGGTTCCCAGAATTTAAAAAACTGAGATTATGTTTTGCAATTGTTAATTCTTGAGTGACAGAGGCAACAACTATATAAGACCAAGTCAAGAGCAATATTACAGAAGAATTAATTTTTTTTAAAAATTAAACAAAATAGAACACATTGTTATACATAGATGTTTGTGCTCACTATAATTACAAGTTATATTGTCTACTCTTTGTGTTCACCATAATTTCTTTTTATATTGTTTACTCCTTGTGGTCACAATAATTTCTGGTTATATTGTGTATTCTTTGTTGCAGCATACTTTGTTATTATATTGGCTATTCTTGTGGTCCCTATATTTTATAGTAATGCTGTCTACTCCTTCTGATCACTATATTTTATAGTTACATTGTCTACCTCTTGTTGTCATTATATTTTATTGTATCATTGTCTACCTCTTGTTGTCACTATATTTTATAGTTACATTGTCTACCTCTTATTGTCACTATATTTTATAGTTACATTGTCTACTTATTGTTGTCACTATATTTTATAGTTACATTGTCTACCTCTTGTCGTCACTATATTTTATAGTTACATTGTCTACCTCTTGTTGTCACTATATTTTATAGTTACATTGTCTACCTCTTGTTGACACTGTATTTTATGGTAATGCTGTCTACTCCTTGTGATCACTATATTTTATAGTTACATTGTCTACTCCTTGTCGTCACTATATTTTATAGTTACATTGTCTAACTCTTGTTGTCACTATATTTTATGGTAATGCGGTCTATTCCTTGTGATCACTATATTTTATAGTTACATTGTCTACCTCTTGTTGTCACTAAATTTTATAGTTACATTGTCTACCTCTTGTTGTCACTATATTTTATAGTTACATTGTCTACCTCTTGTTGTCACTATATTTTATAGTTACATTGTCTACCTCTTGTTGTCACTATATTTTATGGTAATGCTGTCTACTCCTGTGATCACTATATTTTATAGTTATATTGTCTACTCCTTGTGATTGCTATATTTTATGTCTACTCAACATAATTTATATTTATATTGTCCACTTCTTGTCACTATATGTTATGGTTTTATTATTTACTCCTTATGGTCACTATATGTTATGGATATATTGTTTACTCTTTTTGGTCGCTATACGTTATAATTGTTTTGTCTGTTTCTTGTGGTCAGTATACGTTCTGGTTACATTATCTACTCGTTGTTTTGAGAATATATTCTACCTTTTTCTCGCTTCGTCTTGTATCTCAGAGGCTCTCTCTTGCTCATCAAAGTCACAGCTTTCTATAATCCAAGGACTTTAAGCGTGTCAGTTTCAACTACTGGTAGATATTGTAGAGTTGCTTCCATTTCCCACAGGTTTGACAAGAAGGTGCTTTAACAGGCACGAAGCACTCCAGGCAGCCATTCTTGTCTAAGACACCATTCAGAGTCATTGTTATCTGCTGGCACCATACACTCCCTGAGTCATTGTTACCTGCTGGCACCATACACTCCCTGAGTCATTGTTACCTGCTGGCACCATACACTCCCTGAGTCACTTTTACCTGCTGGCACCATACACTCCTTCGGGCAGAAAGCACTCCCCAACTTTAATGTTTGAAACATGTGAATAAAAGATAGAACAATTAAGATTTGTATATCAATGTCGGTGCATTTATTTTACTAGAACTTTTTTTTCCCATGCAGCTACTGTAACAGTGCTGAGGTAGTTATTAAAACTCTCACAGCGACCCATAAATATGATAGATATTCTGAAAATTACTTGAAGTATCGTAGAATATCTAAAGAGTAGAGAGCAGCAATAAGAGAGAATAATAACATATATCAGCATCAGGATATAAAATGAGACGTAAGACAAGGGATTTCAAAGGTTCAGAATCAGATTCCGGCGTCATTGCATTCAAGACAATCCTATATATGCTCCGCTGGCTGCTGCACCATCCAACCAAGAGTATGTTTGCTAATAGTTCCCATCATGTGTTGCTGCTTTACTATGCGTTTTCTGCCACACATTTCAGATTTACTACCAGTACCCTTAATTTGTCCTAGCTCCAACAATCACTTCACAACTACATTGTTCTACCATTTCCGCTTTTCATTTTCCCTCAGTCTTTCCAGTACGGCCTTAGCAATGTCATCCCTTGTTTATTTTCGGCCTGCCATTTATTTTAGCCTGTCCAGCAAGTCTATCTGTCACTTCATTGCCATGTACTCCCGCATGCCTTGACAATAAGTGACGTTAGACTGATTACAGTTAACTGGCTTAACAGATGAACCCATTTTTTTAAAGCAATTTCTTCTCAACCTTACGAATCATGCTCTGTGAATCCGTCACAATGACGCCATGAATTATACCATGGGCAACTAACCATTACATTGCCGCCGACACATCCTCAATTTCCATTCACATGCTTGATATGGCGACTTCAAAGGCTCCCAAACCATGTACCACTACTCTTATACTGCGGCAGGCAACAAAACCTCAACCACTTCCGCTGTTTCGAGTCACTGAGCCATTTGTATATATTGCCGTGTAGGAAGACCCACGGTGATACTGGATGAGATCTTGAACCCAAAGTTCAAGTGCCCCCTGTGCTCAGTCTCTACATTTAAGACCCTTCTGTAAAATAACTTTGTTAGCTGATGTAGGTCCTGTACCCGTAAGCAATCATCACCTTTAGGCACCTCATCTAGATTGCACACTGACATTATTGTATCATTAACCTCATCGATCCAAGATCTGCCTCATTTGATGCGCCTTCCCTTTATCAACTAAAGCTCCTTATAGAGGGGATGGTCCTTCATGCCAACAACTTTGATATATGCCTTTATCTGAGTATACCATCAACTCTAATGTACGCCTTTACATAGGTATACTTGCGTTTAGACCTCAAAATCAGAATATCTAAAGAAAGCATATGGCCATTTTGGAAATATCCCTGGTGCAAAATGTATGAACTAGGAAAAAAGTAGGAATAGCATTATTACTTAACTTTTACAACGATGTGACGTTCTGGCGCTAGACTTCTTCATACAAACACACAAACAGGACAAAGAATCAGACAGTATAGATTCACATAAAATTTATGTAAACAAAAATAATAAAAAAGTGAAAAAAAGAGAAAGAAAAATGGAACTTACCTTAAGTCTTAGAAGAACGTAATAAAGCAGGATTCTCGGGTGATTCTCTGTGTGTAGAATGTAAACTGTACATGTATTGCTATTCATTTCTGTGTATATTTCCACTATTTTCCACTGGAATAATGTTCTTTCTTACATTACTATTTTATATTGTTCTGCGTCTGTTTTGTTACTCACTTCACAGACTTACTTGCTCCCAGGTTTATTCTCTCTCAGTGGAAATAGTAATACAGAAGCAGCAACTTTACAGTTGAAATGACTTTAATGATGCACGGGGCGAAGATGAGTCGATGAGCGATATGACGAGAACGACAAATGCATCAACAAAATCCATGGACACAAGACTGGACATCTCCACAACACAATATATGTTCCTGGCAGATTACTGTCGCCATCATAACAACCTAATACACTCTATTCTACATCTATTTCACTAAACAACATTTCTAACTGACTAATCTACGTCTATCTCAGACGATACACAAAACACAACTGTCCCTCAGTCATATGATTTCTCTCTCACCTGACCTTTTTCCTATCATTCCCCATTCGTGACCCTCGTGCAACCTGAGAGAAAGTAGATGGACTCTACTCACAAACAGCTGATTACTTTAGAAGATAACTCATTTTATACAAATATTCCAATTCTCAGATGAGTTATCTATCTTACATCCAAACATTCATTATACTGCTATAGATATCTCCCAACTCCCTAAGTAGAGTTTTACTGAAGGGAAAACTCTCAAAAAGAGAATTAATCAAATTAATCAGTACC
This sequence comes from Achatina immaculata, assembly GCA_009760885.1. Classification (NCBI taxonomy): domain Eukaryota; kingdom Metazoa; phylum Mollusca; class Gastropoda; order Stylommatophora; family Achatinidae; genus Lissachatina; species Lissachatina immaculata. The sequence goes on from CM019696.1 coordinate 901,595, forward strand.
CAATACAACCTTAATTAAACCCACAAGGTGTACCAATCGGTTTTGAAACCCGTCGGGTTTAACTCTTCTCGAGCTTACGGTCACGATCCTGACATTTCCGGTTTCTTCGTTGCGGACGTATGATCAGGATCCTGATATTTTTAATTCTCGAAATCACTCTAATCCACCTTTTACTTTGAATGTTAACTGCGCATGTCAGAAATAACCTTCTTCCTGTTTATTCAGCGTGGGCACGCCAGGAGGACATATTGGGAAACTTTCTGTTCAATTTTTTTGCAAATTTTCAAAGTATATCGAACTTTGGACACACCCTTCGACATGGCAGATTTTACTGAATGTACCTCCCGTAGCTCTAGACCTGTTAGACAAAGTAGAATAGCTTGTAAAGAAATGTTTGCGACAATATTTGGTAGGAAACGTGCCAGTACTGCATGGAGATTACTCTGCACCATAACCAGGTCCTTTTCAGGACCACCCCAATCTTCAAGAAGATTTTTCTCAAACTGAATATAACCATTGTTCTTCTTCTTTTATCTTTTCTTGCTAGTTTCAGTGTTCTGCTTCTGATTTTTTTTTTCAGTTTGTGTAAGAAGTGATATTTCTTGGATGGAATTCATTTTATCTTCAAATTGTGTGTAACAAGTGGATATTTACAGCTCTTGGTAAGTAGACAACCATTAGTTTAGTGTTTTAGAGATTTTTTTTTTTTGGGGGGGGGGAGGAAGGCTAAATATTTTGTCTTATTTTCTCAACAGTTATTTTTTCCTACAAAAAACTAGACATTTCTGGAACCTTTATTCATTTACCTTTTTTAAAATGTATATTTAGTATTTTTTAAACATGGAAATAATATTTTAAATTCACTTTTTCAACTATACCCGTCAATCTTCTGAACACCCGCGCATCTTGCTCCGCACCCTACGGTACGTCCGCGTTTTCCCGCCCGCTCGGGAAGAGAAGAAACTCAAGAGTTCAACCCATATAGAATTTTTTGTTTCCCAATACATTAATATAACTCAGGCATGCGGAGTATTCTGACTCTCTCATCAAAGGCAACCGCAAGGGTATTAAGAAAGCACACTGCGTACTCAACCATAGAAAGTTTCTCTCACCTGGCTACCATTTCTCTATCATTTATCCAATATCTCTTTATAGACATTAGCTTTACCGCTGTCTTTTTACTCTCAAATAAATACCTACTCTCAGGTGTATATCCAACGCCATGAGTAGTAGAGTATAACATATGCAATCTCCATAACAAACCATCCCATATCTGTCACATGTGCCTACTCGCAACATGAGCAGAATAGGGTTTATGCATAAGGGTATCATAACAATCCAACCTATATCTGTCATATGAGACTATCCGCAACATGGACATAACAGGAAAATGAGTAAAAGGCAACCCGCCTTACTGTAAGTGCTCCCAAAGGACTATATGCCACGTACCATATGTACGGGCCCAAAATGGAATAATCTAGGTCTAATACAAGACCCCTGCGATAAACTTACCATAGCCGTGACCCCGTGTAAGCTCTACATGTGTTGGGCGAGGTAAACATCCAGAGGAAGCACACACACACACATATAGAACACACATATATATATATATATGCTGCAAACCTCCATCATACTCCAATCCGAGTTATGTAACGTCTAATTCTGTAACCACCCATCAGTAAGCATTAAGCTCATTCTAACGGTAAAGACTTATACAACTGTCCTGTAAAGCACTAACTGGTTGGCTTTTCACTCCGAACAATATAACCACCAGAACAGGACATCTCTGGGAAAGGCAATTGCCTCATAGCAAAACAAACTGGTACCCATTTTACTTTTGTTGAACAAGGATACCTGGTCTCAGTGTTATAGTCTCATTTCAGTCAACATGGGGTCTGTTACCTGTAAGAAATTCTCAAAATTAACAACTTTCCTAATCAATAGCATCTATCACTAGTTGTATGTCCAAAAACAAAAGAAGAGTTTACTGCCAAAAGAACACAACTTAGTGATATACACCAAAACAAAATTGTTCATATATTAATGTCCAAAACAAGTCACTGAAATTGATGATATTTCATCCAGCATACCGTTCATTACTGTCAATTCACAAAAGACACAACTCTACTATCCAGTAATTGTTTCCATAAGTGCTAGAAATATTAAAGCACTGAAAGATATCTGTCCTATGTAATCCAGTTCAGTTCAGATGAAAATAGAGTTCGTAGTTGAAATTGTAACAAGCAAAACATCGAGAGTCAACCTCCATGGGACAGCTTTCAAAACGAAGAGACAACTAGGTGAGACTGGAACTTCACAGCAATAATCCAAGTTCCAAACGATTCCATTCATGCAAGGCAAACAGCAAACAGGACAGTAACCTTCAATCTGGGAATGGCCCCTTCTCCATGCAGGCAGGTACAGGCCCAAGTCTGGCCCCCTCAGGAAACAGCAAGTAGGCTCGGGTATGCCTTGAGATACTGTCCTTTAACAAATGGCTATCCGACAGATACTGGTGGCACAATTCCCTTGGATACCATAGTAGCTGTACGAGGACGAGCAAACTGGCTGCCCGTAGCTGGACAACTTGAAATCCTTTTCTTGTAACGAAAGTGAAATACAAGAAAATAAATCCCCGTAGCGAATGTGACCTGTTGTAGCAGAATTCCATATAGACTACTTCTGCACCATAACGATGTAGAATGCAGTGGATAACGTCTCTATCTCTGAAACTTAAGTGCCCAGTGCACATGGGGCTTCCGCAAGGGTTTTCCACAAATGCCTGTCCTTCGCCTTTTTTTCTGCTCTTGCCCAGGTGAGCCCTCTATTGCTCAACATCCTTTCTGTTGTTCTTCTCCATGTCTCTTTTGGTCTACCCTTACTTCTGTTCCCCTGTGGTGTCCATCTTAGTGCTATTTTTGGTAGTGAGTTGTCAGTCATTCGGAGCACATGTTCCAACCATCGCCAGCGTCTTTCCTCAATAATTGTTGTCAGTGGCGTCATCTGCATTTCTGCCAACAAGATGTTATTTCTTATGGTGTTTGGCCAAAATATTTTTCTAATTCTTCGTAAACATTTAGTCTGGAAAGAATTAAACTTGTTTTCTATGGTGATTTTCCAGCATTCACTTCCACAGAGTAGTACACTTAGAATATTACTCTTAAATATCCTGATTTTCATATTTATGCTTAGTTTTTTTTAATTTCCATATATTCTGCAGCACTGCAAAAGCCTGGTTTGCTCTAGTAAGTCTGCTGTTGATGTCCTCTGTGCTGTCTCCATTTTCTACTACTCTACTGCCAAGGTATACAAATTCGTTGACCTCCACCACTAATTTGCTATCTACTCTGAGTACATTTCTGTTGCTCACATTTTGCTTCATTAACTTTATCTTTCCTACGTTGATCTTTAGTCCTATGTTGTTTGCATTCTGAGTTAGCTTTCCATTTTATCTTGCATATCTTTGTGACTGCTTGATAATAGACAACTGTCGTCCGCAAAACCAAGGTCCTCCAGCACAGTGGATAACATACAGCCTGGTAATTAGGATCAGAGCTGTGAAAACAGCAACCACGAAACGTTGAAGAATGCATAATCCAGTAATATAATGCAAAAAGTCTGTAACGAAGTGCGCTAGGCACGTGCGCCCACACTGTAGCCTTGACACAGCGCCGGTCACAAGGCAGGACTATATAAGTTTTCCCTGAGGTATAAGGCTGATCATTGCCCCACTTAGAACAGTTGGCCATGAAGGAAAACGCCAAGACTCTATATTACGAAGGAGTAATGTAGAACATGTACAAACGCGCCTAACGCGTGTCGTCGCTGATGTTATTGTTATTGTTGTTGTTGTTGTTGACCGTGAAAGACAGTGCCAGTCACGAGCACCAAATAAAGCAGGATACTCTCGGGTGTTTCTACCTTTCAATCTTCTCCTGCTAGAATATAAACTTTAGATGTATTGCTATTCATTTCTGTGTATATTTCCACTATTGTCCACTGGAATAATGTTCTTTCTTACATTACTATTCTACGTTGTTTTGCGTCTGTTTTGTTACTAACTTCATAGACTTACTTGCTCCCAGGTTCATTCTCTCTCAGTGGTAATAGTAATACAGAAGCAGCAACTTTACAGTTGAAATGACTTTAATGATGCACGGGGTGACGATGAGTCGATGAGCGATATGACGAGAACGACAAATGCATCAACAAAATCTATGGACACAAGACTGGACATCTCCACAATACAATATATGTTCCTGGCAGATTACTGTCCCCATCAGAACAACCTAATACACTCTATTTCACTAAACAACATTTCTAACAGACTAATCTACGTCTATCTCAGACGATACACAAAACACAACTGTCCCTCAGTCATATGATTTCTCTCTCACCTGACCTTTTTCCTATCATTCCCCATTCGTGACCCTCGTGCAACCCGAGAGAAAGTAGATGGACTCTACTCACAAACAGCTGATTACTTTAGAAGATAACTCATTTTATACAAATATTCCAATTCTCAGATGAGTTATCTATTTTATATCCACATTCAATATACTGCTATAGTAAGGTTGAACTGGTAAAACCACTTTTCAGAAAGCTGTTGATATGTGAATCTGTTCAGGATGCGTACGTCCTGAAAGGTTAAAAATGTGCATGGTTGGGTGTAGAACATACTTTGGTGGAGACTTGTGATGATAGTAGATAATAGATGATAGTAGATAAATGGAGAGAGACATGTGATGTTTGATATAAGAGAACGGTAGTGAATGGATGGTAATCGGGTTAGAGCAGGTGAAATATATGATTATGGGTATGGTAGAGGGGTTGTAATTTGATGGTATATGAAGGTTCGAAACTATGTGCAACGAATGAGAATGTAGCTTAGAGAAGAGCGTGTATTATTGTGGAAGATTAAGTGTAGGTGAATAACGAGTTCCAACCGTGTAGTTCCAGCATTTCGTAGTCCTCCTGATTATACGGTTCTCAAGCACTAGGTGGCTTGTGTCATCTCCATGACATTGTTTGATGGCCGTTACCAAAAAATCAGATTTGGCTCTGTGGTTGGGGCCATTGAAATGATTCGGGACTAGTTTCAAAGAATGCTGGGTGATATCGTACAGATGTTTCTATATGCGGTCTCCTAGTATTGAGGCCAGTTTCATCAATATAAGTTTATATATATATATATATATATATATATATATATATATATATATATATATATATATATATATATATATAAGTGCATGAGCACATTTGAACTAATGAACTGAGACGGAGTACTAGTGCATGGGAACATTATTTGAACTTCATGAACTGGAAAAGAGTATTAGTGCGTGTGGACATATTTGAACTTTATTGAATGGATGAGTAATAGTGCGATAGCACACTTGGATTTCATGCATTGAAGAAGTGAGATAATTAGTGCGATAGCACACGTGAATTTATGTATGAAGGGGTAGGGTGACAGAGCAGGGCAGCCGCATGGAAGTAAAGTGTATGTGCACGTTTTGGAGTAATGGATTGTGTATTCGGATGAAGGGTTTGAGAACATTAGCCACGGTTATTTTAGTTACATGAGCTAATGAATATTGCATTGGTTGACATTATGCCTACAGTATGTTTTTATGATATGTGTTGATGTTCTGTGTGAATGTATGCCCTGGTGTTCCATTGATCCACGTTGTTGAGTAAATAAAACGTTTATGTATTTTTATAGATGACTTAAAATGTCTACATCATGTTGTGGTAATGTTGTGACGCATGTTTAACCTGATGCCCAACTAGCATGTAGTATCCCGTGGATGGGAGAATCCTGGGTTGGCCGTCATTGGGTTGGGGAATCGTGGCCACGCAGTACGGAAGTACATGCCAGGAGAGTGCCTTAAAAGCTGTAATTAACCAATTCTTAAACATTATCTATAATAAATGTAGATTACACAGACATAGTCTACAGCATCCTAAACAGATTCGCATATCAACGGCTTTCTGAAAAGTGGTTTTACGAGTTTTACCGTAAGTTCTTCCAAGAGTAAAGTAAGTTCCATTTTTCATTAATTTTTTTCATTAAAAAAAAATTTCTTTTACATAAATTTCACGTGAATCTGTACTTTGTCTCCTCTGTCGGATTCTGTATCCTGTTTATGTGTGTATGAAGAAGGCTAGCGCCGAAACGTCACATCGTTGTAAACGTTAAGTACTAAAGCTGTTCCTACTTTTTTTTACTAGTTGATACATTTTGGTATCACAGCTTTACTGCAGTGCCTCGTGTATAGTTGTATACTTATACGCTAATTCTTGTGTATCCATGGTGCAGTCCGTATAAAAATGAATAAACATACCAAAGTGCAACTTCCTTTCAAACGGGAAGACATTAACAGAAGTCCATAAATTCAGTTACCTCGGAAAACAATAACAGCTGATGGCAAATGAAATAATATCACGAATTGGTAAGAAAAAGGCAGCTTTGTATAACATGAGTAAGATACTAACAAATAATAAGATGTCCTAAAAGTGAGGAAAAGAGTATTACAATTTTACAAAGAACCAATATTGCTTTATGTTTGTGAAACTTGGATAGTTAACAAGAAGATGACAAAAAAACCTGATAGAAACAGAGATGTGGTTTTGGAGAAAGATGCAATAAGTCACATGGACAGACAGAAAAAAGATGCATTTAAAGAAGTTTCAGAACAAACAGTTGGTTTAAATTATAATAAAAAGACAGTTAAAATTATAAGAAACAAAAACAGTTCGCTAAAATTATAAGAAAAAGACAGCTAGTTAAAATTATCAGAAAAAGTCAGTCAAGATTTTTTCATACGTCATGAGAAGAGAACTTGGTAATGACTGGAAAATCTAAAGAAAAAAAAACAAGAGAGGAAGGCCAACAGAAAAATATCTAACTTCACTGACCAAGTGGCAGGAAAGAAGAGCGGAAGCCCAATAGAAAAATATCTAACTTCACTGACCAAGTGGCAGGAAAGAAAACATTTGAATTAATCCGAAACACCACGGACTGCACAAAATGAAATGGAGAAACGTGATCGCCATTGCTGTCCGGCATGACGCACAATAATAATAACAAGAATAAATGTCTAAAGGAGAACTCGCATGGTTTTTTCGGATTGTTATTACGTCATGTTTTGTTTCTATCAAAATCTGGAGTGGGGTAAAATAAGGCCAAGCTTGGAATTATGAGCTAGTCCAGCCCAGAAATATACCAAGATAGCCTGATCACCTCCTGACAGATCAGTTATCTGATAGATCAAATGATTCTTTCTGGCATGTTCGCTGCTTCTTTGCTGATGACTGGATGATTGGGTTTCATCATCATCAGGTGCCCTGTCGACTGGCGTTGGCTATTATGCTTCTTCAAAGTACACAATCCTTCATGCATGGCATTAGCTCAGTTGGTGATCTATTCTAATACCACCTCATCAGACTGTCCAGTATCATTTCTCTTGGTCTTCCTCTTGATCTTTTCCTTCTATTTTTCCTGTTGTTATAATATCTTCTATGCCCCCTCTTCTCATTGCATGTCCTATGAAAGTACATTGTCTCTCTCTTATTTTTTGACAAGATTTTTGCTATCTCCAGCTCTTCTCATACATTCTTCATTAGTTACTTTTGCTGTCCAGGGGATTCGCATCATTCTTCTAATAAACCGCATTTCTGCTGCTTCCAATGATTTTTGTGCAGACTTGCCTATTGTCCATGATTCACTTCCATATAACAAGATAAGTTCAATATAGCATTTTAGGACTCGTTTTCTAACATTCTTTGATAAAGATGTGTTGCATAATATGTTTCTCATTCTTTGAAATGCAGTCTTTGCTTGGCCTGTTCTGTTCTTAAATTTCTGTTCTGCGTTTCTCATCTGAAGTTATTACTGCTCCAAGGTATTTGAGTTTCTGCACTTAGTTTAGAATAATTTCATTTAATGTTATACTGTATTTTGGTGGATTTTGTTTCCTAGATATAATCATAGTCTCTGTCTTTTTGATGTTCAAAGTAAGGCCTTTCTGTTCACTTTCTTTGGCGACTTTATCCAAGAGACTTTGCAGGTCTTCTTGATTCTCAGCTATCAGTACTGTGTCGTCAGCATACCGAAGGTTGTTAATATTGTATCCTCCTACTTTTATACCTGTTTCTGTGATGATCGTTCTTATAATATTCTCGCTGTACAGAGAAAAAAGGTCTAGAGATAGTACATATCCTTGTCGTACTCCTTGTTTTATAGGTTGGTATTTTCCAGTTTTATTTTCAACTCGAATCGCTGCTTCCTGCTGCCAGTATAGATGTTTTACAATCCTCAGGTCTTCGTTGTCTATGTTTATATGTTTTACCTTGTTGAATGCGTCGGTGTAATCAATGAAGCATAAGTAGAGATATTTCTGTACTTTTACAGAATGTGGTTTGGTTTACGGTAACAAAAACTTTTACGAGTAGCACAGATACTAAGTAATCTCAGATTTAGAAAGATAATCTTTACTTGGAACAGAAATTGCTGTTAACAGAAATGTTTACCAGTTCGCCTAGGACAGAGTATGTTATAGTATAAGAGAGTGGAGGCATACTGGGTATAAAAGAGGGGAGGCGTACTGGGTATAATAGAGTGGATGCATATTGGATATAAGAGAGTGGAGCCATACTGGATATAAGAGAGTGGAGGCGTACTGGCTATAATAGAGTGGAGGCATACTGGATATAAGAGAGTGGAGGCATACTGGGTATAAGAGAGTGGAGGCATACTGGGTATAAGAGAGTGGATCCATACTGGATATAAGAGAGTGGAGGCATACTGGGTATAATAGAGTGGAGGCATACTGGATATAAGAGAGTGGATCCATACTGGATATAAGAGAGTGGAGGCATACTGGATACAAGAGAGTGGAGGCATTCTGGCAGTGCTGAATTAAGTAAGGAATGGGAGAGAAAGGTATACATTGTACTCTGTATTTTGTTCGTGAATGTGTAAGTGTACAAGTTAAGTTGAAAGTTTATTTTTCTCTGCCTTCCTTTATCTGAGTGGAGGGGGGGGGGGGTATTTGAGTTGGTGGTTATTTGAGTTGGCGGTTGTTTGAGTTAGTGTGAGGTGTTGAAAGAGCGTACAGGTGTGGAAGAAATCATGCTTAACCTAATTTGAATTATCTATCGATAGGTTAAAAAAAATGCTGACCTAGGGTCAGACCTGTCAGTTGTTATTAGATTTTTAGTAAAAGTATTTTTAGAGATGTTAAAACAATAGGAGGAACAGGTTTATTAGTTAACAAGCTAACTTTTTAAGAGAGAAAGAGTGAGAGAGAGAGAGAGAGAGAGAGAGTGATTTTTGATAGATAGGATATTATTTAGTCGCTGTTTAGAAACTATGACATAGGAAAATTAAAGCGACTTAGAATTACTCTTTTTCAAAAGACTACAGAAATGAATATATTTGTTAAAGCAGCCTAAAAGTAAACAAAGAACTGACAAACAGCAGATCATTCATTCATTCATATGTCCCTTTCGAAACTTTGCTTCCCTAGCAGCTCTCTTAAAGGCCTCACGGTTGTAAGCAAGATGGTCTACAGACTGTCAAATGACGTTTGCGTTTCTGAAATATTACCTTGGGAAGTTACCGCTTCTCTCGCGTCCAGATTTGCAGAAACCACTTACCATGTATACATATGTCTCGAATATTGCTGTTGGAGCCTGTTTGGTACAGACGGCTTCGACTTCTGATGCTGTTTCTGTTGAAGAGCCATTGTATTTTCTTTCACAGAAGCTGTCGCGCCCTCAGACTTAGTGGTCCACTTTCGAGTGAGAAGCGTGTGCTGTCCATTATGCCACGCATAAGTTGAAATATTTTCTGGTGAATAGACACTTCGTAGTGAAGTGTGGCCATAGACACTTGGTGGATACGTTCCTCAGTCGGCAGGAGATGTCAGACATCAAGTTGCAGAGGTGATTTGCAAACCTCCGCACCATGGACTTGGAGATGTTGCTTTATCCGGGTGCAAGGAATCAAACTTTAGCACTTTTCGATGGTGCCACCTCTGTTCCAGTACCAGGATATGTTATCAAGGACTTAGCTCAGCCACAAGGGACTGAGACGTGTCACTTCAGGTCAGTGAGTTTAGATGAGGCCTATCCACAGGCAGACCATTTGAATCTGTGACCCTTCTTGATAAGGGCCACAACTGGAGCCACGATCTCCGAAAAATGGGAAATGAAACGTCTATAATAACTACACGCCCCCAGAAAAGAGCGCACCTCCTTCACATTCAAAGGAGACGGCATTTTGGCAATGACTCTGACCTTCTCAGGATCAGGAGATATGCCTGACTGGCTGATGACATACCCAAGATACTTTGTCTCAGAGGCCGCAAAGTGGCACTTTGATGGCTTTAGCTTGACCTTGTGTTCGCGCAATCGGTTGAATACCGTCTGAAGATCGCGAACATGATCTTCCATCAGTGAACACCAGTATGTCATCGACATAGGCCTGTGTGAACTTTCCTAAGCCGTGCAAAACTGTGTCCATGATTGCGAGAAAAGTATATGGTGCCCCTTTTAAACCAAAGCTAATGAAGCTGAACTGGAAACAGCCAAGATGGCAGCTAAAAGCTGACTTCTGCTGTGCATCTTCGGACAAGGGAGTGCACCAAAAGCCACAACGAGCATCCAAAGTGTTGAAAAACCTGGCTTTACCTATAATGGTGAGAATATCCTGAATGCTTTGCAACGAATACGACAATGAACGCATCACAGCATTGAGTGCATGATAGTCGCAACAGAAACGATGCGTACCATCTTTCTTAGTCAACAAGACAACCGGTGATAACCATTCTGAGATTGTGCGGGAAATGATTCTGTCTCGCAACATATTCTCAAAGGCCTTCTCGATCACCTCTCTACTCGAGAAAGGAATACGATATGGTTTCCTAGAGATTGGCAGATGATTGTCTGTATCAATCTCCATCTGCATTGTCGAGCTGTGAGAAATCTTGGAATCAGTGAAGGCAAAGACATCCGTATTCTGTGCCAACAAACTAAATATAATGTTCTTGTGCACATCAGGGCACTGAACTTGTCCAACGATAATCTCAGAACGACCTTCAGTTGTTAACTCTACAGTACTAGATTCTTGCTCAACAGAGTCCACTGACTATATGAGAGAAGTTAATCTATATCCGCGTTTCAGCTTGATGCGTTTACTTGAATGGTTTATTACTGTCATCACTGGATAGTGAAGAGTGTGGAGCTCAAAGTCTGAGTCCACATACTCTATCTCAGGTTGTGATAGTAAGAATGGTGTCTCTATGCCCTGCACCATATAAGAATTTCCAGAAGGGAAATATGGTTGGACCTTCAGTTTCAGAATAATAAGATTGACAGAACGTGGAGAAAGAAGAGAAGAACGCTGAACCCGAATAAAAAAGTAATGTGTGCGTCTAACTCTAATGGAATTTTCTTGGTGTGAATGTTGAATGTGTTACACTTGTAATCTATGACAGAACGAGATAGAAAATCACGCCCATGAATGGCGGATCGGTTCATGTTACGAACCACATAGAAACAATGAGAAACAGTAACACCAGCAATTTAAATAGGTAAGTAAACTCTGCTACTGACTCGCATCGAACTTGCAGTTACAGTTTGCAGAGTAAATCTAGCAGGTAAGAGTTTCGAAGAAGATGGTAAGGATCAGTATACACAATCCTTGATGAGACAGACACTAGCACATGTGCCTAACAATGGCCTAATCCTACAATAAGCTATAGAGACAATGATAGAAGTTGGTGTGTGTGGGGGGGGGGGGGGTTCTCTGCCACCGAGAGTAGTGGTGTAGCATGCGAAAATAAGACATGTCTTTTACTATGTCTGGAGGGTGTGAAGATGCGGTCGGAAATATGCGAGCTCCTCGTGCGCCGACTTGTCAGTTTAAATGTGACTGACGTCTGCTATTACCCTGTCTACAAAAACTGGCAATATGACCCGGCTTATCACAAGTATAACATGTTCTAACATTTTGTGGTTGTGTACTGACAGGTTCCCTCTTCCTCGTATGCGACCTCTGGTGCTCGACCCTACCTGTCTCAGAATATGATCCGGACCCTGGTGACTTCTATTGCTGAGAAACCAGCTGCATCTTCTGGGGTTTATGATGTCTTGAGTTATCAACCGCTGGCAGCTCATTGGTGGTCGGGCTATCTGAAAAAAACTCTCTGTCGGGAACTACAACATGTTCCCCGACTTAGCGTACTTTCCTCTAAAGCTTTATCAACAGCTTTTACAAATGTATCTGCTTATCTCGTAATAATTTAGTTTTCAGACCTCTGGGTAGCAATGCATCTGTGAAGGTCTGCACTAGCTGCATCTGAGCCAGCGGAGATACTAGTTCCGCTGCAAAGTAGGCAGCTTTGGTTGTCTCGCTGATACGATAATCCAATGCTTGAACAGACTGTCCCAAAGTCTGACGTATGGAGTCTAGCATATGCCAAGCCTCTCGGGGAGTCTACAACACACCATATCGTGCTAACAGAACAGACACAAACTCATCCAGGACTCCGGAAGGTGGAGGCGGTGCTCAGCAAACTTCGTCATGGAACATGTGGCGCTTATACACCATGTTCATCGTAAACATTCCTGAAAAGGAATTTTTAAAATCTGCAATTTTAGAAACTTGAGTGGTTCTAAGGACTGCAAACGCGCCACAAACAGCCTCTGGC